>CM017570.1:42646880-42971880 GCA_007844125.1 Sinonovacula constricta
TGACAACAGCTTAAAGTTTTAAGTAGACTCATATGAAATGTGCATCAACCAATGTGTCTAGATCGAGTCAGAAGAAACTGAGATCGAAATGTTTTCATAAAACAGTATTTTAATCTAATTAAAGAAATGTCTAAAACAGTATGCCAAATCATAGATTTAAATGTATTATTATAATGTTCAAACTTATACCTAATCTATAAATTTTATGTTGACATTTTCCCTAAAAACCTCACAAAATTAATTTCACTTGGCCTGACTTCCTGAATGCTCAACTTGCTGTTTGTTGACAGTTCAAATCGTAAAACAAACAATTCTAATGTTAATTATCTTCAAGGCTATAAATAAGCACGTTGGTGGTTTCTGCTAAAATAGACATCGGCGTCATAGCAATTAATCCGATTGATGATAAAATGTGATAAAAGTAGGTGGCCAAGTTAAATTGGTTACTATGGCTTAGATAGGAAGTACATTTTAGTGACGATTGGGGTGACATGCTTCACTTTGCACATAAATGCGGATCATCAATTAACGGCGTTTCGCAGGTTTTGTAAAATAACAATATGTTTTTGGTTGCTTGAGCAGGATAACTTTGGTCTAAACTGTCTTATAGGTAAATAAGAAAAGGTCCTATCAAAATTTTCACAGATATTTAAATTTATATTTCGTCGTGTTTTATATGATTTTCAAATTATAAAATGTTGCAGTACCTCTCCTCCTTGGCCCTTCGGAATTTTGCTTTTAGCTCTTGTCTTTGTTTTAAAAAATGAAAGCGCCTATAAAAGAAAGGTTAGCTGCACAAAAATGTCATATACAAAGACACTCTACTTTAAAACACATTTAAAGCAACAATGAAGAATAGCAGTAGAGAGACCTAGCATAAACACAACTATGACTAGTAGGAAATTAATGAGACAGAAAGAGAAATATGATTTGTTGTTGAAAGACATCCCAGCAACATTATAGTGACGTCCATCTATTTAGGACCCGAGACCGATGTCCAGCAGATCAGATGGAAGACATGATTGTTACATTAAATCATTCGTCCCAACAGTGAGTCGAACTTTGCACTGCGATCATGGACAGTCAGCGATACGTGACACACTATCAACGTATGTGCCCCTAGAAAGTGTGTGCTGATTTCGTTTCTTGGCAAGAGACAAAGAGAGAGATTTCAGTTATTTTGTTAGGAAGAGATAATTAAGAAAGGGGCGAAATGTGCTTAGAAATTATTAAATTACGGAGATAACTGGAACAAGAACAATGAGGAGTTTATTAAATCATACTGAAATTATTAGAAAATCAGTGAGGAGTTTATCAAAACATACTGAAATTATTAGTAAATGACTGGTTGCATACATGTGCGCGGTATTATGTGACTATTTCAGGTACTGGGACTGTGTGTTTGTTTCATGTATTAGATATAGGCAAACTATTTGATACAATCTACAATCTTCAAGTCACAATTGACTATTTGATAAAATCTACAATCTTCAAGTTACAATTTGTAATAAAACAAGATATAACGTCTGATAGACATTAACTTTTGTTTTCTTAAATTACTGTGTAGTTTTAATGTTGGGAGAATGTAACACGTAGAGTGTGTTTCGAGATAAGTTTAAATTACACATGAGGACATCTACATCACTAGAACATAAATAAACTGCGCGTGCACGAAAACACACAGTGCATTAACAACATTAACAATTTTGGAATGAAACAAAGCATCAAAAGTATAACCGATTTAATGACTCTTGGGTTTTTCTCTCTTTTCTGCTTTGTTCACTTTTGCTAACTTTTCTCAATAATTATCTCATTGTGTAATATTGTATATATTATTATTGTTATTTGATTGTTCCGAAGCGTTATAAAAGATTCAGCGAAGTTTTTTGAAATTGAAACATGATTACGTTTCGACTTGCTGACTTAAAGCGTGAGTTTATTGGTGGCACAGTCCTTTTTCCGCATGCGTATTTGCGTTTGTGCATGTTATGGTGTTTCCCAGCAGTTTAGTTCATTGTTTTTAAACGAAATGAATTATTGTTACTTGAACAGATAATGCAAACTTCTATTTTATTTGTGTTATACAGCTATGTAAAAAGCACAACACCATACTCGTCATAAAAACATGTATTTCCTATCTCAAACACGTTGCGATACATTTTTGTTCAAACCACGACATCGTTTTTATGGAGATGTTTGTGATTATTTACATCGACTCTAATGTCGATATGTTTTTACCTGAAACTCCAGCATGCTATATATTGATTTGAAAAGAATATACATTTACGGCGTTTTACATTAAAATTTAAACCGTATGGCATCATTTAACTTAAACAAAATTATGAATTTATGCTGAAAATATGCCCACAACAACAAACGAAACAAAACAAAAGCTCCCGAAAACAAGGTTGAGATATTGAAACTTATATTTGACAAAGACAAAATGACAGAAACCAGCTTTAAAAATCTTCAAACCTAACTTATTTGATGACAAAGAGACTAATGTTGTGTATCTATCGTTGAATTTCGAGGTCTCTGATTGGCAAAGACAGTGAGGATTGTATGTCTAAGGCCCATCTATGTATGCTGAAGTCATCGTGCCACTTTTTGCATCACTATCGTAATGGTCGCTATAGATTATTTAAGTTACCAGAACACAAATTATCTACATGTAGTTTGTTTTGTTTAATTTGTTTCAACTCAAAAAGGCAATGCGTTGTAACACCAGAATTAAACTGGACTAAGTATTACTGTAGGATCTGTTAACAGAACAATTGTCCAATCGTATCAGCTTAAAACGAATAAAACGTGGTGTTTGTTTTAAGACTGCTCTTTTGTTGAAGGCTATTACTAAACTAAAATTTGAAATTGTTAATTATGCAAATTAGCAAATTGAATATTCCGAAATTTGAACGAGGATCTAAAAATAAGCTTTTATTTTGATTAGTTATTTCCTTTTTGAGAAACGAATTAAGAATTAAATAAACTGATCAAAATAATGGTATGTTGTAAATTGTTCCAGAGGGTACTGTATTAACTATACTTTTCAATGTGGTCATTTTTGGAAAAAAAATATAAATAATAAAACCTGTTAATATGTCCAGCATATATAGAGAGTAAAATACTTAGATATTGGTACATACAACAGACCAAATTTGTCGCACTACTTAATAAAAACAACTAAACAAATATTGTACTCTTCCTTAGCGAAACATTGGCAACAGTAGATTTAAATTTAATTTATGAAATAAAACTAACCTTAATTATGACATTATCGAAACTTTGACATCAAATTGTAGCGCAATTACAAAACTGTCAGTAGCTCCAAATGGCTTGCTTACATAAATGTAACTGTTGCTAGGTTTATGCCAAAAACAAGCCACATTAAAACATGCCAAATTCTCCTCAATATGTGTAAATTGGTTTTCCTATTCTATGTACATATTGATTACTGTTGATTTATGTAGCATATTCCTGTCTATATGTATTTATCTCGTTGTTGACAAAATCTGTTTTTATACCCCTATTCCTATTTGAACAAAGCGTTGGTGCAAAATTATTTTTAAACCAGTCCAATGTGTGCTCGCTTACATGAGTATGTGCATTATTTGTGGTGGAGTAGCCTCCCTTCTTCATGAACAACAACACTAATTGAAGGAATAGGGAAACACTCCATTAAATTATTCGACTGTCTGAGTGTCTTGCTATTGACGCGTTCTTTAAACTTTAAACTCAAAGCATCTATTTTTTTATATATTGCATATATATTGTTTCTCTGTTTAATTGATGTCAATAGACATTCATTTACTACCAACTGTTGTACTAGCCCCCATTACACTGCTGAACTTAATTACACTGTTTCGTTTGCACAATTTTTAATTACTTTATGTTGCTAAGAAGTGAAACGTTTACGTCAATAAAATATATGTTCTGTTTTGCAAAGTATAAACATAAACTCTATAAAACACGCCCATATATGTAGTTATCACCAAATATATGTACGTAAAGTCTTAGCCAAATGGTGTTATGTTACCAGTTAGTAGTATATTGCTTAATTTTATTAACTTTCCCGAAAGTTTGCATTTTTATTAGAAAATAACATGTGGATATTTTAAATCAAAGTGTTCACTAATCTATCCATGAAAATTGGGGCCATCGTGAAATATTTTGGTGTCAAGCTGGAGTCAAATTGTTAATGCGATCGCTTGTTCATATAGGTAGCTTGTTACAAATTTTACTTATGAATGTTTTAATTGACAAAAACACGTGGCATTGCAGTATAAGTCAGTTTATATAACAATTAAATAATTTCTTTTATAAAGTGTGTTTCAATGGCCTTTTCTTTTGTTTAGCTATTCAATCACTTTTTCAAATGGGCAATTTTGTTTGTATCTTTATTTCAGTTGCGTCTGAATATTCTAATTTATCACCGTCACCAACATGACACGTTTTCGTATCATGTTGATCTTTACTTTTACTGGATGGCTTCTACATTTCCATGCTGTGGATCAAAAATGACTCACATAAATTCTGACTTTAAACACTGATATTATAAAACATATGTAAAACATGAGCATAAGAAAATATTAAGTATTTTGTCATTGACAACTTTTTTTTCAGGAAAGCATTTGTTTCGTGTCCTTTTAATATGAACCGATTTATTTGTAGTCACTTGGGTGACAAGTTTTTTTCAGGACTACCCACTTCCTTAATAGAACCAGTTCTCATGCACTGAGAACATAGAACAGTATGCAGTAAATAGTTTTGCTTAAGGACTTACATCGGTTTCAGGGTTCGAACTCAGGCCCCTCTGGTCATAATTCCAATGACTTAATGGACGCCTGTTTGGCATTTTTTTGTGGATGTTAGTATAGCATATACAGTTTACCACAACCATCATTGCAATAATCACATACAACTTTTTAGACTTAAATTGAATTTTATTGTTGGAATATCTTATAAGATAACCACAAACAAGTTTGCCAAAGTTTTAATCACATAAAAAACTTAATCACATAAATATAAATTGACCTGACGATTTAATATATAAAGTTGTCCTGGTCAATATGTGCGTAGTATAAGTAAATTTTATCGCCAAAGAGAAAAGAAAGGTGTACTTACTGCAAATTCTTGTGGACCAATACAGCATAAGTCACATGGCTGCCCATCTGTATAACAGTACTTGGTTACCGTACCGGTTGATGGGTCTACACGCTTCAGTCTTCTGTTATTGTTATCAGCTATCACCAGACTTCCATCACTGAGAGGACAGCAACCAAAGATTACACAATTTCTCTTATCCTTTGGTATAGTGACGTTGGTTCTTTTAATACTTTTACATCTGTAACTTGCTACATCAACTCCCACAGCAGACTGTGAAGAGACTTCCTTTGTGTTGACTTCTTTAACAAGGGAATCGAAGTCTTTGAGGAAGTCGAATACCGTCATGTCGATCGTGAAGTTGAAATGAAGTCCCTTTATGAGATTTTCCGATTCGTCAACCTTTTGTGCTATTGTCTGACCTTTCTTTTTAAGGACAAACATATTAACCTTTAAATCGCTTGACTTTGTAATTTTATCTAAACATTGGGTTATTTCATCTTTAGTTATGATAAATGCCTGTCGATGTTGTTTGGCGACTGAAAGAATCTCTTCCTGTTTAATTTTGATATCCTTCTTACCATTCTCTTTCAGCTCCTCAATTCGCAATAAGAGTTTCTTTGCGAAGTCTTCCAGATCTTTAAGAAAACCGTTCCCATTCTTTTGAATAAAAGCCACATGCTTATCTAATGTTTGAATAGCTTTGTTTATATTGTCCAATGCCAATTTCAACTGTATTGGGACAGCTTGTAACTCGGGGTCAGCATAGAGCTCATCAGCGGATTCCCTGATGTGTTGGGGGACCTGACATTTCCTGAAAAGAAATAAGGAACAAAAATGATATCATCACAGTACATTACAGAAACCCTATTGGGGTCATTTTTCCCTTAGATTTATAATTGGTTTTGGAAATGTCTATGGGGTGACGTCACAGCTTTGAGAATCGATAGTATTTTAACGGTTATGCTTATGCTATTTCAGCAGTAAAATGACCATATTCTTATATATCTATTATGGTGTTTGGTTTCATCAGTTTCACTTCAGCTAAAATATACAGGTAAGACCTACGATAAAAATCACAATTAAAACCTTACTAATATCTGTTGTTGTTTTTTGTTTGTACATTACATGACTGCACTACTTTGTATGAAAGTGGAGACTGCACTAATTATTACAGATTTCTACGGAAACATTTTAATAGATAGATGCATAAAATGTCTTTGTTATTCAAGCTGTGTTTGGATTTTAACTGTTTGATTCTTCATTTTACTTGCTACTGTGTATTTAGTGCATACACACTTAATACATAAATACAGAAATGGTCAGACATTTCGTGTCTTGTATGCAAGCTTATTCCCACGCAAAGTGTTTTGAATTTCCAGACACTTATGTGACCTCGGTAAAACGGTGCTAATGTAAAATATACCAAATATAAATGTACAGATAGATAACGAGTGCGATTTGTTTTCGACTAAAATTTAGTATGACTTTAACATACGGTGAAGGAGACATCATTACCTTTCGAATACATGCGTGATAAACATCAAAACCAAATATACTTCAAATATGGCATAATTTTTTAATTACTCAATTTAGTATTTATCGTACTATCACCGCGGACGTTATGTATATAAAACCCGATTTGACAACGTTAACTTTATTAAACACCATTGTGATAGACATGTCACGCACATTGAGACGGACTACTTCTTAATTTCATGCATTCCATGCCGCACTTGGAGTTCTAAATGTCGCCAAATAGAAGTTTTACAATTTTAAGTGAAGCAACATTTTTTAAATAAAAATACAAATATAAAAATATGACGGCACCTGTGGTGAAATTTCTTTGAAAAGTACACGTCATTTGTTCCTGTCAGTTTGTTAACACTGGCATAGAAGTAGAGATAACAGAACTTTGTGTTTATGATATAAAACGGCAAAAGTGTAAATAAACAATTTGGATGTGAGATAGTGCGATGATAGGATGTGGAATTGTATTAGTATTTTTGATAGATCTAAAGATTAATCAGTGTTTATATGGTAGGATAAATATAACACAATGTAAGTGTTAAACAAATACAATGTTTTCATCATCGGCACGACAAATCCAAATCGCTCGCGAGATTTGTGTGATGCCATTTTCTTTTTTTCTACACTTGACCGAAATTGTCTGCCTATATCACGACGTCTGTTAAACCTTATCTTTACTTTCAACAGATTAGTAGTAAGCATTTATGAATATCAAATTTTTCGGCGAAGATGAACCGAGTGCAGATAATTACTGGCAAAATAACGAACCTGGGGGCCTTAAGGCCCGAGGGCAGTTATCTTGCCTTAGGGTCAATTATTAACGGTCGGTCCTTACTCGATCATTATATCAATTGGGAGTTGTATTTGCGGTCAGAAAATCTATTTAAACAACCTATTAGGTCATTTTAATTGTTCTGTCATATTTTGCCGTTGACGTTTACATATCAGTGTACCAGTGGCCATATCAACCTGTAATCACCGCAATTATGTTATTATCAACAGTGTCACATACGCCGTTTGATAACAGGGATATAAAACATTTCTGGACCAATCTAGCCACCGGGCTCGTAATTTACAGTTTGCCTTGGTTAGAGAATACTGAGCTAGCATAAATTTTGCTTTAACATCCCACTGTCAAAGACTTTGCAACAATGTTGAATTCTGCTTCTGATTGTTGGCGAATTGTTTTTAACGGGTCTTTGTTTTTTTTATTTACTTTTTTTTTATAAATGTTCAATGGTTTATAGGGATATTTTATTTCTTTTATTTATTTAATTCAGACTGAAAATCAATTATTTTTTGACATATTATCATATATATTAAACATTTGATGTATATTTTCTATGACATATTTATATTTTTTGTTTGCATGGTAATTTTATGCATTGAAATCGACTAACGCATGTCAGAATGGTTAAATGTTATAATGTTTGTTTCAAATTAAAAAGGATCCTGTAAAATTCAAACAAATAAATAGAAGTCACAATAATATCCATGAGTTATTTTTCAGGTTATACATTAATTTTGCATAAAGAGATTAATAATTTTACAAAGAATACATCCTTTTAAATTGTAACAAGTCACTATACGAAACATTTATATATTTACCCGTCTTTATGTAGCGTTTTTTTATAACTTCTACCTTTGTGTGCCATTTCTTCATGTAGTTCTGTGTCAAACACTCAAAGAAATCACAATTTTGTCAGCGTCCACAGTTTGGGACGTGTTGCTAACGACAGTTTCCGGAGTTCTGGGATATCTGAATTTCGAAAGCAAGAAGGATTAACCCTGCCTGACCTTGACTACCCGCGGTCAGTAAGCGCCTGGGAAAATGTAGTGCGTATCCTGAAACATCATGTATGTCAGAGAAGACTAGACGCGTCAATTGTGTTATGTCATGCTTTTAATTTCGAGATTAAAATTGAAATATTCAAGCGGTATATTGTGTAATGTAGTATAACATGAAATGCAAATTTATAAACGAACAACGGAGCGCATAAATATCATTAATTAACCTATAGGCAAAAGGAGAGAAAACCATCATATTAGAACGGGGGTAATATGTAGATGTACATTGTATACTAGATATTTGCAATATATCGAGCGAATTCGGATATCGAGTGTGTTGTGTTAAAGACAATCAAAGTGATTGTATCCGAGTCATTTACTGTAGACGGTCTACCGATCCACTTATAACTGGACGTTAATTTTTAATTCAGTGTATCTGGTCGCGTCAAGCAGCACTTTCGAGCACTTTGCGTTCGGATTAGTGAAACTCAATCAAGATCATCATAAAGTTGTTATAACTTATTCGAACACACACTGAAGATTTTTTTTTCAGTTTAAGTTGATAATATCTAACTTTCTTTGATGTTTATTGTGTGATTTAAGCAGAGACTCTGAATGTTGCAAGCAAGAGACTTCTTGTCAGGGATTTGTAGACATTTGGCTAGAACAAATGAGCAGGCATTGGTCGCCGGTGTAATCCCCTTGGTACCAATACCAACTAAACACCACATTTTTCATCAAGCATTGCTAGTTTTCAAAAGGCATTAATTTTAAATTTTATCGGTGTTTTTAAATAATTTGAAGTTTTGACGGATGCTCTACAAGACCATCGGGTGGAGACCAGATCTTAGAGCCTTATGACATACATTTATGAAAATAGAAGATGCAGCCTTATCCCTGGTTGTCCCGGTTGGTCGAGTCTAAATGTCTGATATATGAATCACGTAAACCTCAAAGTGCAGACGTTTTAAGTATAAAATAATATAAATGTATATTTGTGAAACATCAATGTTATTTTTCTAACCAACAGAGTTGATTTTGTCTTTACTAAGGCTGTTTATTCACTCAAGTAAAATATATATATATTTTTCGTGGCATTATTTATATTGCATACATATTCCTTTAAATATATGTGAGTGCAAAAATGTTAACTGAATCTCCATCGATCTACCACTGCTTCAGAAAAGTTTTACACTGGCATAATTAAATATAAATAATAACAAATAAAAATCTCAATGATTATTTGGTAACTTATTTTGTCTATTCAGAGCTGGCAGTAGCGGAAGATAACTTTCATTGTTGAATTTCAACAATTTTAGGAATAGAAATGTCTGAGTTGAAAGCTATTGTTATTACTGTTTGTAGTCACACAGCTGCAATTATCTACAATCATAAGGTCACAGTGATACGCCGTTTCAATACTAGACATAACTATCCAAGATTATCGGGGTCTGCGCCTCAAGAAGAGAATATCTGTTCCCTTTAACTTATAAATGAGACATACTTGACTAATATTGTTTAAATAAAATATCACGTATAGATTAATCAACGAATGGAGTATATATGTAGTACATCTTGCAGACAACAATATTAATAAAATCATTAAAAAAATCAGGGCGACTATTTATGGTTAGCATCCCGCTATTTTATAGGACTAACCCAGTTCAGTGGAAGACCACGATCCTTATATTAAAAACGTTTGCCAGGACAAGGATTGGGGCTCAAACCATTCAGTAAGGGGCCAATGGAGATGCGATTTACTCCCTTGTTACTATTATTAACCACAATCACTTGCATCCTTTTAGTTTGTTTAATATATAAGTTCATATTATTTGAAATGAACTTTGGTCTGGAGTTATGTTTCCTCCTTTGTTATAATAGAAATTAGTTACAAAAAGTATAATGTTGAAACACAACAGATTTAATATATAAATGACATCAAGCGAACAATTAAACTTTATGCATACAACAAAAGACAAAGGCCTATAGTAACCCGTAATAAGAAGTTGGAACCAGCGTATCCGCCTCTTAGTGAAAAGCGGTCATGAATGCGTTAGGACTGGGACAGGAACATCCGATCCCGAATACAAAGACTTAACCATTTTATTGACTGTCACCCAGTGCTCTATCAACAAGCCAGGATTTATAAATCGATGATGCCAGTTTACCTAAGTAAAACATATTCTTATGTGTAAAACTTACTTGTGATCTTGCACCTTGCAAGTGTTACACAATAACGCGTTGTGTTGTCGGCAGAAATATTGGATCACTTCATTCGGATGTTTCTCACACCTCTCAGTCACGATTTTTTAATGGTGTCATCACTTAATGGCAATACTTTATGTGTTTTAATGAGAGTGTTGTGAATCGACACACAACTTTCACACAGGTAATTAAGACAATCAAAGCAGTATTTGTCCGCATTCTTCACTTTTTCATTTGTTTCACAAAGAACACATTGGTATTCAACATACTCCTCTGACCAACATTTTGTCTTTCCTCCGGTCGCCATGTTGAAATTCAAGTAACTTTTAGTGATTCACAGAAGGAATTGATAAAATGAAGATTGATGTTCAAGCTCAATTTAATATTAATATTCCATTTGGATTTCGCAGTACAACTGTACAACAAAGGATCTTTAGCATCCTTTATAAGCAAACACGGCAAACAGTTGTACATGCGCAGAGACTTCATGCACGTCACATGTGTATAAGTATATCCGTTTGAAGCACACCTTGTGACACTGATAACATATCCGTTAAAGTAAAATAACAATGGAAATAGGGGAGAACATTGTATTTCTATATCATTTGATATCTGTATGTAGCGGATTGGTCAAAAATGATACAGTGACTGATTTAAGCATTGTTGTCATGTAATTTAAAACTCAATGAAGAAGCATATCATTAACATACGCAGGCATTATAAGTTTGCATAGTCGGCGTTGTAGTAAAATTTCAATCATACAGTTCGACTGACTTGACATTGAGCTTGGTGAACAGTATATAACACTGGATACGTATCAAGCTCGCCTTACAGCGATAACATCGGATTTGGCCAAAACAACATATTTGACATTCTGTAGTTTAACGTAAGAATGGAAATATATTGGACAAGAACTAACTACTTCGGCAAGAAAAAAAACCAATAGACAAAACTGATGTAAAAAAGAAGCAATTGATAGGAATAGTCAGCGGAACATACATAAGTATTGATAAATTGCCTCAACGAATTCGCGAATAAACTTTTGTTTGCATCGATTTTTTAAAAATGCATATTACTACCCTTAACGTGTTTCAGTAATGGTTCGCCAAATGTTTAACTACAGTACAATTACGTCATTTTATTCTATTGACATTCACTTGCCTTGTTGATAATAAAAGAGCCGTTTTCATTTTACTTCAAAAATGTCTTTAAAACACTTGGTGTTTTGTTGTTAAATGTCACTGCTTAAATTTTACATTGATTTACAAACACCTTACTTTCACTCTAAATGCTGTCTAGACTCACTATGAACATACAGGAATGGATCTTCCATTTGTATTACTCGATAATGCAAAAACGTCAAATATGCGTTTTAAATGTAGCTCTTGAAAAGCTATTCCTACTATTTTAATCAAGTAAGAACAAGCTATTCATAGAAAAATTGTATTGTATATAATCATATATATTAATTATAATTATTTCAAATAATTTTGATTACACACATATATATACATAGGTAGATAGGTAGTTTATATGGGTATATAAAAAAACAATAAAGAAAAGTGTTCTGGTATTACATCTTTAACGTGAAGTTGATTATGTTTTTTCATCCCGTAAACTTGTTTCAGCTGCAAGGCAAATTTGTGTACCTTCTGCTTATAGTGTGCGTTTCATTAGGCCATGGTACCAGAGGAATCAGAACCAGACTTCATCGCAGTTCCGGTATTAGCATTTACTCTAGCAAGCTAGTTCCGTTTTTAATGTATACTATTGCAACTGATTTCCTGTAGCTACAGTAGAATGCATTTTACTGGGTAGTTTTAATAACTAAAAGGTTTAAGCCATACTGAGATGAACGTTGACGCATGTGTTTGGCACAAAATAGTCAACCAATTAATCGCTTTGTATTTGCGTTTAAGGAAGGTTGCACATGAATCGGACATACACAAACTTATGAACTTAAAACACGTGACGATTGACAACAAGAAAGCGTGCTACATTTTAATTGCATTTATCTTTGTTTGCTATATCATAATGTTATATTAAGTATGGTTAAAATTGGTCTGGTCGTGTCTGTGCATCATAAAGTTAAAGCTGTATTGTAGCGTAAATTAATAACTTTTAGTTAACATTTGTCGTAAATCATTTGGTCCAAAAATTTTATAGTCCGGCAGCTAGGTATGGTAAGAGCGCTCCGCAAACCCCGCCCCAGCCCCAGCCCCAGCCTCATCCTGCCACCCCTACTCTCCCCACCCTAGACTTTTTTCACGGGTAACAAAATGTTTGTTAGGGTGTATAAAACAGAATCTATAATAAAAATAAACTCATTAGGGCAATTAAATACAAAGTCGTAAAATATCGAAAAAAGATCCATTTATACAAAACTTAAATAAATTTGTGTCAGACTAAAAGAGGTGTGAATTTAACTTTTAAAATTGTTCAGGTTGTGTGAATATGGTTTTTAAAGGAAGTAAATCTATTTTTATATTCTCATTAAGATATATAAATATTCTTGTTGGCTAATTTGCATAATTAATAATTTCAAACCTAAGTTTAGTGATAACCTCTACTTAAGGAACGATACAAAAAGTATTCTTCAATGTTATGGTTAGTTATACGCAGACTTCTAGCCAAAGTATTCATTAAGATTGAATAAATTATATTTGGACGAAAATAAATAAAAAATCATAAAAAATCATAAAATGAACCAAATCAGATGACCAACATATGTAAGAAGAATAATGGCATGTTTATAAATTTAGAAACTGTTGAACTTGTTTGAATATTGCTTTTAAGTAAAAAGTTCAAAATTAAAGTTTATTTTTAGATTCTCATTACAGTTTATAACTATTCATAGGTGCCAATTTGCATAATCGACACATGACCATAACGGCCATTCAATAAGCTTTAATTGAGTACCAGTTTATACTTCTATCACCATTTTTGGAAAATTTATATGCATTTTTCTAAACATATCCTCTTATCAAAAGTTCATGGTGATTGCCATGGAAATCATTTGTTTTCATAGCGCCCAAATGAGTTTAGTTTTAGTACTTTTAAAAAATAAAGTCTATGTTTAGATTCTCAAAAAGTTATAAATATTCATAAGGGCTTATTTGCAAAACTGACCATCGTGATCATAATGACTATTCAAAAACCTTTAAATGGGTATCATTTGTATACCCCTAGACCTTTTCCATGAAACATAACCTCATATGTTCTCAAATATGGCCATTCAGTAACCTTTGATTGAGTACCAGTTTTATACTTCTATCACCATTCTTGGAAAAAGTAATAACCATTTTTTTTTCTAAACATATCCTCCTATCAAGATTTCAAGATGATTGCCATGGAAACCATTTGTTTTCATATAGCCCAAATGAGCTTACTTTTAGTACACTGAAAATTCTGTTTCTAGACACCCTAACAAACATTTTGGCCCCCATGTAAAAAAGGTAGTGGAGGTGCGCGGTAACCATATCCAGCTGCCGGATTAGAAGTACAGAACCCAGCTATTTTTCGCCGTTTAAATAATCTCGCCCAAAGGGCAGTTTATTCATAACCCCTCAGTGTCTTAGTTCATGTCATCATACAAATGTCGGACTCATTTTGCTGTTGAAGTTGCGGCGACCAAGGTTAACCCCGGTGTAAGTATTTCAGGTGATCCCCTTCACACAAACACACGCGCCCACACCCCACGCCTCTCCCGGAAGATGAAAACGTTTTCAAACCGCACACCCGGCTATTTGAAAAAAAAGGCCTTTGCATTTCTATGTATGTCATGCACACGTTTTAAATAGCAATTTCAAAAATCCTGCCCGGTATCTTTGCAGATTTGGATAGAAATGGAATAGCCGATGGTTGTCTACCCTCACTTGACATACTTAGAGAGGTTGACTTAAGACAAGCCCAGATTAATATCAAAGAGGCCAGCAATGCATTAGTATTCTTATAAAAGAAAGCAAAACACCTAAGCAATGATCAATAAACACAGTTTTGATTTTGCGCAAATTGATAACCGACCGGTTTAAAACTGACACATAACGATCAGCAATCAAAATAAGCGAAACTCATAATCTTAATGGGAAAAATATCAGTTACACAAATCAAACAAAATATTGCCGTACACGTCAAAACGCGACTGTGTTTTTCCTGTGGGATAAGTTTATAAATACGACAATTTTAGAACTTTCAGTCAAAGGTAAAGCTTTTTGACCATCGCATTGAATTGTACAATTCTTCAACAGAGAGTGTTACATACAGGTGGTGGTTAGCATAATGTCATGGTTTTCAAAAAGCACTAATGTCAGGTCTCAGAATAATATTTTGACAGGGCGAAATACTTAAATTATGTCTTTAATTGTCATCATTATCCTCCTTCTCCTTCTTATCCACGTCCTAAACTCTTATTTCTAATTTCTTATCGACAACTTAACTTCTTACAAATGTTCAGGAGTAATTAATTGGTGAAGATATACAGCAGCATTCCAGCAGTTACGCGGAAAAATATTTACAGCACGCCCAACAATATGCAATATGTCTTCACAAGCAGAGACCAAATATTGCTTCGTCCGAGTCGAGTAAATAAAATACCTAAACTTTTCTGAAGATATTCAATGAAAATACATATGGTTTAGATGAATTGTTCTTGGTGTTGGTGTGTGAGTTGTGCTTAAAAGCATCTGCATAGTAACATCACTACATAATTCGTAGGTACAATACATTTTGCTTTCATCATATCTGGTGAGCCGCCAAAAAGTACATAATACTGCTGATTGTAACGGTAGGTATCTGCCACCGGTTTGTTTAAATAATTTCGACTTTACGACAGTCCATCGATAACCTATCACTGTTGGACACATTGTATTTTAGATCATAAGTACAGAATACTGCTGATTGTACTGACAGGCATTTGTCACCGGTTTGTTTAAATAATCTCGGCTTGACGACAGCCCATCGATAACTATCACTGTTGGACACATTGTATTTTAGATCATAAGTACAGAATACAGCTGATTGTACTGATAGGTATCTGCCACCGTTTGTTTAAATAATCTCGACTTGATGACAGCTCATTGATAAGCTATCACTGTTGGACACATTCCATTTCAGTTCATAAATGCATAGCAAGGGTAGATAAATAATGCATTTATAGATTCGGTGACCTGGGCTCTGTTGCAACCATTTTTGGAATAAAAAAACGGGAATTGTAACAAGTGTTGCAAATGTTGGGATTGTTGCAAAACGGTTGACATGTGCAACGTTTGCAAAAAAAAAAAAGAAATAAAAAGAAAAAATGCTTTTGCAATAAGCATATAAATCCCGACTGGGTGTATTTATTTGCAGTAGTTGATTGTGGTTATTAAGAAAAACAAAGCAATTATGATACCCGTGAATTACCACGATTATTTGGTATTGAAAATGTTATTAAGAAAAGATTCGAATGGTTGAACATGACTAAAATGTTATAGTTAACACGTTCAGAGCGTCTTTAAATTATTTTTTGGAAGTTTGGATCCGATTCAACCACTTTTGAATTCCTGGGATTAAAGCAATACGGATGACATGAGCAACAGCTTTTGCCATAACATCTTTTGCAATAAAAATTTTTTTCATTATATTTATTTATTGTAAAAACAAAACAAAAATTTAAAAAATGCTTGTAAAACTTCGATTTTAGTGAAAAACGACAATGCGTGGTCCTATAAAAAAGTGGAAAATGTCTTTATTATGTTACATACATCACTTTTTACCATCGACCGATTTTCTCCCAAATCCGTTTTTTTACTAAAATAATCCCAACGTGCAATACAAAATAACCATAACATTTATTATTCTTAGCTCTTGCTATTATGGTTAGCAACTCAACATACAGTACATAAATGTCAACTAAATGTGGGAAGTCTTTATTCTAAATATTCTATACTTGAAACAAGGACGGTTGGCAAATTTCGATTGGCAGTATCCGATATTGACAAGATGACCAACTTAAGTTATATCAGATAATGTTTTGAAAAGAACATCATCGTGCGGACACTGGCTTTGTACTTTGACGATCATCACCTGATCAAATGACACTGATAGCACATCAGATAATAGTTCACAGTTGCAGATTACCTCATCACATGTCATCATATGAAAAGCAACTTCCAGGGTAAAGAGTGTTACAGGGAACACATATGATAACGTACATCCACCTTTGTACTAGTACGCCAACTGCCTTGCAGGAGCACACAATTGTGTCTCTTGCAGATACAGTTTATCATCATCATCATCATCATCATCATCATCATCCATCATAATAATAATAATAATAATAATAATAATAATAATAATAATAATAATAATAATAATAATCATTATGCGTTAACCATATGAGCTGGGGAGAATTCGATCCACCTGCATATGCCGAGGAAAGATCGGTTGAACCAGAAGATAAAGCTAACTTTGCGACACAAAAAAATATATAAAGAAAGCAGAAAAGGTTAACAAAGGTTCCAATCTGCTGCCAAAAATAGAGTTTAAAACTTATGCATCATTCATGATGCATGTTGCGTGGATAATGTGCGGACTGCTGACATTGTAATACTCTTGCATGCTTAAAATAAACGTGTAACGCGACTTGGGTTGTAATAATAATTAGTGTCAGAAATCTTCTATAAACAAATAAAACATTTCTATAGAAATGTAGCTTTGGTAACGGCACTCAGAGCATTCCGAAGCCCGACTTATTGAATTATATAATACTCATATCACTAAAAGAATACTTTGTTTCCAGAAAGGTTCAATTACTAAAGTATATCGTAGAAAACATTATATTTTGAAACTACGTTTAGTATACTCATTATATTATGCCGCCACAAATAATTAGTTATTACAATTGGTATAACATCAACACAATTAAATAAAGCTGAAGAAGATTCACCACAAATCGAAATGTCTTCGTTAATTAGCGTTTTGATTTGATTTATGCCACCATATTATACAAGGAGTCACCTCATATAAAACCATAGTATATAATCAAATTGAACACGTAATAAGATCATGAACACCAAAAATACAAGAGCAATTAAAATAGGTAAATAAGAAAAGGTCCTATCAAATTTACACAGATTTTTAGATTTTATCTACCAATAGACAAAGGCAAACAAGGTATATGTAAATGTGACAAAAACACAGAGACGAGACATAACACACATAAAGAAAAACCATCAGTTACCGCCTTGGAACGGTCAATCGGCAAAAGCGCCGACTGGGGTGCTTAAGACTGCAAACTTCCCGTTTTCATTTCTGCTAGTGTTCATCTATATTAATTTTGTATTTTGTATTTTAGGTTTTACGGCACACCGACACGTAACAGGTCATACGGCGCCGAATATAAAGAAGTTTAATGTGAATAGAGCATAATCAGATTAAAACTAAACTATGTGAGTATAATATAGAAAAATACAAAAATCTATCAGGTTAAAATAGTTAAGAATACTTATTTCGTTCTAGAAGCAAACAAGTTTAGAATCCGACACTGTCCTAAACAGTTCACAAATGTTATTGATATTTAAATACTTTGACCGAATATAGTCTGTGTCGATACACTGTAATACAATATGGTTGACTGTCAGTGGTTCCTTGCAAGGAACAAATACAGGTTAAACTTCTCTTTTTAAGAGATATGAATGAGTTAATCTAGTATGTCCAATGCAACAGCGGGTAAGAGCTACGTCTTCTCGTCTACTTTTTCTGCAAGAAGAGACGTTAGGTTTAATTACGTGTAATTTGTTTTAAATAATATTGTCCCAAATTGTTTGCCATTTGGTTAAAATTTCTCGGTTATTAAGTGATTTAAAATCAGAGTGTGATGCAAAGATCTATCTCAGTGAGGGCTGGGGCAGATTTTGCACTCTTGTCTGCATCCTCGTTTCCTGGGATGCCTATAGACTAGGAAACCAACAGAAGGAGATTTCGTTAGCGTCTTATAAACATTGAAGTTTGACAAGAACAGTGCGAACATGTGGATTTGTATAATTCAGCGAATTTATGCTCTGCTACTAATTTTGTTTACCAATGTTTCATGCTAAGCTTAGAAACAAAGACAACATGTATTTGTTTTTTAATTAACGGTGCCAAATAGAATTGACTACGCACACTTATCTTAAATAGTCTTGGCACTTGGTAATTCAAACGTGCAGCTAATACATAATAGTCCAATATTTATATAGGTCCATTTCTTACCCATTTTGGACTATATTGTCGATCATGTTTTCATAACTGTACTGTTAACAAAGGATGTGGACGTATGTATAATGTATTCGTGTTTTTAATAATTCACATTAACACAATTATGATCATTACAACCACGTTGTCTCAGGGTTTTGGAGGAAAGCCCAGACAAATGTTAAGGTAGAACAATCGGCTGGAGGGCCACACTACTTTAAGTCTTTCCTTCCGATCGGGATTCAAAGCCACGACTTGGAAGAATGAGAATTCAGAAGAAGTACATTTGGCAATTCTACGACTTGACCACGGGTGTCATGTTTTATCGATAAAGTACAACCTCGTTTTGATATGTGAAAGACATTTCACGTTAAATGACACTCAGTACTTAGCTTCAATATAACGTATGTAACGTTCATCCTTTGAATTGTTTTAAATAACAATTTTAAATGTAAAATCTGAAAGTATTGCTCAAATATTGCTGACAGAATATGACATACATACATATATAGGGGTAAAACTAGGCATGTGACTTATATTTCCGCCTGATACTGTTTGTTGCATATGAAGGTGGCACGTTCATTAGAGACTAGAGTTAACAGACAGAAACAGGCTATTCTATAGACGTTAGCAGGTACACAGTTCCGTTGGACGATCTGGATGTATCGATAAAGTACAATCTCGTTAAACATCATTAAGAAATGATCATCAAGTGTACCTTGTACCGTCATCAGACATGTAGGTACACTTGTTCGTATCACAACTATGAAGCAAAGTAATAAACCATCATCATCAACAGCATCATCATTATCATTATCACCATCATCATCATCATTATCATCAACAACAGCATCATCATTATCATTATCACCATCAACATCATCATTATCATCATCACATCATCATCACATCATCATCATCATCATCATCTTCATCATCATCATCATCATCTTTCCGTCTTATATAAATTATCGTTTAAGAAACTACGTACATTGTCTAGTATATGGAGGCAGCATTACGCACCACGTTCGATTACACAGCAAGCAAATTGTTTTAATTATCTACCACTTACCTCCCATTAAGCATACCTGACTATTAGCACGGAGTTCTTTATTAAACGTGTACTCATATAAAGCAATTTTACGTACACATGGTTTTGAGAACATGCTAGTGTTAAATTGCAAATTAAATTAAAGATGGACGTTTGATTTAACATACCGTATGTGTTTTTTAAGTATATTGAAATGTTAAATTAACTTTATTAATCATGACTTGTTGCCCTACAAAGAAACATAAACAATATATTTAGAAAATGTCGACTCTTGTTTAATGCTAATACAATAATAATCGACGTATGTGTAAATACAAAGGTGAATCTGAACATATTTTAACACAGGTATCATTATAAGAAGTGCAGCTAAGTAGCGTGTTCATTTATTCTGCTATGATATTTTAACGGAATGGAACTAAAATATACAGAATATTCAATTCCAAATGAATAGATGTTATATTCCGTACTTATATTGTTACGATGTTTTACATAATTGATTAAGTTTTCATATTTATATTTTGACGGTGTTGTCTATCGCTTTTTATAATTTGATGATGATATAAAATGACGATATTTATTGTTCTTGTTTATTATATGACGATAGATGATATACGTTGTATGTAGGTACATATTGAAAAAAAGTTTTACTTCGAAACATTGATCTTGACAACACTAAGTTACTTTGTGTTCTTTGTTTATATTCTTACAACGTTATATATCTCAATTATATACATTTTCTGTGTTTTTGCTTGACGGCGAAATACACAAAATCCATATTTATTATTCCAGTTTGCATTTTGAACACAATAGATCAGTGACGTGTACTGTTCTTATTCATTTTTTTTCTATTTTGACGATGGTAAATATCGATGATAAATACTACTATATCATATAGTTTGATTCTCCTGTATTTTTATTAATGTCTGTGAGACCAATACAGATTTGTGTTGCATTTTAGAAATACTATTATCAACAATATAACTAAACACACTTTATAAGAACGTCTGTTCTCCACTTACTTTCTTTGAAGTCCTTAGATCCAACATATAGTGTTTTCTTTGTAAGCAATAACCGGTTTGCTTATTAAGTATATACCAGTATACTTTTTATTTTATTTTATGTGCATAAGTAAGAACGCGTTTCAAATTTGCGAAACAGAGCTCACGTTGATTGCATGACATATCAATTATAAAGAATAATGCCACATTGGTTAGATCACAGAAATTTAAATAGAGCAAGCTTATCACACTGCATTATTGTTTTAAGGGACAGAATTCAGTTAATTTTTTTTATATTACATCGCTATTTTAAGCTTCGATGTCATGCGTTCAGACAAGATAACTTGAAAATAGTACGAACACACGGTAACGAGTTATAAATAAACGTATTGGTAAAATAAGATGCAACCCTATTTGTTGATAACATTATAAATGGATATTTTAAGTCATGTTTATACCAATAAGGATAAGCTTGAAAAAAGTGTAAATATATATTTTCATGTATCTGTTTTGTCAAATATATGTGGGTTTCATTGTTAGTAATTTGTCAAATTGACATATACATGAACCTTGAAATTAATTATCATACTTCAAAATAAACAACAAAAATACGAACTCAAAAGACGAACATGTTTCAAAAATAGAACATATTTAAATAATTGACGCACACATACATACTATTACTTGTTAGTAGAGAGCGTAATTACATTGACCTTTGTTTGCTCCAATTGGCCCTCTTATTTCTATTCTTAATAGATTACATTGATTACCAAGACAACTCTTACTACTAACTTTTGTTGTATATAAATGTTAGTGTCGGCTGCCTTAATCCACTTTGTTGATATTGTAAAATACCCGCGATAGTAAAAATGAATACGCCAACAAACTAGCACGGCGAATCAAAAGTTTACGGGGAGTTATCATGTAAATAATTCCACACTCTTTTTCCTCACTGTCACGATTTTATGTCATAATAATTATAACGTCATTTTTAAGAAAATAAACGCTTAACTGATATATATCTATATATATCAGGCTATGTTATTTAAACTAATATGTACGAGTCCCTAATTAATTGAGTATAAGAAATCAAAACAGAATAATGTGTTACTCAATCGACGGTATATGAACTTATTAAGTTATTAAGTTGAACCATTTAGTGTTTGGAAAATTGTTCAGGTTTTAAGGTTATGTGGTTTTCACTGATATGATAACAACAAGCATAAATATAAAGTTTATTATAAATACGGATACATATATTAGTTTGGTTACTTAAAATCAATCACAGCGAGCACAATATACAATTAAAGATATTATTATAGTCGATTCAATGTTACGCTCGTCTGTTTGTTTGTAAAGCTTATTAGGCCAGTGCATATACAGCCAAAATCACAAATAAAGGAAAAAAAATGTACAGAAATGATTTTTGCGTTTTCATATTCTACAACATGTCTCGGTTAAGTGATCCAAAATCTACCGAAATCCACCTGCGCAAAATATGTTTTTTTGGGCAAAAAGTGGAATACCGATAACGAAACCGTGAATTTCTGGAATTGTGGGTAGGGATTAATATCACCAAAAGTATTGGCCTTATGTTTGGTCTGGTGTCACATAATGTTAAAATATATACACATTTATGTTTATAATGCTGATTTGTGGCCTTAAATTTACACTTCAACAAGTTTTTGTAAAAAAACCCTATTGAAACAGCAAATTAGTTTGTAATTTGAGAGTAATATGCATTTAACACTTAATGAAATCAATAGTTGAAATAAAAATATTTTATTCTTTTACTAAAAACAATATGTTTCATGTATAAATTACAAGGTTTGACACTGACTGCTTGGAAAAAAGCTTGCTAGGAAATTTGATGTCTGTTTGCACAGGTCCGGTTCAGGTTTATAAGTACCTGTACTATACATAGTATTGTATGATATGACAAAGAAAGGTTTCAATTTGATTTTTATAGAGAACAGTTCTTTATGTGTTCAAACAGTAAAATCTTGCCTTGTTTTTGTAGTTTTTAAATCTTATTTGACATTAAGTGATCTCCCTTGATATTATCACTGTAGAAGTAGACACAGTTACTTCCCTTTGTTAAAATTCATCTTATTGTTTTCATCAAATGCTGTCCTTGCAGTCGATAATTTTAGCAAGAATGACATTGATTTTTGCTATTTCAATGAGAAACATTTATCATGTGTATGTCCATATTATGGAAAAAGGTAAGTCAGTATTGAATTTTGATCATTATATATAATATGGCACACTAACACATTTCTATTACACACAATACGTTTAAAAGAAAAAAAAACACCAATCAAATAAAATCATTTCACAAATCTTGAAGAATTTTTGTCAGTATTTGATGCTATGTTTGTATGAAATTTAAAACTATATTCTTATATAAGTGGTAAACAAATATGAAGTAAACAGTTAATAGCCTCTATTTTCACTATAAAGAGAACCAGGCACAATTGCAGGCCTATATGCATCCATGTACATGTTTACTTAACAGGACTAAAAATGTGCTTTTTACAAATATTGAAATTACCTTTGGGATTTTCCAGTATATTTTTTCATGCAGCACTAGTTGGCTAGACTATTGACATCGGAGCAATTACAGACCTAGATCACTTTGTGATGTTGTTAATGTATTGATAAGTGTTACGAGCTTCTCCCATTAAACGTGTATGTTTTTTTTCAGGATATTGTCTGTCCTTAAACGCAAAGAAGATTGTGAACCTGAAAAAGTCTGTCTGCGCTCTGAAACTGTATTCTCGTTCAAAGATGATTGCCTGTTTTGTGGTAAATCAATAAACGAAACTTGCAGACAAAGGCAATATACAGAGTACTACAATGTGAGAACAGATGATTTCCAGAATGAGATTTATACAAGGGCAAAAGAAAGAAATGATAACTGGGGCTATGGAATACTCTCACGAATAGAGTTTTCTCGTGATTTACATGCATCTGACGCAGTGTACCATCAAGTGTGTAGTGTGAACTTCAGATTAGGTCGGGACAAACCGACAGGAGAATGCAGTGCCAAGAAAAAACGCATGTCTGGTAGAACGAGAAGTTCAACACGTGAAGATGCTTTCTTCAAAGTTGTTAATTACTTGGAAGAGAATGATGATGAGCAAATCACATTACTAACATTAGTTGATAAGATGAAAAAATTTCTTGAAGGGGAAGACAGTTTCTCACCAAAATACATGAAAACACGATTGCAGGAATATTTTGGAGATGAAATTGTTATTACAACCATTCAAAAGAAAGACAATGTTGTCACATTCAGAGGAAAGGCATCAAAGATTCTACATGACTTCCACTGTCTTCCAACATACGATGATCCAGACCGAGAGAAAATGAAAATAGTTGAAGCAGCTACAAAACTGATTAAAAGTGACATCAAAGAAGTGTATGCCAGTCGTGAAATGTATCCAGCATCAGCTGATATAAGTTCTCCGCAGAAAGGAGTTGAGTACCTTCCACAAACATTACAACTTCTTCTAAGCAATTTGATTGTTGGAAAAGACACAGATACTAAAGTTGCTGCCATTGGTCAAGCTATAATGCAGGCAACTAGGCCACGTGTGTTGATTTCACCTTTACAACTGGGATTGGGTGTTCAACTTCACCATCAGTTTGCATCAAGACATCTAATCGAGACACTTAGCAACCTTGGCTACTGCAGTAGCTACAAAGAAGTGCAGAGATTTGAACAGAGTGCTGCTAAGACAAATGATACTGAAATTCCAGGCTATATTCCAGGACAGTTTGTACAATATGTTGCCGATAATGTAGACCACAATATACAAACAATTGATGGAAAAGACACATTCCATGGAATGGGCATTATCGCCATAGCCACACCATGTGTTAAATCAAAAAGAGTTGTTCCAAGGTTGAAGATAACACCAGGTGAGATTGAAGAACTTTGCAAAATCAGAATCAACTTCTACACTTCAAAACAGAAACTGGACATCAGCTATGAGCCATTAGTTGATCTTATTGCTGAAGATAAGACATACAACATAGATATCCTATGGAAAACAACATGGCTTCTGAAAGATACAAGATCATCATGGAATGGCACTATGCAAATGATAAACAATTGCGGAGAATATCCAGGACAGTCGTCCATTGTGTTCATGCCAATTATTGATCTGAATCCAAGTGACGAGACCTGCATATATTCTACGTTAATGTGGGTAAGTGAACATGCAAAGAGGTTTAATGTAACCCCAGTGATAACCTTTGACCAGCCACTGTGGTACAAGGCTAACCAGATAATCAAATCAGAGCCAGAGGATAACAACCTAAGCAAAATTGTTGTCAGATTAGGCGGATTACAAACGGAAATGAGTTTCCTAGGTACCATAGGATATATCATGAGTGATTCTGGTCTGCATGAAGTACTATCAGAAATCTATGCTGAGAAGGCAGTGAGCCACATGCTGTCAGGAAAAGCAATAGCCAGAGCTGTAAGAGGTCACGGGCTGGTGCACATGGCTCTTCAGTCACTGATTGTGTCTGAGGTGTTTGACTTTGACATGAAACAGGACCAAGCAGAAGATGAACAGTTCATTGACGATTCAAGTGTACATGAAAGCCACAGCAATGAACCCAAAGAAGCAGAAGAACTCTACAATGATCAACTGTTAAATGTGTCTATGGACATTGACAAGGATGATGTGTCTGAAACTGTTGAAATGTGTGTTGCTGAGACCAGAAATAGCAAGCAGAAGATAGACAGTGACTTAGAATGTGCACTCAAACTATTTGATGGAGTATTAGCCGGAGAGATAAGTGTAGAAAATGCATGTAAAGCTGAAATGGTTTTGAGAATACAGGAACGATTGAATGCTTACACAGACAAAGTAAGACAAAATAGTAGAACAGCTCAACTGTGGATCCAGTATATGGAGATGGTAGAACTTCTCAGAACTTTCGTTAAAGCTGAAAGAACCGGCAATTGGCAACTCCATCTTTCAACACTGAAACAAATGCTTCCATACTTCACAGCTGCTGGGCATAATCTGTATGCAAAATCAGTGTACCTTTATCTGGCTGATATGCAAAAGCTTCCTACAACAAATCCAGAGTTGTATGAATATTTCATGAAAGGATATCATGTTATCAGAAGAAGTGATAGGTATTGGGCTGGACTTTCCACAGATTTAGTCATAGAACAGGTACTTATGAGAAGTCTGAAGAGTGTTGGTGGCCTGACACGAGGTCGTGGTTTGACAGATGCTCAAAGAGCTATATGGATACTCTCTCGACCAGCAACATCAGAGGTTAACGAAGCCATGCAGGCCTTCTGTGGCACACAGAATACTACAAGCGAACAGCACAGCGATACACATATGCCAGCACGGAATAGAGATAGGAAGGACACAGAAGTGATTACAGAGTACCTGTATGTGAGAAACCCATTCAAATGTGAAGCTGATCTGAAGAGCATTTCAAGTGGTGTGGTTTCAACAGCCAGTGATGCAGACCAGGCAAAACAGATCGGAGAGAAAGTGGTCAACAAAATGATTGGAAAGTCAGTTAGTGAATTCACATTTAAGAAAAAAGATACTGTTGTGCAGATGAATGACAAAGCGGGTGTCCGTATTGACGATGAAACAGTGAAGATTGATCACCAATTATTGTTTCAAAGATTAGTAAGTGCTGCAAATCGAACCGAGGAGACTGAACTTCCACAACTCTTCTCCTATGAGTTATGCACACATCCACCAGCATTATTTGAAACACCGCGTCTGATGAGAGCAGCCGATAAACCAGCTCTCGCTAATGCCATGAAAAGTAAAGACAACCCGGGATTGCAGCCAAGTAGAAAAGAGAATGATAAGAGTCATGTCATAGATGGTGGAATGTTGTTACAGTAAATACCGTGGGAAAGTGGTAGAATATATGGAGAACTGTGTGAATCTTACATTCAGTTTGTACAGTCCAACTTCTGTAATGCAATTGTGGTTTTTTTATGGATACGAATGTGGACCAAGTACAAAGGACAGTACACATGAGAGACGGGCAACAGGCATTGTCGGGACTGAGGTGAGGTTCAGTGACGCAACAAGGTTCCGAGGCAAGAAAAAAATATTCTTAGCAAATAACAAGAACAAGCAGCAGTTCATTCATCTCCTGTCAGCAAAGATGAACGAAGCAGGAATACAAACCTCACATGCCACTGGAAATGCTGACGTCCTCATCGTCCTTACAGCCGTAAGGTCCTCGATGTCCAGATATACTGTGTTGATTGGAGATGACACAGACCTCTTAGTGTTATTATGCTATCATGCATCAGCCATGTCGTTTCCAATTTACTTTCAGCCACGGTCCAAGCCACACAGGGAGGCAGTATATTGGGACATCCAAAAACTGCAAGGACACCTTGGTGCTGATGTATGCCAGAACATACTGTTCATCCATGCCATACTGGGATGTGACACAACATCGAAATTACACGGTTTTGGTAAAGGAGTTGGGCTAAAGCTGTTTGAAAAGAGTGAACCCTTTCGAAGAGCAGCTTCAGTTTTTAACCTGCCTCCAGAAAATGTGTCTAAAGCGGATATCATTGAGTCTGGAGAGCAGCTTCTAGTCAGCCTTTACAAAGGGGTGCATGGACAAACACTGAACACTGTGAGGTTAGCATCGTTCACTGAGAAGGTAGCGAAATCGTCAAGTTTCATTGACCCTAAACTGCTCCCTCCAACTTCTGATGCTTCAAAGTTCCACAGTTTGCGTGTGTATTTACAGATACAAGATTGGAAAGGGAACACATCACTAGATCCGATAGAATGGGGTTGGGAAAATGTTGGCAATAAACTATGCCCAACTACGACTGATAGGCCTCCTGCCCCTGCTCATATTATGAAAATTGTTCGCTGTACTTGCCAAACAGGGTGTCGAACTCTAGCCTGTAGTTGCCGTAAAGTTGGCTTTGAATGCCCACCAGCTTGCTCAACATGCAAAGGACTAAGCTGTGAAAATTCTATTCAGCCCGAATTAGGAATGGATGTAGAGCCTAATTAGATGGTAATAATTGAAATGCATTATCTTTTATAAAGAGCAGCTGATATATTTTATGTTTGAAACTTGTCCTTATATTTCAAATGTGTACTTTTCTTCTCAGATAATAGATGTTTTTTTCACTCAGAAGTTGTTTACAGTCAGAGTAAATGTGGCTCAGATCATAATATTGCAGTGCATATTATTTGTTGCATATATTTACACACAAAAATGTTAATTTTTTACTGATTCCAGGAAGTTGCATTATTATTTATATTTTTTTTTACTTTTTACCCCAAATTTCATTGCTTTTACAATAAGAAAAACTAGATAGTGAAGAATTTAGTTATTGTCCCATTTATACAGAATATTTAGTGCATTTATAAATTTGCATACTTGAAATAAGAATTAACAGATTCCAGAATTTTTCATATTTTACATTTTCAGTTTTGGACTTTTTACCCCAAAATAAAAGATTTTGTGCACTGTGTTTCTCATTCAGAGTAATTGAAATATGAAAATGTTTAATAATTTGTTAAATGGAAGTTAATCTGGTGCATTTATTTGCATATTTCAGTAAATAAATACTGATTCCAGAAATTCGCCTTTTTATTATCTTTTTAAACATTTTACCCCAAAATTACAGAAACTTGCCAAATCTGCTCTGATTCAAAATTACTGGAACATAAGTAAATTCAATATTTTATCCCATTGCAGTTGATTTGATGCCTCTATCTGCATATTTATTGTCAGAATAAACGGATTCCAGAAATTCACACTTTTTTCAATTTTTGGACTTTTTACCCCAAAAATAACCATTTTGCGCACTCTGTCAGCGGTAGATTTTTAGTATGTTCAAAGACACATATAATGTGACTCAAATCCATACAAATCAATTCTGTACATTTTTTTTTCCAAAAAAATTGATCTGCTCTGGCCTATATATACTATAATATCGACGCCAAACTTTTCACGGCTGTAAATGTTTTAAAAAAATAACATCGATTGACGACAGTTTATTTATCGACTCAACAAATGAAAAACCAAATGTCATTTTTAATTATTAATGTAATATCGAATTACATACTGTGAATCTCCTCCGACAAACAAGCTTTTATGTGTTACACTGTAAGCGACGCTCATCGGGTACTCGATCCCGAGTTCTGACGTAAATATTTGGCCGTCCACCTTACCCTCCGGTGTCACCACAACCACGCTTCTTGGCCAATTGATATTACTTCCAATGACATACACGTTGTCGCGGTCGTCACTGGTCACACACCAGGTTTCATGCATTCCGAGGTTCTTCGCGGTGAGGCGGAATATCTTCTGCCCTTTCTTGTCGACGCATATAAGGCCACACTTCCTAGCAGCTACATATATTCGGTCGCCAGAACCGTTCACGGTAATGCTGTGGATGACGACAGGGAAAATATACTCGTCGGCGATTACCTGGGGGAGGATCTTCTGCGTATTCCTTTTTTTTAGGTCGTATTCGTAAAGTGTGTTATTACTTTCGTAAAGTAGATTTCCGTCAAAAGCCATGCTGTGAGCGTTCGTTCCCAGGTTGATAACATGTGTAAAGGTCATATTTTCTGTGCTGAACACTTGGACTTGTGTGGTCTCGAAGGAAACCTGGAAATACAAAAGTGTAAACGAGATATAAACAGTGTAAATGTACATATTGTGTTGGAGACAAAATACACGCATGCGTTCATACTAGTAAATGATAACTAAAACTGAAAATATTGGGAGGGGAACCCGATCAGTTGGTTAGCGTTAGTGTAACAATGGCTGGCGAAATAATCATGTATACGACAGCCTGCAAATATTGAATTTTAAAGCAGGTAAATGTTGAAATGAAATATGTAGGCAATTGTTAGTAACATCGTAATTCCTAGTGGTTCATAGTCGATCAGCTAACAGTAAGTGACTTGCCTAAATATCAATAACCACCCGAAATTACAGATATGGACACTTGATATGCTCGATGTTCTCTTGAATCAGTTCAGCTTTGTCACCAATTTTGTCTTATATTGAAGAAATGTAGGTACATGGACATTTATCAATAACATGTGAAACTATTTGTAATAACATGATGACCGACGATCAACATTTAGAAGCTAGATATATCTTCTAGCCTATCATGCAGTTGGAATTTAAAGCGTCATATTGCATATATAACACTCCTTTAGGATTGGGTAAAATTACTGGTAGAAAACTACATGTATTACGCTATTAGTGTTGTCATTTTGTCGTACTTTATATTGTTTCTATGCCCTCCCCTTTGTCCCTCATATTTTGGTTTAATTTCTTTTTAGGGTACTTTATTCCGATTAAGGAAAAAAAGTGCAGGGACGGTTCAGCGGTCACAGTAATGCCTGCGCACGTGCTGCAACTTTGAACTGTATTTTATGAATTCTCATACATTCGTTCATGTCCATTCATTAGCATTGTTAGAGTGCTTTTTGGGGTATCCACATTTTTTAAAAGTTAAAATTTGCAAACAAATACATACTTTCCTAACTATTTTGTTTTTAATTTTGCAAATTTATATATACCTTATATGTACTGTTTGTAGGTTTGTTTATTGTTGTTTGTTCTTTTGCTTTACCTTAAATATTGGGTTTACTGTGCAAGTTGTGGTTTGAAGCGTTCAAAAAATTTAAAACACACAAAAAAGCAATGAAACAGTTAGACAGAACAATTCCTGATAAGTCATGCTTTTCATTGATAACAGAGCAAACTACCAGGATAAGGATTATAATGTGATCTACAAAGTTAGTGCTTTTTTCTTTGCTAACTAACTAAATAGCTAACTGTGCAATGAGGATAAGATAAGAAATACCTATTTGTCGGGAGGTTTTTTGCTTTCCGTTTACAAATAGATCTATTCCATCAACGAACATCATTTCTCGGTATCATTTTAGTTATGAATGATTTATTCTGTCCTTTGAGGACACGGCTCATATTCTAGGATACCACCTCTAAAAATTGCTGGCGTAAATGCCAAAAGTTCCATTGTGTATAGTTATTAGGTATTATAATATTTTTCCCTATTAAAGTAGATTTGCGTCGTTATAATATCCTCATGCCTACTTCATGACAAGTACACTATTTTGGCGTATCGCACCGAGATAGGGCATCGCAATGTTCTTGCTTTCCTCTAGCTCGAATTCGATAACACAATCATATGGTGAAAGAATCTCGATCCACAGTGCGATCTTGCCGCTAGGTTCTTTCAGACTGAATAGGCATAATACGGATTGGTGTTCATTCCTTACACGAAGCTTCCTTCACAATATATACTGTCTAATTTATTGAATAAGGTACTCAACGGCTAAAAGATCCTTTTCCGTTATGCAGTAGTTACGGTCCGCTTTTTCAAAGATCGACTAGAACAGCACCAATTCCATGTTCTGAGCAAATAACGTCAACGGTATAGTCGTCTCCTTCATTTAACGGACAGGCCATTACTTCATTGCTTGTGAGGGCATTTTTCAGTCGTACAAATTGCTCCTTTCATGCACTTGAAGAAATTAATTTGCTTTGCTTTTGTCTGATCAAACAGAGGACTGCTAACTTGGAGTCCGTAATAATACGACAACAGTATGGACAATTGGCCACGATTTATATCCTCCAAAGTTGAAGTTATGACTAGTTGATAATGTTGCCTAAATATTTTAATTGTTCTACAAGAGACATGCCTTCCTTATCGTCGTCAAATTTGTTTCTTTGTAAGAATACATCTACTAAAGCTTTTGTTCTGCTGAGTATAGTGAGATTGCCTGTCACAACAACTTTCCTCGCAGTATGACATCTGTGACGCTGAATAAAAGGGATCTCTCTTTCACATAAGACTACGACTTCTCTACTTAACAAGATACATGCTGGACCCTCAGAAACTTATCCATTACTTACATCCGATAGTAGAGCCTCGACTTCGATTTCAAGTTTGTGTGCACCTCAACAAGCCCCAACTTTATTTCAAAAGTTGATTTTCCCATGGGAGCGCCACTGGCTATTTTAACAACGCTGATCATATTTATTCCGGTTTCACTTCTCACCACTCATTCGCTTTCCGGGAAAGCATTGATCTCGATACTCTGGTGTCTGCACCTTAAGTTATTGGTCCATTCTGAATGCTGCCATTTGTAATGCTCATAGCAAGTAGTTTTTTTTGTGTAGCTCCTACTTCGCATTTTTAGCAACGAGATAAGATCCTTGACTGTTTAATTTGTTCTGTTCTTTTTCATTGTGCCTTTGGTCTCTTCTCCCATTTTACTCATGATTCATTGGACCTTCCTTTGCAAAATGGCTCATTTCCGTGCAGTTTAAGCATGTAAATGAAGACTTACCATTTCTTGAAACTGATACGCGATCTTTCTTGTTTTCTGCTCTTCCTAATGTATGTAGTCTCTTCAATATTTCCGTACATTTTGTGTACACTGTGTTTCAGTGCATTCTATTTTGTACGATTCTCTCCACAAGTATGGCTTTGTTTTGTGATACCAACTCTGCTTATAGCAGAAACTGTGTTTTTGGTTAGCATCATTGCAGAAAGCCCTTTGCATGACTATTTTGTTGGATTTTTTCTAGGTTCTTTGAACAATTATTTCTTGTCCGCGTGATATTCACTACTTAGAAAACCGCTTCTCGATGTTCAATGATTGTGGTATTCTACCTCAAATCTTTCTTCTGGATTGAGCATTATATCTAAGAATCTTCAGGCCAGATCATTATCTCGCGTCTTTCTGTCGCGGTGCCTGTTGGCCTTGTCATAAAGACGTTTAAGGTCAGGGGCAAACGCTTTGACATACTCTCCAAATTATTGCCGATTGCTTGACTTTGCTGCAAAACAAAAACTGGTTTCAGTTACCATGCATCGTTTGTTCATCTCTGTAACTAATTTCTCTCTCGTAATTTTGCGGTGGATGTCAGCTGTGAAGAGACAAATTCGCCTGCAGATCCCTCTATCATAGGCAAACAATTAGCAAGTATCTTTTCGTAATATAAGCACTATACACATAAAGTTGTAAACGCTAGTAAGGACTATTATAAAAATAACAGAAACACTTATTTAACGCATTAAAAGTTCTATAGGCAAGTGTATAATACATATAAACTGCACTAATACCATACGTATACTAACAGATACAATAACACAGGCTTAGTATCTGGATTTTACGACATATTCCTGCTAGATATAGCGATTAACGCCAACAATATCGTAAGCTTTAATTAAATTGCACACCTAATCCTTCAAGAGATAAATAAGTGTGAATTTTAGGAGTTACGAGTTGGAGTTTTAGCTTGTGTTCTGTGCTTTGAGCGAACGACTGACTGACGAATTCTGCGGAAGTCTATTACTTCAACTTTACAATGTAAAGTAAAAAAAAACTTACCTCTTACGGATTAAATACACGCTATGCGAAGGGACACTAACGTGCGACACAGTTTAAATAAACCATTGAGCAAACTTGACCGTTATCTTATAATCCAAGATGGCGGACGTTGACAAAACGTGTTTGCATGTCTCTTACTCTCTTTGAAAACTCGACTCAATGTATACTTTAACTCAGCTACAAGATGCATTCATACAAAATCTAGCCTTACTCTCGGACGTTACACAAGTGAGATAAAAAATAAAGATTGAGATTCATGCAAAGTATACATGCACATGATGACGCATATCGTTGATGTTAAAAAGTACCCACAAATTTAAGGTGGAATTAGACAGTGTGAACCAATTATTTTTCTTAAATAACCAAATAAGTCATTGTAACCAGAAACATGTTCTTCACACTGGTGCCCATATGTGGGAACAATGAATCGTAAATTCCTACTCGTCATTGCAAACAGTATTTCCTGTCTGTGTTAAGCTGCAGAGATAGCTATTTTTAAACTAAGAAAACCATGTTATAACTTACTTTTTAAGATTACGATATATCGTCATCCGGATAGAAAGCTCAATATCTATTTTAGCAGAGATCACTATTGTGGGTATAAATAGATGTAGAAAGAATGGATATTTAGATTGTGTTTTTTTCACAATGGGTACGGTCTAACGATATAGGTAGTGTACAAAACCGTCCTGGCTTAGACTAAATCAAGTGTTCATGCAGAAAATATGCATAAATTCCCTTAAACAGTTGTCGTATTGTTACATTTATTTGACTGTAGCGTAGGCTTCTGTGGGCGCCTTTGCAGATATGACTACAGTATGTGGCATTAACTGTAAGATGCGTTAAAGTAATGTGTTTAACTTTTGAAAGAATGCTTAAAATAAAACTCACCAAAATACATTTTTAAAAAAATTCTCATAAGTTGACTAAGGAATCCTTGGTCACGATCGAAGTATTGAGTGTTATTTTGCGATGCCGAAAAAGAAATGGCTCAAAACCTGCCACAACGCTTTGACTGGAGAACACCAGTACTGAGTGGCATATTGAAAACGTGATAGCAGCTTAAAGAATTCGGTTTAAGCAAAATCTCCATTTTGTCGATAGTTTTTCTTTACAACACTTGTTATATCTAAAGACATTCGATTTAAAATAAAGTTGTCTTTTTTTATTGTAACAGAGAATAAAGTATCAAATCGCTTTGTAATAGTTTAACAGAAACACGACACTGACATGTTTTGTCCCGATAAATGTATTAATTACAATTGAATCGTATATTAAGCTGTTCTCTTATCAATGTTGTTTCAATCCCCATCATTGTCGCATACTATAGGAAGATATGCATTGTTTAGACTTTCTTACACTAATTGTCAACACAAAGGTAGGCCAATGTCTATGTCTAAAAGGGTTTTGTCTTACAAGGTATCTTCAAGTTTTAATGTGTTAAAATATTCACAAAATGAAAGCACTAATAATATTTGTCGTAACTTTAGCAAATATCATAATACAACTGTAATTTAAACATCAGTAAAGGCATACGAAAATCAGCAATAAATGCAATAAATGCAACTCCAGTAGAATCAAGTTTTGTTTTTGGTTTAATTTAATAATGAAATGGTAAACAAGTTCTTTATCGACTGCCCACTTCCTGGGATGTACATAGCGTGAAGTTTTGTGGTTCTAACTCTGGACCTTCCGATATAAGGTCTATTGCCTTAACGTCTGAAAGACGACACCTTTATATTTATGTTTTGAAGGATGCTGATGGCTGATATATAACTACATCCATCATTGCATTAATTTTGCACATACAAGTTTTGGACTTTTATTTATTTTAAGTATTCTATTGATTCTAACCGAAGCAATTTTGATTATGTTCTAATCAAAAACATGGATTTATCACATAAAACATTGCCATTACAACGCTTTGCAGAATGTTTTGCAGTTCGTGGCTGTAAACCATATAAACGCGTGTATGTAAATAAGATACATAATAGGTAATATCGCAAGTAAATAGGCAAAGAGACACTAAAAGTATACTTACTGCTATCTCTTTTGGACCTATACAGCATAAACCCTTTACATTTAATTCTCCAGATATGGAACCGAACAGTGTAACAGCGTTTCTTGACGGGTCTACAATCTTCAGTCTTCTGTTTGCTTTATCATATATCACCACACGCCCATCCAAGAGGTGACAGCTATACATGATGTGACAACGGTTTTTATCTTCAGGTATTACATTGACCCCGATGATCTTTTTAATATCATGGCTGTAAAGAAATATATGAAATGTATTGGTCTTGGGTTTGATTAAAACCCATTTAGTAAATGGTTATGAGTTCAACCAGGCGACTTAAATACAAGTGTCCCACACATAAACCTCAATTATATTAAATTAAAACAAGTAAATAATTTATCATTTACTGCTTTTGCCGCACCATTCTCAGCTAGATGAAATGTCTGCGCATGTTTACTTTAGATATAAATACTAAACCGTGCTTAGCGGGCCAAAGATCACGACAAACGGTACAAAACCAGGGTTTTCAACTGACCTGTCTCTGACTATACGACGTTTGTTTAACCTTATCTTTACTTTAGTCAGTTAAGTTTTTCTGCATTAATCAAATAAAAAAAGTATACAGCGGTGCTGAATTAAGTGCTGATTTTTGGTATGCTGGTAAAATATTGACCCTGAGAGTCTTTATGTTTTCGTATATAATACATTTAGTTTAAATTTGAAGCTACCTTTGAGGTCAGACGACAAAATGCAACAAAACTGTTTCCTATTTGGTTAATTTTAACCAATGTTGACCATAAACATAGAAGGAGGATTTAAACATTGTTTAAGCCATTCTGTCGGAGAAACGTATATCAGTGCACGAGCGGTTATATCGGCTTCTGGTGATAACAGTACCATTATGAATGGAAATCTAGTAAATGGAATAAGTATATATATATATATGCACGTCCATATATAAATTATAAGTAACACACAAATAGTGTGAATACACCGATTTACCGTGGACATATGCGCATGCGCATCGACAAGAATTGTCTTCCCTGAAATTTCGTGTAAAAAAGCGCAATGTGTCGTATCCTTGTGTAGCGGTCTCATGTTAGAATATAGTTTTCCTTTGAATACGCAGGAAACACTAATTGTAATATGTCCTTACATTGTTACGAGGCAACCTAATGAGAGAAAAGCTTAGGCATTCTTGCTATCTGGTGTCGCACTTTGAACCATATTGCGAACAATCTTTTAGGCTCAAAATGTTTCACATGAAAGTTCAAAACTAAGCACGTGTTTTATTAAATCAACGCATCAAAAATACAATAGGTGAAATATTCTTACTTTAATGCACACACATGTTTGGTCTGCGAGCGAATGTTTCACACACAAACTTTTTACATTACATTTAAAAAGAATCACACCTTTTAGTTTAGTTAAATTTGTGATTATTTTGTAAATTCAAAAAAAAAGGAATGCCGCTTGTTTGCCTTTCCATCATTTGAAGATAAGAATTCCACATGAATACTTTCGTCACTGTTTGTGATTTTTTGTTTGGATTGTCACTTTTGTTGTAACTGTTTCCTGACAATAGAAACACGAAAGATTACGTTTATGTATAAAGATTGCATTACGACGAGGGGTGTGCCGCTGAAGTTTTCCAGTGCAAGTGTATGATGCGGGACCCGCGTCCACTTTTATTAAGTGTATTACAAAGTTTCAGTACTAAAATATAAATCTAGCATAATAGCACACAAAACAAAACAAAAACTAGTTTTTGCAGCTATATTCTAATCTTACCAAGGCAGCATCTCCCCAAATCCACGTATATTAGCATGTTATTGTTTACGCAAAATTTCTATCTATCTGTCTGACTGTCTGTGTCTGTCTGTCTGTTCGTCTGTCTGTCTGTCCGTCCCACTGAGGGTTCCTGACAACCCATTCTGGATAGATTCCTTGACAACATTCTTTGGGCAGGATGCCTGACAACCCAATGTGTTAAGGATCCTTAACATTTTGCTCTGTGCAGTTTCATTGACAACCGACTGAGTTCCGAATCAAACTTGGGTATGTTTCCTAGCAACCCGCTATGGGTAGGTTCCCTGAAAATCTACCGGGTTAAGTTCTCTGATCACCGGCTGACACTCTACTGTGGTAAATGTCCTGACTACCCAATGTGGGTAGATTCCCTGACAACCTAAGTAGGTCACTTAACGAACCGCTTTGTGGGTTGCTTTCCTGACAACCGTCAGTGGGCATTTTCCTCGACTAATCGTAATTTAAAGTAATGTGGCTATGTTCCACTTTTTCTAGGTTAACTGAAAAAAAACACGCTGTGAGTAGGTTCTATGAAAACCCCTGTGAAAACCCGCATTGGATAAATGCCTTCACAACCCACTGTGGATAGGTTCCCTGTCAACCCGCAATGGGTAGATCCCCTGACTACCAGATGTGGATTGGTCCCCAGACAACTCGCTAACTGCAGGTTTTCTAACAACGCGTTTGACATGCCATTTTATCGAAGCGTTGAACAGAATTTATAAAAAAACCAACACAATATGTTTATTGTATTACAAGAGGACATAAATATTAGCATATTAACGGTTTGCTTTTTTAAACAGTATACTAGTTTACAGCTTAATTTATTTCTTAGTTCACCCGTTAATATCTTTATCTATTAGAGATAAAGATCCCTTATCTCGTATGTGCTTCTTTTTTCATATATATATGCACTATATGTGGACAAAAAAAAGCAATAAGAATATATGACAAACTCCTATGAGCATTTTCTTACAGAGCTCTAACCTCGCACTTCCTGAGGGGTTTCTCAAATTCAAGCAATGGAAAGAAAACCGATATATTTGAAAATGTCCAAGCGCTGATGTTTTCTTTGATAAATATTGACGCCATTGAAAAATAATGTCAACATAGTAAGAGATATTATTTTGATTTGAAGAACTACACAAAAAATACTGTAAATGATATTAGCTTTTTGAATCACGAAAAAAAGCCCAGAGAAGAGTAAATGGTGTTAGCATCCTGTTCCGATGGAGATGGAATTGAGGAACCAAAGTCCAATGTCCATCAAAGGAAATACACGTTACAATCCGTATAAGGTATTAAAAGTCGATTACATAACGCATTTTAAACATCATCAAATCTGTAGTATAACATGTATAATAAATTGCAACAGTTGTAAATTATATAACCTTAGTAAAATGTGGAATATTATATATAATAAACAATATCAACTTCCTAGGATATATCCTTCAATATCATAATTTCACCGTGCATTAGGTTACTCTCCAACGAAAAAGCCACACGAAAGGTACTGATTATTACCGAAATGTCAAACCATAGGCCCATTCCTTATAACGTTATGGACTTTCATGTTGGCAAATATATAAAAAACGATTTGTCAGTATTTCTTGAGAAAATGGAGCACTTATAGGGTTTGTATATCCATAACCACGGAAATTTCTAACGGCAATTTTAACGTCAAAGCGGTCCTGCGATCGACCATCTACGTTCACCAAATGTTTCATACTGCAAGGCACGGTCCTCATATATGCAATAACGTTTTTCAGCTTCGGTGGCATTGTTCATCTTTTAACCGAAATGTATTTATTCACTCATATTTTAAGTTTCAGCATTTATAAAAAATGATATACAACATTTGTCTGTCAATAAACGAATTACATTATTGATGAAAGATCGTCTAGTGACATATTTAATATTTACTCGTCATTGGAATATTATTTAAATGTATTCAAATGAATCGCTTTAGCCTTGGGCATTCCTTAACTGATAGGTGTGTAATAAATGTCACAATGGCTCCGATCACTGTAAACTGCGCGGTACACGTATGCTAATTTCATGATTCCCGTTCTCGCAGTGCTTGACAAAAACAAAGAATGGAGCCAGCTACTTTTCAGAGAAAAAAAAGACAACTGCAATTTCTATTCACGAAATTATCCTCGAATTAAATCGATTTTAGAGATAATTTTATGTCGATTCTAACAGTAATGCATTCATTATTAAGATTTCATTCGTACGTACCGAAATTCTATGACTGTATTGTGTACCGTACCGAAATTCGACATACTGCGATACAGCCGCTACCGTTTCAGCCATACCACAGATTATATAGAATTTTTTAAATTTTTGTTCATTTTTCCATCAGAAATTTTACTCTTTTAAATCGTGTATTGATATCAAATCAAACAACATATCGAACTAATTTCAACAGATTTACTTGTATATCATACTAGATTAGTTCCACTTTGTACTTAGTGACTTATAAATTGTGTTATATATTATTTTTTAAATTTATGAATGATTTCCATATGATACGGTCATTTCACCATCAAATAACATATCCTTATTAGATGGCTAATTACAGAAGCTCTAGCCATGATTCGCCTTTTTCATGTCACGTGCACGTGGGGGATGGTGAATGCTGTACAAAAAACGGATTGCAATTTACAATTCTGCTACTTTGCTTGAACTATGATCTGAAACTGAACTCTTTAATTATTACAGTGTTTTAAGATAATATAACTGACCTTTGTTCAAGATGGCGACACTCCGCACACAGGTGACTGTTGTGCAAATGACAGCGCAATGGGAATAGGCTGTTTGCCATATTATGTCCGGGACCACAGTTTTATGCTATATCGATCGACAAAACAAGGTATTTATGTACACTTTAAGTTCACGTTCCTTCTATCCAACTCCTACCAACGTCTTATGACAAGTATGCACAAACTTTTGCTCAATTTTAGACTAACTAGCCTGAAATTTTTTTGACAATACTGACTAAATACATATACCACTCGTTCTACCTTCTACAACAACTGATCTCTCAAGTCTCTTGTTACAACCCTTTTGTTCAAGTAGGCACGCTAGTCGCTTGGTAACATCAAAACACTATGCATTAAGATTGATTCGTCTGGAACTAAAGGAAGTGGCCCTTACTTAAGTACAAATACCATGGCCATGACACATTACACTACTACTACTACTACTACTATTACGACGACGACGACGACGACAACGACCACCGCCACTACTACTACTACTACTACTACTACTACTACTACTACTACTACTACTACTACTACTTCTTCTACTACTACTACTACTGCTATAATAATAATAATAATAATAATAATAATAATAATAATAATAATAATAATAACATATTCATATATATATATATATATATATATATATATATATATATATGAATATGTTATTATTATTATTATTATATATATGTGTGTGTGTGTATGTGTGTGTGTACGTGTGTGTATGTGTGTGTGTGTGTGTGTGTGTGTGTATGTGTGTGTGTATGTGTGTATGTGTGTGTATGTGTGTGTGTGTGTGTGTGTGTAAGACCAAAATATAGTGTAACCATTTGGTTACTATGATTAAAATGACTCATCAACATCATATAAATGGTTATATCTGAAGTTGCTTTTTATATACACTTTCCTCTGCTCACAATACCCAGATTCTTATGCTGTCAGTCAGTAAGTTACTATTTGGTGCTGTAAATTTTTGTCAAATCTATAAAATCGTTCACTTATAATAACAACATAACCTTATCGAAACGAGGAAAACGACACCACAATTTAATAAAAAACACTGCTGCAGCTTCTGTAGAACAATGTGTACCTGTTAGAAGCCAAATCGTTAGAATTACATTTAAACAATAAGAAGAACTTTCCCACATATTGTTGTCAATTAATATATTTACAATGACAAACAAAAGGAACCTCTCTGTCAGATGTTTCTGCCTTGAGTACCTTGGAATGTCTTACACTACTATACAATAAGGAAGTAAAGCACAACAAAACGATGGATGGTATTGTGAAGGATGGCATTGTGATAGTGGTATTGTGATGGTGGTATTGTGATGGATGGTATTGTGAAGGAAGGTATCGTGATAGTGGTATTGTGATGGTGGTATTGTGATGGATGGTATAATGATGGATGGTATTGTGATGGATGGTATTGTGATGGATGGTATTGTGATGGATGGTATTGTGATGGATGGTATTGTGATGGATGGTATTGTGATGGATGGTATTGTGAAGGATGGTATTGTAATAGCGGTATTGTGATGGTGATATTGTGATGGATGGTTTAATGATGGATGGTATTGTGATGGATGGTATTGTGATAGTGGTATTGTGATGGATGGTTTAATGATGGATGGTATTGTGAAGGATGGTATTGTGATAGTGGTATAGTGATGGTGGTATTGTGATGGTGGTATTGTGATGGATGATTTAATGATGGATGGTATTGCGATGGATGGTATTGTGATGGATGGTATTGTGATGGATGGTATAGTGATGGATGGTTTAATGATGGATGGTATTGTGATGGATGGTATTGTGATGGTGGTATTGTGATGGATGGTATTGTGATGGATGGTATTGTGATGGATGGTATTGTGATGGATGGTATTGTGATGGATGGTTTAATGAAGGATGGTATTGTGAAGGATGGTATTGCGATAGTGGTATTGTGATGGTGGTATAGTGATGGTGGTATTGTGATGGTGGTATTGTGATGGATGGTATTGTGATGGTGGTATAGTGATGGATGGTTTAATGATGGATGGTATTGTGATGGATGGTATTGTGATGGATGGTATTGTGATGGATGGTATTGTGATGGATGGTATTGTGATGGATGGTATTGTGATGGATGGTATTGTGATGGATGGTATTGTGATGGATGGTATTGTGATGGATGGTATTGTGATGGATGGTATTGTGATGGATGGTATTGTGATGGACGGTATTGTGATGGACGGTATTGTGATGGATGGCATTGTGATGGATGGTATTGTGATGGATGTTATTGTGATGGATGGTATTGTGATGGATGGTATTGTGAAGGATGGTATTGCGATGGATGGTATGTTGATGGATTGTATTGCGATTATGGTATTGTGATGGATGGTATTGCGAAAGATGGTTTTGCGATAGATAGTATTGTGATAGACGGTAAAACGATAGAAAGTATAGCGATATATTCTGTTGTGATGAATGGTATTGCGATTTATAGCATTGCGAAGATGGTATTGTGATGGATGATATTGTGCTGTATGGTATTGCGATAGATGGTATAGCGATACATTATATTACGATGGTTGGTATTGTGATTAATGCTTTAAGAATGGATGGTATTGTGATGGATGGTATTGTGACATATGATATTACCATCGTTGGTTTTGTGATGGATGATATAACGATGAATGGTATTGTGATGGATGGTATTGTGATAGATGGTATTACGATACATTATATTACGATGGTTGGTATTGTGATTAATGCTATAAGGATGGATGGTTTTGTGATAGATGGTATTTTGATGGATGGCATTGCGATGGATGGCATTGCGATGGATGGTATTGCGATTAATGGTATGTTGTTGATAGATGGTATTGCGATGATGGTATTGCGATGGATGGTCTTACGATGGAAGGTATAGCGATAGATAGTATTGTGATTGATCGTTTTATGATGGAAGGAATAGCGATAGATATAATTGTGATGAATGGTATTGCGATGATGTTCCTGTGATGGATGGTATTGCGATGGATGATATTGCGATAATGATATTGTGATGGACGGTTTTGTGATGGATGATAATGTGTTGTATGGTATTTCGATAGATGGTATTGGGATGTATCATATTACATGGATGGTATTGTGATAGATGGTATAACGATGGATGTTATTGTGAAGGATGGTATTGTGATAGATGGTATGGTTATGGATGACATTCCGGTGGATGGTATTGCTATGATGGTATTGTGATGGATAGTATTACGATGGATGGTATTGTGATGGATGGTATTATGATGGAAGGTATAACGATAGATACTATTGTCACGGTTGGTATGTTGATGGATGGTAGTGTGATGGATGGTAGTGTGATGAATGGTATTGTGATGAATGGTATTGTGATGGATGGTATTGTGTTGATCGGTATTAAGATGGACGGTATTGCGATGAATGGTATTACGATTGATGTTTTGCGATGTATGTATGAAAGCAATCACATGTGCAAATATCTGTGTTCAGCATGGCTAGCATTAGAAAACGTACTTAAGATTATTTCTCTGATAGTTTGTTAGAATAAGAAGCCAAAATGAACAAGCATTTTGTATTTTCACGTAGTGTTGACGTTAAAAATAATCCCTGTGTAACAAAGCGGACCGACATTGAAATCTAATGTTATCTTGGACACACGGGATGAACATAATACTAATAATTGTAATGAACGATTGTTCTTAAATCGTTTAAACTGTTCAAAATAGTGTTAAACCGAACCGAAACTTAACACTCGCATGCATTCGAGAGTGCATATTGCTTTGTAAAATCACAATGATCAAATTCACTACTTGAGAATAAATAAATTCAGTTAGCTCCCCTTACGTAATAATTAAATTAAGTGCTTATTCATGTTGTGTTTTTTGAGAAGCTACATCCTCACCAGTCAATTTAATTTGTTTAAGTACAATATGCATATGCATAATTTCTATTTATAACATATTTTACGCCGGTGTATAATGTACAAGTCCAAATCCAGTTTCTGTTCCGGTAAAAGAACAATTTATCTGGAAAAAACAAATAACTGCCAATCACATTACTGCCAATTCCATTTTTGCATCTTTAAGTTAAATTATATGTGTTCAAATGTTCAAAGTAATATATATATATATATATTAATTTGTCAAGTTTAGGATACACACGTTTTCTCTGTATTGTTACACGTGCATTTTTTGACATACAATAACTGCGTATTTCTATACCAGAAACTGTTGGTTCTACCTTGTATGTGATATGTAACTTCAATCTTACACGATTTATCTACAGAATGTTGCCTTTAAGTTAGGAGTCTACTTTTGCAATAGAGGAGACCACTGCAGAGTGCACATCAACTCCAAGCTATTAAAACAAGACCATTGAACATTTTGGTTTGGTTCCTCAATTCCATCCTCACGTGAGCAGGATGCTGCAACCATGTAGTCTTCTCTGGTCAGTTTTCTCTTGATTCAACCTGTTATTTTCATTTGTAATCGTCGATTTTGTGTGTAGTTCTTCTAATCGAAATACTAATACGAATCTCTCTCTCTCTCTCTTTCTCTCTCTCTCTCTCTCTCTTTCTCTCTCTCTCTCTCTCTCTCTCTCTCTCTCTCTCTCTCTCTCTCTCTCTCTCTCTCTCTCTCTCTTTCTCTTTAAAGCACTATGTGGGCTTTATTTTTCAATGACTTCACTACTTTCCTCATCAAAGAAAATGTCAGCTCTTAAACATTTTTTATTCAAATAGATCGGTTTTCTTGTCATTGCTTGCATTTGAGATACCCAACAGGAATTGTGAGGTTAGAGCTCTGTAAAACTGGTTTAAATACCCCAGTCGGTCCATTTTGCCTACTGACCGTTCCAAGGTGTATCCATCAACGATTATATAACGTGTCATTATAAAAATTGTAATAGTATTGTCAGGAAACGTACAAATAATTTAGACAACTGCCTTAAATCTTAACAAAATCGGTAGCATAAAGGAAAACACAAATGAAAAACACAATGTTATCTATAACTCATATCTACTTTACATTAGTTAGGAGCAACAAAAGCTGATCATTGCCTCTCCGACATACAATCTGCTGTCGTAACAGAGGCAGCTTGGAAGCACGGCTCGATCCCATCTTCCCGGGACAAAGCTTGTCCTACCCTTCTCCGTCATCCTAATCTCATTGTCCGACAACGCTCTATATACGCAGTGGTCGGTGGCTACTCCCTGGGGTTCAGACACTCAAGGTCGACGGAAACTGAGATGCAAATAATACAGAAACATGGAGTAAAATAGTTTTTTTGAGCGTGAATTAATAGAAATACGACCGGGTAAGTGACCATGTTGTACATATACAAGTGATAATATCTGGATGTCGATATAAAAAAAAATCGCTGCTTCGTTCCGTGAACTGCATTATCTTTAATATTATCTGCTATAATAGCGTATAGGTATATTAAAACCGTATAATGATAGAATGAAAAGCCTATGAGTATTACAGCATATACCAACATTTGAAAAAAGGCAAAGGACAAAGGTATTCAAATGCAAGCTAAATGTAAAATCAACAACAATTCTGTGATGAGTCATCAAACAAAAAGAGCAACCCCAACAATTATTGCCTTGGAACAGTCAGTCGGCGAAAGGGCTCATTGGGATGCTCGCGTCTCATTTTAGCACTCTGTAAAATGCACCTTTGTCATGGTAGTAGCCAAATATATCAAACATAATTCGTCTAATTCTTCCTATCATTCGTTCTCTCTAATGACGGATTTAGATAACATGTTGTTGCAATCAAATTTCTAGATGCAACATCAAGATTCGACATCTGTTCAGTATGGGTATATTTCTTATATTGTTGCAGGTACGCACGCACACAAGCACGCCAGAAAGCAGACACAAATGCATACACACAGTGAAGTCATGAAGATCTGAAAATGAATAAATTCACGTGGTTTCAATAAGATAACAGTTCCATCACCTCAGAATAATTTAAATGTTAAAGTAATGTTTACATCACAATCAATGTTGTTTTAGTTACAGACCGAGCGACTGCTTCACTTTTATTCTTTGTTATTGTTTTCGGTGGCGGCTTTGTTCAATTCGAAAGACAATGCATCGAATGAACCATAAGAGGCCACAGGCCAACTGGAAAGAGTTCGAGCTTCAACTTCCTTTTAACAGAAATCCATTTATGGACGTGTTTGCGCTGTGAAGTCTAAGGTCACTGCTTCTGTTGAAAGCGATACTTGGATTGGGTTACCGTCACATAACTTACTTTTGTTTGATAGGTAATTCTTCTTATTTTAAGGACCATTACGGCTTGTTGCAAATAAGTTAACTAAAATCATTAAATAATTAAATATATTAAATTATGTCTCTAAAATACTGTTGATATTAAAAAAAGTATAATGCTGATAATTGTTTCTTCTCGAAGAGAGTTTTTTTATCAAATAAAATTGTTCCTTTAACAGGTTGTTGAATTTTTCTCTTAATATATTCATATACGTTAACAAAATTGCACATGGAATTAGGAATAGTTCCAAACAAATACCTCATTATAATGCTACCTTTTTCCCCACGATTGCCGAATTCAATACTACTACTACTACTACTACTAATATAATAATAATAATAATAATAATAATAATAATAATAATAATAATAATAATAATAAGCATTATTATTATTATCATTATTATTATTATTATTATTATTATTATTATTATTATTATTATTATTATTATTATTATTATGATATTGCAATTACAATTTATTATTATTATTATTATTATTATTATTATTATTATTATTATTATTGTTATTATTATTATTATTGACACTTTCCTTTTGGTGATGTTGAAAAGATCCGTGTCTGTTGAATCAATAAAACAGTTCCTCTATACCTATTTTAAGACAATGTATTCACAATATTTAAACTTTACACCTGTCCTTTGTGGAATAGTGCCTAAACAATGGAAGAGACCACTGCGTTGAATAATCTTCGTTAAATCTTTTGTATTTTTAAAGTGAATTGCCGATGTCAAAGATCGATCTGATGCATTTGCTTTAGTCACTGATAATAATATACTGTAAGACAATGGCGCCCGACCTCCTTTACAGGTTCAACACACTTGTTTAGCGGCTATAATGGTGCGTAAAACATTTGAATTCTTAATTCGTTCATGGCAGACTTAAATCTAATACAAACGTCAGTTGATTTTTAGTCGTTACAATACTCGTTTTAAAACAATGATTTTAAGTCTGAAGTCTTGTTTGTAGTAGGAAAACACAAATGGATAGACAATGGAGAAGCAACCAGAAATTTCTTGTCCAAGTTAGCGAGTTAAGTCACTGTATTCACCAAGTCTTAAAAACGTACCGTGCCATCGTATAACAAACGAAACATGCAATGTTATATCGAAATTTTGAGACAATTAACGCCTTGTTTTTGTGCACTTTATCTAACACAGCAATGACTTTTCGAGTAATCTTGATTCCATTAACAACTTGAAGTTAATATATAGTATTCATATAATAAAATATCACAAACATGATTAATAATATATAAATATTAAACATATGATGTCTTTATTTAAATGCATCTCATGAATAATTAAATACGAAACATGAACTGGTACAACATTGTAAAACATGTTTTGTTCAAGCAATTTTAATACAAGGTATGTATATGCTAGTGTGGGTGACAAGCAATAGATCTAATCAATCAGGGGATTATAAATCTTAATGATCCGTTTAGAAATAGAACCATGGACAAACAACTTTGGCTTTGTAAATAACTCAAGAAAAAGGCAGACAACAGTTTAAGAAAAGCAATGATAAATGTAGAGGCTCATACCCTACCAAACATAACTCTCCGCAGTAAAACGTTAGGCTACCAACACCATATTACCTTTTCTTGGTATAATATTTGAAATAACACTAGCATGGAACTTTAATATGAGCAGCCTGATGTCTGGAAACAGTTATTAATGTCATTTCATCTATTAAGGGTAAAAACTCGTGGTACCAGCACAAAACAGCATAACCATCCTGTATCAAGCTCCTACCAAATCTAAAGAAATTGTATAGATTAATACCTTAAGTATCTGTCAGAAAACAAAATGTATTTCAGAACATTTCTAATAAAATCCTTAAAGGCTACTAGTTACTGCAGAACCGAAGGAATACACAGTCTAAATACAAATAAAAAGACATATACAGCATTAAGTACTGGTCTAGAGCAAGAAGAGTAGGCTATCTACCTCAATACATATACACTGTTAATAATAGGAACCAGTCAACTCAGGAACAGATCAAAATTAAAATCGAGAAATTGTCCAAATTGTAGCCTGTCGGAATAATTTAACTACGTATACAAGGTGCGTGCAGCACACGAATGATAAAACATTGCCAGAAAAAGTATTATTTTTAAAAAATACGAAACTCTTTAATATTGATAGGACAATTTTAACATTTTCGTCTTCAGAAATTTCGGAATTAATCAAAACAGCACTAATCGCGTACACAGAGCGGATACATTAATTTACAACGTCTAACTTACTTAGTTATAATGGAATCCTTGACTAAAACACAATGTCCACAACATTCTATGTACAACATATCAACTATAAATTGCAAGTCACTCGTACAACTTTAAAAGAGAAATAAGGAACACCCGATTGGCCCTCTGACATAGTATATCGCGATTGTATTGGAAGATTTGAATTTCGCGCTAATTGGGTAACATTAACCACTTTAAAGCAATAATATCGCTAACATTTTGAAACATGTTTAAAAAGTGTAAAACAGCGAAAACAGCAGAGTTGTATAATACTTGAATTGAATGATTTTTTCACGTAGAAAGGTCTAATTAAAACATTTAATATCGAAAATCACTACATAGAAAAATAATAATCTTAAACACCACTAAACCTTTTAATGGTACGCCGGTCCAAATTTATGATCGTCGTAAGTAACAATGTTATGTACAGTAGTACCCAGCGTTTAAAGTTACGCTAGTCAGGTAAAGGGGTTGTTTATGATAGTGGTATTAATGACGTATTTCGCATGACGTAGCATTCGAGTTACAGCTAGAAAGAAAAGGACCATGCTAGAGAATTCATTTGTTTATTTTTACTGTTTTTCGTGAATGTTATGGAGAACATTTTGGAATTATATTGATAACATTCGTGTATTGTTCTACTTGGATTATTTCAACTGTGCGTATTTACGTGGACATTCTACCGAAAACTCTTCAGGATTATTCGACGTTGGATTATTAATTGGACTATTAAAGGGACACCTCCTAAAGGGATAGACTGTAAGATAATAGTTATTTTGCATTCATAAATTTAATTTTGCTATGACATAGATTTAATTGTTTATTAAAATAAAACATTATTGTTCTAGTTTATTACTGGCTTTTTTTTTCATTTAGTTACACCATTTCTTCGTTTAGTAAACGTGTCGTTTTATAGACAAATCTTAAATAGCGACACCGGTCGTAACAACAAACACCTTACAAAAATAAACATTGAGCAAATCCACAGTTTAGGCAGTTATCACGACAATTCACATCTCAGTCTCGACCTAACTAGGACAATTAACTCAAATCTAAATAAGGGCTTATTATATAGATGTAGGACAGGATTCTCGATTCTACCCGCCCGTTCGTACGAACCCACATACTAGTTAGTAGTCCAGTTGCAGCCTTCGTTACATATATATTTGTTATTTGTTATTTGGGTTTTACGGCACACCGACACTTTATATAGGTCATACGGTGCCGATATATATATATATATATATATATATATATATATATATATATATATATATATATATATATATATATATATATATATATATATATATATATATATATATATATATATATATATATGTATGTATGTATGTATGTGTGTGTGTTTGTGCGTGTGTGTGTGTGTGATGAATTTCTGTACATATGGTTATTTTCTGTTATCAGTTGTTAACATAATGTTATATACATTATGATTTATTGTTGTTGTTTTTTTTGTTGATGATACACTTTTAAAGTGCAATAGATACATTATGTGTCAATTATGAGCTAAGCAGATTTCCTCTTTCTAAAACTTATATTATCAAGTACAAACCAAAATATCATGTATTATCGTAGAATGTGTATTATATATATACTAAGCTTTTTACACATGTTTGGATACTAGATTAAAGCTGAAATGACTATATATTAAATCACTGATCAGTGTGTGCACTGCCATTATATTAAATTAAATGAAATAAACAAAAAAGGGGCGTTTTTTTTATTATACCTCACCGTAAATTACACTACACTAAAGCCTTATACTGGAGCGGTTGTCTTTTCGTTTGAGCACATGGTTCGATCACCCGCTATCTATGGTAGGCTACTGCTAGACTGATAAAAGGTACAAAAACCCAGTTACTTCCCTTGTTTTATAACTGTTCAGCTTACAAAGTGTGTATTTTAGCGAGGCACGAAACAACGTTGCAAACGACACAGGTTTTTTACAAAAAGTGTTCATTAAAAGTGACAGTTTTACACAGAAAAATTTGGAACTTATGATTGTTATAAACATTTAAATATTGTTAAAGTTTGCTAATTGTTAATGGTACTGTTTTTTTTTTATTGTGAATTATTTACTTTGAACTGTGTTATTCCTTGGTTTATAAATATTTCCACTCTACAGATTTGTTCTGAATAATAAAATTAATAACTCATGGCAGTGAGGGTGATGGTACAGATTATCAACCCCTGAAAAATATTAACCTCGGCTGGCGCCTCACTGGCATGTGTCAGTTATATATCATCTGATCGTCTATTCTGTTTTGATGTTCTTTACGTTTGTATGGCTGATTGGCTACTAACAAATAAAAACCTAACAGTTTCTCAGACATAATTAAGTCAAATAGTTCTTTTGATACAATATGAAAAAAACGTCAGATTGACTTGATAGTTTTATATGTCAAGAGGCAACTAGAGTGCTTATTTCACAAACTGTGGACCTGTTGTTTTAACCCTTGCTGGAAACATACAGTGGGATATTGTTAAAGTTGCTTGTATGGTGAGTCGCATACATCATTTACAGATGCAATCATTAAGGTAAATGTCATATTTAAGATAATTTCTTATAAATGAGTATTAATGAACTTTTTCACATTGTGGGTTGTATTGCCTGTTTTGTAAGTTTGTACAAACAGAGAAAGTATTTTAAGATACTTGTGTAAATAAGATAAACCGGGGCCAAACTTATAAAACAGGGCCAACATGGAAATAAAGTGATTTGGTTGATGCAATAGGGCCAGTACAAACAATCGCGGCCAGTAAGGAAAAGGAGAACTTTCTTATGGAAAACTAATCTATGTTGTCATTTAATTCATCCTATAAGGATTGTTACATGTATTTCCTTTGATGGACATTGAACTTTGGTTCTTCAATTCCATATTCATATGGACAGGATGCTACAACCATTTATTCGTCTCTGGTCATGTTTGTTCATGATGCAGAAAGTTAACTTTATTTATAGTCAACCATTTTTGGGTAGTTTTTCAAATCGAAATAATACCACATTCTTTTCTAAACACTATGTGGACATTATTTTTTCAATGACGTCACTACTTTCGTCATAACGTATAGAAAATATCAGCGCATGGGCATTTTTTACCCAAATAGATCGTTTTTCTTTTCATTGCTTGCATTTGAGAAATTCGTCAGGAAGTGCGAGGTTAGAGCTCTGTAAAACCGGTTTAAGCACCCCAGTCGGTCCATATTGCCGACTGACCGTTCCAAGGCGGTAACTGTCGGGTTTGCTCTTTTCGTTAAATGACTCATCACAACTTTGTCCTTACTTTTTGCTTGGCTTGCATGTGAAATACCTTTGTTCTGTGCCTTTTTGGAGTTTGGTATATGTTGCAATGCTCATAGGACTTTGTCATATATTCTTATTCAGAATTTCAAAATTCGCTGTTAATCCTATTGAGCTGTTAGAAACTATGTTCTACTTCAGTTTTGGCAAATTCGAACCACATGTGCTGAGTAAGTTTTTATCGTTGGTTTGTATTGCTGTACTAAGTGTTTAAGATTCCTCCACGTTCTTTATTGCTTAAATTGGCTCCATAAAACTGTGGTGACGTTATTATATAACATTATGTAACTGTACTACACTTAGATGATATGCAATACGAATAGTACAGAAGATTTCAAATATGAAAGCCAATTGTTAAAACACATTGTCAGCTTATTTTAAGTTAAGTACACATCCAAATATTTCTTGGATGGCGGTCATTGTGCGTCAGATAATGTATTTTATTCCTTCAAACCTAAATCGGATGCTTCTTTTATTCTCCTCATTAATGCTTTTGTTGTATGATTTAGGCAACACATTTCATGTGGAAGTTCTTCCAGCAAACTTGCCAGTGGTTCTACCTAGATATTTATTTGGGGATTTTCTCTACGGGATGTAGCTGATCATTAGTTAATAGAATACAATTATTGTGTCACTGGAAGGAATGAAAAATGATGATTTACACTAGCAAAACCAGTCTAGAAATTAAAAGGTTACACCAAGATGAATTTAACTACATAGCTAGTGCCTTTTACCAGATTTCTTATTATAATTCTTTATTTTTGAAGGACATGCTTAATATATGTATTAACTATTTTGAGTGATTTAACACAAGCTCGAAGAACAGTACAAAGAGAATCAGGGTCTTAGGTTAGACAACTTTTAGCTAGAGACTGTTATGTACCTAAATGATCCGATTGGCCAAATTAGACATACATTTTGAATTCTGACCAATCAGAAGCTAGAGGGGGATCTTAAAGTGTTATAACATCGACACCGTATCCTAGGCTTTAATAAACAAAGGTCTTTAATGTCAAAAATGAATGGCATATTAGTTATTACTGTTGGCCGATTTCTATTAATTACTGAACAAAGAATTTGCAGCAGTTGACCAATCCTCAGCAAAAACTATAGTTTTATGTCCTGATCCGACCGTTCATTCTGGCATCTTTCTAAACGGTAGCTGCACTGTTAACTGCTTAAGTCTCTAGATATATTTTACTACCATGTTTGTTTATGCCATATACATATTAAATACAGGATATAATTTGTTTATGATTTTGTTTGCTCTTTCACACATTCTTTATCAGCTTGATCACATTCTAATCAGTAAGATACTTCTTTATGTGCATGGTCACAACTGTTCTAAGTAGTTTTTTTTATAAATTGGGGAGAAAAATCCACTTTTACTATATACCAGAATAACTACATAAAAAGGGAGTGAAGAATGTGATATCTGAATAGCTTAAATATTGTAAGGGACGATACTCTTGCTATTCAGATACCACATTCTTAACCCCCTTTCTAAACAAAACAGTTGAAAACACGTTCTTTTTATATTGATCTTCAGATGTTTTATTCATGGTGACCAACTTCTTTACAGTGTTCATACAGCTCTGAGTTGGATCTAGATGTATGATCTTGAAGGGGGGACGGTGAGAAATAGGCTCCAAATGAATGCTAATGATTGTCAACCAGCTGATGACGATTGTTAATTTTATTATTACTAGAAACACCATTAGCTTATAGTATGTTGTTATGTTAATAGGACACATGGTGTTTCCGGCATGTTAAGACTTAAGATTATAGACAGGTTAGAAACAATCTGAAAAAAATAAACGGTCAATCAGTTAAATGGAATATTTGGGGTATGTCAAACACTGACAAAAATTCACAGAATGAACTAAAGATTTGAAGTTAATGAACCAAAAAAGAATAATACCTAGTGACAATAATAATAATATATCGAGAGGAACAACATGAAAAACAGTAAAAAAATAGACAAAGCTACCGGCCATTTACTGAAGTCTACAATAAACAATAGAAATCTGAGAATCCTTCAGATATTTATTGATGCATGCATTTACGATCATCAAAAACATAAAAAATGATCACATATATATGAAGGGAATGCTCAAGATGACTAAAATATACAAACATAAATGGTACAGCAAACAGTAATGGATCAGGATTGAAATACGTGTGTTAACTGGGTACAAATTTCTGCCTTGCTTTTTTGTTCCTATTACACTTCAATGTTTAGTGTTTAATTATTTAATAATAATTTCTAATTTTAATCATTCAACATAAATCTAGCTATAACCTTGTTATTTTACAACAGCATCAACAATGTTATTTTATTCGAAACAGATGCAACAGCTATACATACTTCCAAATTAAGCACACGTACCATAACTTGTTTCTGTTTGTAAAGTTTACATGCTATAATAAGAATGTATGACAAAGTCCTATGAGCATTGCAACATATACCAAACTCCGAAAAGGCACAGAACAAAAAGATATTTCACATGCAAGCCAAGCGAAAAGTAAGAACGAATTTGTGATGAGTCATTTAACGAAAAGAGCAAACCCGACAGTAACCGCCTTGGAACGGTCAGTCGACAATATGGACGGACTGGGGTGCTTAAACACATTAACGCGAAACTTGTAACGGCTATATTGTTTAAACAAAATAACATTGAAGATCGGTTAACTATTGTTTATATAGCGATACAACACCATTTAACTGTCAGACATTAATGCATTTAGGCACATACCACTAAATGTAATACATCTGCTAACAAATACATTAAACTTTTACTCGAATAACCTTTAATGTGCAATTTTATTTCATATTTTATTAAATTCATAAGAAATCACATACGAATGTCTCAATAATTTGCATTTGATTGTGTCACTCCACTTTATAGATTTTGCGGCAAAAACGTATTATCCACATGTGATGACGTCATATTAGTATGTTAAGGGGATTTAAATACTTGTTAGATATTCGTATGTACAAAACATTTTATGCAAATACAACAATATGTGTCCTCAACTAAATACATATCTGTAACACTTCCAGAAGAATAGAGTTTTAAAGCCACGTTTTATTTTCACTCCATTTAAAAACAAAATGTACCTGGAATTTATGTTATTTACATACGGTAATTTAATCCCATTCTTACAACGTGTCACAAAATCTCACTATCAGCAACAAAAGCAGAATTACTAATTAACTAATCCTCGAATAACCTTAAATTTGCAATCAATTTTAACTCAATTCTTATTATTAAAGTCACACGAAATCTGCAACAAATGCCTAAATAATGCGACGATGCATTTATAACGTCATTACCCTTTATTGATATAAGTCCGATAACTTGGTTACTTGCCTTGATTTCAAAGGGAGGCTACTCGCCGCTGAGCCTCTGGGGACTAAGTAAAAAAAGATGGTGGACAAGGACAGAGAAATCAACGAAGCTTGTGTAAACAACTAAGAATTGGACCATTTTAAGCTAACAAATTTGAAAAAGTACCAAGCGAATCGTCATGTGAATGGGTCCGGAAGGAAATGTCAGCTAATCGAGCGAATTATCAGCGCTCACAAACTAGATATTACTGGCAATTATGAAATGAAAAGGAGAGACCAACTCGAGAAAAATTAGTAACACTTCGCACTCCCTTAACTGGTAACAGGTCGCCCTTGATCGGTAACATGTCGCCATCGGATATAAGTGTATACGTCAAGCAAAAATGTATACTTATTTATAATTATTTCGACACCATTCACATCATTTTGTATTTGTGTCCATCGGCTTCATATGCATTATGAGTACTTCGGATATAAGTGTACCATTTCCAGGCGTTAAATGAAGGTGAAAAATGATGTCAAGTAAAGTATATACTTGATTTATTTTGTTATATAGTGTATAATATATATAATATTTTGTAAGATATGCATACAAACACAATTAGTTCGTTGCCGTCTTCGTCGACTTTTTTATGCTGCATTGTGATAAAGCTAGCGTACATTGCGAGATTGAATCACACACTGACTAGTCTTACTTACTTATTTGGACTTATTTACCCTCGCCGTTAATTACAAATTATTTGGCGAGCATTAGTTACAAGTTGATTAAAAGTCAAATATCTCTGAGGGTTACAAATGGCGTGACGGTTGCTCTTAGCTATGGTACTTAAAATTGTAAATAGACTAAAAAAATCATGATGTTATTATTAAAAATGATGGTTAGATTCGAGCAAATTAAGTTTGTAAATGAGGTTTGATGATTATCTGTTTAATGATACTGAGCATGAGGTATGACTATTCTATTAATTGCACGCACTTATATACGTCTATGACGGCAAACGTCAGTTAAGATCACAGTGACTAATTATCAATCAAGATTAGTGCTAACGCTATCATCACAATAATGACTGTAGGCAAACATCAATTAACGATCACACACTGACAATTTCTCCATTTTAATTTTTATATACGTCTATGTCGGTAAACAGTAATTAAGATCAAACTGACTAATTATCAATCAAGGTTGGTGCGAATGCTATCATCACAATAATGACTGTAGGCAAACATCAATTAACGTTCACGCTTTTTTGTGCAATAATAAAATAACTGCATACTCAAGTCATCTTGAGTGTGACAACCTTATTAAAGTATTGGCAACAAAATATGTAAGCAACTAAGTAAAATTAAAATCTTTGCAACAGCGGAATTTTATTTAAATATAAAATATGAAATTAATAAACCACGTACTCAATATAATTAATATATTTTAGGACGTAACATTGCATTTAAATCAAGGAACAGTGACAGTTCGTATATTGTACTGGGAAGATCAGATTTTTTTCTTTGATTAAAACAATTTTAATAAAAATAAAAATATAATAATTTAAGATGCTAATAATACGATAATAAACAATAAGAAGACAAAGGAAGCATACATTTAATGTGAATAGTGTCGAAATAATAAAAAAATAAATTTACAGGTTTACATTCTTTTTACTTAATTTCTTAAGATTTAAAGATTTAAGGGCAAAGGGTGGCGTATACACCTATATCAGAAGTGCACATAATGTATATGAAGACGAAGAAAACAAATACAATGTGAATGGTTATAAATAAATAAATAAACAAATTTACTATTTTTTGTTTGATGTATACACTTATATCCGAAGGCGACATGTTATAAAGCAAGGGGCGAACTGTTACCTTTCTAGGGTGAGTTGTTACCGATCAAGGGCGAACTGTTCCAAGTTAAGGGAGGGCGAAGTGTTATAATACCATCCAAATGCGTCACAATCGTTTGTTTTGAGGAAATCGATGCAATGAAAAAGTTCTGATTTCGACCACCTTCCCGCTATAAACACATTTACATATGCAGCAACATTTCGGCGATTTCCATTTCGGTTTTGTTTCTTTCTTTAATTAACTTTCCATGTCACTCGGTATTTGTGTTATACACGCTGAAAAAATTTCTACTTATACCCCGGAAGTTTTAATCAGCGCGAGTGCGCATGCGCATTCGGAGAGTACTCATGGGCAGACAACATAGTTATCGGTCTGCCCAATTGCGAGAAAACGTATTATCCGCATGTGATGGCGTCATATTGTTTTGCTTAATTGCGAACTGAGATAAAAACAGCAAATTGGATTTAAATAAACTTTAATTGTCGAAAATAAAATTGTGTACAAAACATGTTATGCAAATACAACAATGCATCAACTCCATACATATATGTAACATTTACAGAAGAATTGAGTCTCAATATTTTATTTTCATTCCAGTTATAAACAAAATGTGTCTGGAAAATAGTTTTCCAAACATGCTAAGTTAATCACACTTTCATGACGTGCCACTTATTCACAAAATATCACTGTCAGCAACAGAAGCAGAAACACAAATAAAACCCCAAAATATCTAACAATCATTAACATTAACTTCATTTCATTTTAACCGCCAGAAGCTGACAGCTCTGCTGCTCTCCGACAAACAGCTGACTACTGCTCACATCGTAACTGAGGCAGTATGGCTCCTTAATCCCATCCACTTCTGACAGTATTTGTCCAACAACGTGACCATCCTCGGTCAGCTTGACCACGTTGTTTGACCACGCACCACAGACAAACACGTGACCACGATGGTCAGCTGAAAGACCCCGGGCGTAAGACAGTCCAAGAGCCATCTGGGAGAGATTAAATATCAGCTGTCCGTCCGTGTTGACACATACCAGACCTCTCATGCCGTCAGTCACATAGAGCCGGTCACCGGAGTCGTTCAGGGCGATGCTTGTGATGCAGATGATCTTGGAGAGCAGATGCGGATTGATGTCGATCTCCCGCAGCTTCCTGCCGTCACTCACGTCGTGTACGTACAAGATGTTACCACCCCCAAACCGTGTACAGTAGGTCGCCGTGACAAGCGATATTGTCAACCTCATGGCTCAGCTTCACGGTTCGTGTACGGGTCATACTCACGGCATTGTACACCTGGACTTGGGGAGAACCATTGGCAACCTGGAAATACAGAAACGTAGATCAGATTAAAACATTATTAATGTATAGATTGTGCTGGAAACAAAATACACTTACTCGCTTAAGTTGTGAAAGATGATAAAATCTAAAAAAGGGGAGAGGAAACAGAACACAAAAAGATTGTTTATGTCGTGTCACAAGTTCGGCCAGTTTGCTGCCGGTGGAGTAACATGACCGGCAGAATAATCATGCACACAACCATCTGAAGAGATAGAAATGTAGAGCAAGTAAACATTAAATTGAAACATGTGAGCAATTGAAAGTACAATGATAAACTTCAGTCGTTTAAGGTCGGTCAGCTTGCTATGATGTAATCTGAATATAGATTGGACAATTGCGAATCAATAAACCCCGCCCGAACTCCCCAAATATAGATCTATATATTTGATGTGATCGGGGTCCTCTTGGCTCTGTTCAGACTGATTACTTGCGAGTGCCCCATTTTTTGTCTGAAAGTGAAGAAATTTAGATACATGGGAATTTATTAGAAAACGCGAAACGATTTGTAATGACTTGGATGAAGGAAGATCCACATAGAGGAGACTGTTAAGATTTTATTTGAGCTCTGCTTTCCGAATCGATAACAGATGAAATTTTTTAGTAGACTCACAGGATATGTGCACCATACATTGTGAATAGATCGAAACAATAACCTGATATCTAATTGTTTTCAAACAATACTTTAATCTAATAAAGCTGATAAAAGTTAAACATGAGACAGTATAAAAATTTATAGATTAATAGTATTATGATAATGTTCAAACTTATACTTAACAAGATTTATGCAGACATTTTCTTCCTCAAACCGCACAGAATCAACTGCTCTCTGCCTTACTTCGTAAACGCTGACTGAACGTGTTCTTTTTAACAATATCCCCTTCTAACCGAAGGCACATTAAAGAGGCTGTCAATTCAACGTCACGCTTACTCTATATTCTGACTTTAGATAAGCCTTTCTCAAATGATCCATCTGATTTACCCTCCAGAACTTACCCTTAATAAAGCAAATAACTGAAATTTAAATGCTGCATTTCTAGACATCGTTTGCATGACTTTGTACGCAAGTAGAAGATTTCAATGCTAGAAACCGGTTTATTACTTTTAAATTGTTACATCAAGGCAAATCAAGGAAGACGTTTAAAAAATTCTTTTATCGCAATGATTTTATTGCTTCAAAGTATAAAAGCAGTATGAAAACACTTATGCCGCATGACATAAGCCATCCTGCATTTTATTAAATGCTCTACATAATATTAACAAAATCAAGGGTATTAATTACTTTTCTGACCTCTTTACAATTATGTAAAATTTAATTTAAGGGCATATTCAGCTAAATTGACCTGTTTAATTCTCAAATAGGTACCCCAACACATGTTGATTCATGTTTTAAATACATGTATTTTTAAATACATTTTTTAATATTTGAATGGATTTGTTTTCTGTTAAATTTTATACGTGAATTTAACCAATATTGAACGTCTTAAAGATACAATCAAGAAACCAATAAATCTCGTTTATTTAGAAAAAACAACAACATAGGAATATTTTATTCACTTCACCAAAAATTGATTTGAAGCTTGTAAACCTCTTCAATTTGAATAAAATAATAATAAGTAGTGCGCGGATGACTATTCCCTTATAGTTCATTCCCACTTCGCTTACACCGCCGTTGGGTACAGAATTGTCGAATATGAGGAATCTATAAAGAAAAATCTAATACAACTTTTTTCACAAAGCGAAGACCGCCCCGTCCATACGTATTATATTTGGAGACAAAAATATCCGCCAAGTTGATCCACCTCGTTATAAGGCATGGTTTTAATTTAAAATTAAACTGGTCGCATAGAAGACAGATTACTAAAGTTCAGGAACTATTTTATATGACCTTTCTACGCGCTACTCTGATGGCATCAATTTAATCAGTTGTCTTGTTTTGTAAAATAGTCAAACCTTTGCATTATGCAGAAGGGGATGGTGGCGAAAATCTCGCAGACTCATGTAATGAAAAGAAAAAAAAAGTTGAGGAAGACCATTAAAGTCGCAGGAAATAATATATCAGAATGTTATGCATATTGAATATAGAAGCATTTAGCACCACTTTCATTTGCTTCATTTGCGGAGTAAAAATGTCTCGAAATCTTATGTTGTTTACTGAATTAATTTGTAAGTGTGAATGACACTTGTTTATTTCCTAGGGCAACACAACAACACCTACTCAACAAATGCCGTACAAAGGCTAACAAATGAACACAAATACGTGGTAAGACTTTATAAAAATAACAATTAATTAATATGACCTTTTATTTCTTTGCAATATGTCTCCAAAAGTTACATTATTTAATAGTAACGTGAAACCCTAAAATTTAAAACTTGACAAACCTTGAATACCGAGAAAATATATATGTTTATATTGTCATATCTCCAGAAAGGGCGGAACATATAAATTGAGTGATAATTAAAAAGAATAAGAATATGTAGCTCAAAATCTTTTGTTAAATAATGGTAAGACATTTTTATATACATTTAAAACATCTACATGCCAACAGAGTTTAATAAAAAGCTTGAGATCTTTTGTAAATTACATGAAATAAAAATACACCACAATAAATATAGTAATGACAAACTTTTTATAAAGCCTTGTTCAAAGTGCACTGTGTTACCTTTCGGCAATTTATCTCTTATTTCATGAAATTTTTATACGAAAGTATAAATTAAAAATATCTTTTTTAAATAACATATACAAGTTTTCATTGAATTTCTGCACACATATCTACAGTTACATGTTTATAAAATAATCTTTATGTTTTCATACAATTAATAAATGTAATTTGTATTGTAAGCACTTAATGTCGCTCTCTTCTGCATACATAATTATTGCAATTGAGATCTGAGTTTTGTATAATTTATTCCTGAAAACTCTACACAAAATGAGGTGTTATACTACCTATAAAATTATCATGTATAATAATTTGTTAAAACATACAAAATATACATTAAAACTTTTCTTTCTAAAATGTCATGTTGATCTATAGATTGATAAATGGCGTGATCCTAAAATTTTCTGGATGAGCCCCTAAATTTTCCTGATGCGGATCATTATTGTCCCCAGACAATTTTGATGTGTAAAACACTGATATTGTAGGGGAAAAATGTTGTCTTTAACATGAGCATAAGACAACATAAGTATTATGTCAACCCTGATCATTTTTGTTTTTGTTGTTGAGGAAATGCAAAAGTTTAGCTACTTATTTATGATTGAGTGGGTAAAAAGTTATTTCTGAATTGCCCAATTCCTGGTAAGAACCGGTACACGGGTACTGAGTACATGGAGTTCAGTGCAGTAAATATTATGTCTTATGAAATAACATTGCTTTGACTTGTCTTGGAGAATGCAGCTATGTACTATAAATTTTACCACACCCCTCATTACAAGAATCATACACATGTAACATTTTGGTCCTATTTGTTGTTGTTGTTGTTTGATTCTTTTTCGTTAAGATAAACAGATACAGATACATTGTTTATTTTTAATCACATAAATAAATCAAATACACATTAATGACAAAAACGATATTCGTGTCAATGAAAAACCCTCTTATACGTCACAACTTAATTGCAAAGAACCTCGAAAAGAACACTTACTGCAAACTCCTGTGGACCAATACAGCATATGTCACATGGATGTGCATCTGTATCACAATTCTTGGTTACCTCGCTACCTGTCGGGTCTACACGTTTCAGCCTGTTGTTGTTGGCATCAACTATCAATAGACTTCCGTCAGAGAAGTGACATAAACCATATATTCTACATTTGCTTTTATGCTCAGATATACGTACATTTATCTTTCTAACTTTCCACGTGTTTTGGGGGTCCTGACACTTTCTGAAAAGAAATTGAACAAAGGGATATCATCAAAGTAAATCGCAGCAAATATATATTTGGGGTCACTATTGTTCTATATGTAATCGTTTCTGGAAAAGTTATTCTAATGGCTCCATGTTGTGCTTAATACAGCCAAAGTGTGACACTTCCGTGTGTTTAAGTTTCGGGATTTATTCCTTTTCGCAAAGTACTTTATTTTACACAAAAATAATACCAAAACTGGAAGAAAAAAAATCAACTGAAATATGTTTTCGTTTTTGTTTTTTTGTTTTCATGTAAGCGCACCTTAAAATTAAAAACAATATTATTTTAAGAAGTGAAACAAGTGACCGTTTCTTATTAATAACGTAAAGTGATTTCGGCAGAAATATTGGATCACTTCATTCGGATGTTCTCACATCTCTCAGTTATTATTTTTAACGATGTCATCACTTAATGCCAATACATTAATTAATGAGCGTGTTGAGAATCATATTTGTTTAAAAAAGAACATATTGGTATTCTACATACCCCTCTGACCAACATTCCGTCTTCCCTCCGGTCGCCATTTTAAAATTCCAGTAGACGGTATGGATAAAATGTATACTGCTGTTCGAGGTAAATTTGATGTCACAATACAACTGTACAACGGAAAGTCTTAAACGTCTTTATAAGCAAATACGGCAAAATACCGGACATGCGCAGAGCCTTAGTGCACGTCACATGACTGCATATATATATATATGTGTGTGTGTGTGTGTGTGTGTGTGTGTGTGTGTGTGTGTGTGTGTGTGTGTGTGTGTGTGTGTGTGTGTGTGTGTGTGTGTGTGTTTAAAGTACACCTTGTGACACTGATAACATACCCGTTAAAGCAACATGGATGTAGGATTGGCTTAGTGTTCATTTCTAGAAGTAAATAAAACAAAATCTAAACGTTAAGTAAAACAACAATACACATTAGGGTGCACCTTGTATTTATTTCCATATGATTTGATGTCTATATGTAGAGGGTTGGTAAAAATTGATACAGCGACTGATTAAGCTATTTTGGCTTGTAATTTCAAACCCAATGAAGTATCACCACATAAACATACGCATGCGTGATACGTCTCGATAGTCGGCGTAGTATTTTAATTTCAATCAAAAAGTTCGACTTACTTGACATTGAGCTTGATGATAAGTTAATAACACTGGACTGCGATAACATCGGATTTGGCCAAAACAACATATTTGTCAATCTATATTTTATCGTAAGAATGGAAATATAGTGGACAACAACTAACTACTTTGGCAAGAACACAAATATAATAGACAAAAAATATGTAAAAACCCGCCGACAAAAGAAGCAATGATGTAATTCAATTGATAGTAATAATCAGCGGAACATACATTTATAAGTATTTATAAATTGCCTCAACGAATTTGCATTGCCTGTCGAGTGCAGTATCTCAATAAAACAAATCACGAATAAACTTGTGTTAAGTATATTGTTTACATAGCTTCTTTACAAATGTCTTAGTATTACTACCATAAATGAGTTATAATAAGAGTTTGCGACATATTTAACCACAGTGCAATGACGTCATTTTGTTGCAGTGATATTCACGTAACTTGATTGTGTTCCGTTATTTATTATTGAAATACAATAGTCATGTTCATTTTACTGCAAAAGGTATCTTTAAAACACTTGGTGGCCGATTTGTTAGATATAACTTCTTTAATTTTTCATTGATTAACAAACAACACACTTTCACTCTAATTGCTGTCTAGAGACATTGAAGATTGCCAAATTATATATTCGAGACACCAGAACTGCCAGAAATGGATCTTCCATTTTTTAGTACTCGATAATGCAAAACACGTCAAGTATGCGTTTTCATTAATTATAGCCCTCCAAAAAGCTATTTTTACTATTTATTCAAGTAAGGACACACTATCCCTAGAAAATAAGTGTAATGCGAGATTTCCTTGCTGGCTCTGAATACTGAACATGTGTTAGGTGCGTTACATCAACGTCAATGTCCATCATATTGTGCTCTAATTGGCACTTACACTACAGATTCAGCCAACAAATGTTCCGTCAACAGTATCGCGAAATCCATAACCAACTAAGAAAGCGAACTTTATAATGTGCTCCTATCAGAACATATACTACAGACAACATAAATGTTGTCTTGAAATAAAAGGTCGCCATATGGAAATACTACATTGTTAGCAGGCAGGTAAGTGCGTTTTTTCTGCTTTTGCATTGAATTATATTGTGCTTCAACAAAGAGTAAATTTAGCGTGTGTTATATATAGTCTGTGGTTTACACAGTATCATGGTGCTTTTCCAGTACACAAAAGTCAGGTGTCAGAATATTTAGATTTTTCAGTAATCGAACTTTATTACGCTGATACTTGAAAAATGTAACCTAACGCTCACGGCCTCGTCGTATTTTATATACTCGTAAGATAAACGTCCACTTTGGGAAATAATATCATCATATGTCATCAAAGGATAACCATCATTATCATCATCGTCATTCTTTATGAACACAGTACCGATTCGAACAGTTTAGCCCTGACTTAAGATTAAATCCTGCGGTTGACTGTAGATTTGTATGTGAATATTCAAATATTCAAAGCTGTGTTCAAAAGAAATCATTTTACATAATTTAAAGATTAAGATCTTATTGGCAATATAACTTCCTACCAATGTTCAGTAGTAATTAAACGGTGAAGCAATACAAAAGCATTGCAGCATTAGGCGGAAAAAATTTGCAGCAATCCACAACAATCTGCAGGTAAATGACTTCAAAAGCAGAGACAAAATATTGCTTTGTCACATGTCGAAAAGTAAATGAAATACCTAAACTTGTCTGAAGGTATGAAATAAAAATATATATGGTTAAGATGAATTGTTCTAAATGTGTGTGGGGGCGGGGGGTTGTTTGTGTGTGTGTGTGTGTGTGTGTGTGTGTGTGTGTGTGTGTGTGTGTGTGTGTGTGTGTGTGTGTGTGTGTGTGTTTGTGTGTGTGTGTGTGCTTTAAAAGGCAGCTGCATTGTAGCATCACTTTATAATTTGTAGGTATACTACATTTAGTTACCATTCAGCGTTACTCATTTATCTGTATCACCATATGATAAAGACCTCAGTCACAAGGTAGTACCGAATACCGGCGATCGTACTGATAGATATCTCTCACCGTTTGTTGAAATAATCTCGACTTGGAGACTGCTCCTTGATAACATATTACTGATTAAGTGTCATAAGTACTGAACAAAGAAAGACATGTTATACATTTAAAGATTGTTTGCAATTTTTTTTTAAATCGGATTGAAAATTGTGTATTTCTTTGCAGTAGTTGATTTGTTAAAGTAGTTATCGACAATGACAATGATATTCTGATACACTAAGAATGTAAAATGACGTTTTAGCTGCAAACAAAACGCGTTATGGAGAAATTGGTTGACTTTGACGATTTAATTTTGAAACGACTCTAATAGTTGAATATGCCTAAAATTCTATAGAAAACATGTTCTAAGCATATTTCAAATCATTTTCGAAGTTTGGATCCCCTTTCCAACGCATTTGCAAACAATTGTTATAAATTATGGGATTTCTGCAACAACTGTTGACATTCGCCACAGCTGCCGCATTTATATATTTTGCGAATTTAATTTATTGATAAAAACAAGATTCAAAAACTGCAAAAATAAGCACGTACAACTACGATTTGAGTCAAAATTGATCGGAAAAGAAAGTCTCTACGATTAGTATTATACTACATATGGCAGAAAATATTGACAGCACGCCACCACTATGTATGTATATGACTTTAAAAGCACACACCAAATATTGCTTTGTCACATGTCGAAAAGTAAATAAAATACCTAAACTAGTCTGAAGATATGCAATAAAAATACGTATGGTTAAGATGAATTGCTCAATAACGGTCACTTGTAAATACAATTTTAACGACTGACCAATTTTCGCTCAAATCCATCTTTTTGCTGAAATAATTCAAATATACAATACAAATTCTGTAGGCTCAGCTTTTTTTATTCTTCTTGCATATTTTTGGCATGGTCAGCACTTCAAAAGGCAGTCTATTTATGTCAGTTAAATGTGGAAATTCTTTACGCAAAATATTCTAAGCTTGAAACAACATTTTTTGACAAAACTCGGTTGACAGTATCTGATGTTGACGAGATGACCTACTTGTGTTTAATCAGATAATGCATTGAAGCGAACATCATCCTGCTGATGCAGTCTTCAAGATTGTACTTTGACGATCATCACATGATAGCATATCAGATAAAAATTCACTTTTGGAGATTACCTCATTACATGTCATCATATGAGAACCAACTTTCATGGAAACGTTAATCTACATGTACCAGCACACCATCAGCCATGAAGGAGCACACAGTGGAATCTCATGCAGATACAGTTCATCATCATCATTATTATCGTCGTCGTCGTCTTCGTCATCATCATCTTTCTGTCATATCAAAATTATCGTTTTAAGACACTAAGTATAGTGTCTAGTGTATGGAGGCAGCATAGCGCACCACTTGTCAACACAAAAGTGTGTCTGAACATATTGTCAAACAGGTATCATTATAAATAGTTCACATAAGTAGCATGTTTACCTTCCAAGGCGGTAACTGTCGGGTTTGCTCTTTTCCTTAAATGACTCATCACAAATTTGTTCTTACTTTTCACTTGGCTTGCATGTGAAATACCTTTGTTCTGTGCCTTTTCGGAGTTTGGTATATGTTGCAATGCTCATAGGACTTTGTCATATATTCTTATTCATTATCACAACAATGTTACTTGTGCAGTGTGGCGGTCGTAAAAAATCTCCCCGTGCATGTAATCTATGTTGTCATTTAATTCATCCTGTAAGGATTGTTACGTGTATTTCCTTTGATTGGCATTGGACTTTGGTTCTTCAATTCCATCTTCACATGAACAGGATGCTACAACCATTTATTCGTCTCTGGTCATGCTTGTTCATGATTAAGAAAGTTAATTTTTATTCATAGTAAACCATTTTGTGTAGTTTTTCAAATCGAAATAAAACCATATTCTTTTCTAAACACTATGTGGACATTATTTTTCAATGACGTCACTTCTTTCGTCATAACTTATAGAAACTATCAGCGCTTGGACATTTTGTATTTAAAGAGATCGTTTTTCTTTTCTTTGCTTGCATTTGAGAAACTCGTCAGGAAGTGCGAGGTTAGAGCTCTGTAAAACCGGTATAAGTACATGAGTCGGTCCATATTGCCGACTGACCGTTCCAAGGCGGTAACTGTCGGGTTTACTCTTTTCGTTAAATGGCTTTTCGGAGTTTGGTATATGTTGTAATGCTCATAGGACTTTGTCATATATTCTTATTAATATGCGTTTAAATGACACCTTCTATGATATTTTGACGGAATAGAATTAAAATATACAGAATATTCCACTTCACAGGAATAGATGTTATATTTTGTTAGTAAAGATATTCCGTAGTTATATTGTCACGATGTTTCACATAATTGACGCCACATAACTGGCCGATATTGCATTGTAAGGCGGTATTATGATATTATCATGCCATTTCAATTGCCGGCATGGAAGTATGTGTAATTGTAATGTATTAAACCGTATAAATAATTAACACTTAGTTTTACCTTAAAACTTCTTTTAAAAAAGTTTTTTAAGGTAACAATACGTTCTTCGGATGCTTGGGCAAAACAATGAGTCTAAATTTTCGGAAATCACCTTAAAGTTACCGACATAAAGATTTAAAGCCGTATGTATTTCCGACATCAGGTTGTTTTTGTGTGTGTGTTGTTTTTATTACCGACTTGTTATTAGACCTAGAAATTGCAGACAGGAATTTGAATTCGTTGCATACCACCTAGTTACTTCATGTCTGCATTTTTTATGCTATATACAAATTGGATAAATGAAATTTCATTTGATCAGCCATTCGCATGTTGATCCAAAAGTGTATTGCCTGTATAAATTTAAAGTATGTTCTAAACTTCTAGCATAAAATATGAACAATCATTGACCGAAAGTTATGCAATATTATACATTTACAAGTAGTGTGAATAATAAAAATGAACATTGTTTGATCTGAGAGTGACATGTACTGCAACTATTGTGCATATGCACTATATGTTAAAATATGGACGAGCCAGTTTAATCTAGTCCATTTCTTTATAAGAACACAAAATAATAATTATTGGTTATTTATGTAGGACAAAGTTTAAACAAAATATAATTAATGAACGTAATAGTACATTTAAACTATTTCTGTATTTTATGATCGGATTCAGGAGCAGATTCAGTTTGCTTATGAACACCCGGCGTGCCGCGACCCATAACACTCTCCGAACACATTTAATAAATACATCACATCAACTTAAAAATAATAATAATAATAATGATAATGATAATAATAATAATCATCATCATAATCATTATCAAAATTATAATTTTAATTATCATAATCATAATTATAATAATAATAAATTTTGTGAAATTGTGTCTGATTTGAACCTGATTTAAGACATCACACATAAACGGCATTCCGGAGATCGACTCATTTTTCAAGGGAGATTACCCAGTGAACATGCTAGCAAATGGTTTAAAAACATTACTGGCATCTTTTAGGTTGATTTAATGTCTTCTATGTGATTGTATATGTCATGTACGTTTAAGGAAATCTACAAATCATATATTAAGGTCGTTTAAACCTTTAAAGGAAATTCACGCCCGCCAATATAAATAGGTAAATAAAAAAGGTCCTATCAATATTTTCACAGATATTTAAATTGTTTATACCAGTAGACAAAGGCAAACAATGTAAATGTAACAAAAACACAGAGTCGAGACATAACACACAAAAAGAAAAGCCATCAGTTACCGCCTTGGAACGGTCAATCGGCAAAAGGGCCGACTGGGGTGCTTAAACCTGGTTTGTGGAGCGCTCCAACCTCGCACTTCCTAAAGGTTTTTCTATCAAACAAACAGTGTTACTAACAATATCCCGTCAAAGTGAAACAACTTTCAGTAAGAACCTGCATCGGGAGTTAAAACAGATACAATGAACTTATATACATACATAATCGTTGATCCACTCCTGGAATCAGCATGTACACATATTGATAGTTGATTATAGGAATACTTATTTTGTTTGTATATAATTAAGTTTTAACAGTCTTAACTCCCGATGCTCTTAGTTGTCTTACTTTCATTGGGTATTTTTATTGACACTGTTTGTGAGAAAAAAAACCCGAAAAAAAAAACAACACTAGTTATAAGTTGATTATAGGAATACTTATTTTGTTTCTATAAAATATACTTTTAACAGTGTTAACTCCCGATGCAGGTGCTCGCTGTGAGTTGTCTTACCTTAATGGGATATTTATATTGACAGTGTCCCTTCGTGAGAAAAAAAAAATAAAAAATGAACCTTCAAGTAGTGTGATGTTGGAGCGCTCCACAAACCAGGTTTAAGCACCCTCGTTCATTTTGCCAACTGACCGTTCGAAGGCGGTAGGCTTTACTTTGCTTTTTTGTGTAACGTATTGCCCCAGTGTTTTTGTCACGTTTACATTTCCTGTTAAGATTTAAGCTGTCTATTAGGACCTTTTCATATTTTGCTCGTTAACTTTACTAAAACTATACGTGTGATAGTTTTTGCCCGAGACATGCTGGAAAACGCACCTTCAAACCGACTTATAAATGTCAAGGGGAGCATGACCCGGACCCCACCAGCCCGGGACGGGACTAACAATAAGGTTCGCCACGAGCCTATTACCGTAGTCAACAAGTTATTTATATAATCGCGTTTATACAGTCGTTCACAGATAATCAGTATTTTTACGTAACTAGATGAATTCTGGGTTTATACACAATTCCGCGTCCACAAATGCCCAAGTTGTAATTACGTACGTAAGATAAATTCGTTATTTTTCAATTAACATAACTATATTTTTTATTAATTTCTTATTGGATATAATCTCGTCAATTACTTTTAGAAGGTTTAAACAACGTATCCTTTTAACCACCTTGTCTGAGTTCCACCAAATATATATCTTGCAGTTATTTCTGAACATATTGGGGATATGATCAACACCACCCACCCAAAAAATAAATTTTCTTTCGTTTTTTACATCAACATTTCTGGTACGAATGAATAAATAATTTAATATTGTAAGTATGTATTGATGGCGTCACTTATTTTTGTTACTTTTGCGGAAGAAAACGTATAGTCTTCATACGATGACGTTATGTTGTCAGACTTAATTCTTTTGAAGTGTATGTAAAATACACAAAAAGTGCAAACTGAAATGAAAACAGAAAACTTCAATTAAATAAACTTTAATTATTTGATCTCTGTCCGTTCGTACAAAACATTTAATGCAACACCACAAGGAGAACTACAAATTAAACAGTTTAGATAAGATTACAAAAAATACTGAATATTCATAGTCACCGGGTCAGTTAGATATTTAAAAATTTTAATTTTGATTTCAATTATGTACATTTTGCATTTTTTATAAATATACATGCACTTGTATATTGGAATAATTTATTGATTATTTATTGTCGCTTGTGTATTACATGCACAATGTGCAAGTGCATATTTTGTAAATGATAACTTTAAATATTTAACTATTTTTTCTAAAGTTTATAAATAGCTGTACACAGGGAAAATAAAAAATGGAAAATAGAAATTAAAAGAAAAAGCTTGAGATAAACAGTTACCTAACAAAGATATGTTTTATTGACGTTTTTTGCAGACATATATAGGCTCTATAGAAGACGTAAGGCTTCATTTGCCTTCAGAAATTAGAATTACTAAAACTGTTAATATAAAAAAACAACACGAAGATAAGATAAAAGTATATATTGTAAACAAAACTGTTATGTCTTTCGTGCCTGATCTTGTGTCTACAACTTCGAAGATTGATACGAAGTCGCGGACATAAAAATAGTGTTGGCTGAATTTCCTTCTAGAGTACAGTTATATGTTAATATGAAAAATCATCATAAAAATGTTGTATTACGAATAAGGTCTTGAAAAACGAAGACTAAGATCGATTTATGCACGATACTATTAACCATTTTTCCAAATAAAAATATCTCATTTCTTTTCTGCTAGTGTGGCACTTCAATGAATATAATTTTGAAAATAAAAATCACATACTCCAAAAATAGACACATTTTTTCATGGTGTTTTATCAGTGCTAAATATAATGCGATGTGTGGCTTTGTTTAAATATTGATATCTCTCTGTTCGTATTCGATTGTTTTATAACCTATATAATAACTTAAGCATCTCAAGACCGCGAGGAATATTTTTTAAAGCATATCTGAGAAAATTCAGTTTATTAAATTCTAAATTTCGAAGACGAGCACAACAATTCAGTGGGCATAAGTGGTCTGATTTCTTTTCTCCGTATTACACATTGATCAGACTTATTTGCCATATTTCTTAATGTAAAAAGTTGTGTTTTGTACTACTTCCAATATTTTTCCTGAGATATTATGACTCTTATTCATATTTTAGTAAAACCAATAAAACAGTTTCCAAGAAAAGTTATAATACTTTACATTTGGCTATTATTATTAATCTAATTAGTGCCATTCCTTGAGAAGTCGTGGGCACGTTTTTGAGTGTAGGGATCCCTTTGGTTTCTAGTATACAGGTGGTAGTCCTTGTTTACGGATTTGACCATTCTGAAAAGGTAAGGTAAGAAGAATCTGAATTTTGTTTTCCCAAGAAATCAGTTTACAACAAAATTGAAATTATGGATCTTTTATATTATGTCTTAAACTTCGTCATTGTAATGTTTCGTAATTAAGCGAGAAACAAAGACTTTTAAGCTTATGTTTGAGATGTAGAGCATTGCGATTAATAGCTTCCACAATTTCGATAACATCTCGGGTTTTGTTGTGTGTTGTTAAGCTGATGGTATAAACCCTGACAATAAAAATGTAAATGCAACGATTTATTGTCACTACTGCTCATATAATACATGTATAATAACATGAACAAATATTGTTATAAATATCATTGTCCCTGTCATTCGAGACGTAAATCGTGTTTATAACCGCCAGTGTCAACAGACATGTTTGTATTTTAGAATAGCCGTATTTTTAACATTGTAGCCATAGCCGATTATATAAGTATATTTTGTGTATTGATATATATTTTATTGCAACAACGTTATTCTGGATATTCTGTCATGAAATCTTGAAAACGATGTTGCTGAACATCGCCTATGGGGTATAAGCAGTAAAAATTCTCTGTGTTCTACGTCTTTGCTTACGTTAAAAGGTTTACATACACTTACAATTAACATTTAAGTATGCATTCAAAAGAACTACGTTCAAGTTTAATTGTCTACATGAAATGTTACTAATGTCGTTATTTTCATCTGACACAGCCAAAGTTGTACTACTTTCATATCAAATATCAGAAACATCTGCGGAAATTGCCAATGCCAAAAACGTAGAAAAAACTAAACTAACTGTAATATTTTGTCGTTATATATAAGTGGCATTGTTATTTTAGTCACACACAAAAACGTCATTACGCGCAATCAACGTCAACGTCATAAACTTACATTGGCGTTAGCGTAGGTGCCGTTGTTCCTGATATCAGGAGATCGCATCATATAATTCTTGGTGCTTCCGGTAGTAAAGCCACCACGGCACGTGGTATCTAGAAATATAGATAGATAGATAGATAGATGGATGGATGGATGGATGGATGGATGGATGGGTGGGTAGGTAGAGAGAGAGAGAGAGAGAGAGAGAGAGAGAGAGAGAGAGAGAGAGAGAGAGAGAGAGAGGAGAGAGATGAAGTGGTACATATCTGTAACACCTAATAATCCCTCGCCCAACCTCGGACATTTCTACCAAATAGACCTGTGCAGATACCACCGAGTAGTTACGAAAGACATGAAAACTGTTATACAGCAATAGCCCACTCCCAACGCATTTCATAATGGATGCCCCGCTTCAGCGCGGACGACAATATTGACTATTGTACATGTATCTAAAAATTCTTCTCTAGGTACAGCCTTATGGTTGTGTGGAAATTAATTGCCCAATGGTCGCGCGTGTCTGATTTAGATATATCATCGCTCAAGGACACAAACATTTACTAGCATGATGCTGGGGCAACAACGAAAGAGTGATGCAGAAAAAGTTGTCGAAGTGAACAAGGTGGAAAAAAGTTTAACTAGGCTATCTGCTACTTAACTCTTTCTTACATGTTATCTGCTATATCTTTAATTCCAAGCTGCATTGTAAACAAATGCTTGATCAGTTTCTTTTGTAAAAGAAGACCTCACCAAACAGCTACAATTCCTATTTATTCCTGCTGAGAGAGAGATATGAATGTATATGAACAGAGTGTTCATTTAAGCAAGATTTGTTTGCCTTGTTATTTTAATGAGCGCACTTGTGGTGTAAAATGCCGTAAGTATGCCGAAAACAGTGGGGGCGTAAAAAGTAATAAGTTGTTAGCCAGCTATCACTGGGCGAAGAAGACCCAAGATTCAATATGATTGTGGAATCACAGCAGCACCGCAGGACAGCTGAATTACCTCCGCATGTTGTTCAACTGTCATTTTAATGTAGTTTTTCAGAAGATCTATTTTATGTCGAATTATTTCTGACGAATAAAATACAATATACTGCGAACACTTCCTCTCGATTTATCTGCATAGTTATAAATTTTAAATATTGAATACTGGCGGGGAATTGATACAATACATTCGAATATTTGTATAGGAAAAAATCTTACCAAGGGTGGGAAATCCGTCAGCAGACGTAGATAGCGGTCGCAAGTTGGAGTTGGAACCACTTATGAGACAAAAAATAAATATAATAAATAATACTAATAAAAAGAAAAAAGAACATCATCATCGTCATCATCATCATCATCATCCACTGAGCATTCCATTGATTTTGCTAAATTGCATGTATTCAAGTTATGTGAGATTTTTAGACTAAATTAACATATCATTAATTTAAACAAGTGTATAATATATGAGAACGACACAATAAACCTCATGCACCTAGGCCTGTTGCAAGTGAATATGTGACAAACGATGGCGCTGCTTATGAGAATGAAGCAGGTTTATATAATGAAAGTATACAGCTGCAAGTCTGGTTGATTTATATGTAATATAAGTGTATATTATAGTCGGAGAATTTTAAAGTGTGGAATGCGCCCTTCCCTGCTCTTGTCTAAATACGCCTTCGAGAACAACAAAGACATATGGGCTTCAATACCTCCTCATGAAGTTGTTCGACCGCCCGAAGCATCCTGAAACAAAAGGCGTATTTGAAAAATATAGAAGCAGCCACAAAGAAACATTCGGGAATTTAATTTAATTAGTACATTTTCTCGGAAGAAGAAAGGAGTCACTTAATTCAAACACATGTTGAATGGATACCTAAATAAATAAAAAATATTAAATTAGAATAAAAAATCGTTTACATTATTACAAAAAAATATCAACATTGTTTTATTTACATCAGAGCGGTCATTACAGCCATGCCCAGATATTCTGGTGGAGGTCCTAAACTGTGTAGAACCGCCGCATGATTAACTGGAGGAATTTTCTGCAATAAATCCTTTGCCCCGATCGTGTCTAGAACCCACGCGGTGAGAGTCACCCAACACAAAAGACGGCAACTGGAGTCCCTCATAGATATATGCACGTAAAAACACTCCAGTTTCAACAAACATTTAAATAAACTACATTTCCCTCAAACGGAAAACGCAAACACAAACATTTACCTCCCTTTGTAAGATAAAAATGTTATCACAAGGGATGCACACACAAACCCGCACACACACGCACAGGCTTACATGCACGCACACGCACACACACGCACATACACGCACATACACGCACACACACATACGCACGCACACACACGCACACACTCAAGCACATAGACATACACACACACGCACATGTGTCCAGCTTTTCTCACCCGGTTTATTGTAGCTGTACTGATATTCGCTCCTCATCGTATAAGGTGGACTGGCGTACTTGGCTGAGGTGTCCAAACCCCCTTGCCTATACAGGAAAACAACATGGACAATCAGGGACAATAAACATCTGATCTTTTACAAAATTTAGATTGAAGTTAAAGTTCGTATATGTTTAAATAACAGATCGGTTTGTCATTTTGAAACTCCATAATGACAAAATCTGAATTTTAGGCAAACGGGATTTATTCATATGCGGACTAAGTTAGGTAAACATTACGGGAGTGCACCGTATTTGAAGTTAAAGTTCGTATATGTTTAAATAACAGATCGGTTTGTAATTTTGAAACTCCATAATGACAAAATCTGAATTTTAGGCAAACGGGATGTATTCCTATGCGGACTAAGTTAGGTAAACATTACGGGTGTGCACCGTATTTAGTTGATATACACAAAGATAAAAGGGTTACGTCCTTGGAAAGTATTAGTTATATTTGTGAAAGATTGAGTGAGACAATTATAGCTGTACTCATCCAAAAGTATCAAAGTGGAGAATGTCTCATTGACGGTATTGTTCGAGGAGTTCCGATTAAAGCAGCATTCCTACCCAGACAAAATTATTTCTCACCCAGTCTGGCCGGCCCGACCTCCAGCGCCATCTGCACCAATTCCGGTTGGGTTCTTGCCAACGCCGAGCGAACTTCCGGCCCGGCTGTTGCAAGGGGAAATGTCTCTGCCCCGGGAAACACCTTGACCGGAAGTTTTGCTGGGCAACCCTCCGAGTCGCCGCTCTTCTTCTTCTAGCAGGACACGCATGGCCTATAGTCGTGAAATGTGGACTTTTTATATGAAGTTTCAAACCAACGTTTGACATTAATCAATGTGCAATGATGATTTCTGACAACGCACACGAGCGAAATCTCTCTAAGATACACCTCTGGTGCACGACCTTCCCAGGAGCAACACTTTTCAACTACCAGCTGTGATGTGCGGTGTAACAAGGCATACAAATCTTGATTGCATACTTTAAATATTTTGTTTAATTCTGATACCGTTCTCATTTTTATATAGATGTTTGTTTTAACTGCAACATATAGACGATAAATAAAGTATATGAATTTATAGCACAGTGTCAGAAACGAGTAACTGAATTCACCATAAGGAAGATTGCTATTTATGTGCATTTAGCAATAGAGAACAAAGAATTATTGGTAAATCTACAACAATCTAAAACAACAGAACTTTTGCATATGCCCTTAAAGCGTTGACAGGCAATGTGAACCAGAAAAGCATCAAACATTTGAAAGAATCAAGTGCTCCACGATAGCTCTACTGATGTGGTCATTTGGACATAACATGATTGACGTAAAAGTTCTTGTTTGAACATGCAGCTGCGGTGAAATTTTAGGTTCGCTTCTTAAAGACAGACTTGAAAATCAAATCACAAGTTCGTCAAAAAGCGATATAATGTAAAGTGATACACATATTAATACTTAACAGTAAAATAAAAGTATTCTCTGTCAGACATTGAGAAAACGATTGAACATGTTATTGTTAAACGTTAAATTTCTAAACTAATGTTTGAGCATTTAAGCATGAAAATACAACGCTAATTTTGCTGTTGGTTTGATCTTCACTCTCACCCATTTTATGACATACTTCTTGTCATACTTGTCATTTACAATCTTAAACTATTGTGACAACATCGTTAAAAACATGTATAACAGAAATGAATGCAAATAAGTAGTCGCTTTTCTGCTAAAAAAAGGTAGCGTCACTTTAAAAGTGTTCATTTTATGTTTACCTCAATCTCCGCTCGAAGCGACACTTGAAGTTCTCTGCTGGCATTCAGATCCTGCATCTTTTTGAACAGTCCATCTTGCAGGTCCTGCAGTTTCTTCTCCAGAGCGCGCACCTGCTCGGCCCCACGCTTACGCTCAGATTTTAGCTGGTCATCTGTAGCAGCTGTAGGTATTGAATTTTGTTTTGTCTTGTTTACTTTATAAAATATTGTGTGAACAGGATCTTTGTCCATAGCACAAGGGCCAGGTTACGTGGCAAAGGTAGACATCGGATCCATTGCAATCGAGAATCGAACTGATTGTATACCTGTTTGTTTGCTGTTGCTGTTGTTGCGGTAACTGCTGGTTTTACTTATTGTGTGTTATGTCTCGTCTTGTTTTTGTCACATTTTTTGGTGGTTTAGATTTAAATAAATATCTGTGGAAATCTTGATAGGACCTTTCCTTATTTAACCATTCAAATAGACGATTATGATATAAATGGCAAGGCGCAATTCCTTTCGGAGAAGGTTAATTCGGAAAAATATTTAGATATGACCAGGTGTCAGGCGAAAGATCTCAAAACAAGAATGTTTTCACCTTGACAGGTACTTAAAATCAGGAAGAGAGAAGTTTAACTCTAACTGCTCGGTTAAAATAAAGTTACTTATTTAAATATTTAACCCTTTTTTTATAATTGTCTACAAATCTTCATGTATTAGCTAGTTTACTAGTGTAGCAAAAATACCTCAGTACACGGTCCCATCTCTCCATAGACAAGACATGTGTGTCCGACTTAATTGGGAGTTACACATGTATTTCTGCCACATTTATGTTTCCTGCTTGTATAGTGTAGTTACCTATCTGTGCCTTAAGTTCCCGGATGTTTCCCTCGAGAGCAGCTACTTTATTTCTTAGATCATCATTCTGTGCTTGAAGGTCTCTGTTAACTGCCCGCAGCTGTTCCATGTTGGCGGCTTGGGCGTCCATCTGGCTCTTTAGTTCAGCCATCTGGTGGGACAAGAAAATAAACGTTTCTTCAATCTTTTGTTTCTTTTAAGAGAAACATTGTACCATTTAAGCCAGGAAACACGTTGTATTATTTACTAAGTTGCTACGTCTTTGCAGCCTGGACGTATTGTCTGGCTTTTTAATTCTGCTTCCTGGAAAAAAGCAACTAAAACCATTGTGTTTTTTTAGAATTAGCTCTGTTGTATGGTGCCTTTTTTCGAAGTTGATAGTTTAACACCTAAGCAACTGAAAAAATAATTTGTAATAATTGAAGCCCGGGTAGTTTAGCTGCTCCTTGTTGACCGATTGGGTGCACAACGGTCCTTTCAGTTTTGCCATCTTTATACGACAAGACACACCTTAAAATTTTCTTTCTCTTTGTGCTTATTGTACTTGTGGTTTAACATAAATACAGGTAATACCCTTATTACTAGTAGAACACTGTCATCCAGAAGAAAAAGAAACAGAAAAATATGTCCCTTATCTATTTTTCTTCTAACTTTCGTTTCTTGTAAAAGTAATGTTCGTTCGTTTCATTTTAAGGTAAACAATGTAACATTTAGTTGAATTCATAGAAGCAGTATAGAGATGATGCGTATTGAGTATTGTGTACTTGCTTTGCCTGTCAAATAAAACTATCAGAGAAGAATGTACACACAGAAAAACATTTAAACGCATCGAAGATCTGTAGTATGCTTCAGGCTTATACGAAACTCACTGTGTAGTCTTAAAGATAACTTCCGACAAGTTAATAAATTTGCTTTCAAAAGTGTCGTGTTGAAGACCTGCATCAAGCTGCAAGTTTTATGACTGATAGAGTCCGTCTAATATTACAATAAACAATGACGTTTACAGAAAATACTACGTACACTTTTCTTGAAGGCTGCCTCAGACTCGTCCTTGAACTTCTGAATCTCTGCCTCGGACTTGGCTCTCATCTTGCTTAACATTTCTGGAGCAGTAGCAATCTGAGTTTCCAACGCTTTGTTCTTCTTATCAAGGTCTGCAATACGCTCCTTAGCTCGCTCGTTCCGGCCTGGAAGTATTGAGCGGTAAAGATTATGAAATTCACGTACATCTTTTATTTCGGTTACATATTGCGAATACATATTATCAAGTTATTATTCTTGTTAGAAATACGACAAGGTCTTGCGAACATAGGAACATAACATTTGAAAAGGCTCAAGACACTTGCCAGTCAAACGTACAATCTGCAGCATCGATGTGACGAGACATTTAATAGTTCACAAAGCAAACCCTTGGAACGGACACTCGGCAAATGGGCTGATTGGGATGCTTAAACCTGTTTTACATAGTTCTTACCTCGCACTTTCTTACGGATTTCTCAAATGCAAGCAGCGAAAAGAAAACTGGTCTGTTAGGTTATGATGTTATAAAAATAATGTAGTGACGAAATGTCCAAATTGTATTGGGGTGATGACAAAGGTAATATTTCTGTTGGAAAAAAAACACCGATTTTCTTGATTGTTAAGAAACAATTGCATGATTGACTTAAGGACAAAATGATCAGAGAAGATGGTTGTACATCCTGTTCATACAAAGACTGAATTGAAATGCCGAAGTCCAATGTATATCAAAGTAAAATACACGTTATAATCCTTATACGATGAATTAAATGACAACATAGATTACATGCACAGGGAAATTTTGCACCACCGCCACACTGCACAGGGAACATTGTTGTAATTACGAATAATAATATGACATGGTCAAATGAGCATAGCCACATATCTTAAAAGTTAAAAAGGCACAGGTATTCGCATTCCAGTCAAATGTAAAAGTTACAGAAAAACTGTAAGGAAACATTTAGTAACATAGAGTTACCATCTTGGAACGGTCAGTCTCTACTTTCCGAAGAAAAAAAATCTTTCACAAGTTATTGTTAGGTCCATCGCGCAAAAACCGTTAAAGATATTTACTTTAAACTTGGTATACTTGTTCTTTATCCAACGGGATGGGCCGTTTAAACAATACCGGTAATCCTAACACTATTGTGTCGTAGTTATGCCCCTTTTTAAGCTTACAATAGTCAATATACTATCCAGCAGTGAAAAAATAAGACTTTAGACGCTCTCTTCACGGACAGCTTCTCTTTTCCTCGTCGCCATCACGTATCGCCTTCTATTTATTAAAATCCGTAAACGAATCACCTTTGTATCCACCTTAACTCAAATAAGAATTCGTGTCAGCTTTGGGGCATTACGGTATTTTATCCCTTACAAATCAGGACATGTGAGTCTTTCAAAACATTTTTAAACCTGCACTTCTCACTTATCAGTCACTTACTTTCAGCTTCTGTCAGTTTCTCTTTATAAACCTGATCGTTAAAGCTAGCTTTCTTCTGAAGGTCGTTCACAGCATCCTGAAGCTGTTTTCCGCGGGATTTTTCCTGGCTCAGTCTGTAGGTGTGTACAAAAAATGTTATTTTTTGGGCTTTTTTATTTACTTTACATACATCGATGCCATAACATCCTATTGATCTTATTATGTTCTGAAACGTAATTTAGTTTTTTGGTTTAGTGGGGATCTCATTTTTTTACAAATAAAGGGGTTTTGGATAAGGAAACTTGAAATGTTTGGCTACAGTCGAAACTTCTGTAGTCATCTTGTTTACGATAAGGTCACCAATTGAATTTATCTGGTACAATGATATGTTGAGACTTTTTGTTCGCAGAAAGAAGCATTTGCGATTTGTGTAGTTTATATGGTATTTTGCACTAAAACTTTCATTTATCAATTCACATCTCACATTTCGTTAACATTTCAAATCTTTCTGTAAGTTAATTTGAAATAACAAAAACATTTATCTTTGTTGTTTTTGATCACTTGCGTATTTCCGCAAGTTTTCCTTTCATACAGATGAGAGATTATTCGTTGATTATTCGAGTTGTTCCGATTGCTTTTAAATGAGCACAATTCAGTACCATTACATTCAAATGACATTTTAAAATAAAAACTAAAAGCCCAACCGGACTAAAATTTGTTTTAATTCGCAGAAAATTTACTAACTGGTCGGCCATAGCCTCGTTTTGAGCTTGCGTCTTTTCCAGTTCCCGTTTCGTGCCTGCTAACTGACTCGATGGGCCTACCATGGATGCCTTGGCAACCGCCAGCTTCTGTTCGAGATCGGCAATTTTCTCCTTGTGTCGCTGTAGGTCGCTAAGAAGTCCTTGGTTCTTTGCTGATTCGGCTTTGTATCTAAGGGTGTATAAGACATATTTTGAAAGCGAAACGTTTGTGAATTCTGTTCGGATACATTACTTTAAAGCAAATAGTGCAAAGTTGTTCAGTTTTTTTTTTCATTCTGATTACTAGGTGACATCCACAAACCATCGGATTTGGTGTACAAACCACTCGGACGTGAATAAATCTAAAAAAATGGCAAATGATATTGTTGTACAGGTAAGGTCGAGCGATTTTTGCAATGTCCTTCCATTTCCGCGGATTTTAGGGCGAACAGCCGCCGCGGATTTTATACAGAATACATCCAAAAAGTAGTAATTGTCATGACTTCTATCATCTTACTGCAAGGCTTTACTCACATTTGTCTCATTGTATCGCTGGGTGGTACTTTTTTGTTTTTGGTCTGAGAATTTAACTGAAACTTATGATGATGGATATACTTGTTTCAGAGCCTGATCCTGAACACTATACTAATACTAACATTTCATGCTGTTTCTGGTCAGGTATATTCAGTAAATAACATTTTGCTATCTGTTCTGAAAGGTGATATCTTTAAGAACCTACTTGTCATCCAGGTCGGCAGCTGCTCGTCTCAGTTTCTCCAACTCCGACTGGCTGTCGTGTTTCGCCTTGTTCGCGGCACCCAGCTGTTTCCTGAAACACGTATTAAAGATAAAAAATAAACTGTTCATAGCATTATTTTACTGAAATTTAAGCCATATTCATGTTTTTGTTTTTAATTCCAGGTTTAGATTAATCAGCATCTGTGCAAATTCACTTCGTGCTAGTGTATTTCATAGAGCAGCGTCTATGTAAAATTAGTCATAGAAGGTGTTGATGTAGGTGCAATGGTGTGTTTTTTTTAAACTTTGATAGCGTCAAATAGCTCATTTGATCACACATGTATAACGTGTTTCATATTTATTTCATTTTATGATATACATTATCGTACTTAAAACGCATGTCACGCTAAACTTAAATGTGGAATATATAAGTGTCTTAAGTTTACCTTAGATCGTCGATTTCTGTCTCATACAAGGCTTTCAGTTTCCTAAGCTCATCTTCCACCATAGCAAGGGAGGCAAGAAATGCTGGCGTATTGTTGCCATTTCCCCCGAGTTGTCGAACCTTCTGAACATACAGAGCTAACCTGGGGAAAATACGAAAATGCGTCAATTCGATTAAAGAGTCCTAACTTAAAGTTAAAGTGTATAAAACTGTGTATTAGAAGCGCTATATGTAACAAGAGTGCACCTCTCTACTATGTCGCTTAATATATAGCCTATTTGGGGGCGTTGTAAAATATTTCCCTGTATACATACAGAGATATTTATATTCTAATTTGCAAATAAACGTGTAAAAGTAGCATGCGGCGTGTCTAATGTACACACAGATACCACATTTTGGGCGCTTTTCACGGACTGTTCGTTCAGTTTTATGTTGGAGACATGATTTATTTTATTAGATATACATTTATATCACGTCCTGCCATTGTCCAGCTGTTTTGTGCTTTGCTAATAATTGCCGTAGTTATTTGAAGAAATCAGTGAGAATAACGTTCAATAAAAAGGTGTTTAGCAATTCCTAAACATGAGGTCTAAAAAGGGTCCAAAGTTCACACAAGCTGTCAAACTTTAGACAGAATATGTCCATTTTAACACACACAAAAATCCGATTGATATAATTGCAGGCCAAAGAAAGCTCGTCATCGTGCCTTTGAAAAGGGTCATGTCCTGAAATGTTCAGGATATTAACAGAGTTTGAGATATTACGTTTAGGAATTTCCCATTCTATTATTAGTAACTATTTAACCTACTTATCATTCAGACGCTGCATGTCCTCCTTTTCCCGCGTTTTTGCGTCATAGCTGGTGGTAATGCTGCCCGGCATGGCTGTTGTTAAGGAATTCTCGTCAGAAATAAACAACCTGAATTAAAAAGTAGTCGAATTGGGTTATATAGATATATATTCAGAGAGAGAGAGAGAGAGAGAGAGAGAGAGAGAGAGAGAGAGAGAGAGAGAGAGAGAGAGAGAGAGAGATACATTAATGATGCAGAATGATAAAGACATCCTTTATTACAACTTAACTTACAAATATACAACAGTTTTCGAAGCAATAACTGCTCAGCTTTGAGGTAAGCCGCAATCGTACACAACTAACACATTTTAGGACTATTCATTTAATTGTGTGTTTTACAAATAATTCCATGTGTCTTTACAATGACCACAATATTTGTTAAAGGACACATTTTAAATAACATTCATTTTATTCAATCGACAAAGTTTAGAGATGACAAAGGCAACAATTTAACAAGTTTTGATAACAGCAAAACCCGTAAAATAAAATAAAACAACTTAATATAAAACACGTATTTAGCTACAGCTATCTGGCTCATTAGCCTTATCGTCATTTGTATATATTTACATTCCATATTTATTTTGATAAAGAAAACGACTGCGTTCAAAATCATAGTGGCGCAATGCCTCATTTCCGGCGTAGTAATATCTATCTACTTTATGCAAATTGCATATGGAAAGGTGCACTTCCGGTATTTCAACAAACAACAAGACGCTGTAAATGAACGCTTAATATTTATTTTAAAAATATAAAAGCAATAGAGCACTTAAAAGGTTCACGAACTGATATTAAAATAACCTTGTGATTGATTTATTTAAACTAAACTTGGGTTATAGTTCTCACTCGGTCTTAATGACAATATTCATCAGGCGGGTAATATTTTCTAAAAATCAAAATTTACATTTAACCTGTTTACCTTTGTCTACAGGCAGATTAGATTTAAATATCTGTAGAAATGTTGATAGAACCTTTTCTTACTTACCTATTCCATTAGTTATAGGGCGAATCTACACAAATGAGAGTTCTTTGTCTTTGATTTTTATCATCAGTGTAAATTATTCATTTAATGTAAGTGCATAAATAAATTTATTGGTTCTTTAATTTTATGTAAATGTATTTCCAACTTTTTGCTCTTGGTGTAGGAAGTTATAAAATGTCAATCGCAAAAGATACTAAAAACTGTCCATGCATAAAACAAAATGTTGTTGCTGCTGCTGTCGTTATTATTTGTTGTTCCTTTGCAACGATAAATGTTCGCATTTGTCAATATTTCCTTTTCTGCTGTTTCTTTTGCTATTTTACCGATAAGGATATGATTCCAGTTTGAAATATTTGATGTCATGTGCGCATACATACCCACTGAAGCAAATGCCTGTTTTTAAACATATTCATTGTCAATGATTTACAAACTTAAAACTTCAACGTGAATTCAAACAGTTTATAATTTTTTGACCAATTAGGAACTTGTGAATGGAAAAGAACGACCGTAATATTAAACAAAATAAAAATTAAAAAAAATACTAAGATAGCTTGGTTTGGCTTATTTACCTTAAACAGGTACAATTGAACTAATTAATTTTTATTATAACTTAGTAAATATCTTATTAAAGATTATATATTATAACTAATTAAAATTATTATCCTTGGCATTAAAGGTTGTATCATCCAGTTCGGCCATTTTATTTCTTTCAAACAACCAATTCAATTATTGTTACCTGAAAATAGACCGCGAAATGCTGTTTATTGGTGTCTGATATCTATAAAAACCTTTTCAGGTAACAGTTTTAAATGGTTATTTGATACCAAAACTTTGGTCCAAACTGTCGGATACCATCTTTAAAACAAATTTAATAAGATTTAATGGACACTGCAGTCAATTAACTAATGTTGTTTATATCTATGAATGTTTACGTCTGTTTCCCTAGCACAACCACGGGGCACCCTTGTCACTATCAACAAATCATCAACAAACAACATCTCTAGCTGACAACCTTAATTAGAATTATACTATCGGCCAATATTTTCCCATTACGTCGCTTCAACGCATGCTTGAGACTAATTCGATACATTTAAATAGACTCTCTCATGCTTCAAGGCCAATAAATGATAAATCATTATTGGAAACAGTTTCTATAATGGGTAAGATGTACTTCTCCGTGAATATTAAGCATAGAATTTATATAATATGTGAAATTATAAATAACTTTAGATATTTATTCGAATTACGCCCAGTTTTAATGGGGATTAAATATACGGTGCTATTTGAATTTCATAAAGCTGTTTGAACATCGTTATTGGCAATCTATATTGCTACTTTGTGAAACCCTTCCGCAGCTGTGCCTTAAGATGCGCGTTGCTGTCGTAGTCACGCGGTGTGACGTATGTTTGGAATGGTTGCTTGTAAGCCAGTTGAAGCAAAACATCGTGTATAAATATTTGTTGATGATGTTGCTTCTGATGCTGCATTTAATGCCCCAGTTTAACCACTTAAATGCTGAAACACTATTTACACCATTAACATAAAACATATCTCACCCTACTGATGTTTCCAGCAAGTAAAGGGTGAACATAAAACATACACCACCCTAATGGTGTTTCCAGCAAGTAAAGGGTTCACATAAAACATACCCCACCCTAATGGTGTTTCCAGCAAGTAAAGGGTGAACATAAAACATACCCCACCCTAATGGTGTTTCCAGCAAGTAAAGGGTTCACATAAAACATACCCCACCCTAATGGTGTTTCCAGCAAGTAAAGGGTTCACATAAAACATACCCCACCCTAATGGTGTTTCCAGCAAGTAAAGGGTTTACATAAAACATACCCCACCCTAATGGTGTTTCCAGCAAGTAAAGGGTTTACATATAACATACCCCACCCTTATGGTGTTTCCAGTAAGTAAAGGGTTAACATATAACATACCCCACCCTTATGGTGTTTCCAGTAAGTAAAGGGTTCACATAAAACATACCCCACCCTAATGGTGTTTCCAGCAAGTAAAGGGTTCACATAAAACATACCCCACCCTAATGGTGTTTCCAGTAAGAAACGGGTTAACATAAAACATACCCCACCCTAATGGTGTTTCCAGTAAGTAAACGGTGAACATAAAACATATCCCACCCTAATGGTGTTTCCAGCAAGTAAAGGGTGAACATAAAACATACCCCACCCTAATGGTGTTTCCAGCAAGTAAAGGGTGAACATAAAACATACCCCACCCTAATGGTGTTTCCAGCAAGTAAAGGGTTCACATAAAACATACCCCACCCTAATGGTGTTTCCAGCAAGTAAAGGGTTTACATAAAACATACCCCACCCTAATGGTGTTTCCAGCAAGTAAAGGGTTTACATATAACATACCCCACCCTTATGGTGTTTCCAGTAAGTAAAGGGTTAACATATAACATACCCCACCCTAATGGTGTTTCCAGTAAGTAAAGGGTTCACATAAAACATACCCCACCCTAATGGTGTTTCCAGCAAGTAAAGGGTTCACATAAAACATACCCCACCCTAATGGTGTTTCCAGTAAGAAACGGGTTAACATAAAACATACCCCACCCTAATGGTGTTTCCAGTAAGTAAAGGGTTCACATAAAACATACCCCACCCTTATGGTGTTTCCAGTAAGTAAAGGGTTCACATAAAACATATCCCCACCCTAATGGTGTTTCCAGTAAGTAAAGGGTTCACATAAAACATACCCCACCCTTATGGTGTTTCCAGTAAGTAAAGGGTTCACATAAAACATACCCCACCCTAATGGTGTTTCCAGTAAGAAACGGGTTAACATAAAACATACCCCCACCCTAATGGTGTTTCCAGTAAGTAAAGGGTTCACATAAAACATACCCCACCCTTATGGTGTTTCCAGTAAGTAAAGGGTTCACATAAAACATATCCTACCCTAATGGTGTTTCCAGCAAGTAAAGGGTTCACATAAAACATACCCCACCCTTATGGTGTTTCCAGTAAGTAAAGGGTTCACATAAAACATACCCCACCCTAATGGTGTTTCCAGCAAGTAAAGGGTTCACATAAAACATACCCCACCCTAATGGTGTTTCCAGCAAGTAAAGGGTTCACATAAAACATACCCCACCCTAATGGTGTTTCCAGTAAGTAAAGGGTTCACATAAAACATACCCCGCCCTAATGCTGTTTCCAGTAAGTAAAGGGTTCACATAAAACATATCCCACCCTTATGGTGTTTCCATTAAGTAAAGGGTTAACATAAAACATACCCCACCCTAATGGTGTTTCCAGTAAGTAAAGGGTTAACATAAAACATACCCCACCCTTATGGTGTTTCCAGTAAGTAAAGGGTTCACATAAAACATACCCCGACCTAATGGTGTTTCCAGTAAGTAAAGGGTTCACATAAAACATATCCCACCCTTATGGTGTTTCCAGTAAGTAAAGGGTTAACATAAAACATACCCCACCCTAATGGTGTTTCCAGCAAGTAAAGGGTTCACATAAAACATACCCCACCCTAATGGTGTTTCTCGCAAGTAAAGGGTTCACATAAAACATACCCCACCCTAATGGTGTTTCCAGTAAGTAAAGGTTTCACATAAACCATACCCCACCCTAATGGTGTTTCCAGCAAGTAAAAGGTTAACATAAAACATATCCCACCCTAATGGTGTTTCCAGTAAGTAAAGGGTTCACATAAACCATACCTCACCCTAATGGTGTTTCCAGCAAGTAAAGGGTTAACATAAAACATATCCCACCCTAATGGTGTTTCCAGTAAGTAAAGGGTTCACATAAACCATACCCCACCCTAATGGTGTTTCCAGCAAGTAAAGGGTTAACATAAAACATATCCCACCCTAATGGTGTTTCCAGTAAGTAAAGGGTTCACATAAACCATACCTCACTCTAATGGTGTTTCCAGCAAGTAAAGGGTTAACATAAAACATACCCCCACCCTAATGGTGTTTCCAGTAAGTAAAGGGTTCACATAAAACATACCCCACCCTAATGGTGTTTCCAGTAAGTAAAGGGTTCACATAAAACATACCCCACCCTAATGGTGTTTCTCGCAAGTAAAGGGTGAACATAAAACATACCCCACCCTAATGGTGTTTCCAGCAAGTAAAGGGTGAACATAAAACATACCCCACCCTTATGGTGTTTCCAGCAAGTAAAGGGTGAACATAAAACATACCCCACCCTAATGGTGTTTCCAGCAAGTAAAGGGTGAACATAAAACATACCCCACCCTAATGGTGTTTCCAGCAAGTAAAGGGTGAACATAAAACATACCCCACCCTAATGGTGTTTCCAGCAAGTAAAGGGTTTACATAAAACATACCCCACCCTAATGGTGTTTCCAGCAAGTAAAGGGTTCACATAAAACATACCCCACCCTTATGGTGTTTCCAGTAAGTAAAGGGTTCACATAAAACATACCCCACCCTAATGGTGTTTCCAGCAAGTAAAGGGTTCACATAAAACATACCCCACCCTAATGGTGTTTCCAGCAAGTAAAGGGTTCACATAAAACATACCCCACCCTAATGGTGTTTCCAGTAAGTAAAGGGTTCACATAAAACATACCCCGCCCTAATGGTGTTTCCAGTAAGTAAAGGGTTCACATAAAACATATCCCACCCTTATGGTGTTTCCAGTAAGTAAAGGGTTAACATAAAACATACCCCACCCTAATGGTGTTTCCAGTAAGTAAAGGGTTAACATAAAACATACCCCACCCTAATGGTGTTTCCAGTAAGTAAAGGGTTCACATAAACCATACCCCACCCTAATGGTGTTTCCAGTAAGTAAAGGGTTCACATAAAACATATCCCACCCTTATGGTGTTTCCAGTAAGTAAAGGGTTCACATAAAACATATCCCACCCTTATGGTGTTTCCAGTAAGTAAAGGGTTCACATAAACCATACCCCACCCTAATGGTGTTTCCAGTAAGTAAAGGGTTAACATAAAACATACCCCACCCTAATGGTGTTTCCAGTAAGTAAAGGGTTAACATAAAACATATCCCACCCTAATGGTGTTTCCAGTAAGTAAAGGTTTCACATAAAACATACCCCACCTTGATGGTGTTTCCAGTAAGTAAAGGGTTCACATAAACCATACCCCACCCTAATGGTGTTTCCAGTAAGTAAAGGGTTAACATAAAACATATTCCACCCTAATGGTATTTCCAGTAAGTAAAGGGTTAACATAAAACATATCCCACCCTAATGGTGTTTCCAGTAAGTAAAGGGTTAACATAAAACATATCCCACCCTAATGGTGTTTCCAGTAAGTAAAGGGTTCACATAAACCATACCCCACCCTAATGGTGTTTCCAGTAAGTAAAGGGTTAACATAAAACATATCCCACCCTTATGGTGTTTCCAGTAAGTAAAGGGTTAACATAAAACATACCCCACCCTAATGGTGTTTCCAGTAAGTAAAGGGTTAACATAAAACATATCCCACCCTAATGGTGTTTCCAGTAAGTAAAGGGTTCACATAAAACATACCCCACCCTAATAGTGTTTCCAGCAAGTAAAGGGTTCACATAAAACATACCCCGCCCTAATGGTGTTTCCAGTAAGTAAAGGGTTCACATAAACCATACCTCACCCTAATGGTGTTTCCAGCAAGTAAAGGGTTAACATTAAACATATCCCACCCTAATGGTGTTTCCAGTAAGTAAAGGGTTCACATAAACCATACCCCACCCTAATGGTGTTTCCAGCAAGTAAAGGGTTAACATAAAACATATCCCACCCTAATGGTGTTTCCAGTAAGTAAAGGGTTCACATAAACCATACCTCACTCTAATGGTGTTTCCAGCAAGTAAAGGGTTAACATAAAACATACCCCCACCCTAATGGTGTTTCCAGTAAGTAAAGGGTTCACATAAAACATACCCCACCCTAATGGTGTTTCCAGTAAGTAAAGGGTTCACATAAAACATACCCCACCCTAATGGTGTTTCTCGCAAGTAAAGGGTTCACATAAAACATACCCCACCCTAATGGTGTTTCCAGCAAGTAAAGGGTTCACATAAAACATACCCCACCCTTATGGTGTTTCCAGTAAGTAAAGGGTTCACATAAAACATACCCCACCCTAATGGTGTTTCTCGCAAGTAAAGGGTTAACATAAAACATACCCCACCCTAATGGTGTTTCCAGCAAATAAAGGATTCACATTAAACATACCACACCCTAATAGTGTTTCCAGCAAGTAAAGGGTGAACATAAAACATACCCCACCCTAATGGTGTTTCCAGCAAATAAAGGGTTCACATAAAACATACCCCACCCTAATGGTGTTTCCAGCAAATAAAGGGTTCACATAAAACATACCCCACCCTAATAGTGTTTCCAGCAAGTAAAGGGTGAACATAAAACATATCCCACCCTAATAGTGTTTCCAGCAAGTAAAGGGTGAACATAAAACATATCCCACCCTAATGGTGTTTCCAGCAAATAAAGGGTTCACATAAAACATACCCCACCCTAATGGTGTTTCCAGCAAATAAAGGGTTCACATAAAACATACCCCACCCTAATGGTGTTTACAGTAAGTAAAGGGTTCACATAAAAACATACCTCACCCTAATAGTGTTTCCAGCAAATAAAGGGTTCACATAAAACATACCCCACCCTAATAGTGTTTCCAGCAAGTAAAGGGTGAACATAAAACATATCCCACACTAATGGTGTTTCCAGCAAGTAAAGGGTTAGCATAAAAACATACCTCACCCTAATAGTGTTTCCAGCAAATAAAGGGTTCACATAAAACATACCCCACCCTAATAGTGTTTCCAGCAAGTAAAGGGTGAACATAAAACATATCCCACCCTAATGCTGTTTCCAGCAAATAAAGGGTTCACATTAAACATACCCCACCCTAATAGTGTTTCCAGCAAGTAAAGGGTGAACATAAAACATACCCCACCCTAATAGTGTTTCCAGCAAATAAAGGGTTCACATAAAACATACCCCACCCTAATAGTGTTTCCAGCAAGTAAAGGGTGAACATAAAACATATCCCACCCTAATGGTGTTTCCAGCAAATAAAGGGTTCACATAAAACATACCCCACCCTAATGGTGTTTCCAGCAAGTAAAGGGTGAACATAAAACATACCCCACCCTAATAGTGTTTCCAGCAAATAAAGGGTTCACATAAAACATACCCCACCCTAATGATGTTTCCAGCAAATAAAGGGTTCACATAAAACATACCCCCACCCTAATGATGTTTCCAGCAAATAAAGGGTTCACATTAAACATACCCCACCCTAATAGTGTTTCCAGCAAGTAAAGGGTTAACATAAAACATACCCCACCCTAATGGTGTTTCCAGCAAGTAAAGGGTTCACATTAAACATACTCTACCCTAATGGTGTTTCCAGCAAGTAAATGGTTAACATTAAACATACCCCACCCTAATGGTGTTTCCAGCAAGTAAATGGTTAACATTAAACATACCACACCCTAATAGTGTTTCCAGCAAGTAAAGGGTTTGCATAATACATAGCTCACCTTGATGGTGTTTCCAGCAAATAGGTTCATTTAAAACATATCCCACCCTAATAGTGTTTCCAGCAAGTAAAGGGTTCGCATAATACATACCTCACCTGGATGGTGTTTCCAGCAAAAAAGGGTTCACATCAAACATACCACACCCTAATGGTGTTTCCCGCAAGTAAAGGGTTCGCATATTATATTCCTCACCTTGATGGTGTTTCCAGCAAAAAAAGGGTTCACATTAAACATACCACATCCTAATGGTGTTTCTAGCAAATAATGGGTTATATACAATAAATTAATAGTAAGATAATCTCATTTAATGGCAGGTTGGTATAGAAACAGTTTCATCAGTATATTTCAAAGAAACATTGCCATGCCCCCACAGGGGGCAAAAATAAGATGTTTGAGCATTGTCAAAGACCTCTCTTCATTACGGTGTCTATGGTCGTATAATCTGGGGGTGTATTGAAAGTGTAGATAAAAAAAGCAAATCGATACATTTAAATAAATTCTTACACGCTTCAAGCGTCTGACTGATAATCCATCACCGTCTTGAATACATCTAATCCACCTTGAATTTAGTAGTTTGCTTTTTTGACTTACTTTGCTTTATTGAACACGGTGAAATCAGTGTCAATGGCCACTATGATATACATTTAATAATAAGTATGCGTAGAAACTGTGCTTTTATTTCGCCTGTGACTTTCCAGAAAGGAAACTTATTCACACTGGCGCTCAGCGAATGATTTAAATACGGTGTCTTCTCTATTAGTGCTAATAAATGTACAATAAATACGTCCTAGTTTCAAGTAAATCACTGATAAACAAAAATATGTGATAAACAGATCGTTTATTTACTGACGCTCCGATAGTGTTCCTTGTCCCTTTGTTTAAAACAGTTCATACAGGATTTCAGTATATCGGAAGTACGCCCTCGCTTTTTTGGTTGCTATAGTTTATAACAAGCTTAAAGGTGGTATTCGACAGTTTGTCTATATTTGATATATGTCGCAATATCTGTTAATAAGAATTGGAATACCTGCTAAAAATAGACATCGACGTCACAGCGGATGACGTGGACGAACTAAAACAATAGTGGTCACATGGTTTTCTTGGTTTAAAAATAGCTAACTGTGCAGCGTGGCTCAGATAGGAAATACATGTTTGTAATGTCGAATGTGGCGTTATGGTTCAGTTTTCCGACAGGCGTAAGACATCAATAAACCACCTTTAAGAGTTGAAATACTTTTTAATAAGAGATATATTTTGTATACGAGGAGAAGTGGCACACTTTAACAGGAGTCTTGTGCTGCAATTTTTAATTGCACACCAGCGTTCCATAGCATTTGATAGCCGTATTATTTATTAGATTATGTTTTGAGGTGGGTTCTGCAGGCGACTATTATAATTATTAATATAACATGTACTATTATTATTATTATTATTTATGTTATTATTATTATTATTATTATTATTATTGTTATTATTATTATTATTGAATGTATTATTATTATTGAATGTATTATTATTATTATTATTATTGTTGTTGTTGCTGTTATTATTATTAGTATTATTATTAGTATCATTATTATTATTGCATGTAGTAGTAGTAGTAGTAGTTGTAGTAGTAGTAGTAGTAGTAGTAGTAGTAGTAGTAGAAGAAGAAGAAGTGGAAGTAGTAGTAGTAGTAGTAGTAGTAGTAGTAGTAGTAGTAGTAATAGTAGTAGTAGTAGTAGTAGTAGTAGTAGTAGTAGGGGTAGTGATAGTATTAGAAGTAGTAGAAGACGTATACGTATACGTATTTGTAGTTGTTGTAATTATAGTAACAGTTATAGTAAGTAGATCTTATTGTTTTTGCTGTTGTTATTATTGGTATTGTTGATTTTGTATTTGTTGTTTTTGTTGATGATGATAAGGAGGAGGAGGATTTTTTGTGTTTGTCAACTGTTTTATCCGAACTGGCATGACAAAATCTTAAATCGAGTTGGTCGCAAGTGGCCAACTTTGTGTAAATAAATAACGGAATATCATTATGTACTAGATTACTCACAAAAGTTTGCTGTCTTTGCGTTACGATGAGGTAAGCGTTGCGACCCGTTTCAACTATTATAGCCGTTTTTAACTCAACAGCCTAGTTTAATTCCAAATTGCGCATGTGGTCGAAATTCATGGTGTTACCTAAATTCGACGTTTTAAGTATATTTATCTTCTGTGTTTCTAAAAGCACATTAACTATATTGATACACTACTTCTTTAACAACCTCTAGCTTTTCACAGTTTAACGGAAGATATCTTTAAACAAGTGTAATGTTGGGATAGATTTAGAAAAACACGCTACCGCCGAATTTTGGTAACGTGACGGTACGTTAAGTTGATACATCAGTAATACTGACACAATATATATATATATATATATATATATATATATATATATATATATATATGCAGCATAAATCGCGTGGTTCTGTGTCATGCATATACGCTAAACTGTGAGCCAAACGCTAAAAACGAGGCCCTGTGATTAAATTTATTTGTTTGGACAGACCCGAGTAACCGTATCACAAAATAGTGTAGCTCAAAGCAAACTACTGAATTCAATGCGTATCAAGTGTATACAAGACGGTGATGAGTTATCAGTCGGACGCTTAACGTGTAAGTGATCAAACGCTTGACTTGTGTAAGAAATCAAACGTTTGAAGCGTGTAAGAGAGTGTTTCTAAAAGTATCGATTTGCTTTATTCTTTCAGTCATTCTTACTTTTGAATCATGTTCTTCAATGGCAATGGTAAGGGTCATAGTATATTGTTGATTACCAATAAAAGATTTAAATTTAAGTTGCTATTTAGCTACCTCAGAACCAGTTTTGGAACTATTATATTTTATTGCGACTTTTAATAAAGATTTTATTTTTTGATTTTTTTTGGAAAGAAGGAACTTTTATAAACTATCTGAGTTAAATAAAAATAATGTTCACCTCGCTAATTGGTTGGCCTGAGTGAACTGAGATACTTTTATGGTAATATGCTGAATCAATATACGTTATTTAATGAAGCTGTTCCTTTTAAGCTTGGATATAAATTTAATTTGTACAGTATTTTATGATCCTTTCATTCAACTGTAAAGCCTTCGGTGTATCGGTATTTCCTTTCACATGATTAGTTACACCGTTAGATAACGGGGTGAATCATTTGCATATCATTTGCATATTTAAAGTTCATATTTGTGCCCAGTCAGGTTGAATGTAATTTTAGAATTCAGATAAATCTTAGCTCTGACATGGAATTATATAACTCTGAGTATGATGCCAGACTCTGACTTTTGATTGGTTAGATTTAGAACAAGATTAGCATTTGACCAATCAGAGCACTGAGAATGGTCTCTAGTTCGATGCCGCATAACTTTGGGCTCAGTTTCAAGCAAACAATTAATTTACCAATACTTTAATCTTACAGATAAATCGTCGCAGACTCAAACACTTGATTCTTATTAATACAAAACATTCAATAATTCTTAAGCATCTGATTGGTTAGATTTGGACTTCTTATTAAATTGGTTTTTTATTGGTTAATACAACGCAGAAAAAAAAACCTCTTTTAAAGGAGGTATTCGACAGTTGGACAACTTTAAGTGCATGTAACATTATATTATCATCTATTTTGGGGAAAATTATGCATTATTTCTGCATAAATGCATACTTTAGTCTAAGACAGGCGGTTTCGAACGCTACCTATATCGTTAGACAGCACAAATTGCGTAAAGATCACTGTAAATGTTTATTTTTTTCCAAATCTATAAATAAGCATGATAGTTATCTCTGCTAAAATAGATATCGATGTCAGAGCGGACTATCCGGATGGCGATATAGCGCGATATCAAAAGTAAGTTGTCACGTGGTGTTCTTAGTTCAAAAATAGCTATCTTTGCAGCGTGGCTCAGATAGGAAATACCTGATTGCAATGACCATTGCGAATTTAAACATTATTGTTCACACAAATCTATGACATCAATGAACAGCATTTGTATGACCATAGGTTAATAAGAAAGGATCCTATCAAAATAACCACAGATATTTAAATTTAATCTACCTCTAGACAAAGGCAAACAGGGTAAATGTAAATGTGACAAAAACACGAGACTAGACATAACACACATAAAGAAAAAACAGCAGTTACCGCCTTGGAACGGTTAGTCGGCAGAAGGAACGAATGGGGTGCCTAAACCTGGTTTGTGTAGCTCTCCAACCTCGCACTTCAGGAACGTTTTTTCTATCTATGACTTATTTGGTTATTTGAGAAAAATCAAAGGTACAAAATTGTCGAATGACACCTTTAAGAGATGTACAACGTTAATCTAGTGTTCGAATACAATTCATCTCATCCAGATACTTTATATTTATTTATTTTACTTTATTTATTTTATTATTTTCTTACTTGCTTTAACGTTTACTCTTACTTTACTTTACTTTACTTAACTCATTGCTTGCTTATTTCTTTCTTTCTTTCTATCTTTCATTCATTCATTTATTTATTTATTTATTTTTTTGTTAAAACATTCATCTAAGAAAGATCTTTAAATCTAAGACATTTCCAACTTTGGAAAAATATGTCTTGATTTATGTAAGATTCTCTCTGAATACAACCCAGGGAGATTTCTTTGTATTTTCTTTTTTCAAAACTTCAGGAAATTGTTTAGTACTTCTTCAAAATATAAGAGATTTTCTTGATTGTTTTTCGTAATTTAGGGAAATTTCTCATTTGAAGTAAGAAACAGTAACTAAGCTTCTTTTATAATTACGGACCCTTGTAGTTTACGACAAATTTATGTCCTATCAAAATTTTCACAGATATTTAAACTTTATCTACCTGCAGACCAAGGCAGACAAGGTAAATGTAAATGTGACAAAAAACACAGAGACGAGACATAACACACATAAGAAAAACCATCAGTTACCGCCTTGGAACGGTCAGTCGGCAAAAGGGCCAACTGGGGTGCTTAAACCTGGTTTGTGGAGCGCTCCAACCTCGCACTTACTGAAGGTTTTTCTAGCAAACAAACAGTGTAAATAACAACATCTCGTCCAAGTTGAACAACTAACAGTAAGCACCTGTATCGGGAGTAAAAAAACATATACAATGAACTTATGTACATACATAATAACTAGCAAAAAAATAAACCATAAACATATGTACAGTATGTACAGAAGATAAAAGCCTCGGCAATGTAAAAATAAAAATACCAAACGAGAGATTAGTTTGAAATAAAACAGCCCAAGCGCTGATATATTAAAAGATATTATAGGAACAAATAAAACAGCCCAAGCGCTGATATTATAAGATATTATAGGAACAAATAAAACAGCCCAAGCGCTGATATATTATAAGATATTATAGGAACAAATAAAACAGCCCAAGCGCTGATATATTAAAAGATATTATAGGAACAAATAAAACAGCCCAAGCACTGATATATTATAAGATATTATAGGAACAAATAAAACAGCCCAAGCGCTGATATATTAAAAGATATTATAGGAACAAATAAAACAGCCCAAGCGCTGATATATTAAAAGATATTGTAGGAACAAATAAAACAGCCCATGCACTGATATATTATAAGATAGTACCAGAGGTAATAGTCGTGCTAGTGGGATCTGAGGCATCCTCCCCCAGAAAGCTTATAAAATGTAGCAGCCAAATAAAGCCATTCCCTGCATTTTGAGAAGCTGCTAAAACCATTTTTCATGAATCCGTGCTTGTATTTTCGGAGACAAAGATACTCTATACTCATATTTTTTTTCATGGGATAAGGGGAGAAATCAGATAAAGCGAGAAACACAAGTACGAGTAGTGTTTAGTGTGTTCCAAGGCATGCTCCCACAGGAGGAGTGTTGACATCTAGAGGCCATATAGTGCCATTTCCTGCATACTTGACATATCTTCTTAGAAAGTTTTTTACCCAAATAGTTAAATTTCATTGTATTGTAATGCATTTAACGTGATTAATCATATCTGTTTCAGTGGACACATGCAATGGTACAAAATAATAATTTTAATAATTCTCCATGGGAGGTATTCCTTACCTCCGACAACCCCCACCCCACCCCCACCCATCTTCCACCGCCTGCACAACCCAAAAACATGAGAGAAAATCAAAAGAGATTTATTTGGCATAAGTGTATATTTGAGATGTTTTTCAAAATGTTTTGTGTTCATTTCGATACAATTGTAACATACGGTTCATAATGACGGATCAATGTTTTAAAACTAACCTTTTGATGCTTCTAAACAGCAAGCAAAATATTTGCATTTCGTATCTTTAAATCTAGTTTTGTAAATTAAAACTTAAATTTATAACAACTTATTTTGCAATTACATTTTTATCTCGCGGACAATTGTTTTGTTTATTCTGGTATTTCTGTTTTGTTTTCCAAAATTTATTAAAACTACAAACAAGTATCTAGATAATCCTCTGTCTGTTTTAAACGGAAAAATAATAAAATAGTCATAAAATAATAAACAACTTACCTGTGAACAACGTTACTTGTCCTTTAAACAGATCGCGAAGTAAATAAAATCCAATAAAACTCTACATCACTGGAGAGATGCGATTTATCATGGCTGACTGCGTCCTTTCAGATGCCAAAATCAATAATCGATATTTCATCAATACGGGTAGGCCTATGCCCATCTAAATCAGAGCGCATTTTTTCACGCATCAGTGATTCGTATAGCTGCACCGCGTGATAAAATTCGGGGATGCAGGGCAACTTTGGCGCCACTCTGGAGAGTGGTGCCTGTTGTGGAATGCATTTTTTTGTGGAGTATCGCATTGTGTGGCATGCAATTACACGAAACCGCAGCTGTTCTGTGAGACTTTTCTTCAGAAAAAAACCCAAGAAGGCTGCACGAAACAAAATGAATTTGTTCTTTACTCTGTGGTAAGTGTAACAATTTTAGAGGCAATATAGTAGTTTATATTTGGAACCCCAAAACTATATATTATGAAAAAGACCAATGCATTATCTAATAACAGGGCCTCTGCGAACAAAAGTTATGTGTCGCGAAGACGGTTGTCCTCCTCAGAAAAACATGCACGGTAATTGTCGCATAGTAAACATGCACATTTTCAATGAAATGATCAGTTCTGGTCTAAATGGGTCAGTCCATTAGAGCATAGGAATGCACTTATTTTGTATTTTCATAATTCTACACTGTTTCAGCTTTGTTTTGCACCAGATTGATAATATCTTGATTATAGCAAATACAGCCACAAAACTAAAGAATCTGCCTTAAAATATAAACAAAAACTATGTCTGGGGTACTACTTCCGGTGTGCATTTACGCATACCACCCCAGAATACGACTTTTAACAGTGTAGCTTGCAATAATAAAGTGTATCTTGCAATAATTGACAAGGTAGCATGAATAAATAGGAATTGTAGCTGTTTGGTGAGGTCTTCTTTTACAAAACAATGTTAACAATGCAGCTTGGAATTAAAGATATAGCAGATAACATGTAAGAAAGAGTTAAGTAGCAGATAGCCTAGTTAAACTTTTTTCCACCTTGTTCACTTCGACAACTATTTCTGCATCACTCTTTCGTTGTTGCCCCAGCATCATGCTAGTAAATGTTTGTGTCCTTGAGCGATGATATATCTAAATCAGACACGCGCGACCATTGGGCAATTAATTTCCACACAACCATAAGGCTGTACCTAGAGAAGAATTTTTAGATACATGTACAATAGTCAATATTGTCGTCCGCGCTGAAGCGGGGCATCCATTATGAAATGCGTTGGGAGTGGGCTATTGCTGTATAACATTTTTCATGTCTTTCGTAACTACTCTATGGTATCTGCACAGGTCTATTTGGTAGAAATGTCCGAGGTTGGGCGAGGGATTATTAGGTGTAACAGATATGTACCACTCTCTCTCTCTCTCTCTCTCTCTCTCTCTCTCTCTCTCTCTCTCTCTCTCTCTCTCTCTCTCTCTCTCTCCATATATATATTAAAAAATTGGTATATATATATATATATATATATATATATATATATATATATATATATATATATATATATATATACATATATATATATATATATATATATATATATATATATATATATATATATATATATATATATATATATATATATATATATATATATATATTGACGTCCGAGCGTCGGCTCCAGGCACGGTAGGCCCCGGGTTCGATCCCGGGCCGCGACATACCAAAGTCTTTAAAAATGGTAGTGGTATAGCTCCCTTGCTAACGCTCAAGCAAATATAAGGGTAGTTCCACGACTGGTTGGCCCGGTGTCAGGATAATGTGACTGGGTGTGGTATCATGCCATGTGTTCACGGCATGCTATACACAGTGAAGGCAGCACTATATCTGCTTCAAGTGGACACCGTCTCCAGATAACTGAAATACTGTTGGTGGGACGATAAACCCAATAAATAAATAAATAAAAAAATAAATATATTGACGTCCATGTGAAATGGTTTCCAGCTCACTTTGGGTCATTGCACTCATCAGATGTCCGAATTGCAGTTCGTCAGATAACGTGCTGTCTTTTTATTAACATATATCGGACGCCCTTTGATGCTTTGATCACGCGATAAAACCCATACATATGGAGTAAAGGGTTATTATTAGAAATTAAATTTTTGGTCACCCCAAACAGACATAAAATGTTTGCATACAGTGACAGTTTAACAGTTGTCGTTTACATTTAATGATGTATTTTCATTTTATATTTATGCAGATATGCCTTCCACTGTCATTCAGAGAAACCATGCAGATGACAAATGGTGACCTAAATACTGTACTAAGACATATTGGCCTGTCAATTAAAGGAAAGAGGAATCATAAAGTAACATGGCTAGCCATTCAACTTGGAATCCCTAAAACACAAAGTATTCAGAGTGATCGATTTTTACAGACATTAATGGACATAACACATACGGTGAAGGATGGATAAAGGATTTAAATAAAGTTGATGTTTTGAAACAGCGACAGAGGAAGAAGTGAGGTACAAATGAGGAACGGTCCATTGGTTCACGGTACGTTACTACCGATTAAAACATACATAGCTAAGACTGCATGTTGTCTAAACAGCAACGCACCAGTACCATGACCAGAATAAATTTTGTTCTGGACGATGCAATGAATGTGCTAGTGAAATATCCATCAACATATGTCTATTTAGTTATTTGAGTGAATGCTTCCATTTACTATTGGTAAACAGGATTCACCGAACACCCGTATGTTTCCGTCGATGCTAGCCGTTACACTCGGGTGATTCCGATGTATTACGCGAAGCTTGCGAAGTCCACTGCATACTTTTTATACAGTTATTGTTTGTTTATTGTCTCACCAACAGTATTTCAGTTATTTGGAGATGTTGTCCTCTTGAAACAGATATAGTGCTGCCTTCACTGTGTATAGAAAGCCGTGAACACCTGGCATGATACCACACCCAGTCACATTATCCTGACACCAAGCCAACCTGTTGTGGAACTACCCTTATATTTGCTTGAGCGTTAGCAACCCGTATACAGTTGAATGCATTCGAGAATTCATAGCGTAGGTGATATCATAGAGAGCTCTTATATCTGAGTTCGAGTCTCGGAATGGGTCGTTTTTTGTACTTCATTGAGATTTTACTTTTAGCATGCATAGTTGCTTTTAATTGTATGTGTGTTATTTCGTGTTGTTTTATATTAAATATTTTCGTATTAGTTATTTGTTTCTTAATATTTTTTTACAAGATAGATAAACTTTTATTTCTTCTATAAGTACGTTACATTTCAACATTTCGCCCAAAAGGGTTCAATCAATACAATAATTCAGTATGACACTGATTCTGAAATGTGTATTCTGAGTTCAAGCAGGGAAAACTCACGAAAAATCTTATTGAACGTACAAGAGTTCGATCTTATTAACCGTACAAGAGTTCAATCTTATTGAACGTACAAGAGTTCAATCTTATTGAACGTACAAGAGTTCGATCTTATTGAACGTACAAGAGTTCAATCTTATTGGACGTACAAGAGTTCAATCTTATTGAACGTACAAGAGTTCAATCTTATTGAATGTACAAGAGTTCAATCTTATTGAACGTACAAGAGTTCGATCTTATTGAATGAACAAGAGTTCAATCTTATTGAACGTACAAGAGTTCAATCTTATTGAATGTACAAGAGTTCAATCTTATTGAATGTACAAGAGTTCGATCTTATTGAACGTACAAGAGTTCATTGTGGGAATATATATAAGTAAAATATACATAAAAAATACCATTACAAAGGATCAAACTTAGAACCCCGCGGCTCATATGAATCCATCTAAACCACTGAGCCACCGAGGACATGAACTTGCCCTGTTTAGTTTTTAGAACATAGGGCCAGTGTAATTCTCCCGACTTATACCGACTATTGAATAACGAGTATTCGTGAGTGCCAGGTTAATCCAGTTTCCCAGTAAATATGGCATAAAACATAAAGATCTATTATTATATGTTCATAAATGAGTGACTTGATATTGGCCCTGTTATTTGTCTGGGGGCAGTCGTATTGGCCCAAGGTCGAAGGCCAATTCAACTGACCCGAGGACAAATAACAAGGCTAATATCAAATTACTTATTTAATGACAATTTTATTAAATAACTACATGCACTTATAACTTTTCACATTTAATACTTAGTTTTTGCATTGTCTGAAAATGCTTGTTTGTGGTTTTTGTGTGAAATCTACGCGTTGTAAATTTATTCGGTTAAACACTATCAATTCATGCCGTGAATGTTTGAAAACTGAGAATATTTTTGTTTCATAAATTTATGCAACCCGTCGACGTCTAAACATAGACTGAGTTAAAACAAAATGGCTGCCATTTCCTAGAGCTTCTTGCTGAAATCTATATCATTTTTGGCCCTGCTTAATTAGCCAATCAAAACTTCAAATGCGGGCTTTATATCAATATCACTTTTCGGCCCGGGCGAAAAAGGTGATATTGATATTGGCACTGTTTTAAAGCTGGCCGTCGTGTTATTGCACGTTGCAGGTGCTTTTGATAGGACTAATAACGTATTGTTATTTAATAAAATTACTTATTACACTATCAAATGGCTTCATTAAACCGAAGTACATACCTTTAAAAAATATTTATACTGCCTTACAAACAAGACTTAAATTTTTCAATATAATTGAATTATTGTTTGTCAAAATCTTCTACGTTTTAAATGTTTGCGTCGTATTTGACGCTTTTGCCCAATGGGTTTTCTTGTTATCATCACAACACTCGCCAGTCTCCACAGCAGACGTCATGTGTCATGCAGGTCAAAGTAACCTCGAACAAAATAAAGCAAAATCGCCAGAGCTTGACAAGCGAGATACGAGCGAAATTATTGGCACTCGGGAGATAATTTTTGTCTGACGACTATATTACAATAATGTGCTGAGTGCTGAGTTATCCACCAACAGTTATTACTCTAGCCCCAACCTTGACTTTCAGACAGTCATTGACAAACACAAACAGATATTGCACAATTTTAATATCAAAATAGTAACTAAACAAGAAAAACTTCCTTTACTGTACTGGATTCCTAAGCTTCACAAAACACCATACAAGTCACGATTCATAGCTTATGCCAACTCTAGCCCCACCACTCACATATCTAAACGACTTACGTCTTGCCTTACAGCCGTTCGCAATTACGTAGTTAAATATTGTGAAAAAGTGTATGAAAATTCAGGAATTAACATTTTTTGGTCTATAAAAAATTCTTCAGAAGTCTTAGACAAGTTTCGTACTTTAAACTTTCATTGCTCTGCAGTTAATACTTACGATTTCTCTACGCTGTACACTTCTTTACCTCATGATTTAATTAAGACCAAATTGATTGCTCTTATTGAGAAAACATTTGCTCGAGAGCAACGTCTATATATTGCATGTCATGAAAGTAATGCATTTTTTACCAACACCTTCTAAGAAAAGTTTACTATGTGGACTTGCTCGGATGTTTGTGAAGCTCTACGTTTCCTATTAGACAATATTTACATAAAATGCGGTGACACTTTATTTAGACAAGTAATTGGTATTCCTATGGAAACCAACTGTGCACCATTGATTGCAGATTTGTTTTTATACTGCTTTGAACGTGATTTCATGTTAACTTTATCCCCTTCTAACCAAAGCCACATTATAGAGGCTTTCAATTTAACGTCTCGCTATCTTGACGATATTCTTACTATAGATAATTCTTTCTTTTCTCAAATGATCCATCTGATTTACCCTCCAGAACTTACCCATAATAAAGCAAATAACTGACATTTAAATGCAGCATTTCTAGACATTGAGATCGTTATTTCCAATGACAACGTCTCTACTAAAATCTATGACAAGAGAGACCTTGACGGTGATTCACCCCGTGCTTCCTCTTATGGTATTTACATATCACAACTTACAAGGTTTGCACGAGTTGTACTAAAGTAGAAGATTTCAATGCTAGAAACCTGTTTATTTCTTCTAAACTATAATAGCAAGGCTTTCGTTTTCATAAATTAAGAAAGGCGTTTTCAAAATTCTTTCACCGCAATGGTTTTATTGCTTCTAAGTATAATAGCAGTATGAAAACACTGATGCAGAAAGGCATAAGCCATCCTGCGTTTTATGGAAATGTTTTATACAAGTTAAAGAAAATTAAGGGTCTCAATAACTTTTCTGACCACTTTACAAAACTTATCAGAAAATGTATTGCAGACGGTTACAACTCGGGAATCCTTCGTTGTACTGCATTGCTTGCATTTGACCCTTTTACAGTCAATAACTTGCATTGCTTTTAAATTACACGATGACCGGACAGGTCGTTGAGACTATATGACAACAGTGACTTAAAGCCATAATTGGACAGTTACTGTTGGAATTCTTGTCTCTTCATCTCTCCAGTCGTGCCCTATATAGGTAAGACAACTTGAGCAGTCTCCTTAACCTTTACGTGAGAATGCACAGTAGGTATAACATCGGGATTTTTAGTACCTTTCTTACATATAATACGCTAACTGCGGATAAATCCTCGGCTTTTCATGAACTGTCTTTTTTAACTTATTAGCTCTTAACAATACTACGTTTTATTTTGTTGGTAGGTTATTTTCTAAATTTCGATGTTTTCTTTCGTATTTTTTTTACATTTCACTTTTGACACTTTTGGAACAGGATGTCATGGCATTATATGCCATATTTAAATTGATCTTGCTATATGTCAGCGCTTGGGCTATTTTATTTGTTCTTATAATATATCAGCGCTCGGGCTGTTTTATTTGTTCCTATACCTTATAATATATAAGCGCTTGGGCTGTTTTATTTCAAACTAATCTCTCGTTTGGGGTTTTTACGTTGACGGACTTTTATCTACTGTACATACTGTACAATGTTTATAGTTTATTTTGTTGCTAGTTGTTATGTATGTATATTGTATCTGTCTTAACTCCCGATACAGGTGCTTATTGTTAGTTGTTTCACTTTGACGGGATGTTGTTATTTACACTGTTTGTTTGCTAGAAAAGCCTTCAGGAAGTGCGATGTTGGAGCGCTCCACAAACCAGGTTTAAGCACCCCAGTCGGCCCTTTTGCCGATTGACCGTTCCAAGGCGGTAACTGATGGTTTTTCTTTATGTGTGTTATGTCTCGTCTCTGTGTTTTTGTCACATTTGCATTTACCTTATTTGCCTTTGTCTACTGGAAGATAAGTTTTAATATCTGTGAAAATTTTGATAGGACCTTTTCTTATTTATCTATGCTACATCAGTAATTACTGGTTAGACGCCACTTAATAAGTTTGTTCTATATTCTGAAGTGAATCGCGAAAAGATGGGAACAAATTGCACCATGACCAAGTTATGACGGACCCCCATAACCATATATAGGTGAAACGAGATATTTATTGTCTATCAGAAATACCCAGAAATAAGGCATCTTTTGCATCTTGTAAGAAGTTTCAGCTTCATAGAATGCGCATTCCGCCAAATTGCCAGTCGGTAACCGCCAAATTTCAATGAAATATGTACTTCCTGTAAAAGTTGATCAGTCCATTATTGTGCACAGAGGTTATAGACTTTTGCTTTCTCTTAATATGACACAGTTTCAGCTCCCTTTTGATACCAAAAGGTTCAGATTACCTTAAAAATAGGAAATTTAATGCAAAAACATAGCAACAGACTGTAACTAAAGGGAAAAAGTCCATGTCACATTCTACTTCCGGCCAGTATTTAGTGTAACCACCCCTACACTCGGGATTGTTAACATAGGCATACTAGATGTCTTGTTAAACATGATCTTGCCAAACAGCTGCAAAATCCTAATTTTGCCAGCTACCTTTTTTTATAATTGCAAGCTACACTTCATTGTTGCAAGCTACACTGTTTAAAACAGGAAGACACGGCTCTTTTCTCAGAAAATGGTGTTACAGAACAGCTGCGATTTTCTCTAAAAGCGGCGCCAACAAAGTAAACATAAACATAATATTTGGAAGAAAAAACACAACGAAAACAGTAAACATAGGCTTAGAAATTTGTTTTAATTCCCGCCTGTTATCATATGCTTGTGATTTATAAACAAATGGGTGCAAAACATTTTATAACCATTTATTTTTTTGGTATTTTCTTCTTTTGGTAACTACCTACATATATAACGATGGAAAAAAGTCGAAACTAAAACAAAGCATACAAGAAATAGAAAGAGTATAAAGAAAATAATGAACATAACACATGCTTAATTTACTTGGGGGCTTTAAAAACGCATCTTTTGAGAAAAAAGGCAAGTTTTACAGAAAATGAAGTGAATTTTAAAAATCGCCAAAAAATGAGAGTTTAAAATTGCAATTATTGGATAAAGAATAAAAAGTAACAAAAATGCAATTTTTTGTTATGATATTTTTATATCAGATTATCAATAATTGTTACAATAATCTATTAATTTTAAGACCGCATCCCATGTAAAAAGCATCTGCAACTTTTAAACTCATAGCCTACAAGCAAACATACTGTCGGTACTAAAACAAGTCTTGTCAAGGTGTGTTTTTAAAGCCCTCGAGTATAAAATAATCACAATCACTTGAATCTGTCAAATGAAAAAACAAAAAATCTCGATTCAAAACCCGCAATCCAATGTAAAATTTATGCAAAAGGGATGGGATTTGTAAAACAAAAAAGCAAAATGTTACACCAGGACATTTACAATTTGTAACAAATCAAAAGTGTAAATTTTACCTTCACTCATAGAAATGGGCCATGTCCAAATTACATACATTTGTAATGGTATAAAATGATGTATTATTGAATGTGTTGCAAAATAAAGATGTTATATTAGAACAAGTTTATACAGACTAACATGGTTCAAAATTATGAGTTTAAACAACAGGCAAAAAATATTTTTGAGTGACAATGTGTTGTGAATGTTAATGATTTAAACATAAAAATCTGATTTATTTGTAAATAGAACAGTTAAATGTGGAAATAATTTTGCTGACACAAATCAATAGATATTTTTAAAGCATGTGACAAGTACAAAACTTAATTAATTGTCTAAAACACAAAGTAATAAAAAAATGCTTTTAAGGCACTTTCATGTTGTATAAAATGGAATGTTTTGCTCAGTTTGCAGATTTAGAAAAAATTCAACTGTTCAAATGGTAAAAAAAAATATTTGAAAATATTTCACTAAATATAAACAAACCAGTCCATTCAATCACCTTACATGGCTTTTGCAAAAAAAACAGACAGCTCATCAACATAACACTTCTTGTGCGAATATTCTTGTAATAAAAAAAGAGAAAAATTAATCATTAATGTCCACAATGAAATGAACAAGAAAAGTACACAGCACTTTAAGACATAAGAAAGTATTTTAAGAAAACCTAAAGTAAAGGTTACTTCTTGCACCTTTCATAAAAGTGAAATTTCTTTCACTGCATTTCTTTCCAACTGAATTAAGATGAAAAAAAAAAGATGATTTTTAAGAAAAAAATATTAGGCACTTCTTGTGCAAAGAATAAAATTTAGAAAGTAAGCTAAGAAACCGGCTATGTTAAATGTATTAAGGTTAAGATAAATCTAAGAAAAAAATAAAGAAACACTGGTGCAGTTTAGTTTGAGATAAAAGAAAATAAACTTTTGGCCAAAGTTTCTTTTAATATTCTTTGATGCATTAAAAATTTATTTTCTAAGAGTAAGACATGAGGGTATATTCAATTCAACAAAAAAATGCTAAATTTTCACAACTGTGAAAAAATGAACTCACGTTTAAAATAACTTTATTGGACCTGTATAATTACATTTAAAAAAAGCATACATTATATACCCTCAATTATTGTATGTTAAAATATATTGAACTGGTTTTCTTTATCCTTTAAAACTTATTGAGAAAATATTTCCCTATCTATAAAAATTATTTGCTAAGAATAAAAAATGGGGAATATTTCTTTCTAATCATGTACGGTATAATTCTATTTTGATTCCTATTAATATATATTAAAATACTGTGGCATAAAAATGGAAAAAACACACTCTCTTTTCTTTAAATATTTGTCCATAAATTAAATGGTAACATTGGTTTGAAGAAAAAGAAGACAGAGAGAGATGAGTAAAGAAAGAAGGAAAATTATCAAAAATTAAAAAATAAATGAAAAAAAAACACATTCTTTTCTTTAAATATTTGTCCATTAATTAAAGATGTGATTAGTTTGAAGGAAAAGAAGACAGAAAGAGATGAGTAAAGAAAAGGAGGGAAAAATCAAAAATTAAAAAATAAATACAGGAAGTTTGTAAGCAAGCTGCTGGTAACAGGAATGCATTGGTAGTGAAAAATCTAAAAAGTAAATAAACCCAGAAAAAAAGCTAACTACATAAACAACATAAACAAAAGAAAATGGACAACAGATATGTACATATTCAATTTACAATTTAAGAAATAAAGCAGTGATTAAAAGGAGTTAAGAAGGTTAGAGTGACAGAATAAGGAGAAAGTAAAAGAAAGTGTACTTACTAGAGAGGAAATGAAAGTTAAGTATGTAGAAAGATTGAAGAGCAAAGAAAAAAGGCAATTATAGCAGAGCCAACAAATAATGTGAAACAATAGCACTTTTTTCTACACAATCATGGTAAATAGACACACAAAAAACTGTCACTAATACAATATCATTCGGACAAAAAATCTAGGGCAATATAATACTAGTTGGCCATGACTAGATATTATGTAGCACTATACATAACTTATCGCGCACAAACCCATCACTGAACTTGAAAGTAATTATTTCTTGACAGTTATATGTTTTTTCCCCTGTCATCTGATGACAAATTTTCCCCCAAATGAGAAGCTTATTGCTTTTGTTCCTTTCTGCTTGCTTTTAGACCATTTTTTTTGCCTAAGGCCTTGTTGATTGCTTTTTGACTGTGTCACTATTTAACTTTGTTCATTGCTTTTGGGTTTTGTCGATTGCTTTTTGACCTTACTCATTGCTTCTTTTACCTCGATGAATGCTTTTTGAAATGGTTGCATTAAGATAAGACTTCAGGTCACCTTTAATGTTGCAAGCCAGAGGTTTGTTGTTGCTTGTTTTCTGATACTGATTTTGGTCCATAGTTAGAGGAGCACTGCACTGGCCAATGACCTTGAACCCTTAATAGTGAATTGTGTTTTTTCAAGTTTACAAAGAGCAATGAACTTAAGTGTTTTCTGGTCTGAGATATGGCCTTAAGTCCACTGGTCAAAGATCAGGCTTAAAGTCCATTGGTCCAAGGTAAAGTTTTAAGTCCATTGGTCCAAGGTAAGACTTTAAGGCCATTGGTCAATGGTAAGGCTTTAAGTCCATTGGTCAAAGGTAAGGCTTTAAGTCCATTGACCCAAGGTAAGGCTTGAAGTCCATTGGTCCAAGGTTAGGCTTTAAGTCCATTGGTCCAAGGTAAGGCTTTAAGTCCATTGGTCCAAGGTAAGGCTTTAAGTCCATTGGTCCAAGGTAAGGCTTTAAGTCCATTGGTCCAAGGTAAGGCTTTAAGTCCATTGGTCCAAGGTAAGGCTTTAAGTCCATTGGTCCAAGGTAAGGCTTTAAGTCCATTGGTCCAAGGTTAGGCTTTAAGTCCATTGACCCAAGGTCAGGCTTTAAGTCCATTGGTCAAAGGTAAGGCTTTAAGTCCATTGGTCAAAGGTAAGGCTTTAAGTCCATTGACCCAAGGTTAGGCTTTAAGTCCACCAGTTCAAGATAAGGCTTTAGGTCCATTGGTCCAAAGGTAAGGTTTAAAGTCCACATCCAGACGAGTACTTCACAAGCTTTGCTCTTTAATGCTTTGAGCTTGGTGTTTTCTGTTGAGTTCACATCAACCAAATTTAGGTATGGATTTAAGTCCATAGTTACACACTAGCCTAGCCTTTGAGACTGGGATTCGTGGTTTTTTTTCCGGTTCACATCAAACAAGGCACTTTCAGGCAAGGTTAAAAGTCAATGTCTAGAAGAGGGCTATGCTAGCCTGCCCTTTGATGTTACGGGCAAGAGGTTTGTGGTTGCGTAGGGAGTCAGGTTCATGGTTCCAATACCAGCATGTTCGACAGAAGTAGTTAAAGCATTGGAAGTCTCGACAGAAGTACGAGCCTGCCTGGACACCACAAAGTGAACACTGGCTGTCTTCTAGGTACGGATCAACCTGGAGCTGTAGAGATAACAGATAAAATAGTAACTGGGCATAGTTATCACACCACTGAGGCAACTGAAGTCTCGACAGAAGTAGTTAAAGCATTGGAAGTCTCGACAGAAGTACGAGCCTGCCTGGACACCACAAAATGAACACTGGCTGTCTTCTAGGTACGGATCAACCTGGAGCTGTAGAGATAACAGATAAAATAGTAACAGGGCATAGTTATCACACCACAGAGGCAACTGAAGTCTCGACAAAAGTAGTTAAAAGCATTGGAAGTCTCGACAGAAGTACGAGCCTGCCTGGACACCACAAAGTGAACACTGGCTGTCTTCTAGGTACGGATCAACCTGGAGCTGTAGAGATAACAGATAAAATAGTAACAGGGCATAGTTATCACACCACAGAGGCAACAGAAGCCTCGACAGAAGTACTGGCTAGTAAGTTTAATCTGTTTAAAATTTACACCAACGTACATTGTGACTATTGAAGCATGTCAGCAAGTCAGTGAAAGACAATGCCAGATCAGGTTCATGATCATACTGGATTTTGAGAGTGTTCTTGTTTGTTGGGTCTATTGTCCCTACAACAGTACTCCCAATTATTCTGGAGTCGAAATCATAAACAATCTTAAAAAAAAAATCCTTGAATTTTGACAAAATCTAAGAAATTTCTTACATTGAATGGGATTTTTTTAAAGTTAACTTAAGAAATATTCTTAAATCCAAGGCAAAAATTAAGATTTTTGGACAAGTCTTCAAGTAAGAATAAATGAATAAGATATTTTATGACTATGACCCAAGGAGATGGTGTAGGAATTTATTACACCAAGTCATATTATCCTGACATTGGAAACAACCCATATAATTGCTTGAGGGTTAGCAAGGCAGCAACATTTCTTAACATTGTTGCCAGAGTTTGAACCTTGGGCATCTTGGGAGAGTTTTATTGTAATGATGTATGTAGTTATGTTTATTGAGTTTATTGTCCCACCAACAGCATCAACAGCATTTTAGTTATACAGAGATGGTGTATGTAGTCGAAGAAAAGATGATATTAAGAGAAATAAAACAGAAGTAAAAAATATAGAAATGTCAGCTAATTTTTTTCTTCTAAATGGAGCATGATCTTTAAAAAAAGAGTTAAATATCCGATTTAATTTTGATGTTCAAAATAAGTTGGATTAAGAAATCTTAATGACATGACCTTTGTGATTTGTTCTTATCTTCAAATATTCTGCATTAATTGTGAAAATAATTACTAATTAATTATTAATTAAATAATAATGATTAAGGAATCATTCTCTCACCTTCTTAATGAACTTGGGGGTCTTCACCTCTACAAATGCTGCCTGGACAGCCCTCATGTAACTACGGCGACTACTGAATGTGACACGCCCACTGCCTAGCAACAACACAAAGTTCTTTGTCACAAATTTAGTCCAACACAGTTCAGTGCAAACAAAATGGGTTCTATGTTAAGTTTTTATTCTACAATTATGATTAATAATTAGTAATTGAACAAAATAAACATGACCATGCAGCTAAGGGTCTTTCTTAAACAAACCATGCATTTTTTTCATATTGTCTAACAGTTGAGTTTATTGTCCACGAACACTATTTCAGTTTTATGGAGATGGTATCCACTTGAAGTAGATGTAGTGCTGCCTTCACTGTGTATAGCATGCCATGAACACCTGGCATGATACCACACCCAGTCACATTATCCTGACACCGGGCCAACCAGTCGTGGAACTACCTTTATATTTGCTTGAGCGTTAGCAAGGGAGCTATACCACTACCATTTTTAATGACTTTGGTATGTCGCGGCCCGGGATCGAACCCGGGGCCTCCCATACCTGAAGCCGACGCTCTACCGATTGCGCTACCAGGTCCGGTCTCTACCATTTTTAATGACTTTTGTATGTCATGGTCTGGGATCAAACACAGGGCCTCCATTACCTGAAGCCGATGCACAAACATGTGACCTATATGGAGATCATAGTAGTGTTCATCAATATTGTTGACAATGTTAACATAAAAATTTGCCTATTTTGTGGAGAAAATACCATAGACAAATGCAACACACCTCCTGGTTGAGACAAGAACTTTCATGTGAGGACGTTTTCCAACTTACCTGTGGAGCGCCGGTGGTTCTACCCTGATGTAAGTCTGAGTGCTCCTTGGCCAATAATTACCTGGATGTCATGAATATGACCATGATTGTGCAATGTTAAAAAAAAAAAGCAACCTCAAGTCCCTCGCTTCAACAAGGACTCATTCCTAGAGCGTCAGAAGAGTTATACATCAAATTTATCCCTTAGCTACAAGCACACCCTAATAATTGACGGACCATTTCTTGTATGTTAAGCTTTCCAGATCAATATCTTATTTTGGGTCACTATAGTTTTAAACCAAAATAGACCTTTCTTTTGGCCAAGTATTGAACACTGTGACCTACCTATGGGATATTTATGCTTGTCGCAGTCTATGCCGGCGTACACAACATTTCCGAATAGATCGTTCATGATGCCCGCCAACACCTCCGCTGTAATCATGCCATGTAGCGCCCCCACAAACACAGTCTTGTTGGCATCCAATCGCTGTGACAACTGACGTACAAAATTACTGTCGCTTAACAACCAAGGGATTACCTGCACCTGAAAGACATAAAATAGTACCATTTTAGTAATTTGGTAAGAAATATTTTGTCCTGTTTATATCTTTTTGCAGATAATTTAAACAAACAGTTGTACTGGAAATCTCAATTCCATTTAAAATAGTAGTTTGCATTGGAAATATGTGTCCATATAATTTCTTATATTCCTAAGATACTGGAGAAAAAAATTTCCCACAAACCGTGATATATTTTTTTTAATACCCTTCCATGTGTAAGCAACCTGTAAAAATCTGTCAAATCAATTAATACAAATATTTATACCATGAAAATGTATGTCCGCCATGCTACTTACCTCTTTTGACCTCATTCTCCGACTAGAGATGTTGAAGAAATACTCTCCAGTTCTGGAGTCGCGTGTACATTCTTGCAGCAGAAGTCTCACGGCCTTCTCAGATTCAAACAGCAGATACACATAACCTGTGGTAACAAAATTGTTAATAAAATTGTATAGAGAAACACAAATGTGGTCATTATAGGGATGTCCAGACATTCTTAGCATTCAGTGAACATTTTTCATTTTTTTCTTTTAAGTCCACATGATGCACAGTTTCTGAAAAAATGGGTTCTGATAAAAACCAATGGGTGCCTATATATGTAAGGTATATCGTTTTTTATTGTAATATTACCTCATCTACCAAATTCCTTCTTCACCTTTACAACAATGGAACCAAGAATTAGTTTTTAGTTGGAGTTGTTGAAACATACATGATTTCTTAGTGTACTGACAGTGAATAATCAGTATCACAATAGTTTACATCTGGTTCCTTGTCACTTACATTGCCAAAAAGTGCTGTCATCGTTTGCCGTCTGACATTTAACTTTGGGCAACCTTTCTTTTTTTCGGAAGCATCACAAAAAAATCTAAATGACAGTTTGTTTATGGACAGATGACAACACGTGTTTAATATGACCTGTTTCTATTGGGTAAGCTGTTTAAATTGAGCCAATCAGCAGAACTGATAATTTACAAATGTTTCTGGTTACAGATTTTACCTAGTGCATACATAATTTTTACCAAAATGGATTTATCGTATCATCATATGCAAGTTTATAATGCGGATTTCAGTCTTGAGGATGCACATTTATTTTTCTTGGGTCAGGGAAGCGGGACACAGGGGTAAAATGACTACTTAATGTTGCTTAACATTAATATTCATAATCCCTCATGAATATTCCCGTTTCTAGTTTTTCCCCTTAAAGACGACTGCATTACTGTTTGAACACCATTTTTTCTTGGGAATCCCACATTACCACAGTGGCCAAATCCAGAATACTAAAATGACTACAAATAATCTTTTTTGTTTTATCGCACTGACATTGTCATGGTCGTAGTTGTAGCTTCCAGCACATTATTGGTCGAGGAGGATGGGATGGGATTTCCCGGCATTTTTGCCGATACTGTGCAGCAACATTTCTATCATTACTACCAACTTTAATGTCTTTGGTTTGAACCTGCGACCTTCCGTTCCGCAAACAGACGCTCTACCAATTGTGGCCGGTTTGGTCGAGGAAGAGGCAAGACTTAGGTCTTGGTATTATCCACTGGTACTACAGATAAGCTGGACTCAAACCAACGCAGTGAGGGCTGAAGAAGTTGGCAACTCTACCCACTCGGTCACAGGCACTCGCAAGACTTGTTTAGCCACATGGTACACATAAAAGGGAGACAATCTGATACACTTACCATCTCTTCCAGGCCACTCGATGTTGAACAAGCCAAACCTGTTGAATGAAGCCTGAAGACCAGCTGGAAATAGAAAAGGACTATATGAGAAAAAGCAAACTTAAACTGGGCTAGTATTAAATAGATTTAGTGCTGTGTGCTAAAACTGGTGTAGTGTTTAAATAGATTTACTGCTGTGTGCTTAACCTGGGGTAGTAATAGATTTAGTGCTGTGTGCTTAAACTTGGGTATTGAGGTGGAATGGGATTTGATTTGCCGGCATTTTTGCCGATACTGTGCAGTGACATTTCTATCATTATAGCACAGGGGCACTTATGAGGTGCCCAGGGACTGAACTCCGCCAATCTATTATACTGACACCAACGAGTCAGGCGTAATGCTGTCCCCTTAGCCCCCAGCATTAGGAGGAAAGCCACTACTACCAACTTTAATATCTTTGGTCTGACCCGGCCCGATTCGCAAGCGAACGCTCTTCCACCTGAGCTAGTGCAGCCGGTCTAACTGGGGTAGTATTAAATAGATTTAGTGCTGCGTTACTAATGTTAGCACTGAACTGGGTTAGTTCTTCTTTCATTGTGCCGCTTAAACTGGAGTAGTATTAAACAGATTTAGTGCGGTTTTAACCTTGACAATATTAATACTCTTGTCCTACCTTCAGTTATATCCCAGGGAACACCACCAAGAAACACCTTGCAGGAAAATGTGGTGGGGTTGGAGAAATTCTTTGGGGGAATCTTGCCGCTCCATGTACATGTGGCTTCACACAGGGCTGCAACAGTTTGGGATGTCTTTACAGAGGAGTGACACCTGAGCTTCAGATAAAAGTAAACTTAATTTTGTCTTGCCATATATCCCATAATTCTTAACCAAACCCTATATTGTGGGTACTAATTGAAATTGTCATGTCGAGACGATTCTAATGAGTACCAGGTATAAAGGGTTTGGACTAGAAATAAAGGATTCATGTAACTCCATATATCTTATTATTCTAAACCGAACCCTATATTGCATTGAAATTTTGTCATATGAAGACAATTCCAGTGAGTATTAGGTATATAGGGTTATGAGTAGGGATATTGGCAACATCAGGCTATCAGTACAGGAAGACACCAGACTTATGTCTGGGTAGAACCACCATCGCATGTCAGGTTAGCTTGAAAACATCCTCATAGCAAAGGTCTTGGCCATTCCAGAACTTGAACCCACAGAGCAAGGGGCTGAGAAGTTACAAGTCAGCCATGGCCACCCCTTGAAGAGGACTAAAGGAGTTACCAGGGGCTGTATGTATCCATCTTATCGGGGGCTCTGATAATACAGTTCTCGCTAATAACCTATTATCATTCATTTGTTCTTGACCTATACTTAAATCACAGTTATGTACACGCAGGTTAATTAATAGGTAACAATATAGTCTTACAGACTCAACAGCAAAAAGTGCAGATCCATAAGCTTGGAAAGCTTGCAAGTTTCTGACAGATATTAAAAAGTCATGCCAACAATCGTTCAGATATCTTGAAATTGTGCTCACTTTACGCAGAAATTGTTTCTTTTTTTTTGTTATACATTGTACCAACATAATTATGGTCATACTGGCAACACTCAACTGATTATGTTGGAGAAAGTTTCCAGACATGAAAAATCAAAAAAGAAAGTAAATACTGATAAGCATCAAAAGATGTTTCCTTTTTTTGGTTTTTGAGATACAATGCAACGACCAATTATGATCATTATAGCAACATCAAGCTGTTTTGGTGAAGTCAGACAAATGACTGGATAGAACCACTGGCGCACCACAGGTCAGCTGAAAGACCTTCCCACATTAAGTCCTTTGCCCTAACTGGGACTCGAACCCATGCGTTGGGAGGTTAAGCATTCAGAGGAGTTAGAAATCGGTGACTATCACTACACCATGGGCGCCCCGCATCCGAAAACTAAACATTGCTAAGCAAGCCATCCTACCAGCAGCATTCCGATGAAGTCTAGCTGCTCTGTCGATAGCGTAAGGATCTAGGTTGGCGATCACATATGGGCGCATCACACGGTTGGCACCTGGAGATAGACACAGCAAGTGAATTGACAATTTGTTTTTATTGTATTTGTACTTTGGATCAGGGTTGTCACTACAAATATTTTGAGCAGGCCCAATTAACTTTTGAGAAGGCTAGGCTATGCGAGCGCCAAAGGTGCGAAGCATTGCTAGGGGACATGCTCTTGACCATTTTTCTTTTTTTTTTTTTCAAATTTGAGGCGGCCCGATTTTCATTTGAGGCAGTCAAATCGGCCACCAGCCACCTCCTAATGACAACCCAGTTGGATTGCATGGAACACCTACACTTGATAGGTTATATGGTGTCGAATACAATGACAATGAAAATTGCAAACAAAATCACTCTAATTTCTAAATGTTCATTCTTTTCAATCTATGAATATGCATGGTAGTGATCTGGGCTAACAAAAGATATCAACATCAGAGTAGACTTTATTTAAATCTGAACAAGTTTTATATTAAATCATATCATTAAGATTTATGCCAGACCTGTTCCAATAATTTGTTGACCGGCAGGCAAAGATGTCACCGGTTCTGTCGCATTGGCAACAGCAAGTTGTTGTTGCTGCTGCTGCTGCTGTTGTTGTTGCTGTTGTTGCTGCTGCTGCTGCTGATAGTACTGGATCAATTGCTGCTGCTGTTGCTGCTGCTGTGTAGCCTGTTGCTGCTGCTGTTGATAGTACTGCAAGAGTTGTTGCTGCTGCTGTTGTGCAGCTTGTTGCTGATGCTGCTGTTGTTGTTGTTGGGCTATGAAGAGCTGTTTGGACAAGTCAGTGACTGGGGATTTGACGTCTTGACTGTGAAGTTTAAGGGAATGCTGGAAAAAAAAAGGAATAAACATGTAAAATTAATACTTTTTGTTGTTGTTTTTTTTCAAATACAATGCTGTAAGACATGTAATTTATTAAAGTCCAGCCATTATTGGTGGAGGGAGACCGCACCCTAATGTTTGTACAGAACCCCTATGGACACAGGTGGTCAGCTTCAAGACCTGTTTCATACGACAGTTATACTATTAAGCAATATACAGCTCAAATTTGTTGAGCATGCCTTTGCATTTTTTTCTGACATAATTTTTAAACTTTTTTCTTTTCTTTTTTTAAAATACATTGCACATACAGTTGGTACATGATCATATGTTTATGATTTTGTCATGGCATATATATCTCTGGTTCCTTTTTTCTCACTCTGAGCTATTACCAGTACAAAATCTTCTACCCCAAAAAACAACAAAAACCTCAGACCTGGTAGACAAAAAAAAAGCATATCTTCACCATGTACAAGACGGTCCCCATTCAAACCCTTGTAAATTCGCCTGTGGATTATCTCCCTTGCCTAAACTTGAGCAAATATAAGAACATTACCAGAATTGGTCAGCTTAATGTCAGGAAAATGTGAATGAGTGTGGAGCCAGCACTATATCTGCTTCAAGTGGACACCATCTCCAGATAACTGAAATACTGTAAGAAGGGTTGATAAACACAACAAACAATAAACAAACACTATTTTAAGTCCATGGTTATATGTTAAAACTAGAACTCTGTGAGTCGGATGTGTCGCCTGACGAAAATTTTGTTAGTCAACATAAAAAATGTTAATTTGTTTTATGTTGTACAGATATTAGCAATGTATTTGCACAAAATTCTCATATAAAATAACCTTTTAATTGTCTCACTGCAAAAAACATGCACAACAAGTTACGCCCTTTGCAAGAAATGCACTAAAAATCAATTAAATGGGAATAACTAAAAAATGGAAGAAGGTAGAGTTACCCATCTTGTGCACTGTACTTTGAGTCATTGCCAGAAACATGCATTCCAAGTTTGGAGTCATTTGGACCTACGGTGACAAAGTTAGGCTCTGGACAAGAAATGTTTTAAAAAAATCAAAGGGGAATAATTCAAAAATGGAACAAGGTAGAGTTGCAGTTCTTGTGCCCTGCACTTCGAATCATTGCCAGAAACATGCATACCAAGCTTGGAGTCCTTTGGACCTATGGTGACAAAGTTAGGCTCCAAACAAGAAATGCTCTATAAAATCAATCAAAGGGGAATAACTAAAAAACAGACGAAGGTAAAGTTACCATTCTTGTGCACTGCACTTCGAATCATTGCCAGAAACATGCACACCAAGTTTGGAGTCATTTGGACCTACAGTGACAAAGTTAGGCTCCGGACAAGCAAATCCGGTCGCCGCCGCTGCCGCCGACAAAGTAATCCCTATATGTTGCCTTTTCAGGCGACAAAAAATCTACTTAGCTCAAAGTGAAGTTATTGGATCATGGCATCTGGTTTAGTTAAAATTGTGTGCTTAGGTCCTTCATTGAAAATTGTCAAAGATATTCACTTGAATCTTAAAATACTTCTTCACTATCGAAAGCTGGCTCAATTCAAATGGTCAGGTAACCCCAAAATTAATGTGTCATTATCATGCCCCATTTTTTAATTTTAAGTTTACCTCTTCTTGTCAGAAGAGCTATCAGATACTTCTTTTAGAAATATGTTTTATGTTTATTGGGTTTATCGTCCCATCAACAGAATTTCAATTATCTGGAAACTGTGTCCACTTGAAGCAGATACAGTGCTGCCTTCACTGTGTATAGCATGCTGTGAACACCTGGTATGATACCACACCCAGTCACATTATCCTGACACCAGGCCAACCAGTCGTGGAACTACCCTTATATTTGCTTGAGCGTTAGCAAGGGAGCTATACCACTACCATTTTTAACGACGTTGCTAAGTCGCGGCCGGGGATCGAACCCAGGGCCTCCCAAACATGGAGCTGACTTATAAAAATCTGTTATGATTTGGTGGAACAATAATCATGTTTAATCAAATAAACACTCACTACCATATCAATCAGAGCCATGTCCGACCCTTCACTGCTAAAACCACTGCTGTCGGATTCTGGAAGGGGCGTGGACGTTGTACGACTGGTGTTGTTAGACATCAATCCGAAGATTTTCTCGATGGACGAAGCTGAGTCATTGTTGTCAGATATGTTTGGAGTACCATTAATGCTGTCGTAAGCATTGTAACTAGAAGAAAGGGGGAAAAAACAGAATAAGTATGAACGTGTGTAGAGGAATATAAATTATAAAAAAAATTGATTAGTAAATACATAATTGATAACAGCAACAACAACAAAAAACAAGTGTTTTATCTGTAAAAAATATTATGAAAAATAGAACAGTGTGCTCTAAATTTGTCAGTGCTAGATAAATGTTATAAAGAGTCCAGATTTAAAAAAGGGGCATGACTCTGCCAAAAATTATTGTAGGGTTGTCTGCCAATTGAAATGTAAACCACTTTGGTTTTTTGTTTTTGTTTATTGGGTTTAAGTATTTCAGTTATCTGGAGATGGTGTTGACTTAAACAGATATAGTGCTGCCTTCATTGTGTATAGCATGCCATAAACACCTGATATGATACCACACCCAGTCACATTATTCGAACACCCGACCGATCAGTTGTGGAACTACCTTTATATTTGCTTAAGCGTTAGCAAGGGAGCTATACCACTACCATTTTTAAACGATTTTGGTATGTCGGGGCCTGGGATCGAACCTGGGATCAAACCCAGGCATCCCGTACCTGGAGCCCACACTCTATTGATTGGCTACCTCGCTAGGATCTGATAACTCATCAAACTGAACAAAATCAAAACAGAAAAAATGTGATTTACAATTTAATTGCAACTTCTTTTCCATCATCAAACTTGAACATTTTTTATTTTATTTCTTACATACATGGAACAGTTTTTTGTTGTGGTGAATACAGCATTTAGAAATAATATTAGTACTGGGAATTACAAATTTCAATACTGTTATATAAGCAATGATAGTAATGACAGATTTGTCTTATTCCCAGAAATCTATTTGAACACCCATACCAGGTTAAATAGTATAATGTCATAATGGGTGCCATTACAGAATGACACATGGCATGTATATAGGGATTTAATAAGGGACACGAGAATTAGCAGAACCAATGGCTGCTCCCTGAATAAATTCTCGTTCCAAAATGCTTTTTTCTTCAAATATGTGTGTTTCAATAAAAATTATAATAGAGTATTACAAAAATTTAGTCCCAAGGAAATATATGAAAAAAAGGGAAATAACTCCAAAATTATGCAAAAGATCAATGGTTCTTTCTCACTGAGATTTATCTATCTATGAAGTTTCATGCTAATAACCTTACGGTTTTTGTGTTATGCTCAAAACAAAAATTATGATGGACAGACGAATGGATAAATAGGATGGAAGGCACAAACAGGGTTCCCACAATTTCTGAAGGGAAAAATTCAAGGTCGTTTCCAGGTTTTTCTCCAGGTATTTTGTCCATTTTCAAGGTCTATGAATGTGAACAAATACTCTGATTTTAAATCAAATTCAGTTAAAATGCCTTATGATTATTAAAATGCACTAACAGTTTTCCCGGTTATTTCCCGTTTTTTTTCGTATCATGTCAAAGTTAAGGTCTTTTCCCAACCGGGAGTGTTTATTTTCGAATTCCCGGTTTTTTCCCCGATTTCCCGGTTCTGTGGGAACCCTGCACAAAGCGGTGACTATGAGCCTGCCCTTCGGGGGGCACGAAAATAGTGTGAGGTATAATAAAAGCAGTTGATTCAAATTGTATATCTGCAGTTAATATCAAAACCTTCTAAGAATTTACCTCAGGCCTATAGGGGAACCTTTGATCGCTCTGCTTCGTTTGTCGGACGAGTCATCAGTGGTGAAGGCTTTAGCCAGCTGGTTATTGTTGGTGTCAGTCGAGGGCTTAAACTGGTAGTGGTCGCCAGTTTGACGAGTCTGTATGAATTTCTGGTTCACTGGAATGTTGAAATGAAAAATAGTCAAAGGTTTATTTTTTGTTTTATTCAACTCATCAATATTCTTATCATTCATTTATTAATTGAAAATGGTATCTGACAGTTTGCAGTTGAACCTTGGTTATTCAAATGCGGGTGGTCCAAAGCCAAGGCATTATTCGAAGTCATTGGCCAGTCCCAATTTTTTCCCTATTTTATTTAATGTAGAAAACCTCTTATTATTTATTTCACAGGTTGCCCTACCAGGTCCAGTCTTATAAGTGTATAGGTCTTTGTGTACAAAATGATGTGTGTTCCACAAACAATCCTCCAACTTTATTGAGACCTTGTATTATTACAGCAGATATAGAGCTACATTCACTGTGTATAGCATGCAGTCAACATTTGACACGATACCACACCCAGTCACATTATACCACAACCTTAATGAATGCCTTGTGTTTGGGTTTGAGATACATTGCAGCGACCAGTTAGGATCATTTTAGCGATGTAAAGCTGTTTTGGTGGGGGAAGACCTCAAACAAAAAACCAGGTAGAACCTGGCACACTGCAGGTCAACTGGAAGACCTTCCAGCATTAAGTCCTTCGCCTCGAATGGAACTCAAACCCATGCGGTGAGAGGCTAAGCTGTCAGAGGAGTTACAAGTTGGTAACTCTACCACTACTCCAAGGGTGCCCCGATTTGGGTTTGTAATGGCCTGCATTGAACGCGGGGCCTTCTGTACCTGCAGCTGACACTAAACAGACAGACTGCACTCCCAGATCAGGAAGCATACAAGGAAATGTAGGACAAGTAGCACTTATTCTTACTTGTATATGGGTCGTTATAGTGAAGGGCCTGACTCTGGAAATGTTGTTGCACTTGTCTACCCTGTTGCTGTGTTGTGTTGGGATAGAACAGCTGGAAACCTACAAATAATCAAGTATTATTCAATAGTTTTATTTGTTTTGTTACATCACACCGACACAATTATGGTGATACTGGGGACGTCCAGTTAATTATTGGGTAAGGAAGGCCCCAGACTTATGTCTGGGCAGAACCACTGGCGCACCACAGGTTAGCTGGAAAGCCTTCCCCACGTGAAAGTTCTCACCCCGACTGGGACTTGAACCCATGCGGTGAGAGGCTGAGCAGTTTCATGTCAGCGACTCTAACAGCTCGACCACGGGCACCCCCTATTATGATTATAGTTGTAAATATATGCTCCTGCCATGATATGACATGCATTATCAATGACTCGATTTGAGACAATATACGTCTCAATACGATACTTTAAAATATATGTCGCAATTGGATATTTAACAATAAATGTCTTAAACGGTATTTTACAATAAATGTCTTGATTCGATATTTTACAATAAATATCTTGATTTGATATTTTACAATATATGTCTCGATTCGATATTTTACAATATATGTCTCGATTCGATATTTTACAATATATGTCTCGATTCGATATTTTACAATTTGATACATCTGGGATATATAAGAGTGAATACTTATTGTTTGGTAACTTAACTGACTGACAAATTAAAAAAAAACACTTATAGGTTAAAAAGGGTATGCATTAGTCTGAAAATTGAATTTAATTTGGTTAACATTGTAGGATGAATTGTTTTGTTTGTTTATTGGGTTCATCATCCCACCAACAGTATTTTAGTTATCTGGAGATAAAGTCCACTTAAAGATATAGTGCTGCCTTCACTGTGTAAAGCATGCCGTATACACATGGCAATGATATCACACACAGTCACATTATCCAGACACCGGGCCAACCAGTCATGGAACTACCCTTACATTTGCTTGAGCATAAGCAAGGAAGCTATACAACTACCATTTTTAACAACTGGTATGTGACGGCCCGGGACAATCTATTGATTGTGCTACCAGGTCTGATCAGCAATAAGTTTATACAGGAATTGTGCATAAATTCCACAGAACAAGGAAAAGATGTTTGTATATGTTATAGATACCATCCTTCACAACTATTATAAGCTCACCCTTTATCTTTATCAAAACACTCTGTATTGCATCACAGTGTTAACATCAATGTCATGGAAACCATTCATATAATTTTCAAATTTTCCTGAATAATCAGAAATTACCCTTATTCAAACACTGATCTCAATACCATTTACGAGACTCAAACTTAAGACATACAGCGAAGGCATCGATCAGTCAAGTGCCCACTTGCAACTCCAGGCCCCCTAACCATGGGCTGGAATGAACTTTAAAATGTGTGTAGGGTAGGGTTCTTGCAGCGGAGGTGTGCTTGGGGCGCCTTTCTCTACTACTTATTAAATGGTTGCCACCAATTATGTTCATCTGATGTATAAAATATAAAAAATAATGCATATCCAGGACGGTCAGTATACCTGTAAGGTGTCCATTGTTGCTAGGATACTGGTTGTCGTGGCAACTTGAGATGCCGGTGTTGACTGCCTGCTGACTGTGGGGCCCCGTCACCTGAGGCATTGGAGGAAGGCTGACTGGAAAATGGGTAAGATAAATCATTTATTATTCAACATGAAAAAAAAAAGCATTTTATACTTTCAAGGAAGTATGTGTGTATTGTTAAAATGTTTGTTTTTGCTAATAACATGGAATGTTTCCAAAGCAAATTTGAATACAACTGTTAATTGCTTTACCCATGAGAGGTAAGACTGTCCACCATGGCTGTTTTTAATTTAACATTTTGGTATTGTTCCATCTAGTTAGTGAGAACACATTATCTGTACATTTTAAATTAAATAGGAAAAAAAATATTTTAAATACTGACATATATTAACTACTGACATCTGCCATTTTAATGACTATAGCCATCGAGAAGGGACTTGAAAAAATTCTTTGTGCACCCTTAACTTTGAGATCAGTTATAAGGAATGGGATGGGATTTGCCAGCATTTTTTGCCGATACCATGCAGCGAAATTTCTGTCATTATAGCACAGGGGCACTTATGAGGTGCCCAGGGACTGAACCCGGCCGGTCCATTATACTGACATTGACAAGTCAGGCGTATTGCTGCCCCCTTAGCCCCAAACATAAGGAGGGAAGCCACTTCTACCAACGTTAAAGACTTTGGTTTGACCCGGCTGGGGTTTGAACCCTCGACTTCCCGATCTGCAAGCCGACGCTCTACCACACTTCTTTTGTGGACGGTTATGAAATATAGTGTTGCTATGCTAAAAGTGGATCTCTTACTAAATACATTATTGCTTTTCCAAACCCTTCATACCTAATTTCAATGTGTACCCACAGTATAGGGCTTGTTTGAGAATTATAAGATATATGGAATCATACTAAATCCTTTATTTCACCTCCAAACCCTGTATACCTTGTACTTATTAGAATTAACATAGCGTGACAATTACAAATAGTGTGATGTAATGGATGATGGAAAGCAGCAGGAAGTAGTAGCATAGTCGTGGTTTTCTAACTTTTAATCAGAACAAAAAGCTACATCTGTGCCGGACCTGAGCCTGACCCTCACTGTGAGGCACAAACACACATGCACGCCCTGGAGGCTAGTTGTAATGCGACCTCGTATCTATCAAGACTTCTCCTTTATATACATTGCTACGATAATAATAAACAAGTCTAGTTCTTATGTAGATGTTATACAATTGGGCTAGACAGATTATGTCAATACTTAGGTATGGTTGTGTATTATAGTCTGGCCTTTATGTCTGCAACGGGAATGGTGTTACAATCTGCCCCTTACCCTACTGATTATATCACAATACATGGTAATCATTAGAATCGCCAACAAGAGACAATGAGTACCCACAATACATGGTTTGGTTGAGAATTATGGGATATATTTTCTCATACTAAATCCATTATTTCTCCTCCCAAATACCTGGTAGTCATTTTAATCGGCTCAATGAGATAAATTTAATGAGTACCAGCAATATAGTAACTTGTTGAGAATTATGGAAATTATAATATAAAATTAAAATAACTCCCCTTACCTAAAGACTGGATACATAATTTACTTAAAGGACATTAGTTGCAAGCTCAAACCTGGGAGAGAAAAGGAAGTGGCAAATATGTCCACAGGGACAGGTGGTAGGCAAATATATTGTCAAACAGTCAATAAATACTTTGTCAAAGTTACATTTAGAGGAATTAAACTCTCATTTGTTCTAAAAATCAGATTTATTTTCCATTATTTATTTCGGCATACTTTTTTTCATTCATTTGACACAAAACCTAAAATACATAAGAAATAGACATGGCTCTGACGTCAGATCAAATTTTGTTCCGGGCTAAAAGACCCAGTTTACAAACAGGCATTCTGTCTCATTACCAAAGGTTTTTCAGCAAATTTATATTTATTGTTGTATTTTCAACTCACATTTCTGTTCGCCACTGTAAGCCTCTGTTGCATTTTCCAGCATGGCATTGATGCGTCTGTAGATGTCAGACTGGGCCAGTTGATAGTTAGGAGACGTTAGCTGTGACAAAGCCCCATCATGGTTGTCATCAGGTTTTGGGATTGCCTAGAATAGATAGTTTCCATGTGTTGTCTTAGACAGTTTAAGGCAGCCATCTTTGAAAGCATCTTTGAAAGCAAAAGCTAATGCAGGCCGAAATCTGGAAATATGTGCTGTATTAAACTCACCACTGCATTTTTATTTTTAAGTCTATTTTATTGAATTTTATATCAAATTTAACATCTCATTAATTATTTTAAATATTAAAATTATGTTTTGATAGTTTAAACGGTAAAAAAAAAAAAAAATAAAAGATACTGTTCATTTTGTTTGTTTATTTATTGAGTTTATCATCCCAACAGTATTTCAGTTATCTGAAGACTATGTCCAATTGAAGCAAATGTAGTGCTGCCTTCACTGTGTATAGCATGCCGTGAACACCTGGCATAATACCACACCCAGTCACATCATCCTGACACTGTGCCAACCAGTCAAACTACCCTTATATTTGCTTGAGCATTAGCAAGGGAGCTATACCTCTACCATTTTTAACGACTTTGTTATGTCGCGGCCCGGGATCGAACCCGGGGCCTCCCGTACCTGGAGCCAAACTGTTCATTTTGTTTAAGGATGAGCAAATAATTTTATTTCTGTGTATATATTCTTTGTGCATTTATCAATTTTAAAAATATTGCATTCTAAACCTATTAATTTCAAGAGCTTTCCAATGGTGTATAGCTTTTAGTTTTTGGACCACATATGAAGAAATGACAAGAAAATAAAATTTACACTTCTATACAATTCATCTGAAAATTCCTAGAAGTTGCCATTGAAGATGGCTGCCAAGATAAGGGATCTTCACTGATGTGGAAACTATCTATAGATTTTGTTCGTTAAATACATCACACATCTGGTCATTATAGTGACATCCAGCTATGTTGGTGGAGAAAGACCAGCTATGTTGGTGGAGAAAGACCAGCTATGTTGGTGGAGAAAGACCAGCTATGTTGGTGGAGAAAGACCAGCTATGTTAGTGGAGAAAGACCAGCTATGTTGGTGGAGAAAGTCCAGCTATGTTGGTGGAGAAAGTCCAGCTATGTTGGTGGAGAAAGTCCAGCTATGTTGGTGGAGAAAGACCAGCTATGTTGGGGGAGAAAGACCAGCTATGTTGGTGGAGAAAGACCAGCTATGTTGGAGAAAGACCAACTATGTTGGTGGAGAAAGACCAGCTATGTTGGTGGAGAAAGACCAGCTATGTTAGTGGAGAAAGACCAGCTATGTTGGTGGAGAAAGTCCAGCTATGTTGGTGGAGAAAGACCAGCTATGTTGGTGGAGAAAGACCAGCTATGTTGGTGGAGAAAGACCAGCTATGTTGGTGGAGAAAGACCAGCTATGTTGGTGGAGAAAGTCCAGCTATGTTGGTGGAGAAAGTCCAGATATGTTGGTGGAGAAAGTCCAGCTATGTTGGTGGAGAAAGACCAGCTATGTAAGACCAGCTATGTTGGTGGAAAAAGACCAGCTATGTTGGTGGAGAAAGTCCAGCTATGTTGGTGGAGAAAGACCAGCTATGTTGGTGGAGAAAGACCAGCTATGTTGGTGGAGAAAGACCAGCTATGTTGGTGGAGAAAGACCAGCTATGTTAGTGGTGAAAGACCCCAGACACAATTTTGGGTAGAACCACCAGTTCACTGCATGTCAGCTGGAAGACCTTCATACATTATGTTCTTAGCCCCCAACATGACTCAAACCTACATGGTAGGACACTTAGCAGTCAGAGGAGTTCCAAGTAAGTGACTACTACTATGCCCCGGTGCCCTCCTAGAATGGTGTTTATATCCTAGCTGAAGAGCAACTTGTACAAGAATGGTGTTTATATCCTAGCTGAAGAGCAACTTGTTCAAGAATGGTGTTTATATCCTAGCTGAAGAGCAACTTGTACAAGAATGGTGTTTATATCCTAGCTAAAGAGCAAGTTGTACAAGAATGGTGTTTATATCCTAGCTGAAGAGCAAGTTGTACAAGAATGGTGTTTATATCCTAGCTGAAGAGCAAGTTGTACAAGAATGGTGTTTATATCCTAGCTGACGAGCAACTTGTACAAGAATAGTGTTTATATCCTAGCTGAAGAGCAAGTTGTACAAGAATGTTGTTTATATCCTAGCTGAAGAGCAAGTTGTACAAGAATGTTGTTTATATCCTAGCTGAAGAGCAACTTGTACAAGAATGGTGTTTATATCCTAGCTGAAGAGCAACTTGTACAAGAATGGTGTTTATATCCTAGCTGAAGAGCAAGTTGTACAAGAATGTTGTTTATATCCTAGCTGAGGAACAAGTTGTACAAGAATGGTGTTTATATCCTAGCTGAAGAGCAAGTTGTACAAGAACGGTGTTTATATCCTAGCTGAAGAGCAAGTTGTACAAGAATGGTGTTTATATCCTAGCTGAAGAGCAAGTTGTACAAGAATGTTGTTTATATCCCAGATGAGGAACAAGTTGTACAAGAATGGTGTTTATATCCCAGATGAGGAACAAGTTGTACAAGAATGGTGTTTATATCCCAGATGAGGAACAAGTTGTACAAGAATGTTGTTTATATCCTAGATGAGGAACAAGTTGTACAAGAATGGTGTTTATATCCCAGATGAGGAACAAGTTGTACAAGAATGTTGTTTATATCCTAGATGAGGAACAAGTTGTACAAGAATGTTGTTTATATCCCAGATGAGGAACAAGTTGTACAAGAATGGTGTTTATATCCCAGATGAGGAACAAGTTGTACAAGAATGGTGTTTATATCCTAGCTGAGGAACAAGTTGTACAAGAATGGTGTTTATATCCTAGATGAGGAACAAGTTGTACAAGAATTGTGTTTATATCCTAGCTGAAGAGCAAGTTGTACAAGAATGGTGTTTATATCCTAGCTGAGGAACAAGTTGTACAAGAATAGTGTTTATATCCCAGATGAGGAACAAGTTGTACAAGAATGGTGTTTATATCCTAGCTGAAGAGCAAGTTGTACAAGAATGGTGTTTATATCCCAGATGAGGAACAAGTTGTACAAGAATGTTGTTTATATCCCAGATGAGGAACAAGTTGTACTAGAATGGTGTTTATATCCCAGATGAGGAACAAGTTGTACAAGAATGTTGTTTATATCCCAGATGAGGAACAAGTTGTACAAGAATGGTGTTTATATCCCAGATGAGGAACAAGTTGTACAAGAATGTTGTTTATATCTAGATGAGGAACAAGTTGTACAAGAATGTTGTTTATATCCTAGCTGAGAAACAAGTTGTACAAGAATGTTGTTTATATCCCAGATGAGGAACAAGTTGTACAAGTAGTGTCTTGCACAACATACTTAACAAATCAATGCAAGTCATGGATTCAATTATAACATTGAACTATGAGCATCAAACATACCAACTTCTACAAGACAAATCATTGTCATTATATACACTGTTTTGCCATGATTTCGTCAACTTTCGAGCTTAAACCTTCTCCGACACTGTAAATGATCTCCAGTTGAACTGTGAAAAATGTGTTCTGCTACTAAGTACTCAGTAAACCATAGCAAGCATTAAACTTAAATACAAAAGAAATTACCAAAAAATGTGGCTTTGATTTCAAGAACAGGTCAAATGTCTGGAGAAGAAATATATTTTCTTATGAATCCATTAATTTTGTTGTTAAATTTCTCCATTTTATATTCATAATAAATCCTGTATCTAAATGTCATTGTCACTGCAATTCCACTCAATCAACAATGTGCTTTGAAATACAAATATAAAACTTAAAAAAGAGATCACAGACACAACAAATTATTTAAATTATTGATAGTGTATTAATTCAAAGTTGATGGTTTTCTAAACGGGTACATTTTCAATAAAACTGATGTTTTTCTTTCTTTTGGTTGCCCATATAAACCTATTTCCAAGATAAAATCTATTTCTAAGCATATTAAGCAAATATCACACATATCTACTCTTTGGGTATAGCTAAAAAAGCATTCACAAAATCCCGAGAATTCGTGAAACTTTGAAAATTGAGGATACTCAAGTTTTTAGTGTACCTTCTAGCAAATATGCAATTACCATTGTTGCATCTGTGGATTTAAAGATGGTATAATGACCATTTTTCCAAGTTATTTTAAAGGAACCATGCAGTTATCAGGCATATCCTTTTGAACCTTGAATTTTTACACTGTACATTGGCCTCATGGAAATCATATGGATCTAATTGTTTTATTTATCTCAATTACGTTTGAATAAAGCAGCCATTTTATGATTTCATTGAAAGTAAATTGTTATGGCTAGATTCTTATTTAAAACCAATATGGCCGACATTCATGTCATGGACTCTCTACACTAACACAATGGTTTTAAAATATGACAAAATAGTAGGCATTTTTCAAAACAAGTCACACTCACCAACGTTGTCATTTTGTCGTGGTTGTTTTAAGCAGTTTTCGCGACAGCGCTTGTAAAACAAGAGCGCCTTGCTTTGCTGGAAAGCTATTTGTGGACGTTTTCCTCAGTTCTATAACATAAAAACTTTTTTGAAATTTCTCACAAACAAACACAACGAATGACCAACGGGCAATGAAACCCTTGGAAAGAAAATACCAGCGTCGCGTTGTCATTCTGCACAAGAAAAGCGTGCAGAAACGAATAGCTTCCGGTCTAGTTTATTCTATTAGATAGGGTTGAAAGGTTGGCCAAAATATCTGAATACACTAGTAATGTATTTTTAAACATTGTCTTGATGGCAATCACTTGTTGTTTGTGACTAAAGTAGAGCTAAACTCTAAAAATGGCTTCCGATTCAATAATGTCATCGTTTGCTTGTGCAGGTTTTGCTAAACAATCCACAACCTATCACCCCTGCAAAATCAACAATCCAGGAAAGTTTACTTCCGGAGAAATAACCTGGGTTGGGTGAGTGTTGTGCACGGTTTTCTCGTCGTGTCTGTCTACTTTCACTTTCGCAGTCATTCACTGAATTGTATTTTTACATTGTTTTCTGCGTTCGTATAAATATGTTTAATTTGATAAGCTATCTAGCGTCATCTAGAAATGGCACGTGTTAAATTAATACATTTGTTGTGTTATTATGAATAGCTCTCCTTTTAGATCAATAATATAGCCAGGGGTGGATCCAGGGGAGGGGGAGGGAGGTGCATCCCCCCATCAACCAGGTAAAAGGGTAGAGTTGTGAAACCACATACATGTAAGGTTAAACAATACCAAGATTTTAAAGTAAATTTTGTCGGTTGGCTGCTTAGGTCGAAGTTATGGTCCCTTACCAGGCGCGTATTTGGGCCGTTTTGGAAGTTACACACAATTACAATGGAAATAACCTTTGTAGTAATATTTTTGAATATGTTCGGTTCTTTTCTAATGAATAACAGGTAAAATGCGGACATGCGAGGAAGTTAACGCTGAATATGAACGACTATAATCCTGGAGTAAGTTTAATTATTTTAAACCTTTTCAACTTGATTGGTGTGGTAATAAGATTTTATATATGAAACTACGAAAATAAAATATATCATTCCTAACCCGGGTTGGGCATCGACTTTCTTTGTGTTGTTTTTTTTTTTAAACTTTTTCGATCTTTTAAACGTGCGTAAAGTCCGTAATAGCAGAAACGCGCCTGTCCCTTACTGTGTATATATTAGTAGTATAAAAAAGGGGTGCTGGCGGCCATCTTGGATTTGGTGGATGTATGAAATATATAAGGGTTTCCGCCATCTTGGTGGATGCATTGGTGGATGTATGAAATATATAAGGGTTTCCGCCATCTTGGTGGATGCATTGCTGGGTGGGGTGTTGGTGGATGTATGAAATATATAGAGTAGTTATTTTTGGTGGATGCATTGGTGGGTGGGGTGTTGGTGGATGTATGAAATATATAGGGTAGTTATTTTTGGTGGATGCATTGGTGGGTGGGGTATGTCCTAGCATGTTGTATTTAATTCATCATTTTAACAAATGATTGGTTTTATAATGTTCTGAGCTTTTATCAATTAGTTGAAGTTTACAAGTTGAAGTGATCAGTACGTTTCTGGTTTCATTTTCATTATATGTTGCAATGTTGTTTAGTTGGTGAACGGATTTCACCATTTTATTGATGTTGTGATTTTAACAAGCGACCATGGCTCAAGCTCAGTTAAACCTTGTTGATAAAGCATGGAGTGAACTTAACAACTATGGATTTGAAACTGTGACTTGGTCTCCTGTGAACAATAGTATAACGTGTCAGCTTAACGATATGTATTCACTTGTAATATATAGAAAACCTCATAATGTAAGTTTAACCCTGAGAAAAGGCACTCAAACGATGTCTCTCTCTCATGATTTGCTTCAAACGTTGTGTGATTTAAAAGAAAGTATTCAGTTATTAGCCTCATTTCTAGACGGACAGTCGAAAGAACAAGTACAATGACGGAGTGCACCTCAGTTCGATTGGAGTTTAATTCTCTTGATATGAAGTTGTATGTCAACAGATTAAAGACATTTGATTTATGGTCGAGTCAAATCCAACCTAATAAGTTTGACTTGTGCTCTGCCGGTTTTTATTATATTGGAAGGAGTGATATCGTCGAGTGTTTTTCATGCGGTCTTCGGTTATACCAATGGAAAAAATGGGACAATCCACTGACTGAGCACAATAAGTTTTCAACAAACTGTTTATTTATAAATATGATAACAAATTCAGCAATGCAAAATACTCAAAAGTTAGTTGACAAATCATCATGTAGGGATATATGGCCTTCCACAGGTCTATTTTGGGATGTGCCAGATGCCCAACTCAGCGCGGATAACCTGCAAAAAATTTGAAAATTCCGTTAGAAATCCTCATTATTTGAAATTTATGTTGTGTATAAATTGCGTGGTCTTACTGAAGCCCACATCATTACTCATTCGACTTTAGCGTTAAACGGAACCCTTGCAGCATGTCTCAGTTAAGAGTTGACGTGTCGTTGGAAAAAAGTGAAGAAAGGAGTGATTCGATGATTACCCAGTATGATGAAACGGAATGGGAAACACATAATGTCCCTATCGACCATTGTAGTCAAACGAGAACAAGTGTTATGTTGATGAACTCATACTTTGATTTCATGTATGCAAAAGCGCTGCTGTCAGTGAAAGACACTGTCATCAAACGAAACTGTCACGGCTGTGAAATTGATCATCTCTCACAAAGGCAGCATGATTGTATTATGAGATGGGGTAATGAAGACGATGAGGAATATTACATAGACTTTTATTTCGATAACATGTTAAAAGCCGTAGATGAGTCTGTCATACTACAGGCATGGGAGGATATTGTGAGAATTTCCAACATTTCATCAGCAATGATTGACCTGCACAAGATGGTGATTTCAAGCAGAGACTTTTTGGAGATGATGAAAACTGATCACTGGAAAGAAAAAATGAGACGAATGGTGCTAACGATTAACCGTTTGGAAAATCGTTTTTTTAAGCAGGCTTGTTGACAACAATCACGAGTATAATTTGCACAAACCACGTCCAAACATGATTTGAAAATGCGCGGGAAAAGCTAAAAATAGACATAAGTTATATCAAGTATCCATACTTAACAGAGAAAGACAGTTCTTTCCAAACACTGATTCTAACATCATCAGAATATGAACAAACCAACCATGGAGTATTCGTTACTATACTCGTATTTTGACTTTGTCTATGCAGAAGCGTTGTTGTCAATGAAAGATAATGTAATGAAAAATCACTGCTTCGGATGTGCTGTTGATCATCCTGCACATGAATGTGATATGCTAGACTTCTGGCTGGATGAGAACTATATGTACGAACGCTACCTAGATGAGATGTTGGAGGATGTAAACGAATCAAGAGTCATCTGTTTGTGGGAAAACATGGTGCATGGAACAAATATTTCGTCCCCAATAATGGATCAATTCAAGCATGTGATTTCATGCAGAAACTTTCTGAGTATCATGAAAACCGAACAGTGGAAGAGGAAGATACTTAAAATTATGAAAACTATAAGAAACGCAAACTATAGATTGTTTCTGTAATATCTACGAACAATTGAATCAGTAACAAGTAGTTGTGATTCTGTTATGAAGTTCTATGTTGTGAAAACTATTCTGCTTATGTTTGTTGTACAATATAAGTATCAGGATTATATGTTTATATTTATAGATGTACATTGAATTTGTATCAATATTTACACTAGGTTTTTTCTGTTGTCATTATGTATAACGTATGCTTTTATCTCTTTTGTTGAGATTAGATTCTTCATTAAATTTTGCAACTATACCTAGTTGTTATTTTTTATTTTTTCTGATTTTATATCTAACATGCTCTAAGGAGTGCGTTGTTTCCATGTATCGACCTTGGAGTAAAATATAATATTTAATCATTGATGTTAAACAGCTCATTTCTAACCATGGACGATACGCAGAAAGAACACATTCTCTCTGGATATTATTTTAGTGTAAAACATCCTGCCAGCTATCTTGGACCTCAAAAATTAAATCAAGAGCTTAAAAAGAAATATCCTGGAGTATTTACTCTTTCCTTCATTAAAAGATGGTTAGACAATCAAGATGCTTATGCTTTACAAAAACAAGTCCGACATAAATATAAGACACCGCGTGAAGAAGTGTCTGGATTAAACGATCAAGCAGATATTGACTTAATGTCTGTGGAAAACATCTCCAAACATAACAATGGTGTAAAATATTTACTTATTGTAATTGATATATTTTCACGCTTTCTTATTGTTCGTCCTTTGTTAAATAAGAAAACACAAACAGTATTATCTGCCATGCAGGATATCTTGAAAGAAAGAGTCTTTACAAAAATCAGATCAGACAAGGGTTCCGAATTTATAAACCATCAATTTAAATCATTAATGAAAGAACGAAATATTTATTTCTTCACCACTCACAACCCCCCAAAAGCTAACTACGCTGAAAGAGTTCAGCGAACTTTGCGATCTATGATGTTTCGAATGATGAGACAGTAACGTACATTTAGATATATTGATCATTTACAGGATTTAGTGAATAATTATAACAATTCCCCGCATCGAAGTCTAAACGGTTTAAGTCCAGCACAAATAACAAAACAAAATGAAGCCGATGTGTGGGCTAAAATGTATTTGAAACGTAGAAAAACTAAAACATCTCATTACAAATTTAACATCGGGGATTTAGTACGTCTAAGTTATCTCAAACATCCATTTTGACGTTCATATAATCAACAGTACACTTCCGAAGTTTTCAAAATTAAACACAGATTTTTTAAACAGGGAATTGCTCTATACAAAATAGTTGATTTAAACAATGAACCTATAATTGGTTACACAAACGAGCACGAAATGATTCAAGTTGACAAAAATGTAGATAGTTTGTGGTTCATCGAAAAGATTATAAAAAACGAAAGGTTCATGGAAAATTACAGTATTATGTTCAGTGGGAAGGATTCCCAAAATCATTTAACTCGTGGATCGATGCTGAGCAAGTTAAAGAAAAATGAATGAGTGTTATGTGTATATCGAGGACATAGATAGCAATAACATATTTACTGATAATGTACCCTATCGTTTTAAGACGCAATTTAAATTACCGCTAAGTTTTGAAGGGTATTGGAAAGTAGCTTTATCAGAAATAAGTATTCTACTTAATCCCAAAACACGTATTAAACCTTCAGAAAATACATTATTTATATTTTCAAATATTTGTAAAGAAAGTATTGTTAATGGTGGTGAACGGGGGTTACTAAGAAGAGTTGGCAAAAATTCCTCCACCGGCTGGCAGTGGGTTTTTGTTACACCATTTTATTTACCACTAAATAAATCAGAATTTCAGGAAGTAGAATTTACTATAAAAACAGCAGATGACGAATTAGCATCATTCATCTCTTCGCCAGTGCACCTCACACTTCATTTTAAACGTTATCCATTCTTTACATGATGAACCAATCCAACCTTTATATTCCAGATCCTCAAAAATGGATTCACTTTTTTAAAAATAAAAACCAAGTAGGAGGGAGTGTTTTCTTACCAAATTATTCTCTAAACAAGGACCATGATGTTTCCATCAAGACTGTTTCACCTTCGCAGCAAACGGTGGATCAAGCCAAAAGTGAGCTAAAACGAGATGATATAAGTATGCGAAATGTAGACATTGAAAGTAAAAAGAAAGGTAGCTATCGAAAGAGACGGACGTCAATTAAGAGACAACAACCTTACAAGTTAGCAAAAAAGGGGGTACATACAAAACAGGAAAAGAAAATTAAGAAATCTAAAAACCAAAAAGAAAAGAAAAAAACAAAAAAGACAATTAAAACACGTGTGAGTAAATTGTCTAGCAATCCCATTTTCAAGGATATTTTTAACAAAAATGGCGTTCTTAAATCGTGAAGGATTCTCTGAAGGTGTACCATCTAACTTGATGCTGTTTTCTCTGCCACCAACACAGGTGGCTGTGAATGACGTGTTTTATCATGAAGTGAGACCCGTTTCCCAGATATCGGGGGATACCCCCTTAGAATTTAGAATCAATGGACAAAATGTGATGGACTATCTTGATCTTAACGGAACCCAACTTTATGTGAAACTGAAGATCACAAACCCGGATGGATCAAACATTACAAGCAAAAAGGTGGGACCAGCAAACCTGTTTTTACAAAGTTTATTTTCAACCACAGAAGTAACATTGCAGAATAAGGTTATTATGACCTGTAACTACAATCCATACCAAGCGATGTTCCGCACGTTGTTAAATTACGGGCAGGATGCTACCTCATCTCAACTTTCATCACAACTGTTCATTAAAGACGATAATGATCACCCTGATGATAGTGACGCTGCGGGTGCAAACAATGGGTTATTTCGAAGGCATGTGTATATTGATGGTTCCAAAACTGTAGATATGCAAGGACCTATTTATCATAGTCTCTTTTCAACTAAACGATATATATTAAATCAGGTAGATGTAAAGCTTAAACTTTATCGTAGTTCACCCGCCTTTTGTTTGTGTTCGGGGGATGTAAAACCCGATTATAAAATAGAACTCATTGATGTATACCTACTTGCACGAAAAATACGTGTGAATCCAGCTCTAGTGATAGCCCATTCCGAGATGCTGAACTCCACCACTGCAAAATATCCATTTGATCGTCTAGAGTGTCGCTCTCTTAGTCTGGCTTCTGGAAGTACAATGTTTACATGGGACAATATTTTTCAAGGTCAGCGACCAAATCGTGTAGTTGTTGCATTTGTTAAAGCGAAAGCATTGTCGGGTGATTATAGCACAAACCCCTTCCATTTTCTTAACTGTAATATTCAAAGTATTTGTTTATATGTAGATGGTGTTCCTGTAGGTGGGAATCCATTAAAACTAGACTTTGATGCGACAGGTGGTGAATCTTATGTCAGATCTTACACTAACTTGTTTCTTATGAATGGGACCTGGGATAAAAATGCTGGTATTGATATGAATCGAACAGATTTTACAAATACTTCTACTTTATTCGCATTCCAATTAGAACCTTACTTTCCCGAAGACAGCACGCCATTTTTATCACTCTTAAAATCAGGTCATGTACGCTTAGATGTACAGTTTAGAGAGGCATTGACAGAAACAATTAGCTGTATCGTGTACAGTGAATCTCCCGGAATTTTTGCTATCAACAGGGAAAGAGATATCATAATAGAATGAACTCATCTCAGCTTCAATGCTGTGTTGAGTGTAATAGCGACTTAAGACAACGTGTGCTAGGGGTTTTTCCTGCAGATCAGTTACCTCAAGCTGTATTCCCGGGTTATGGATTTATTGCAAACACCGATGATCACACACAGACAGGACAACATTGGTGTGCTTTTTTCATATCTGCTAGAGATTCTGTTGAATATTTTGATAGTTATGGTAAAACACCAGCATATTTCAACAACTATTTTCCAGTATATCTTTCCCAATTTTCTAATGTGAAAATTAATGAATTCCAATTACAAAGCGTCAATAGTGATGTGTGTGGCATGTATTGTTTATTATTTTTGTTATATAGGTTGAATGGTGTATCATTTATAGATTTTGTACATATGTTTTCAAAGAACACAGAGTGTAATGATAATTTTGTATATAATTATATTGTTAAAACCTTTCCCCAGTGTGCACAAAAATGTCTGTATTATAAACAAACATGTCTACCTTTATTAAAGTAGTTTAAAAGCATTAGTTATCTCTCTCATTATTTCATTTTCCAATTTTCTGTAGAGTGTGATAGATCGTGATGGATGCACTAATCAAATTTCAGTGTCCTACAACATGTATTATTGCTGGACCTAGTTCTAGTGGGAAAACAAGTTTTCTTTTCAGCCTTTTACAAAACGCTTCCCAAATGTTTCAAGCGATACCAAAGAAAATCATATATTGTTATTCTGCTTATCAAGATATGTTTAATGATATGAAAGAGAAAGTGTTTCATATAGAATTTTATGAAGGACTACCATCAAAAGATGATATGGATATTTGAGCGCTCGAAGAAGATTTCAAAATCCTTATTTTAGATGATTTAGCTCATCAGGCTTCACAAAGCGTTGATATTGTGCAGCTTTTTACCATTTATAATCACCATAAAAACTTTTCAGTGTTTTTTGTGGTACAGAATTTGTTCATGGCAGGAAAATATTTTAGATTGATAAGCCTAAATTCACATTATTTTGTGTTATTCAATAATTTGAGAGATAAACTTCAAATTCAAACATTAGCCCGACAAATTTTTCCAGGACAAACAGGTTTTTTTATGGATGCATATAATAAAGCAACAAGCAGACAGTTTAATTACTTATTGGTTGACATTAGCCCACATAGCAACCCACTGTACAGGTTACGCACAGACATTTTACCGGAGCAGACATTGATTGTGTTTCGCCCTGAGAAGGAAAAACATGACAGATAAACTGAGGGAGGAGCAACATTTTTTAAAATTTCTTTTTAACACAACTGTACAACAACAAAGACTTTTACTTAAAAACATAACAAAAAGTCAAATAGACAATCAACGGATACGGCAATAAATCAGACTATTCAAGATCATACTATTTTCCCAAATAAAAATGAAAAATATGACATGTTGATATTTTTCGGAAATGTGATAGAAGAAAGAAAATTTCAATCAGGGATAGATAAAGGTTCTCATATATTTATAATTAAATACGTGTTTTTAGAGTTTTAGCTGATTTCGAGATTAAACTTACCATAATATATCTTGATTTGTTTTAGAAAACGATTAGTTTAATTGATGATAATACAGTGATTGCAAACTTTGTAACAATTATCAAAGTCTTCCATAAAATGTTTATTTAAAATATAAGTTCCATACTTGAATCTACCTCAACCGTAATAGTTTTTTAAATTACATTAATACAATCATATGTTTTTATTTGTTTCCTAAAATCTGTGATTAATTGTACAAGTTTCTTGATCAATATGTTTATTGTTAAAGTTTGCAATAATTTTGATATGGGTAGATGACTATATATCTACCCTTGTAGCATGGTATTAAAATCATTGATGTTGTTAATTGGTGCTATTTAATACCTAATGTCGTCAATTAAGAATGTATAACTTGTATCTCTCTGTTCTACCTCAACTTTTATCACAATTTTATATCATCAGAAAATGTATAAAATATTAAGGATATTACTGCATTTTATGAAGATAATGTTGATGAGAAGAAAGAAAATTTATAATTAAATACCTAATTTTAGAGTTTTGACTGATTTCGAGATTAAACTTTGTAACATTTATCAAAGTCTTCCATAAAATGTTTATTTAAAATATAAGTTCTATACTTTAATCTACCTCAACCTTAATAGTTTTGTATGTTTCTTTTACTTTAAATTACATTTATACAATCATATGTTTTTATTTGTTTCCTAAAATCTATGATTATAATTAAACTCTAAAACTTTAAAATGTCTATTTTGTTCTCACATCCCTTAGCAGGTGTTTTAAATTACATTCAAACATGTCAATAAATGTAAATGTATGGAGACAAAATTATAGATAGGCACTTGGAAATGGTTGATGTATTAAATCTGTTTTTGAAGTTTGATAGCGAGTGACATGTTCTTTCACTGAATCACTGAATCAATATTAAAATGTGAATATATTAACAAATAAACTAAAACTAGTAATTAACAATACATGTCGGATAACATCACAATACGAATCAATAATGACACTTTAAAAGCAAATATTAATATCGATAATTTCTACTTACCTTTTATCAAACGTTTATCCGACTTTACACGAATGTGGACAGAAGACAACTGGTACGATAAACGCAAAGCTCTACCAAAGCTATAGCTATTCAGCATTGGCTGACCGCTGATTGAAAGCATTTTTCCAATTAAGGAAACTAATGACCACTCTGGTCACTTCTCAACAAAGGAGTCGTGGGTTAATTAAGTAGCAGCTAACATCAGGTAGCATCAATTGAAATGCATTAGTCTTAATGATGTGCTTGGTGGAAAACCAACTGCAGTCTCTGTTGTGAGTCGTGGGAAGAGTCTGTCTGTCGCTCCGCACAGGGACAAACCATTTATCTTTTTGTCTGATCTCCGTTCAAACTTTGAATTTAAAGTTTAGCAAACTAACACTCAGCCACCCATCACCTTCAATTAAATTGCTGAACATATTATAAATGAAAGATGAACTTTTGACTTGGTGAGCTGTAGATGTATATACTTTATGATACTTTAGTGAACATCTACTTTCATACACAATCATTTTGCATGATAGCTACGATCATGGAACCTCGGTGCATTGAATGTGGTATCATCTGTAAAATAAGATGTAGACATTGCATCCAAGTGATTAATCATCACCAACCGCAACATACGTGTATCCGTATAAGTGAAGATGAGGGGTTCAATGAACCTAATATCCAATTTTGTAAGAGGTGTTTCATAAAATATGTCCCTAAATCTAGATATATATATCGCGACTGGTTTCTCTATAAATAAAGGCAAATACCCTGGGTTCTATTAAGGACCCTCCAATACATTAATCACAGTCCTACTATAGGACTCACCTCACTGTAAGTTTGGTGTCTAGGACTCGAACGCAGTGAGGTGGGTTAATAATAATCTAACGTGTACCTTAGTATGCTATATTGTTAGAGGATAGTTAACTTAATTTCAACAGTATGGTATGACAACGAAAAAAAAACAACAACAATGCAATTACAATATCAAATTTAATCGAAGTAAACTGCTGAAAACATATTTGATATCATGTACTAAAACAATATGACCGAGTCTACTCCTAGTTATACATGTTTATAATAAAAACGAATGTAATTGTTCATTCTATAACAAGCAGATCAATTACGAATGTAATCACACCAATATTATTAATGTTCGTTTGCTCGAAGTTCACTCACAAGTGCATGCTGAATGTAGGATGGTCTTAACACTCGTGACAAAATTGCATAGTGAATATGGAGGATCCTTTTCTTCCGTCGCATCGAAACACGTTCACTGGTTAGCATCCGTAACGTATTTGAATATCGTCGAAAATACCGAACATCACGTTGGAATACTGGAATTTGATCAAGCAATAGTTTTGTGATGATAGTTTCGACACACTTCATCATAGAGGCTGGCATGTTTTCTATTAATCTTCGACGGTCTTGCTTCGAAGCACTTCCCAGTGCAAGCAAGACATCTACTTCTTGAAGGATACTTGACATTTTTATTATTTTAAAATATTTTAGAGAGAGTTGTATGAAACGTACTGACCAGTTCAACTTGTAAACTTCAACTAATTGATAAAAGCTCAGAACATTATAAAACCCATCTAAATATTTGTTAAAATGATGAATTAAATACAACATGCTAGGACATACCCCACCCACCAATGCATCCACCAAAATAACTACCCTATATATTTCATACAGCCACCAACACCCCACCCACCAATGCATCCACCAAAAATAACTACTCTATAATTTATACATCCACCAACACCCCACCCACCAATGCATCCACCAAAAATAACTACTCTATATATTTCATACATCCACCAACACCCCACCCAGCAATGCATCCACCAAGATGGCGGAAACCCTTATATATTTCATACATCCACCAATGCATCCACCAAGATGGCGGAAACCCTTATATATTTCATACATCCACCAAATCCAAGATGGCCGCCAGCACCCCTTTTTTATACTACTTATATTTATCTAGTATTTACTGCGATAAAGTAAATGGATCTTGATCCACACACACACACACACACACACACACACACACACACACACACACCTACACACACACACACACACACACACACACACACACACACACACACACACACACCACACACACACACACAAAGACCAAAACAACAACCTGGATCCGCCCCTGGCTCTTCATCATTATTAAAAATCATAGAGCGCTGACGGATACGGTCATCACATAGATATAGCTCTTATAATCTCATGGAAGTTGTCATAATGTATTTAGGTGCGTATTCAGTTTGTATAATTAGCTTGTCATTTCCGACAGACAAATTGTTCACCTATATATCTTGCGAGACTTAAGAACATAAAGTATACATACTGTGCATTGGCAATTGATTCCCATTTTTTGTTTTGCTTAGCTGTCTTTCCTCACTTTTGACCTATTTATAAACGTCGATGCAAGGTCAGCCCGGATGAATATTACAATGACCCCAATTGGTAGAAATTCAGGAGAACACACTAAACCGTATTGTTCCTATTTAAAGACCGACAAACACCGCACACCCCATCGTCGGATACCCACGGTTGATTCTATTACGTTACTCTCCATTCATCAATGATAGAATCTACCGTGGGTATCCGACGATGTGCACACCCTTTCTTTTGAAAATACTCTCTCTTGTTTATTATTCTGTCGAAAGCAAATGTGATTAATTTTCGTCACTTGCATCTTTCTCATGGTGTGCACGCATGAACAGGATGAGATGGATTAATTATGTTATTGATGCCGCTGAAGAAACTTCGGAACCCAAGGTAAATATTCAGTTATCACGACATACATATACCGTGGATTACCTGAAAAAAAAAACTCCGTTCTCATAAAAAATATGCATAAATGTTTTTGATTTGCTCCGTGTCCAAAACGGCACGGAAATTCAGCCAATGAAATGATTACCTTCTGTCAATCGGAACACTTTGGATAATTCACGAATCATCTCGGATGTATGTAGGTAGTCGGGTCACCTCGACCATTTCCCTAAATGGGACTTATTTTGTGACAGACGGTCAAAACAAAGATGACATCTCGGATGACAGCTCACTATAGTACGATGCCAGTTAAACTTCAGTTTGTGGCTGCTTCAAATTTCAAATCATCAAAGTTTAATTTACAAAACGCAGCAAACAAAACAGCTGTCAAACGACGCCTTTGTTTATGTTTTAGGCATATTCTTTCGACTTCCGGCGAACAAAACGATCGTGATTTCTTTAAGTATCATTGCACCAGATACATACGAGAAGGATGATTGTACCGAGGGCGGAATTACCCGAGGAGTTCCGATTGACCGTATGTAAGTGCGGCCATCTTGACAATGACATTTTTATTCTAAGGGTAGAGTCGAAGTAACGTGCATTTTTCATTGGACCACAGGTTGCTATGCATATTGACGAAAACGAACATTTATAAGCATAATATCCCACGGCCGCCATGAAGTAGAGCTTCAGTGAACGCGGGTTCCGACCATGGCAATCAATCAATACTTGGTTTTATTTACCCTCGCCCTAACTATTGTAATAGGACGAGCATTAATGTATAGAAGTTTAAAATAAAAAATCACAGTTAATTTTTATTAATGGCGCGAGGATTGCCTTTTGCCACGAAGGTTAAGAATACTTAAAATTTAAAATATAAGGATGGTTATTGCGTGATTATGAATTGGCAATAGGTTCATAGACTAAATGTTTGGGTGTTTATGTTTTGTGTGGAGTATTTTAAGTGTGTGATGTATGTGTCATAAAAGTTATGGTTATAAAAATTATGATTTGTGCACTTTTTTTTTCTTATCTTCCCCTATACATTCTTGTTTCAGTCTCCGACGATGGATGCTGAAGATTACGCTAATATTGCTGCAAATGATCACCTGGTTTCAAAGTAAAAACAAACACTTGACTCTTTACTGTAGACAGAACTTTTATTGAACTCTTAAACATCCGAACATTGTACACTCAAGTTATAAGGACTGTATACAACTGTTAGTTTATGTAATCATGTATAAAGCCAAAAACATTTTTCAACAACATTGGTTTGGTGGTTGGTCTTGATGTTCTCAAAATCACCCAAAATCATTCAAATTCACACAAAATCATCTAATATTACCCACAAATGATCAAAAATAACTCAAAATAAAAACAAAACAACATCCAAAGTCATCCAAAATTACCCAAATCATCAACATTTTGCAAATAAAAATCTTCAATTAAATAAATTTAAAGGTCTCAAAACCTTACAGATTTATTTACGTTTAAAGAAAATCGTACTTTGTAGATTGCTTACTGTGTTTTAGTCCCACTTTACAATATTTTGTTATCATTTTAATGGTAACTTATTATTGATATAATTTAAAATGAGCCAAAGGCAATTCCAAACTTTCCATCATACCAATGTTATAAAAAATGTCATGGAAACAAAACAAAACGAAGAAATGATACTTTCAAAAATATGTGCAACGTCAGAAAAATGATAACCCCACCTTGGCAGGTGGGAAGCTATTTTACAGCAGTGGCTTTAACAGGCCAACATAAAAACCTCCAATTCAGAAAACAATGTCCAAGAAAAATATAATCATAAGCTAGTATAAAAAAATGCAATCTCTACAAAACCTTTTTCTATTTGGTAACAAAACTTTACTGAGAAAATTCAATGAATAGGTTTATAAATACAGTTTTATTGTTTGTGTTTTTTTCTTTGATGGTTAACCAATTGTAACTTCTTTACTGAATTCCTTGTCATAATTAAACTGCAACAAAAGTTTCTATTGGTCAATAAGTTATGTCTCATGTAACAAGTACTCTCATTGGTTCTTCTTGATAAGAAATCGACCAATTACAATCTCAACAGAGGAAGAAGTTTTTCTATTGGTTGATTTGTTCACCACCTGTTGTAACACAATATTTCATTGGCTATTAGCTAGGGTTTGTAGTGTAGCAACCACTCATATCACAGGAAAGATGCAAAGCAAAGTGTTTATAGCGGCCTATAATTGCCTATATGTGAAGCATAGTAATTGAATTTATACTCTTCTGTCAGGAAAACAAATCTCTTGCTATTAAATGTTTTAAGACAAAATTTATTTAATTTTTGATTTCTAAAATACATTGCAGCGATTATTTATGATCAGTATAGCAATTTCCAGCTTTTTGGTGCAGGAAGACCCTAGACACATGTCTGGATAAGCCACCGGCGCACTGCAAGTCAGCTGGAAGACCTTCTCACATTAAGTCCTTCGCCCTGAACGAGACTCAAACCCACGCGGTGAGACGCTAAGAAGTCAGAGGAGTTACAAATCAGCGACTCTGCCACTACTCCACGGGCGCCCCTAGGACAAAATTACAAAAAAATATTGTGCTTACTTATCACTGGTAAACAAATAAAAGATAAAACTCTGGTGTTTCTAAGCTATCAGTCTAAAGAACCTAAACACACCCAATGTTTCAAGAAATTAAGGAGTAACTAACAATTTAAAGACACTTGCAAAACGTGCTGACCTTAATATAAATGAGGACATAAATGTGTTTAATCACTCAAAACAATAAAAAAGACAAAAAATCATGATAATTTTTCACCCTTGCGGACTCGAGTTTACTTTCAAAATATTTAACTAACAAGAGATCTGTTACCATGACAGTTGATGCAGTTGATGAAAGCAGACTATTTAATATAAAATGCAGAAATAATATAACATCCACATACCGATGTAAATGAATGTCATGTTTTGTTAGTAAAACAAATCGGGTTGACTGTGTTTGATGGCTCTTGAAGACAACTGGCATATTAACATGGAAAATTTAAACTTTATCAGTGTTTTTGCATAACTTTTACAATATTTCTGGGGGAAAAAAGTACATAAAAAAGCAAAATATTCATATGCCAATCAAACTGTTCCATTTGGGCTATGTTCAATGTCAGTATGTCTGTAGTATTATGAGTTATGCAAACATACAAAAAAAATATTATATCTACGATACTGGGTACATTACATATTGATCAAAAAATTATGTTCGTAAAACTATCACACATTAAATAATCTTATGACAGACTTTAAAAAGTGAATAAGAAAAATATCAATTTTTATTCATTTTTAAAAGATGCACTCATTATTGTATTGTTTTACATTCTTGCATTCCAAGATATTTAATTCTCACTATGAGTTAAATCCCATACATCACACACTGTCTTGAAATTTTACCAATTAGACTACACTAAGACCATCTCTTAAAAGGGACTTTTTCATAGATAGCATACATAGACGTGGTTGTCGAATGACAGTTTAAAGATAGTATCCAACAATCTTGACCAATTTTTTTTCTCTCATGCAAACCACAGGGATAAGTAGAGTTTTTAAACATATATATCTATAATATTACAGATATATATGTTCAAAAACTCTACTTATCCCTGTGATGCAAACTACTATTATTTGATGTTACAAAATCCTGCCAAATGCTTTTTATTGGTGTCATAAATCCATTTAAAAAGTAAAGAATAACTCACCACTTGTCATTGCCAACATGTATTTCCTATCTAAGTCACTCTGCACAATAAGCTATTTATAAACAAAGAAAACCATGTAACAGGTTACTTTTGTGTTCATGTGACTTGATGATTAGCTCAGATGTCTATTTTTAGCCGACTTATTGTGCTTATTAATAGATTCGGAAATAATGGACATTTAAAGTGATATATTTCATGAACTTAATTGTCTAACAATTAAGGTTATAAATAGCCTTTAGTTCAACTAAAGTAAAGTTTATGTAGCAATTTTGCACACAATTCTCCAGAACAAGGATATTATGTTGTAACATGCATTAGATATAGGTAAATTGTCACATACATGTGTTAGATGTAGGTAAATTGTCACATACATGTGTTAGATGTAGGTAAATTGTCACATACATGTGTTAGATGTAGGTAAATTGTCACCATACATGTGTTAGATGTAGGTAAATTGTCACATACATGTGTTAGATGTAAGTAAATTGTCACATACATGTGTTAGATGTTGGTAAATTGTCACATACATGTGTTAGATGTAGGTAAATTGTCACATACATGTGTTAGATATAGGTAAATTGTCACATACGTGTGTTAGATGTTGGTAAATTGTCACATACATGTGTTAGATGTAGGTAAATTGTCACATACATGTGTTAGATCTAAGTAAATTGTCACATATGTGTATTAGATGTTGGTAAATTGTCACATACATGTGTTAAATGTAGGTAAATTGTCACATACATGTGTTAGATGTTGGTAAATTGTCACATGTGTATTAGATGTAGGTAAATTGTCACATACATGTGTTAGATATAGGTAAATTGTCACATACATGTGTTAGATCTAAGTAAATTGTCACATATGTGTATTAGATGTTGATAACAGATCAAGGATATAATGATGTAACATGCATTAGATGTAGGTAAATTGTCACATAGATGTATTAGATACAGGTAAATTGTCACATTCATGTGTAAAATGTAGGTAAATTGTCACATATGTGTATTAGATGTTGGTAAATTGTCACATATGTGTATTATATGTAGGTAAATTGTAACATACATGTATTATATGTAGGTAAATTGTCACAGACATGTATTAGACATAGGTAAATTGTCACAGACATGTATCAGATGTAGGTAAATTGTCACATACATGATTAGACGTAGGTAAATTGTCACAGACATGTATTTGATGTAGGTAAATTGTCACAGACATGTATTAGATATTGGTAAATTGTCACAGACATGTATTAGATATTGGTAAATTGTCACAGACATGTATTAGACGTAGGTAAATTGTCACAGACATGTATTAGACATAGGTAAATTGTCACAGACATGTATTAGACGTAGGATAATTGTCACAACCCACCTTCAAGTTTTAAATTATTTGTGCCACTGTTCAACAGTATTTTCGAAATTTAATTTGGAAGTAAGTGACTTTGAAAGCTATACATTTTATGACATGTACCATCATAAAATTGAGGTAATGTTATAAAGTGCCCTTACTTAACCTTTAGTACGCTTTTGGGAATTAAGAAAAAATTCTCCTGTCCAGGAGTAATATGTTGTTACATGTATTCGATTGAGGCAAATTCTTGGATACCACCTTCCCCACTTAAACGTCAATGATCACATTAATAAAGTATTTATGGTAAACTAACATTACAGCTAAATACAAAACATTTTTTTGTCATTAAAAATGACCTGAAAATTTATTAAGTATTTTTTTGTTTGTTTCAATGTCCAAAGTACAGCAAAAATATTTTTCAGACTAACTATGAGAAAAGCCCTTTAAAAAATGAACTAAATACTGACAGTTACAAATATGATATGAAAATGATATTAATTCTAAGAATTATGAAAATGGATTTATGTTAGGCCAGTATTGTTTAAAGTCATAAAAGGATTCAAGAAGGTGATTTTAATGACTGCATTCACTTGAATGGCAACCCAGTGTCCAACAATTACAAACCACTCACTAATTCTCCGACCACTCACTAATTCTTCAACCACTCACTCATTAGTGTTAAAACTATGCAAAATCTGTTCCAAGTATTTAATGTATTTAGTGTATTTTTAGATTTTATGAATAAACAGCTTAGATAAGTTAATAATTTCAACAACATTTTCCAAAATCTAAAACACAACTTCACATCAACTTTGGTTTGAATTTGTCTAAAACTCACGGTAAAACAATCTATTTTTTTTTCTTCGTAACATGGAATCAACACATTTTATGGTCATATTGGACGACATCCAGCTAATTATTGGTATAAGAACACCCCAGACGTATATCTGGGTAGACCCACTGGCGCACCACAGCTGGAAAACATACCCACATGGAAGTTTTCACCGTAACTTTAACAAACAAGTGGTGAGGAGCTCCAAATGTATAATCTATTATAAAGTCTAAAAAATTATGGCCTGTAGGTTAATAACGTATCATGGCCAATTACTTCTTTTTTATGAAAAACTTTTAATTAATAACTTCTCTGTTTGATCAATAACTTCTTTGTTTAATCAATAACTTTGTTTAATAAACAACTTGTTTTCTTAATTTATTAATCAATAACTTCTTTGTTTAATAATAAACATTTTTGCTTAATCAATTAATCAGTAACTTCTTTGTTTAATCAATAACTGCTTTGTTTAATAAACCACTTGTTGGCTTAATCAATTTCATCAACAACTTATTTGTTTAAATCAATAACTAATTTGTTTAATAATCAACTTTTTTGCTTAATCAATTAATAAATAACTTCTTTGTTCAATCAATAACTGCTTTGTTTAATAAATAACTTCTTTGTTTAATCAATAACTTCTTTGAACCCTTTTATAACTTAAACATGTTTGATTCATTATTTCTTCCTCAAATCAACTGTAAATACAAGTATAGTTGAAGCAAGAATAGGAAATAAGATAATACAAGGGCAAATATTTTCGACATTATGATCTTAAAAAATAATACCGTGTAAAAAAACTCCCATAGAAAGCTTTATTTTGAAATATTCAGTAGTGAATACAGGTGTATAGTCTTAATAAAAAAAGTTATTATTGGATGTTAAAGCGACTTTTTCACAATTTTGCAACCATGTTACACTGAACTACAAGATCCGTACTTCAAATGTATTTAAATTATTACATCACTATCAAGCCAATTATGGACTGGTTATAACTGGGTAACACACATGACATAAATTCAAGCATGCCCAGTTTGGAGATTTATTAGGTCGTTGAATTCAAAACGACATAAAAACTTTGTTGAAAAGTGTTGCGATGTTTTTGGTTCCAAATATGAAAGACAACTCAATCTTTTGAAGGAAAACATGTTCAGTGATCAATGGTAATGTTTCATTTCATTTGTAATTGTAGTTCAACATACAGTACTTCGCTTTAGTAATTTAAATGTTAAAAAAAAAGAAAATTTGATTTACTGTGACCAAGTCGCTTATAACTTTAGAGATAGAAGATGACTTTTCTTATTTATCAAACAAAAACAGTGAGATAAATTCCAGCAATGAACTAATTACACAAAATGCACACAAAAAAAATGTGGAGATGAGCGGAAAATGTAAAAATTGCTTTACCTGTACTGTATATATACCTATAAACACCTTGATACATACAGAATGTTGAAATGAACATCTTTGGTCTAGTCATAATGAAAATAAAACATAACACCTAATGTTTTGAGAAATATATCTTAAAATAAACTAATTACATAAGACATGACATGTTGTCTCATTTGATCAGCCAATCAAAATGAGGGTTACAGTTGACAAAAAAAGTAATACCAATGTGGTTACATTTGAAATATATGTTCTTACAACTAATGAGGAGACAGAATGCCCAAATATATGACCAATCACAACACAGCTTATAATAATACTAGAATTAAATCTGACCAATCAAAATGGAGCTTACAATCAAGTTTAACTTTATAGTCAAATTCACCCACAAAAAAAGGTTGCAAAGTCTGATATTAGCTTAGAATTTGTCCAGTATTCCTGAAATAATGTAAATTTCCATGTTGCTCAACTGCATAGTGTTGCATTATTAAATTTCTAAATAAGAGGCAAAATACTTTTTGTGCCAGAAGCTGCACAAATAATTAAGAATACAACATTGTGAAATACATTTATATTTACTTGAACAAATTCTGAATATTAGCCGCCAATTTTGAATGAATCAAGTTATATTTATTGACACATCATGAATCAATTAAAATCATTCAGACTAATCACGATTAATAAAATATTCAAATCTAGTACAGACACACATTCCCACTCCATACAACTAATAAATACCATTATAAATTACTTTTACATCCAAGAATACATCAATCAAGTTACTATCTGAAAATTAAAATGAAAACATTTTCAGTTCACAGACATTCATAGACTAGCAGAAACAGAACAAGTACAAAACGTAAGACCTTCAGTCCATATATTGTTATTCAAATCACAGAGTTCAGTTTTTATCTAGCGACAGGACAGCCAGCATTAAGTAATAAGTTTATTACACATTTTTCAAGACAGCCAACACTAGTAAGCATTTTATAAGGATACACGACAGCGATCATTAACAAACAGAGAAAAATGATAGATTTGAAAAAAACAAATAAATATCACACATGTATACAATATTGGTTGAGTTTATGCATAAGACAGTTAGGACAATAGAGTAGCAAAAGGCTTTAGTTTATTTTTAGCAATAAAATCATTTGGAAAAGTTCAATTGAAGATATTCATTCATATTACAGTTATGCATTGATATATACATATTAACACTAGTTCTATTAATATACCATTAACCAACTCTTTTTAACATCTAGTGAACACACCAACCATTTATCATTAATTCTTATTCACTGGGGCACTTCTTATTTGTTAAAGAGTCTAAACATCAGTTTATACTCATCTCGCGGTCTGGGTACAAACTATCCATTGCTACACTGGTAACATGTTGTGCCAAAACTTCTGAAGCACCAATTTAAAAAAAACAACAAAAAAACTTTTTTTTCAATAATTTGTATCCAAAATCATTGGTATTAACTAAAAATAAAAAGCCTCTGCAACTAATATGTTTTAGTGAAATCATTTTCTTGATAACACAATTCACCAGTAGTAAAACTATTAAGGTGAAGCCTCTGCTGATAGTCTCCCCTGAATAATAAGTCCTTTCATTTGGATAACTCGGTTTTTATGCTTGTACTCTTTGGATTTATGTTGACTTACTATCAGCAGCAAACAACTCCATTTTCTTGTTTAAATAACAAATCTCTCTAAGTATTTCAATGTATTCACGTTTTATATTTATGCAAAAGTAAGACATTTTACTGTTTGTAATTTAAACCAACTGCAAAAGAACAGGTGATTAAGTCCAAGAATTCCAACTTAAAGGACCTACCTACTATTTGGGCTAACTCGGATATTATCTATCAAGGGAGACAATTCTCATTTACTACCAAGACTGATGATGTTACAGTTTGAGTAAGCCTGCTTATTTATTTTTGTTACAAATGAGTCACAAATGTCCAATATCTAAACAACAGGCCAACTTTTTTGTTATTATTCCTGTTAAGAGAGCACTTGGAAATATACATATTGCACATGATATAAGTATTCTAACTGGCAGAAGAAAAAAAATAAAAAGTTACGGGAAGTAGTTAAGAGGTCGGAGGTCACATATTGCACAAGTCCCCACAGAAGAGAATCAAAACTGATTTAAAAGCTCTAAAATGGTTAAAAACTGAAGTTAAGTCTTTTGTATATACTGATAATATTTTTCATTCTATTAATTATAAAATATATGTAATTCATTATAAAGTATAATAAATTGTATAATGCTTATAAAATACTAAATTATTATTATTGATTAAATAATAACAATAATGATCTAAAATAAGGCAACAATAACTGTAAAGAAGAAACTTAAGAAGAAACTTAAATACATTCATATCGATTTTAAAAAACTGTTTTGCACATTAAAATTTATAGCAATCCAAAAACTTTTGTGCAGCAAAACATTAAATATTAAAAAAATAACCAAAGACAAAAAAATTGGAAGCACAAGTATTTAATTATTTACTTTATTCACTTTGAAGCAAAAATTAATAAGTATAACCCAGTAAAATACAGCATTATAAAAAAACAACTCCATTTAAAGCAACACACCTTGAACATATATGCAATTACAAGACAAATATTCTTTAAACTAAAGAAAAATTAACTTAACAAGGTTTCTTACTATGCTAGATAAATTTTTTAACAATGCAAACAAAAGTAGGGAATTTATAATAAATGTTTAATAACAGCACATAAAATACATATTTAAGAAACAATCACAGTATAGAAAGAAAAACACAACAGTTTTTATAATGTAGCGAACTAAATTAGGTAAACAGGTATTCAAATTCAAGGGAGAGTACTCACTACCAACTCCTTTATTTCTCCTTAAAGCTCATTATACCAGATCCTTAACAGAACTGTCTTAATGGGACAATTAAATAAAGTACCAGTACTTATAAAATAGGGTTAATTTGAGAATTATGGGATATAATGAATTGTACCAAATCCTTTACCTCTACTTCAATCCCTTCATACCTGATCTCATTTTAATTGATTCAAAAAGATAATTCCATAGTGTACCAGGTACATAGGCTTTAGATGTATGCGATAAATCACAACACTCAGAGTTACTTCCCTTATCTGAAGATGCAAGAAGCAGACATAAAATAGTAAAATGTTTTAATCTTTATCATGTATAATCACAACCTTAACATAAAGATCCTTTTTGTCACAATTTTAAATATGCTGAGCCTTAAATTATTATTGGACCCTTGTTTATATCTTTCGAAAGCTTTGAAAAGGGGGGCAAAATGCAGGGACAGGGAAAAATAACAAGGGTCACAATATAAAGACTTCATAACATTGGGGGCATATCCTTGTTTATTGTTTTTGGTGAAGATTTTATAAGCTGCAGTGATTGGTTAGTATTCAGTGAGCTGTCAATCAAAAGTTGCTTTAAAGGACAGTACCAGTAAAAAATATTTTTAATTATAATTGATCCAGATAGGGGCAGCTATCATTTATGTGGCCACCAATCTAAAGTTTTGATTCAGATTATGGCAGCCAATCAAAAGGCTCCATTCAGATAATGGCATCCAATCAAAGTTGAGATTCAGATAATGGCAGCCAATCAAACATCTTGATTCAGATTAAGGCAGCCAATCAAGTCTTGATTCAGATTATGACAGCCAATTAAATTTTGATTTAGATGATGGCAGCCAATCAAATCTTGATTCAGACAAGGGCAACTTATAAAAAGAAACTTGCTTTAAATTATGGCAGCCAATCATAAATTTGAATTCAGATAATGGTAGCTAATCAACAAACTTAATTCATGTCAATTGTAGGCAATGAATCATTTTGTTTTTGTCTACCCACTCCCCATATTGGGAGATTTTTTCCTTAAAACATATTGCAGCCATAAAAATCAGCACTTAAAACATAACAAGAACATCAAAAGGTTCATAATATTTTTTGTGAAAAAAAATTGCACACAAGAATGAAAAAAGCTTTGAAGTGTTGACACATTGACAATTTGCATGGCTTAAATTGTATTTATTATTAACAGCTTCTGACAAATATGTTGGAAAAGAAAATACTTCCAAACATTTTTTTATAAGGATAACTGTTTATGGAATTTATGTCATTATTTTTTTTTTATTTAAAAACACAACTTTTTTTCATCTTAACAAAAAAATACAATGAACCTTCACTCCACATGCATTATATTACTGGAAGGGCTCACGAAACTAAAACGAGCACACAACACTAAATTTTATGCTCATTTAAGGTATCAAACCACTAAATGTAATTGTCCATTATATATAACAAATGGTACCAGTATAGACAACAATTTGTCCCATGACATGTGTATTCAATAACTTACACCCACTGGTTATTTCTGTTACTAGTAATCAAGTCGAATCACTTCATATAAAAAGCCGCCGATTTATTGGCTATGTGATAAATAAAAATTTTCAAATCAATTTATTAGTTCAGTATTCAATGAACACACATGCCAGGTCCTCAATTTAAACCATAAATCAAAGATAGTCCAAAATAATCTATGGCATTAATTACAAATGCATTTATTCATACTTTAATAGGCTTTCAGGACTTTGTAATTTACTAAAGACTAAAGAACAAATTTAGTGCTTTGAAACCTGTGGAATAAATGAGCAAACAACACTAAATTCAGGATCATAAGAACAATAACAATTTCTGAGCAATAAACAACAAAGGAATAATCAGCTTTAAAAAAAGCAAATGCAAATAAATAAGCATTAAATGAAAAATGAAAAAAAAAAATCCGCTAAATGTTTAAATAATGCTTTAAAAACAGTTAAAATCAACAACCTAGAAAAAGGGTTATAGTGTACAAGTAAAGAGTTGTGTTGAGGTTAATATATAGTTTTAAGGACCTGGGTGGTGTAATATTGACTGAAGATGCAGTCTGGGGTCAATATCACATAAGCCAGGTTCGCAAAACTATATACTCACCGAAATATAAGTCTTTACTTGTTATATCACATACCCTATAAAATTATGCTGTCATTGTTGTTTTAAGAATAAGTCGCCATCCTCACTTCTCAATTAACATAAAACATTTAAAGATGTCCATCCAATTTTACCAGCATTCATTTCATCAGTCTGTTCTCACATTTTCCCTTCACAGATAATACTGAAAAGCATTCATTGCTACCAAAGTGACACGTTTTGTTCTTTTTCTTGGATACATTTTCCCTTAATATTACCAAATCTCCAACAGACATACTGATAAAATGTATTTATTTTCTTTACCAGACACCAGCTGTTATAACAATAGTGTGCGACCATCAGTATTATGTTCTCAGTGCTCACGTGAAAACATTCTAGATCAATATCACTTTATACTGACTCACACATGACCAATGTTCGACCAATCGAAACTCTTTAAATTCAAAGGGTATGTGATATTTTAAGATATTAAATCATAATAAAATAATATAGCCTTGGAAAGTATTATGACTTAAAGTTCAATCTCAATGCAAGTATATGTGATAGTCATAAAATGAAGTTTTGTTTTGTTTTTCAGATCCATCGCAGCAACCAATTATGATCATAATAGCAGTGTCCAGTTTTTTAGTGGAGGAAGACCCCATTCAAAAATACCATATATGGAACGATCTCAGTTGGGCAAAAAGTTATCAAAATACAACAGAGTATGCATAACCAATTCATACATTTATATAGACATTTGAAATCTTACAGAAATATTTAATGCCTTGCATGAAAAATAATTGAAAAAATGTAACTTTTTTACAATTGAAAAATTTATGATTATTACTTCTTGCAGTTTTAATGTGGAGAATAAAAACAAACATATAATAAATAACAAAAAACCTCAGTCAATTTCGCAAATTAAAATAAACTACTTTCAATTTTTATGTTACTACACACAATAAAATAAAAACTGCCATGGTTTCATTCACACATATACATATGTTACATGATTGCGAATTTAAGTGTATCTAACTTCATTAAATAATTTATCAAATTACACATGTAACACTAAAATACTTGACGTACCTAAAGTTTACATGCACAGTTAGTACACGTCCATAAATACACGTGAATACAGATAAATACAGTAAATATTCTATGGAACACAAATACCCTATATATGAAGAACATTTAAATAAAATTTGTCCAATTAAGAACACAAGAAATCAACACCCAACATGGTCCACACCAAACTAAAGTGTGGCCGTGTTCTTGTTTATATCATATTGCACATTTCTTGTACTCCCTGCAGGGAGAGAGTTGGTTATATTTCGGTTACGTTTGCTTCCATCTGGCGAACCAGCCAACCGTGGTGGTTTCGGCGGTCCTGAAACCTTTGACAAGTTTTTGTTTGACTTCACCGCACTGACCGAGCTTGGTTTTCCACTGGTCGTCACGGCAGCTGTAACTTTCCGTGACTTTGAATTGTCCAAATTTTGACCACTTTTCTTCGGATAATGTTCTCGCTTAGTTATCTCAGAGTCAGACTTTGTGGGTGTTTTTGGCGCAATTTTCACCGTTGATGAAGTTGTTGTCGTTGACGGCGGTGTTGTCGGTTTAGACTGACCAAAGCTCCAGCTCCATCTATTGGTGGGGACTGGAATTCGACTGGTCACTTTTTTATCAACAGCAGTTTTTGATGATGGTAGTAGTAACTTGTCAAATAAATTCACAATGTCAAAGGAAACACGCTTTGCACTTGTGTTTTCAGTCTTGTTTGTCTGCTTAGCACGCAGTTTTACCTCTTCAATGAACTCCTTCTTTTCTGAATCATCCGTATTGCAATCTGTAACCTTGGCAACTGATGACCCCTGTTGACCTTTTCCTGCAAGATTCTGGGAAGACTCTTGTGGTTGGGTGGCACCTTCATCACTAAGACGTTCGTTTTCAAAACTGTACTCTGTGACCCCCTTTTTGTAAGTTGTGGTAGGTTTTTGGGTAAGATTTGAACCAAACTGAAGAATTTTTGAGACCAGACTGGATGCTGAACTTGTCATAGACTGTGTCAGTGACTGTGTAAGTGACAGAGTCTCTGATCTAGAACCAGTCAAAGATGTATAACTTGATTTCATACTCTCAGTCAGTGGAAGCAGATTATCGCAGTCTACACGGCTTTTTTTTGCATCTGTGTAAACATGCTTTTGACTGTCCGTTAATTTCTCGACATCAATTTTCTCTGATGTTGATTTTCTGTCCTTCAAGTCTGCACTGTCGCTGACTGAACTGGTCAGTTTTCCTAGGGTCTTATCTGAATCTGTCAACTGTTTATCGCCAGTGTCGAATGATTTTGATCTACTTTGAGAGAATTCTTTCGAGTCTGACATCGACGATCGTTTTGGAAGCGTCGCTTTCGCCAACCATGTCAAAGCTTTAGATGCTGTCAACTCCAACACACTTGTAACTTCCATTGGTGATGGGGGAATCTCATTGGTCAACTCAGAACTTCCAACTGATTTGTTACAAGAATTTTGGTTGGCTGAAATCTCAGCAATAACATCTTTTGAGCCAATCAAATCTTCTGATTTAAGAAACTCATGATTCAGTTGGAAAGGAAGCACCGCGAGGGGTTGGAGTGTCGAGACCATATCGGAGTAGTGCGTGTGCAGAGTTGATTGGGAGTGGAGTAAAATGGCATCAGAAGTGTAGTAACGAGCGAGCTGTACTTGCTTCTGACTTATATACCCAACCCAGAAATCAAGGAGTCGCAGACTGTGGAGAAAAATGGAGAAAACATACTATAATAATGAAGATACTTCAATAATGAAGAAGAAAAAGCATACATTCAATAGTTAAAAAAGAAAAAAATGGTGAAACATTTTATGAATAAAGAAGAAAGTATTAGTGCAAGGATTAAAAAAACAACTTTTGCCATGCAACAGATTCTTCATATGTTATGAAAACTAAACCACAACAATAATTGATTAAAACTGTACATAAAGGCAACATAAAATGGTAACCAGAAAAAGTCACAAAAAATGTCTCTTGAATTTGACATAATGTGAAGTTTCTGGATGGGAGTAAACTCTTTTTTTGTCATACAAGTTAAAGAGAGTGTTATTCTAAGTGGTAATATATGTTTATGATTTATAAAAATAAAGTTAATTTTGTTGAACTTATTCGCAACTGTTTCTAGTTCTGGCATTTTTATATACATGTATGCACAGCGTATCGCGAATGTCTGGGGTCAAGTGGTTAACATATTGGACTCCCAATTTGAGGGTCCTGGGATCAATCACAATCCAAACCACAAGATGCGAGTCCAGTCCACTGCTCAAGATAAGTCATTATCTGAATACTGGTTCCACCCAGGAAGTTGGCAGTTGAGAGGGAATAATATGCATACAAGTTGTTTCCCAAGCAACTACAAAAAATGTTTCAACACACAGCACATTAATAACAGATCATTGTCTTTATCAGTAAACAAATAAACCCATATGTGCATATTTAACCAATGACAAGAGAGACCATTGCGTATGCTTTACAAACGCCTAAAATGGCAAAAGGGTTAAACTTTTTTTACGAGGATGAAGTATCTTATTATGTCGTCTGGCGCTTCTTCTAGATAACTGCTCTACTTACTTATTAAAACTTCTTTATATTTGCATGGATGATTGATACTGAAAAGTATAAATGCATGTAGGGGAGATAACTCTGATTGCACTGTGTGATCAAGAGTTATTGCCTTAAATTTTCTAGTAGAGGAAAAAGGACAAAATTTTCTAATTATGTTGAAAAGGGTTCATTACTTCTTTTTGTCAATTTGCATTACAAATAGTATCTCCCTTGAGGGATTAATTTGTATAATTAAACATTCTGTATAAACAATTTTTAATAAATGTTATGTTGTTTATAACTTTCCTATTTCATATTATGACAATTAAAACTTACTTCAGCAAGCCAAAGATGAAGGCATCAAACTTCTGCCTGTGCGAGGTCAGATATGCCGTCTGCTTCACTTTGCATACAAGGTCACTCAGGGATCTCGTCTGGGGAACTTAAAATAGACAAACATGTCAAGGGTTTATTGCCAAAGGATGGTGAATGTGATGAACGAGGATGATGCTGCTGCTGATGTTGTTTATGCTGAAGTTGATGTGAACGATGCTGATGTTGCTGTCGACAATGAGGATGAAGATGATGTAGCTGAAAATGATATCATATTGTTGTTGCTGTACATGATGTTGCTGTCAGTGATGATAATAGTGATGTTTATGATGCTGCAGCTGATGATGTCATTGTTGCCGCTGCTGATAATGTTGCTGTTGGTGATGCTGATAATGATGATGACAATGATGATGATGTAAGTGATGATGATGAAATTAATGAAGATGATGTTTATTATGCTGCAGCTCAGTGTTGATGCTGCTGATGTTTTTAATGATGTAGATGATGTAGTTGCAGATAATAACTAGCTAGTTAAATAAAATCCAGAAACTGTACACTGTTATAAAATTTTAATTCAAGCAGAATATTTCTTACATTTAGTGCAAACTTTTCATAATTTACATCGTCTTAAATGACTGTACTAAGAGAATAAGAAATAATTCTATAAAATGTATCTTCATACCAATTTCCACGGATGCTTCGACAAGTTTCCACACAGTCAGCTGCACACGTCCAAACATCTGGAACCCTCCCAGATGGGGGCGGAGTCCATTGCTAATGACAACCGTGAGGGCGGAGCATAGCTTGGTAACAACAAGTTCTCCAACCAATGGGGTCTCTGACGTGTTTCCTAGTCGCAGCTATTTAAAAGATGATGAAACATGTTGCAGGTATTTTAATAGAGTGATTAATGACAACCACCACCTGAGAAGGATTGTTGTGCTTTAAGACACATTTGCCAATACAATTATAGTCTTATTGGTGACATGGTGAATTAAAAAAAAATGTCAGAAAATGTCTGGGTAGAATCAATGATGTACTGTAGCTTTAATTACCGCTCCACAATAAATTTTTGCCCCACCTGAGATTCGAACCCAAACCATAAGGTGCTAAGGGGTAAGAAGTCAGTTGATGATTTGTACTGGGGTGGTGTGATGATTTAAAAGTGAATAAAGTCTCGCCTTGTAAATTGTTTAAATTTGTATTTGCTTAAAGGTGATATCCAACAGTTTGGTCAAATTTTTTTTTCTCAAATAACCAAATAAGTCATTGGTACCTGGAAAGGTCTTGCAAAAATTGATGCAAATGAATTCTGTGAACATTCAAAGATAAATCCCCTCTTGTCATTGCAAACAAGTGTTTGCTATCCGAGCCATACTGCACAGATAGCTATTTTTAAACTTAAAAAAATCATGTGATCCCTTACTTTTATATAGTCATCCGGTTAATCCGCTCTGACATCAATATCTAATTTTAGCAGAGACCACTTTCGTGCTTTTTATAAAGTTGGAAAGACTTGACATTTGGTGATTATCTTTCATGATTAGTACAGTCTTACAATAATGTTAGTGTTCAAAATCGTTGTTCAAGTATGGGTTTATACAAAAAGTATGACCAAATTCTCCAAAGCGGTGGTTAGATATTGGTACGTGTATTGAATATAGGCAAACTGTCGGATACCACCATGAAGGTATATAACTTTGACACTAATTTTTGGATAAAGAATTTCCTGAAAATATAGTTAAAATTTGTTTGAATGATAACAGCTGAAAATTCAGCCACTCCAATAACTTGGTCTCTGGAGCCTCTTCATTAAAAGCTTTTTGGTTGAGAAAGATTATTACAAATGCATTTTTCACATTTTAAAAGAAGAGTACAAAAACTTAAGCTCTACCCTAGACATAGCAGTAAACCTTTCTTAATGCTGAACAGTATGATGTAAATTTAAAATAAAGAAGGGGAATAACTCTGCCTAAAATGAATCTTAATGGTTACCTGCCCATTTTAAATTGAGTTCCAATTTTGATAGTGAACTGGCATTAAAAGTTCAAAAACTATCAGAGAAACATTAAAAAACAAGTAGACCATGATGGCTCTATATCGCTTACCTGAGTGCCGTAAACATAATTCCCTGGTGGTTATGCTTTTAGATAGATCAAATTCTTTTAACAGTCAACATACAAGGCTGACAAAAGAAAACATGCTCCAGCTCTTGTGGTTTCTGACAGGAAGATTTTCAAAGTTCTCCTATATAGCCATATATGGAAAAATGCCCATACTCTTGGTGGCTATGTTATTTGACAGATCAATATGTTTCCAACAATCTGGATACAGGACCACGCAAGAAACATGTATACCAAATATCAAGGCTCTAGCTCTTGCAGTGTCTGACAATAACATTATCTAAGTTTTCCTATACGGCCTTGTATGGAAAATGGCCACACTGGTTGGCAAACAAGTTTTTTGACAGATCAAAACTATTTTAACAATTTTTTGTTCCCACTGCCTAGTAAAGCTTCTGAAAAAGTTTGGCTAAATTTGACCCAGCGGTTCTACGTGCCGTCTTGACTTTACTCAATCCAAGGCCAATCCACACGTTTCCAGTACACATTATCTCCAGCTAACTGGGAGACTGTTGGTGGGATGATAAATGGCCCCAAAACATACATGTAAACATTTTCAATACAGTATTTAGAATTGTATCCTTACTTTGTCGAAAGTATCCGTAGATTTGGCGAAATGGGCGATTAGCAATTCAGAGGCCTCTGACACATTCATCAGCATTTCTGTAACAACAAAAGTATACGTATATATCTTACATATTTTTTGGTTAGGCATGTATTCTACATATGGAGAAAAATTAAAATTAATCAAAACATATTAAATTACAATAGAAAATAATCAAACAATAGACATCCTGCTATGCTAGTCTCAATGCTGGTTAGTACATTATAAAAACATAACTGTGGGTATCCTTGGTCTAGTGGTTAAGACGTTGGACTCCGGATCGGAGGGTCACGGGTTCGAACCCCGAAACTGACCACGTGATGTTAGTCCTTGAGCAAGACTATTTACTGCACATTGCTCCAGGTAATCCGTACCCGAGTACTGGTTCTACCCAGGAAGTGGACAGTCGAGAGGGATTAATATAAGTTAAAAGAACTTGATTCCCAAATGACTATAAATAAATAGGTTTAAACTAAAGCCTTATACAGCTCTTTAAAGGTGGTATCCGACAGTTTGGACCAATTTTTTTTTCATTAAAGAACCAAAATAATTATAGGCGCTAAAACCGATCTCGCAAAATGCAGTTTATTGATGTCTTACAAATGTGTGAAAAAAGAACCGTAACAACACAATCGACATTACAAAAATATAATTTCTATATGATCCACACTGCACAGTTATCTATTTTTAAAGAAAGAAAACCATGACTAGTTATGTTTTAGCTCATCCGCTCTTCTGTTTTTAGAAGGAATCTTGATCGTTCTTATTTATAGATTTAAAAAGAATGAACATTTTAAATGTCGATTAACGGGTTTCACTGCCCAAAAATTGAGATACTATTGAAAATCATCAAAGTTGAGACTAAAGTATGATCTTTCGGCAGAAATTATGCACAAATACCCCGAACAGAGTTCAGATATTCACGAAATAGTTCACACCACTGAGGGCCCTATGATATTATATGGACTGGCTAGCCAGGTGAGAGAGTAATATGGAAGCGCTGCTTAGGTCCATATCACTCTCTTGGCTGACAAGCTAGTCCATATAATGCCATTGGGCCCGAAGTGCTGTGAACTATTTCATAAATTATACCAAACATTTTTTCATAATTGTATTGACAAGTTTCCATATACTGAAAAAAAAAAATTATTGTTTGCAAATAAATTTTATAACGTATTTTACAATTCATATGGAGCATATTTTTTACTAATTGTGAAAGTCGATAGACCCGGTCCATAAAAAGTTTATGGACCGGTAATAGTGACCGGGTGTTCAGAGTATCGGCTTCTCATCAGTCTACATTGATAATAATGAACCATTGAGCAATGGTATTTAAACAAACAAAATTATGTGAGGTATAATATTGTTGACATAGGCAAACTGTCGGAGACCACTTTTAACAGAAGTTCTTCAATTAGGCATAATCATTATTGGTAAATCTTGTCCTAAAAACCACCAATTCTTTTTTTTTCTTCTGTTTTTTATGGTTTATCGTCCCACCAACAGTATTTCAGTTATCTGGTGACAGTGTCTGCTTGAAGCAGATATAGCGCTGTCTTCACTGTGTATAGCATGCCGTGAACACCTGACATGATACCACACCCAGTCACATTATCCTGACACCAGGCCAACCAGTCATGGAACTACCCTTATATTTGCTTGAGCGTTACCAAGGGAGCTACACCATTACCATTTTTACGACTTTGTTATGTCGTGGCCCGGGATTGAACCCGGGGCCTCCCCTACCTGGAGCTGATGCTCTACCCATTGCACTACTAGGTCTGGTACCACCAATTCACCTCTTTTAAAAATATATAGATTTTACATTGGGACAAGATACAGTCATCAACATCTGATAATATAAACTATTTCATTAAAGGTACAATACATGATTGCATTCAACTTAAATTAGGTCTAAAATAAATGCTTATACATACTACCTAATGTTAATAAGACCTGAATTTTCAAACTGGTGGTTTTTATATATATGAGCTGATTGGATGATATAATGACGGAACCCGAACTTAATTTTTTGTATGCAATTTGTGTTTGGACTATGCATGGACTGCAAAAAAACCCACAAATTTCTTTATAAGAAATTCAAATGACCAGGAAAGGAACTTTTTTCACTCTACACAAACCTCTCTTCTCCAGCATAACTTCCTCTGTCCACAAATTATCATTTGTATCCATGGCAACTGTGAATATCTCAGGGGCGGAGTCTGAACTGGACGAGCTACCCTGGTTGTCTTGGCATCCGGAATCCTCCGATTTCTGACTGCTCTGACTGGTCCCCGCAGACATGTTGTTGTGGTTGGTGGTAGTGGTGGTAGGTGTGGTTGTAGTGTCAGCTGAAATCAATAAAACAATGTAGAACTTGTTGAATATCAGCAATGTTTAGCTCCAGTTATAATGGCACCTTTGTTAAAACCAACTCTAGCCAGTGCTGATGTGACATTTTCATTCAAGTCTTATTTTGATTTTAACTTTAAAAAAATAATTGTGCATGTTAAAGTAAGTTTTACAATTTAAATGCTCTTCTTTGAATTTCTTCTTCAAAATCACTTTTAATGAAGAAAAGATACAAGCCTGATACATTACATTTATTACTTATTTTATTTTAAGAAGAGAAATGTATTAATAAAAAAACAATAAATTTATGATATTAGCCAAGATTTACCAATTCCATACTTTTCAGCTAAAATACACTAAGATTGACCAGAACTCTCTTTAATAAGAGGGATCTTTTCTGCGGGAGAGTTCTTCAACAAGTTTTCTTTGACGACTCATTATGATAGAATTGTGATGTTTTCATTTTTGATATTTATACTTAAAACTTCTTGCTCAACAGAAGTTAATGCTTCATTTAATGTTAAACAATATCAATTAATTAATGAAAAAACTATTACCGCTTAATGATTCACTTATACAACTTATGATCGGCATCAGTTTGTAAACATTGAAAAAATCACCAACTTCTTTATGATTACCATAAATGAATTGGCAATGTTGTAATTTGATGTTGTTAAGTGTGCAAACAATCTTGTTCACTCGAGCTGTGTTTGCAGGCCTGATAAACTGATTAATGACACTTGCTTGTATAACTGGACCACCTGGTGCTGTAGTATGTATTGAGGATTAAGAAAGGCATTAATTTGTTAATTTGTTCTCAAATAACTGTCCTGGTTCTGGGTGGCAGGAGAAAAAAGTGTGTTCTGCGTAGCGAGTTGCCCTACTCAGTGAGGTGGTCATTTAGCAAGGGTTTACAGTGTTTCTTAACATAAAGTATGTGAAAATACCTTCCAAGCAAGGGAGATAACTAACATATTTCTTTCATTTCGAAAATGGGGATTTTTGGTACTTGATGCTCTGGAGTGCAAAGATACAGATTAAAGAGGTACATGACACATAGAACCACAATACAGGTGCTTCATACATATCTATTTTACTAAACCACTTTCGAGAAAATTATACTGTTTTAGACCGATATACAAATATATCTTTATGTAGCCGGGTGATAGGGAGAGAATGTGTAAGCGGTCCGGTTAGCTCAGTCGGTAGAGCATTCGCCCTGTAAGCGAAGTGTCCCGGATTCGAGTCCTGGACTGGCTGCACATTTTTCTCCCTATGTTACATTTATGTATGCATAATTTAAAGATATATTATGTTGGTGAGCTAAAATTTGATGAAAATAGTTGAAAAGCATCACAAAGTTTGTGATTCTCTGAAAAACTTAATTTAGATACTCTTTTGAAGGACAGCATGTTAACATAAAGTTTTGCGTTCAAAGGTAATATTTTATGCCATTTTTCGTTTTGCTTTTCTTTTTATATAAAAACGTGCCAAGTTAACAAACTGTGACTAAGATTTTTTAAAAGGGCCACAAAAAGATAGAATTTATTATGTCAATTTTCCACATTTTGCAATATATTTTATTTGCTTCACATAGTAAATATCTTGTAAATATCAATAACTTTCTAATGAAAATTCAACTTTGAGTGTCATGTCATTTTTATTCATTTTTAGGGATTGTGAAAATTTATGTAAAGAACTTTGTCCACTTATGCTTAAATGAAGGGGTTTTGTCCTTTATCCATAAAACAAGTTAGCCAGACAATAAAACATTTCACCATAAAAGTATAGAATGTTTTTTCTTGCCCAATTTAGTCTTTATAGTTATAATAAATGCAGTACTTTAATAGTATTTTATTATTTGTCTTCCCTCACTCAGAAAACTAACTTCACTCATAAAACACAACTTAGTAAATAAATAATTGAGTAACTGCTGGAGTTTATATCTTCAAGCAATTAGAAACAGTATGGCAAAAATAAATAAACTAATAACATAGTAACAGTTTCTCTAAATGTGGCATTTTCTAGTTTACCCATTTCCACATGTATACCCCATTTTATGCCTTTACATATTAACAATCATTAGCAGTATCTTCTATGTTTATGTGTAACCTGGTTCAACCTTAAAACTATTATTACAAGCTGAACATACATTTATAAAAATAATTTAATTCTTTTAAAGAAAAACAAAAAAGACAGGTGAATTTTCAAAATTATAGATGAACTATGAATGTAAGGGTTAAGAAACATGATGCTTACCCATTGTTCATATAATTTACAAAAACTGTCCACACCACAATGAAAAAGAACAGCAAACATATAGATGACTTGTTTACATATTCACCTGTCTGAAATTAGGTCACGAAAGGTGATTTCCAGTTCAGTTATTTATAGTACCAAAGGGAAATAACTCTTAAATTTCTTAAACTTATTCAACCAGAGTTACATTTCTTACTGTACCTCTTATTAATGTGATCATCTTATCAAATTTTACCATCATTCTTTCATCATTTTTTGTATTTCCATTTTACAATAACTGAAACATTTTTTCCTCAAATAATATATAAAAGAAACATGAAAAGTATTCACATAAAAAACCAAAAAAAAACACCTTACCAGATCCATCATTATCCCCTTCTGTCTTCTCTTCAACTTTTTCCGGCTTCTCTCCATCTTGCTTGTCCGCCTCCTCTTTCCCATCCGTCTCTACGGCATCAACCTCCACCCCTGTGGTAACCACCTTCCTTGGTGACACTGCTGGACTGATAGACTGGAACGAGACTTCAGATGCGAAGCTCACACTTTTCCGTTTGCTGGTTCCATCACGCTCAGTTGAACTATTAGAGCTATGGATACTGTCAGTAGCCTGGATATCAAAGTTGGCATAGTTACCAAAGTTCTCATGGTGGTTATGGGTACCCTCTGTCATATGGCATTCACCATCCTTGCCTGTAATGATAGATTAAGAAGAGCCCCAGATGAGAGAAGTACTGCTCCTGTTGTCTCACTAATTATGAGTACCCACAACATAGGGTTTAGATTAGAATTATGGGATATATTAAATCATGCTTAATCCTTTATTCTTCCTCCAAACACTGTATACCAGGTACTCATTACAATCGTCTCGATGTGACAATTCTAATGAGTATAATGTTTGGTTGAGAATTATGGGATATACAGCTCCTGCTAACTCCTTTATTTTCCTCCAAACACATAATACCTAGACTCATTAGAATTGTCTCAATGTAACAATTTCAATAAATATCCATACTATAGGGTTTTCTTAACAATTGAAAAGGTTGTGTGTGTTTGTTTAATTTTGAAATTTAATAATAAAAAAATTAAAAAGAATAATTAAAGAGGATAAAGAGTAACACACCCTCAGATAATGCTTTGGCACAGTTACTTTTTAAAAACATTAACAAAGGACCAACACTTAAATTCATACAAGTCAGGTTGTACCAACAATATTTGGTATTGATCCTGTTTCCGTTTTGTTTTTGAAATAGATTGCAGTGACCAATAATGATCATTATAACGTCCAGCAATTTTGGTGGAGGAAGACCCCCAAACAAATGTCTGGGTAGAACCACTGGCGCACCGCAGGTCAGCTGAAAGACCTTCCAACATTATGTTGTAAGTCCCGAACGGGACTCAAACCCCCGTGCTGAGGCGCTTAGCAGTCAGAGGAGTTACAAATCGGCGACTCTACCACTACCATGGGCGCCCCCCTTATCTGTCCATAAAATCCTACTAACAATAGCCAATAAATAAGGTAGACAAATCTTGCATACTTGAATCTGAAGGTTAAGTGAGAAAAAAATGTCTATAACGTACCGAGATAAAACATGACAGGCTCAGCACTATCATCTGCTTGATACATCATCAGTTGTCCCGTTTCATCTGACACAATGTAAACCTCATCACAGGCGTACGAATGACGATTCTTCACTTTCTCTTCCAGCTCCTCAAAGTTCAGATTCAGATTATCAGCAGCAGAGAGTGACCTTGATCTCAAACCTCGGTTCCTCTTTCGCAGACATGATTTCAGTGGTTTACGGTCGCCGTTAGGAACTGAACTACCACTGGAAGATGTTGAGTCAATATTCATCGGAATTCCTCGATAGATATCATTCTCCACAACGATGATCTTGTCTTTTCCAATGGCACGGTAGAAGTCACTCTCTGTGAAATCACGTTCACTACCGCAATATGGTCTCTTGCCGTCAGCCATCAATGCTGGGCAACAGTCGCCAGCCAAGCAGATGTTTCTATGGCAACAGTGTTGCTCTGGAGACGCAACCGGTGTTTGCTCCTCCTCCAATGCATAAAGATTCTCATTACTCTCTGTCTCCACATTTTTTGCCAGTGTTATATTTGCCCATTTCTGATTCAGTCTCCCAGTCACGTGACTTTTCGATCCCGGCACCATCTTTGGATGCACCTCATTTGCATATTTTACTTCCACACCGTTTGAAGCAGATTTTGAATTTGCACAATCAGAAAGACGATTTGGTGCAGATAGCGATTTTTTCTTAGGCAGACAGCAAGATTTTGAAAATCGAATCAACTCTGTGTGTGGTGGAAAGAAGATAAGACGTTCCAGATCTGTTTCGGGACTCTCATTTGACCTACTTCTGCAGTCACAGAAGCCGGGATCTATACCTGACGATGCGGAACTTGATGAAATCCCGCTACTGCTCTCCCCCATTTCTGTCTGGCCTTTCACAGCGACTTTCTTACTTGTTTGGCACTGCTCGCAGCACTGGAGTGACTTGTGGCATGGGTTTAGTTTCTGCTGGTAAATGTTGAACTTCTCCAGTTCGGTCTTTGTCGCTATAGTTACGGGGACTGGCAGATTGATTTTCATTGGATCAAACAGCGAGTCCTTGCTGTCTTCCTTCTCCTGGGTCATAGATGAGGAGAGAAACCCAATGTCTGGCAGGGACTGAACCGAGTAATACTTGCTTAGATTCATGCGTCTCATAGGTGACTCGCTACTTAAACGACCAGCAGATTTTGATCGACCCAGTTTCATTGATCTACCACCTTTACCAGTATATGAACGATCGGCATCAACATACGCAGCTCTGTCACTTGGTCTCCGGTAGTTATCTGCACTTTTTGATCGCTGAATTTTCCTTGTTCCCGATAAATCTGATTCAATAAATGTTTTATCTGACATATTTAGGACATCATTTGTTGCAATTCCTTCATTGGATTTGAGAAAGTTGAAATCATCAAAGTTTTCTGACAGGATTGAAAGTATTTCCTCCTCCTCAAAGTCTGAAGTCTGTAGAGCTTGGTCACGTTTCCCGATGCCAGAAATAACACCAAGGTCTTTGAAAGCCTTTGAATCACATAATGTCTGCATGGCGAAGTCTTTTGTGACCGGTGGAAACTGCGATGCAACCGTTTTGGTTCCGCACCAAAGTGTGACTGTCTGGGGTGATATTATTGTTTCTTTGTTGAAGCATTCATGAATATTTGCTGTCTGGCATGCGAGGGAGTTTGGTCGGTTTGAGTCCCGTGATGATGATGAACATTCCATTTTAAGCCAATCAAAGATCCGCTTGTTGGTGTATGCTTTGGTCACACTGTCAGGAAGATTTCCTGCCAAAGTCTGACGATGACACTGACAATGTGAACACTCTGCAGAAGAAGTCGAAGAATCGCTCATCTCTTGCCCACATTTTGCTTTCTGCGGTAAAAAGTTCGGCCAAAGAATTTGTTCAAGGTTGCTCATAGTTTCTGGAGAAACTGGGTTCGACTGACTCTTCATCCGCTGATAAAACTCAAACAGCGATGCCGAGTGACGCTTATTATGGAAGCTCTCGCTAACTTCAGACAGTTTACGACACTTAACACTTGACCAGCTAGTGGAGTTGTTCAGTTCAGGGAGACTTTCACACTTTGACTGGTCCTTCTTTCCTGACTGTAGATTCTTCAGCTGTTTCCATGATACCAGGTTCTTCATACGTGGGACAGTGTGACTGTGGACCGCAGCCTTACGTAGAATCTCAACTGGTTTACCAATGCCTACCAGATACAAATTTTCCGATTTTTGGCCCCCTTTCTTTCCTTTCACGGCTCCTGTTGTTTTCTGTTGAGAATCTTTATCTTTTTTCAATGTGACTGTTGGAGAGAACTGTGAACCAGAACTCAGTGTTGGTAAACTTTTACTGCCGGCAGTCAGAGTGGGACTGGTCTTGGCTTGTTCTTCCTCGCTGGTATCGCCACTTTCCACAATCATCTCTTTTAATGGTACCAGCTTCTTCAGAACTCGACCGGATAAATTCTCTCGTGCTGAATATTGATGTGCTTTGTGCAAGGGAGACAATTTGTTGAAGCACATATGGAAGCTATCAGTGCTTTCTTCCTGCCCATCTGTGTGATGCGCACAATCCGATGTCTCACTCTGCCCCCAATGACCTGGACACGAGTCATGTGATGTCATGGATAACGAGATATCTGTCTCTGATCCCGATACCTTCGAATGGGACCCGTCAAATGAGAGAAAATATTCTTCCTTCTTTGGGCAGCAATCAACGTTCAGATTGGTCTCTCCAGACCCATTACTTCCACTCATATCACCATCATTCCCATGATCATGGTCTACTCTTTGATTTTTCGATAAACTCTCAGATGAGAGAAGATTTGATGGCGTAGGCGTGAAAAGTGGTCCATCGCTCAAATCGATTATATCACTCGAACCCATCATGTCTCTCTCACTTGACGACACTTCCATCGTAGAATTATGTGAGCCGGAATTTCCTGAGAATTCCGAATCGTACTGTCTTTGTCTCTGATTCTCATTCTCCTCCTCGTTCTCAATTATAACATGTGACCCACGCATGTTGTTTAAACTCAAGTTTGACGATGCTTTCGAGTTGTTAAAACTCACATTTGATGATCCACCTGTATGAAAACACAGATAACTTCCAGTGACCATATTTGGAAAGTCCAGAATCGTCGTACTTGGGTCAGACTCGATAGGCGTCACAGACGTCTCTCTCAAATTAGTGTCAAATTGCACAGTAAAATCATCTTCGTAATAATAATCATTGTCACATGGTTCATCGGGTGAAACTTTTTCTCGTTTCGGCGAACCATTCTCACACAATGACGAGGTACTACTTTCCAACCGATTTTCGGCCTGAACATTATGCGAGTTACAACGACAAGAGACTTTTTGCTCACTCTCGTTTCCACCACTTGGCGAGTTACATTTACATCCCTCACTCTCCTTATTCTGATTGGTCAATCCAACTTCCCGTTTTGCATATTTTTTCGGGGTACCCAGCTCTGCATCTGAGCTAGAAGTGGAGTCTGTCAGCTCCTTCATTCTGTTAGAGAATCGGAAAATCCTGTTGCTAGGACAACCGTTGCTATGGTTACTGTGGTTGCTATGCTCAAGATCAGAACTCGAGCTTGACTTTGATGGAGAAATACACTTCCAACTTGTCATTACAGCTCCGCCTCTTTCATTTTTATTTTTTGTTGGAGAATTTTCTGGTGAATTTTTCTCATCAGAGCTAGTTTGACCAATCGAATCCTTTCTCACTTTTGTCGGCGAACCAGCTTTCACCTTACTCCAAGTTGTCTTTACACTATCAGAACTTTCTGACGATGACGATAACGATGAACGTATTGTCTGGCTGTTGGCAAACGTAAACCTTTGTGGAGGTGGGGATACATTCTGAGACCTGTCATTATCGGTAACAGGGGTGTCTGGTATTGGGTTCTGCCCATTTTGTGTTGATTTAATGACATTAGGTGCATTGAAGATGTTAAGTTGATTCTGATTGGACAATCTCTCAGGTGATGTTTGGTTGTCAAGGGCGTTGTTCATATTGGTTGTCGTGGTGATTGTTTGGTAGATGACCTGGCCTGGATCACAGGATCGACTGTCACCATTCCAAGTGGTCTGAAAAATACAAAAAATTAGAGACATCAGTATTGTGGGGTTGAACTTGCTAAATTGGATATCTAGATAAGAAGAGTATTTTTGAAGCTTAATTCTTTATTTTCCATCAAAATCCTTTATACCTGGTACTCATTAGAATTGTTTCAGAGTACCCACAATGTAGGATTTGGTTGAGAATTATGGGATATACAGAATACTGCTTACTCTATCATCGCTTATCCAAACGCTTTATACCTGGAACTCATTAGAATCATCTCAATAGAACATTTTCAATTAATGTAAACAGTACAGGGATTGGTTGAGAATTATAAGATATATTTTAACACAAAATCAGATTTACTCATTTTATCAATGAGTACCCACAAAATAGGGTCTGGGTGAGAATTATGGAATATATACAGCTCCTGCTAAATCATCTGTTTCTCATTTTAACCCTTTATACCTGGTATTCATTAGAATTGTCTCAATGAACAGTTTGTAGAGTATTATGGAATATACTGCCACATTACAGCCAGGTTTACTTTCGTCATGTTGGGGATGGGATGGGATTAGCCGGCATTTTTGCCGATACTGCGCAGCGACATTTCTATCATTATAGCACAGGGGCACTTATGAGGTGCCCAGGGACTGAAACCCGGCCGGTCCATTATACTGACACCGACGAGTCAGGCGTAATGCTGTCCCCTTAGCCCCGAGCGTTAGGAGGGAAGCCACTACTACCAACTTTAAAGTCTTTGATTTGACCCGGCTGGGGTTCGAACCCATGACCTCCCGATCCGCAAGCCGACGCTCTACCACCTGAGCTATTGTTGCCGGTCTCCTCATGTTGGTACTTCTAAAAGTCATCAAGACAATCACCAATACACAGACTGTAGAAAACCTAAGAGCTCTTCTTAATCCTTTATTTTTTAGTTTAATTAAGAATTATGGGACAAAATGCCCAATAAAATCATAGATATACATATCTGAGGTGACAAACAAAATAATTGTCCATTTCCAAGTAGTTAAAACAGTATGTACACATAAAAAAAAAAAATGCACAATTTCGAGAAATTAAAATAGCATTGTTTACTTTACACATATAAAAAAAGCATTTGTACAATTTCAAGAAATTAAGAAAGCGTTGTTTACTGTACACATAAAAACATTGTACAATTTTAAGAAATTAAGATACAATTGTTTACTTTACACATAAAAACATTGTACAATTTCAAGAAATTAAAATAGCATTGTTTACTTTACACTTTAAAAGCATTGTAGAAATAAGCCAAGAACTTAAAACAGTATTTTTAATGTACAGTAAAAATGCTTAAATATTTAAGTAAAAAATATCCAATCACAGATATCCAAAACTGAAAGTCATTGGTCTTAGAAATTTCCTCTTGCAATCTGTTATTGTACTTTCATCTGAATCCAATATATCACCTTATCGTTACAGCATCCAAGCTCACTGGGTCAAAAGTAGCATTACTCCAATGTGTTTAGAATAACATGCATAGCACATCAAAAAAATCTCACATAGGATTTCAGGCACAAATATCCTGGAATCAACCTCTTAGCAGATATCCATACTCACTGGGTCAAAACTAGTACTAACCCAGTGTGTATAGAATAAATAACATGCATAGTGTAGCTCAGAAAAAAATCTTGCGTAAGACTTCAGGCACTTATATCAAGGAATCAACCTCTGAGAAGATATCCAAGCACACTAGGTCAAAACTAGTACTAACTTACAAGATTTTAGGAATTACATTCAAACAGTAGCTTAGGAGAAAATCTGAGAAGTACTAATATCCAAGAATCAACCTAATAGAATATATCCAAGATCACTGGGTCAAAAACAGAAGACATCACTGCCACACTCTCATTATGACTGACTCAGTACATGCATTACACCCAGAAAACATCTATAGCTACCCCAAATATCCAACATACTTTGTCATTATCCAGGGCCAAGAACTGAGCCAATGTCTCCAAATGCATTCCAAATTCACCTACCAACATTGTATCATTCTCAGACAATCATACCCCTTGAATGCAGAGGTAGCAAACAGCACTAGGCAAGGTGCCCTTTCAATTAGCGCACTAATTACACTAATTAAGTAATCATAACATGAGAGAACCAACAAAGGCCTCACCTCCATTATCTCATAACATCACTTGGCCTGATTCAAACCATGGCAAATAAGGAAGATCATGATCAGCAAGCACCTGCTACAGACCTGTGTGATCAGGATCTACAATAGTTGTGGCTACATCTCTAGAAATGAACCTGTTGACTTGTCCATGTAATTGTAAGAAAATAACTCAGAACTAGTATGGATTTTATCTCAAGTGCATTATGTTAAGCTGTTCCTGGAAGGGAAGGCCATGAGGGTGGGGTATGTATTATTGTTATTTGGAGGTTAGTGTTTCCAGTATGCAGATGGCAGTCAAAACACAAGTGTTTCTGATTAACTACATTGGTACAATGGTACACCGGAACCCACTGTAAATATTCTATTATCAATTCACACATATACCTCAGGTTAATCTGACAGAAAACTTTGTTCTCATAAATTTGTGTATGAAGCTTTTGATTGGCTCCATGTCCAAAATGGCACAATTACAATTTGTAAACAAAAGGCACTGCAGGTCAGTGCGGCCATCTTGTCAGAGACAAATAGTTCGTTTTTTTAACTTCAATGGAAGAGTAACATCAATGTAACACAGTGAGATGGGATTTGTCGACATTTTTACCGATACTGTGCAGCGACTTTTCTATCATTATAGCAAAGGAGCACTTATGTGGTGCCCAGGGACTGAACCCGGTCGGTCCATTATACTGCCACCTACGAGTCAGGCGTAGTGCTGTCCCCTTTGTCCTGAGCATTATGAGGGAAGCCACTACTACCAACTTTAAAGTCTTTGGTTTGACCAGGCCGGAGTTTGAACCTGCAACCTCCTGATCCGCAAGCCGACACTCTACCATTTTGAGCTATTGTTTTAATGTTGTCTTCGACGTTCTATGATTGACAGTCCATTCTTACACATACTTCGAGCAATACTTAAAAAATAATAGGAAAAAAATAATTCCTTCATTAGAAGGTAGATGTTCATTTATATTTTATGTACAATACTTCAGTAACGTGGGAACGACGGGCAACTGGGTTCATTAAGTTTTCATGTCTTCTCCAAAATTCATTATTAATCATGTTGAACAAAGTGATTTATCTTCTCTAATATACATTATTTATCATGTGGACCAAAGTGATTTATCTTTTGTAACATACATTGTTTATCAAGTAGAACATAGTGATTTTTCTTAACTAACATACATTATTTAACATGTGGAACAAATTGATTTATCTTCTCTAACATACAATATTTATCAATTTCAAACATTTCACACTGAACAAAATAATTATCTTCTCTAAAATATTTGACATCTTATATTTATCCTTTTTGTCCTTTTTATTCTATGAACTTGGACATTAGCTTCCCAGCTATACACAGAAGTAAGAAGAAACTCGACTTTCTCTCCCATTTATCATCTTGCACTCAATGTCAGATCTTCTTGGAAGATATCATTTTTAACACCATTATCTGTCTAGTCCCCATCCCCATGTCTCACCTCTACAATCCTCCACCCACCCATCCTTACTCTCTCCTCTCCCCTTCCACCCCATCTTCACTCTCTCCCCCCCCCCCCCCTCAACTTCTCCCTCCTTCAAGACAATAAATAAGTTTCAGTATTTTCAGCAGAGTTTTCTGCTTCAAGCTGGGCCTTCCCTCCCAGATAGATGCATCTACATGATTTTACTGCACACACAACTATAACAGTTTCCATGACAACCACCAAAAATATATTGTCTGAGACATCATCCAGTCAGCTTTCTCCAGAGCAGTGATTCTCAGATACTCGAGCAATCAAGCCATTCTTATTGTGATGGGGGTTTCCCCCAACTTTTACCAAGACATTAGCCCTTAGTCAGCTACATTTTGATACAAGTCCATAACACCGTACCTGGTACCGCAATCGGTAGAGCATCAGCTCCAGGTACGGGAGACCCCAGGTTCGATCCCAGGTCGCGACATACCGAAGTTGTTTAAAATGGTAGTGGTATAGCTCCCTAGCTAACCCTCAAGCAAATATAAGGGTAGTTCTACTACTGGTTGGCCTGGTGTCAGGATAATGTGACTGGGTGTGGTATCATGCCATGTGTTCACGGCATGCTATACACAGTGAAGGCAGCACTATAACTGCTTCAAGTGGACACTGTCTCCAGATAACCGAAATATTGTTGGTGGGACGATAAACCCAATAAACAAACAAACAAAAAAGAACATAACCTTTAACCAAGACATTAGCCCTCAGTCAGCTACATTTTGATTCAAGTCCATAACCACTGTCTATTCCATGATTTTCATCTTAGTATGAGTAAAATTGGTATTTTCTATAACGTGCCACTACAGACACTATCGACCTATTATCAGAAATAGAGAAAATAGTAAATATTAAACAAATAACCAATAGTTTGAATAAGATTGATAAACACATTAATACAAAGAACAACTTTACATATAATATAATACTGCATGCTCGCTATAGTTATACATAAAATAAAAAGAACGTAATTTACCGAAAAAGGAACCGTTCATTGGGAATGTGTAAATTGCGAAACTTCCAGAATTCGGACCGCCTTGTCCATTTTCCCTCGATTATTCTCTAGCTAAAACGAGAATGTCTAAATATATACGCTCGCATGTGAAAAAGAAATTTCACCATTCCATATATAGGTGGCGCGCTCCAGCGCGTCGCCAATAATAAGTCGGATCAACACCACAGCCAGCATTATCATTTATGTACATTTTTAACAACACATTAACTGAAACATCAGCAACAGCACATTGAAAACAAATATTGTTATTATTTATCAGATTATTCATTGTTGCTGTAATCGATTCAGTCAGATAAATAATGCTGAATTTCGAACAATGTATGGACCGAAATCAATGGTGAACAGTTTTTAACACACGTGCGTGAAATATCTCTAATAGGTAAAAATGCTGATTACGGGTTATAAACATCCACCGACTGTGGTTGGATGCTGAGAAATCATGTGATAAACTGTAGAGGTGGCTCATTCACCATGGGTCATCAGGTGTTTTAATGGACCGTGGTGCGAAGAGGTGATCCTGGCCAATAATCCTTTCGTAGCTTCCTCTCAATTTATATACCAAAGGCGACCTTTACGCTGATTCCATTAAAAACTTTATCGCGATTTGTGTAGTTTTGTTTCTTGGCCATACAAGTCAGGTTAAATTGTCTGGATGCTTTTACTGTACATTTATTTCCAGATCAGTCAAGCTAACCAACGTCTACTAAATTAATACAAATCCTGACCAAATGTGATCGGGACAAAAGTCTGAGACTCATACCTCCTTGGGAAACTAATTGTGTTGTTAAAGGTGGTATCCAACAGTTTGGGCCAAAAATATTTTCATTAAACATCATAATAAACCATTGCTACCTGAACAGATAACGCACAATGATATTTATTGATGTCCTACACCTGTCTGAAAAGTGAACCATAACACCACAATCGTCATTACAAACATGTATATCCTATCTGAGCCCATGCTGCACAGTTAGCTATTTTAAAACCAATAAACCATGTGACCACTTATGTTTAAGTTTATCTACATTATCCGCTGTGATGTCAATGTCTATTTTTAGCAGGAATCACAATCGTTCTTATTTATAGATTTGAAAAGTATGAACATTTCAGTGTTCATTAACGAGTATCACTGCCCTAAAATTGAGATACTGTTGAAAATAATCAAAGCTTAGACTAAAGTGTGTTTTGCTTTTTTCTGAAAAAATTATGTACAAACAGAGGTCAGAAATTGTTATATATATTAGATATAGGCAAACTGTCGGCTACATCCTTTAATTATATCCATCAAAGATTAGGGTTACAGACTGGTATATTCACCAAACGCATGACTGAAAAATATTACAAGCTTAATTAGGTAATAAATTAACATTAAATGCTCAGTGAATATTATTCCGATGGGGAGACTCTTTATTTATGTTTCGGCCCTGTCAGCCTTTTTCAAAATACAAAACAGTGACGAACGACTTTACATTCTGCGGCTCTTTCATACAAACCAACAAATTGAATTAAAGAGACTATAACATTAAATGTTCAAGCCAAGGCATGATAATTTCTATTTTGAGTCGTGTGATTATGGCGGGTTTCTGCACTATTTTTTTGCCAAATCTCCAGCAGTATATTGGCATAGCGTGTTAAAAGTCATTTTCTAATGCTAATCATAAATCAATTAAAGTCATTCTCTAATGCTAATCATAAATCAATTAAAGTCATTCTCTAATGCTAATCATAAATCAATTAAAGTCATTCTCTAATGCTGATCATAAATCAATTAAAGTCATTCTCTAATGCTGATCATAAATCAATTAAAGTCATTCTCTAATGCTAATCATAAATCAATTAAAGTCATTCTCTAATGCTAATCATAAATCAATTAAACAGATAATTGTCTCTATTCGAGCCTGCCTGATCAGTATCTGCACTATTTTTATGCTAAGTCTTAAGAGAAGCAACAGGTCTGTTTATCATTGAGTAGCATGAACAGGAAATAATTTAGCAAATAAATTTGAACAAAATCCCAACTTTCCCGCTAATTGGCAGCAATTAAACACATTTAGGGACAGATGGAAAAAAAGAGGAAACAAAGTAACTCCAACGCAACCCGCCTATCTAAGAATACTATAACTTAAAAGTTATTAAACTGGGGGTTATTAAACTTGGGGTTATCAAAGTAGGTGTTATTAAAGTAGGGGTTATATTACTTGTTGTTATAAAGCTATGTGTTGTTAAACAAGGGCTTTATAAACTTGGGATTATTAAAGGAGGGATTATTAAACTTGGAATTATTAAATGTTGGGTAATTTAATTTGGGGTTATTTAACTTAGGGTAATTAAACTAGTGTTATTTAACCTGTGGTTAGTAAACTTGGGTTATTTAACTTTTGGTTATTAAACATGGGGGTTAGCAGGCTAAATTTAAAAATTAAGTCTAGTTTTACATCTACATGTCTAAGACTGCTCATCTCTCGCCACATGGCAGGGGCGTGCCTGGGCTTACGCACTTACGCACGTGCGTACAGTTGCTTCCAAAAATTGAAAAAATAAAAACGCCTAAAAGTGAATTTAAATCGTCGCCTAACCCGGGTTAGGCACTACCAGTTAATTGTCTTTATTATTTAAATCCATGTAATTTAAACATTTTTCTAATTCTACACAATCTTCAACAATCCAACTTGACGTATTTCTGTCTCTTCCTGCTTCTAAGACAATTCGTTGTTCTAGACAGTGAGAGTACCCGCCACTCCTCCCCCCGAATGCATCTACGGCGTTCTATGGAAAAAATCCGGATGGGGGTGGGGGGCACGCCTCAGGACTCCCTAGGGATAGTGCGTATACTCAAAAGTCGCCCAGGCACGCCCCTGCATGGGTTCGAGTCCCATTCAGGTCAAAGGACTTAACGCGGGAAGATCTTCCAGCTGGTCAGCAGCGGACCCGTTGTCCTTCCCAGACATTTATCTGGAAGTTTTCCTCAACCAAAATAGCTGGACACTGCTTTAATGACCACTAATTATGTGGCAGCAATATTTGTCAAAATAAAATAAAAATCTACACACAAAAGGTGCCTAGACATTGGCAAAGGCACAACACCAAAAAGAGTAGATCCTGACCTGACAGACGGAAGCTGGTTAATCGGAATCAACAACATTAGCCAAAAGCCTTAAGAACATGTGTTTAGCTGGTTGCGGGATAAGAAAATGACGCAGATTAAGGGAAATTCATCAATATGGATTTCTATACCAACAAACTAACAATGAAGTTATGTGTTCCAACATCCAAGAACTTGGCTCTGTGCCAGCAAGCAGCATCTTCAAAGGGGTTTTCCCTTTCTGCTATTATGTTATATGCAGCAGCTTTCACATCATTAAAGGGATACACCCGTACATCAAGAATGTAATTTTCTTTTTAAAGAGGTTTATACCACATTTTTATAAAAAAAAAAAAAAGCCAAAAGAGACATGTGACTGGAAATAACAGATGCCCTTAAAGATGCAATGACCTCAAGTATGAGCTTGACCTTAAGGGGTGAACCAGTAAATGTTATACCTTCAGGCCTTATTGAAACAACCAATCAAATCCTGATTTTCTGTAGTGACCCCAATTTTCTAGTATCAGTCCAGTCTTGATAAAATATTGCCTCTGCAGTTTAATTTCAATCGGGACACACACAAAAATGGAAAAAAAAAACCAACAATATGCAATAAATAATATATTTTTGCATTTTCGAACATTAAAGGTGGTATCCAACATTTTGCCTATGTCTAATACATGTTAACAACATCTTTCTTCTGTTCTTTAGAATTTGTGTGTATTGCATTATTTTCTACTTTAGATTAAATAATGGCTATTTAAATTACTATTTAAATTACATTTCATTACTTGCAAGATGTTACAAATTTTGTGAAATGTATCACTTTAAATGTCCAATATTTCTAAATCAATAAATAATGATGATAGATATCAATGACACCGATCTAGGGCATAAATAAAAAGCAAAGAAGCAAGCAATAAAAGTAAAAAGCAAAGAAGCAAGCAATAAAAATAAAAAGCAAAGAAGCAAGCAATAACGCAATTTATTTCATGTGGCAAAGTTTTTGTGTGTGTTTTCTAAATAGAAGACCATGTATACTAAGAGTTTAAGTGTAGTTTGCAACTGCATATATATGAATGAAGCAGACGGCAATAACAATAGTGAAGTTGTGGGCAATAAAAAATATTGATAAAGAAAATCATCAATAAAAATAGCGATCAAAATATCCTGCCAGCACTAGTACTGTGGTTAGCAGAGCCATGATCTTTCCTGTGTTGTATTTTGTAAGCTATTTGAGTCTGTATCTCCCAGGAGCTCTCATTGAGGTAACTCAGGTAGTACATAGAACAAAAAAAACAAGCTTCTAGGTAACTGTGATTGATTGCTATGGAGATATTAGTCAGACTGGTACCTGGATTTTGCCATCTCTGGATTCCATCTTCTGTTCAACTTCAGCAACAAAAACAAACACCATTTTATGACATCTCAATATCTAACCTGCTGGGAGCGTGAATTGATCAGGTTTAAGCAAAGAGTGTAGATCCAGATCACACAGCAATAAATACTGCCATCTATGTATGGAATATTTAGCACAATAAATATTTTGTGTTTCTTGAAAACAAATAAAGCACCTTAATAACTAAAACTGATTAATTTTGCTTTTATATATTTGTTCTGTTGTAGATATACCAAAAAAAGATAACAAGTTTTAGTTCATAGGTTTTCCTTATTCACCTATGGAATAAAAAAGACTTATTTCACTTTTGTATATTTGTTCTGGCATATCGACAAAAATATTTTCTTATTAAATCTGAAAGACTGAAAGAGATTTATTTTGCCATTGAATATTTACTGTATCTTATATATCATGTATAAGAAAGAAGATTTAGTTGCTGCTTGCTTCATCCACAATCTAACTGCTAAAAGACATTTATATCTCCCTAGTGTTTTATTTATTTCATATTTATACATATATACAAAATAGTTATTTGTTTTGTGTGTTTTTCCAATCTACACAAAAACACGCAATCTTAACTCTCTAAACATGCACAAGTTTGTTGATGCTTAGGAGAATCATCTAAATCAAGATCAGCATGTTTCAGCTGGAAGAAGGACGACCAGAACAGAGCCAGATATAACAGAAGTACAGCCCCTCTAACTCCTTTATTTCTCCTCTAAACCTTTATACATGGTACTCATTAGAATCGTTTCGATCAGACAATTCTAATGAGTACCCACAATATAGGGTTTAGTTGAGAATTATGGGATATCACCTCCTACTCCTTTATCTCTCTTCCAAACCATTCATACCTGGATCTCAGTAGAATCGTCTCAGTAAGACAATTTCATTGAGTATCTACACTAAAGGGCTTGAATTATGGAGTATATAGCAGCACTAAATCAGATTTGAGCTGGAGCTGTCAGAACCTGCACCATTTGCGACCAAGTCTTTAGTGACATTTGTGTGCAGACTCAACAATAACTTATATAAATATATATATGTATATATATTTTTATTCCCCATTGTATATTTTGTTCTAATATATATATATATATATATATATATATATATATATATATATATATATATATATATATATATATATATATAAATATATATGAAGACTGACAAAAAGATTTTTTAGTTTTTCTCTTAATCACGCATGCTGCATGTTGTGCTAAAAAATGTATAAAAGATATGTTAACAAACCATTTTTTTTAATGGTCATCTCATTTATTTCCGAAATGGGTGCCAGTGACTGCTCAGCCTCGCGGGTATGGGCAAAGGAATTAACGTCTTCAATTTTACATGGCAGCCCCTGTGGTTCTAACCAGCCATATAACTGATATCAACCTCCACCAATATAGTTAGACATCGCTATTGCATCAGGAACAGAAAAAAGTCAGCTTCCACTGGGGTTCGAACCACAGACTTCCCTAAATTCTAGTGGGTCACTCTACCAACTGAGCTTCAGTGGCTCTGTAAAGAAACTACCAGTGAAACTGCTACACTCCTCCCACCTTACACAATGAGATACACTCTGAAACTCATCCCTGGTTCTACTCCACAGCACTGTCACATATCACAGTATAAACAGGCTACTGTAGTAGGTCATGTCACTGTAGCCGTGTGATAGGGAGAGAATGTGTAAGCGGTCCGGTTAGCTCAGTCGGTAGAGCATTCGCCCTGTAAGCGAAGTGTCCCGGGTTTGAGTCCCGGACTGGCTGCACATTTTTCTCCCTATGTTACATTGGCGCCCAACGTAAACGACCCGCGGTCGTTACGGTACTCAAGTGTTTGAGTTGGTTATGAGTTGTATGTAGAGCATACGGTCTGTGGAAATTCGAGGACGAATTTCAAGTTGCCCGGGGTGTATGTAGCCGGGTGATAGGGAGAGAATATGTAAGCTATCCGGTTAGCTCAGTCGGTAGAGCATTCGCCCTGTAAGCGAAGTGTCCCGGGTTCAAGTCCCGGACTGGCTGCACATTTTTCTCCCTATGTTACAGCACCAAATGTAACAGGAGCTAAAAAGTGAGCCTCCACTGGGATTCGAACCCCAGACCTCCCCAATACTAGCAGGTCGCTCTACCAACTGAGCTATAGAGGCTCTGTGAACAAAACTGCCAGAGGCTTTGTGAATAAACTACTTTGTGAAACTGCTACATTATAATGACTATTATTATGTCACTGTGATGTATTTCAAAAACGAAACATTTCTGAAAGTCAAAGATTAAAACTGACGTCTCTGATAATCCAGAGCTTATACATTTCTGATACACGCGAAACTAGAAGCGTGTCGCATACAGCAGAATTTATAACCGTGGAAACGTGATTGATGATTCCGACGCTATACATGAATGGGATCTTCTGGGGGAACTTTCTCAACAGGCAGTGCTTCTAATAATTCAAACAACAAAATCAATTTTCCTCCTTGCATGGAGAGGGTGTCAATGGCACATAGCCCTGAGCTCCACAGTCTGGCTGCAGTAATTAATTCCAAGCTTGAATTGTTAGAAGTTTTTATCCATTTATTCTTATCTCTCCAGTCTGTCAATCTACATATTAGAGGTAATGTGTCTTTGAAAATGATGCAAGGTTTGACCAACAGGATTTGAATGAGATAAAAAAAAACGAGAAGAGATTTATAACGTTTTTTTGTTTAATTTTTAAACTGATAATATCATAATAGGGTCTTTTTTAATATTGTGGAAAATGTTTATATTAAAAAAAATGTGAAAAATTTATTACATATTTGTTATATATTTTGTATGATGACACCTATTATCGATGTACACAAGCACTGCACTGTGCACACATGCTATTTACAAATGGCTGAGGTTACTGTAGCACAGTGAAATATAAACTGTGTAAGGACTGAATTTATCTTAAGTTATAATTTCTTTCTTGGAAACAACTTCTTTTTTTTTTCTTTTTTTTTTTTTTACATAATTATTGTGTTATGCTTTTATATTTTCTGCTGCTCTCTTTTCCTTCCTTTATCTTTCTATTTCACTTCCTTCCTCATTCCCTTTCACTATGTTGTTTTCCTCACTTTTTCTAGATTAATGCAAAATAACTTTATCATTCCCAAGTATCCCTTTTCTTGTCTCTTTCCCTTCCTTTCAATCTTTCCATCCAACTACAAGGTGCAAAAATATCAAGGGAGATGAATGCCAAGGTAAATGTTGGATCCTTTGCTTTATTCCCTGTTGCCTGCTACATTTTTTGTTGTTATTGCAAGCTGCATTGTTTACTTCAGCATTCTTTTCTTGAACAAAGCCTCTCCAAACAACCTCCAATTCCAGTTACTGCCTGCTACATCAGTTACATCTTCTTACTGCCTACTACATCAATGACATATTCTTACTGCTACATCAATGACATATTCTTAAAATGCAAGCTAACCTGTTAACCTTGGCATAATTGGTTGTTTTTATACAAATATTAAGCCGAACAGCTGCAAGTTCATGTTTCTGCCTGCTACATCATATATATGTATATATTTTTTATTCCTGTTACTTTCAGACCTGGAAAGGCAATTGGTCATCTCCAGGTATGGGAGGCGATATGGTTTGATCGCAAGTCGCGACATAACAAAGTTGTTAGAAATGGTAGTGGTATAGTTCCCATGTTAACACTCAAGCAAATACATGTGTAGTTCCACAACTGGTTGGCCTGATGTAAGGATAATGTGACTGTGTATGGTATCATGCCGGTTGTTCACAGCATGCTATACACAGTGAAGGCAGCACTAAATCTGCTTCAAGTTGACATCATCTCCAGATAACTGAAATACTGTTCGTGTGACGATAAACCCAATAAATAAATAATAAATAACTATTCCCGTTATTGCCTGCTACATTGCAGTATAATAAATATATCTTCTTTATAAATGCAAGCTGCATTGTTATACTCTGCTTTTTTGGTTGTAATGTGAATTCCTGTTATTTCCTGCTGTCCTCAAGAGCATCATCAATGAGCCCGTAATTGTTCTCCTGGAGCTTCAACACCCACTTTAATTCCCTCCCCATGGCACCAGATGACTCTCATCTTGGGTAGTGACTCATTTTCATCTGAAACTCCATTATCTCCATGACTGTCTCATGAAAGTTGCTTGACTGGTTACTCTCAATAATTCACACATGATATGGAAGTAGTTCTGCTAACTAGTCTAATAATTTATCAACCCAATTTGTGCTTTTTGGTTTTGTCTGTGGCTCTTTTATTTCATTATTTACTATCAATTTTGTCAATTTTGTGTCTTTATTTGGACATTTTATCCACCTGTGTTTTATTTTGATAATAATTTGTTCACCTATTTATATATATGCCTTCGTCTTTCTTTCTTTCTTTTTTTTTATATTTTCTCTCTGCCTCTCCCCATCTCTCTCTCTCTCCCCCCTCTCTCTCTCTCTGTGTCTCTCTCCTTTCCTTTCTCTCTTTATTTCTCCCACCCCCTCTCTCTGTGCCTCTCTCCCTCTTTCAATTTCTCTCTCTCTTTCTGTCACAATCTGCCTCTCTCGCTCTCTCTCTATCAATGCCTCTCTCTCTCTAACTGTCACTTTTTGACAATCTACAGATCTGTTCATCTCTTCATCAATCTGCCAATATCTGTTTGTACCGCAATTAAATATACCGGACAGCCTACTCTCTGTCTAACTACTTGTCTCTCCATCCATTTTCCTTAAGATCTTTCCAAAGCTTTCTGCCTATCTAGTAATTATCAGTTAGTTTTTTATTTACAAAATCTGTCTGTCTATCCACTTTTCATCTTTCTACCCTCATTCCATGTTTTTGTTCCGCAATGACTCATTATATTACATTATCTGCATCATTAATTCATCTAGACCATCAGTCTATCATACCTCCCTCCTGCTATCTCTTTTTCTACCTAAATACTACAAGCAAAAGCAACCTGGGGCTGAATCCATTAAAAAAATTCATGTTATTTCTTTTTATTAATACAAATAAAAAATATCCGTAAATTTTGAAAAAAACTAAGAATTTTCTTAGATTAAATGATTTAATGAATGAAACTTATATCTTAGAAAAAAGTTTAAGATAAAAGAGCATTTTTTAGCTTAAGTTTAAAAATAAGAATAAATAATTTATAATAAATAAAGCATAATAAAGAACAATCAATAATCAATAAGGTATAATAAATGAAGTACAATAAAGTATAATAATTATAATTATAATAATAATAACAATGATAAAAATAACAATAATAACAACCATGATAATATTATAATAATAATGATAATGATAATAATAATAATAATAATTACTACAATAACAATAATAATAAAAAAAATTATAATAATAATAACAATAATATAATAATAATAATAATAATAATGATAATAATAAAAATAATAATAATAACAATTATAATAATAATAATATTAATAATAATAACAATAATAATACTAATAATAATAATTACAATAATAATAACAATACTACTACTACTAATAATAATAATAATAACAAAAAAAAATAATAAAGATTTTTTATCAATATGATTCCTAGCCAGTTTAAGGCGTCTGCAGCAAATAGTTCAGATCCTGATCATACAGCTCTGTATTTACACTAGCTGTATAGCCTGCTAAATTTGATCCTAGCAGGCTAAGAATAGAACTAGACATTTTCATCTAGCAGGTGACTCATACTCCAACATTATCTCCACCATTTACTCAGCGAGTCAATTCCTCGTTATCCATTGATTAATAATAATCTTCCAGTATTTAATTATCCCTGACAATCAGCGATATCAATATCAATAAAACCAGGAACCAGTCTGGCCTAAATGCATAAGCATCAAAATTAACTTCAGAACCAGTCAAAGATTTTTGTATAATGCTAAGAATTTTTGTAAAATAAAAGCTGGGAATCAAATCTGAAATACTACATTTATGTAAACAATAATAATAATAATATAACTGGGTTTGATTTATTGTCAAAATGCATAGAACAAGAATTTGAAGAACAAAATTGGAAACTAAGTCTGTAAACACAATAATGGGAAAATTACTTTGTCATTGATTAAAAGCTGGAACAAGTTTAAATTTTAATGAATATAAAGCCAGGAACTCATTTTATAAAACATTACCATTAAGAACAAAAGTGAAACCAGCCTATTATCTTGCTTAAATACATGAAACCAATCCATTATTCTAAAGGATATAAAGCTGGGAACCAAACATTACCATATAAATGGCAGTGAAACCAGTCTCTTTCATTGATAAAACAGTAAAAACACAAGGAACCATTCCAAGTTCCTGTATGTGAGATGAACTGTGTTAGTCACCAAAGTAATTGTCAACCTGACCTATTTAATTAGCATCCAAAACCAGTCAATTATTGCCTTGTATTGTATGTCTGTTTTCATTTAGCAAAAACTGTTTCAGGATTTTTGGTACAATATAGAAAACAACCCAACTGTCTTGTCGTTGATAATTAGAAAAAGTACAAAGACAATACAGTACTATTATATCATGTATTAAAAAGCAAAGCCATTAACATTGACTGCAGCAATGTGTATAGACTTCAAATGAAGATTGAAACAATGAGGAAGTCTATGTATAAGGGAAAGACATTTCAATAAAATTATAAGGCTATAATTAAGGATTTAATCTCATTCTGCTGACGTTCATGTACCGTGAATGTGGTCTCTTTGTAAGCCAACTAGCCACACAGTGCTTGCATGTTTCATAGATTTGCATACATGCAAACTGTCTCATAAATAATGAGCATAAGCAAAATAAGATTCAATCCTTATATTTACATTATCATTATTGGTCCAGACATGATTTTTGCCAATGGTTTGAAAGCAAGTGTGGAGTAGTGGAACTGGTTTCTCTTCTGACGGCTTTGCGTGGGTTTGAGTGCTGTTCGGGGCAAGGGACTTAATGTGGAAAGATCTTCCAGCTGACCTGCGGTGTACTGGTGGTTCTTTTTAGACATTTGTTTGGGGTCTTCCTCCACCAAAACAGCTGGACATTGCTACAATGATCATAACTGGTTGCTGCAATCACTTTCAAAAACAAAATAAAGCAAGTGTTCCAAAGGTTAAAAAATAATCCCAAGCATGCAGAGAAATTCAAAGCCTGACACACCCACTTGTTTAATTCATCTCAAGCCTAAATGGATAGTTCTTTAAATAAACAAACATTTTCTATGAAATAAAAAAAAAAGACTGTATGTTTTTGTTGTGATAGAAAAACATTTTATCTCTTCAAAAGCATATAAAGGTGCATAATCTTTACAAGCATGGCGCTATCAGGTCCAGTGATGTGAGAATACGCGTGAATGCATCACCCGTATTCTCACATCACTGGACCTGATAGCGCAATTGGTAGAACGTCGGCTCCAGCTATGGGAGGCCCCGGGTTCGATTACGGGCCGTGACATACCAAAGTCGTTAAAAATACCACTATCATTTTTAATAATTAATGGTTGTAGTATAGCTAGCTCCCTTGTTATCACTCAAGCTAATATAAGTGTTGTTTCACGACTGGTTGGCCCGGTGTCAGTATAATGTGACTGGGTTTGGTATCATGCCAGGTGGTCATGGCATGCTATAAACAATGTAGGCAGCACTATATCTGCTTCAAGTGGACACCATCTCCAGATAACTGAAATACTGTTGGTGGGATGATAAACCCAATAAACAAACAAATATTCTCACATTATTCAAACTTTAAATGGGCCATGGGGATTATAAAAAATGAACATCGTTTTCTTTATTCTGAAATATGGTCATGTGACCATGGTACACTATATCAGTAAAAGCATCACTCTGTTGATTTCAGGTAAGTTAATTTATTCTCTGTGAATGACCACAAGATATTAAATGGAACAGTAAACCAATTAACAAACCACATAAGACCATTGATCTTGCGACAAACTTTTGTAACTATTCAACAAAACAGACATCATAAAATCCATACTCATTGCACCAAGTGCTTGGAAATTATTTCTGGCAAAAATTCAATAAAACCAATGCTGCTTCAAATCCATTCCGAGTTCAAAATTTGTAATATCAAATATCCCGACAATATTTAATAAGCTCTCAAGTTCCTCAATGACTTCTGCCAGATATTAATAAAAATGTCCAAGTCTGCAATGAGGTATGAAGTGCTCTAACTCGTTAACAGAAGTTCTTCAATAAGGCATAATAATTAAGTGTAACTCTTGTCCTACAAACCATCAAATCATCATGAAACATATCTTTCTGTAAAATTTGTTTATCTATTTAGCTCATGTGGTAGAGTGATGGCTTGCAGATCGGGAGGTCGTGGGTTCAAACCCCAGCCAGGTCAAACTGAAGACTTTAAAGTTGGGAGTAGTGGCTTCCCTCCTAACGCTCGGGGCTATGGGGACAGCATTACGCCTGACTTGTCGGTGTCAGTATAATGGACCGGCCAAGTTCAGTCCCTGGGCAACTCATAAGTGCCCCTGTGCTATAATGATAGAAATGTCGCTGCACAGTATCGGCAAAAATGCCTGCTAATCCCTAATCCCCCTCTCTCTCCCCCTCTCTCCCTCTCTCTCTCCCTCTCTCTCTTTCCTTCTCTCTCTCTCACTCTGCCTCTCTGTCACTCACTTTCTCTCTTTCTTTCTGTATATTGACCAGATTCTGCACTGTCTGCTGTTGTCTTTATCAGTTAGTGGCAAGAACAGAATATTTGTTACAACTGACATGGAAATGCTATGTGCATTAAAGGATATATCCGACAGTTTGCCTACATTTTATATATGTAACCATATCTGTAAATAAGAACAAATGGAATTCCTGCTAAAAATATACATCGACATCACAGCGGATGATGTGGACAAACTAAAATATTAATTGTCACATGTTTGTTTTGTTGGTTTTAAAAATAGCCAACTGTGCAGCGTGGCCTAGATAGGAAACACATGTTTGTAATGATAAATTAAGGCTTTTCTGACAGATGTAGGACATCAATAAACAGCATATTGCAAGATCTGTTTAGATAACAATGGTTTTTTATGATGTTTATTGAAAATATTTTTGGACCAAACTGTCAGACACCACCTTTAAGGGACAAGCCTGGAAGATTGTAGTCATGCAGTGTGCTCTTGATAAATCTGTATGGCAGTCAATGTAGACAGAATGGAACCATGTTACCCCCACTGGCCCCCACCATTTCAAGGGTGTTCAGATTAGAGGTCCAAACAGGTTATGATGACTGTATTCCACCGATGACAAAAAGTAAGTGTTGTTCCACGACTGGTTGATCCGGGATTCTGTATGTTACTGGGTTTGGTATCATGCCAGGTGTTCACTGATACTGGGCCAATCAGTCATGGACCTACCCTTATATTTGTTTAATGTTTACAAGGGAATTTTACCACTACCATTTTTAATTACCTTGGTATGTCGCAGCCCGGGATCGAACCCGGGGCCTCCCGTACCTGGAGTCGACTCTCTACCCATTGCGCGACCAGGTCTGGTGATGTGAGAATATGTGTGAATGCATGATGCCAAGGGACTGAACTTGACCGGTCCATTATACTGACACTGACGTGTCAAGTGTAATGCTGTCCCCTTAGTACATGTACTTGTACTAATTTGCACAATTCCTCAAATTCAACAGGGTTAAAATGTTAATATCTGCTATCAATTAAATAAGGTTTTATTGTTAAATTATTTACTTTTTAAAGGAATATTTATATAATTAACTTGATAAGGATCCTAGAACCAGGAATCAAAGTGTTAAGGACACAATCCCTGCCAAGATTTATTTTTATTTTATTGTTTTTAAATACATGGCAGTGATCAATTATGATCATTATAGTGATGTCCAGCTATTTGGAGGAGGAAGACCCCAGACACATGTCTGGATAGAACCACCCACGCTGGAAGACTGTTCCACAATAAGTCCTTCCTCTCAACTAGGACTCGAACCCACACAGTGAGAGGCTAAGCAGTCAGAGGAGTTAAAAATCCACTTCACACCATTTTACACCATTTAACAACATTTATCACCATTTATCACCATCATCTCTAAACACATAACCTGCTAAGGATGTACTGACAAGTCTTCAGCAGATGGTGTAGATCCAGGTCAGAGAGCTCCTCTTGAAAGCTGGTGAGAGGCTAAGCTGTCAGAGGAGTTACAGATCCACTTTACACCATTTTACACCATTTAACACCATTTATCACTACCATCTCTAAACACATAACCTGTACTGACAAGTCTTCAGCAGATGGTGTAGATCCAGGTCAGAGAGCTCCTCTTGAAAGATGTCTGATGATCAGGATCTGCACTATTTGCTGCCGAGTCTCTAGCAACATGTCTAGGCATCCTTGCGTATAATCATCAAAAGATGCCCAACAATTTTGACAGTATAAAAAAAAATAAAGCATGATAAAGTTGGGGGGGGGGGGGGGGGGAGATAAGTTATGCAACCCACTCAACAAAATTGCCTCTTTTCACTGAGTTCTCCACTAAATAAACATTGAGTTATGAACATCAATACTTGCTGCTGCAGTTTTGAAGCACAAATCATTATACAAACATTGTTTTGAGTATTAATTTCCAATAACGGCACAATCATGGAGTGAGACCGATGGAAACAAGCCAACAGCTGCAGCAAAACAGGCCATGATAAGATCTATGTTCTGCATCTGTGCTGCCTTAAAGTAGCCTGGTTCCAGTTAATAGTTCCACATACTTCAATAATGGGGTGTGAAGTGAAAGTAGTATCACACAGTTAAAACTCCCTTGGCAGTATACAATAATCAAATGTTTAGTGGCACCCGTGGCGTAGTGGTAGAGTCGCCGATTCGTAACTCCTATGACTTCTAAACCTCTCACCACGTGGGTTCGAGTCTCGTTCGGGTTTAATGTGGGGAGGTCTTCCAGCTGACTTGCAGTGTGCCGGTGGTTCTACCCAGACATGTGTCTGAGGTCTTCCAACACTGGACATTGCTTTAAAGATCATATATGGCCACTGCAATGTATTTCAAAAACAAAACAATCAAATGTTTCTGATATATTGTCCCACCTTTTTTAAGCTATATGTAAATGTGACCATAAAATGTGACACAAAGTGAACTACTTCATACATAAACCTATTGTAGAGCACATTGCAATACAGCATCCTTTAAAATGTGGTATGTGTTATGTAACCAGCATAAAGTGATATCACCTCTCTTGGTCTTGGTCCTTAATCTTTAAAGGTGGTATCCAACAGTTTACCTACATAAAATACCACCAAACAACCTTACCCATGTTTTGCAAGATTTCTTCATATGCTCATGCTTTAGTCAATTAAATTATTTTGAACTCTTTCTTAGTTTTTAGCTGGATTAATCTAACACAAATACTAGGGGTGATTAATCTAACATAAATTCTGTGTAGGCCAGTTTATCTTTTAAGTACATTGCAGTGGTCATCATTATATCAATGTCTAGCTATTTATGTAGAGGAAGTTCCAAGACTGATGTCTATATAGAACCATAGCCACAGTATGATATTATTGCAGTTAATTAATCAAATACTTATTAATTGGGTGAAGTACTATTGACCTTTTTATTTGACCTTTTTATTTGACCTTTGACATTAAAATCGACCTTCACCCTTCTGGATCAAGGCCAAAAGGACAGTCATCAGACAAACATTTGGACCAATAAAATGTTACCCAGTTCAGTTACATGATAATATTTTCCTATCAAATACATGATTTTAGAATGCTAATTTGACCGTACCATGCTGGGATGCCTATCTCTGTACTAAGCAGCACCCAGCATCTAAAAGGCTAATTGGCAAACAGTCCCAATTTCGTGAAACTGATCCACTTGCTTTTAGATGAAATGATATTTTCTTTTAACTTATGATGTGAATGTATTTATAAAGCATGGACAAACAAGGTAGATCCAGATTAACTAGCTAACTTAGCTAGATAAGCAGGTATTTATAAAGCAGAGGCAAACAATGTAGATCCAGATCAACTAGCTAACTTAGCTAGATAAGCAGGAATTTAGAAAGCAGGGACAAACAATGTAGATCCAGATCAACCAGCTAACTTAGCTAGATAAGCAGGTATTTATAAGGCAGGGACAAACAATGTAGATCCAGATCAGCCAGCTAACTTAGCTAGATTCAGCCATCTAACTTAGCTAGATAAGCAGGTATTTATAAGGTAGGGACAAACAATGTAGATCCAGATCAGCCAGCTAACTTAGCTAGATTCAGCCATCTAACTTAGCTAGATAAGCAGGTATTTATAAGGCAGGGACAAACAATGTAGATCCAGATCAGCCAGCTAACTTAGCTAGATAAGCAGGTATTTATAAGGCAGGGACAAACAATTTGGATCCAGATCAGCCAGCTAACTTAGCTAGATAAGCAGGTATTTGTATGGTAGAGACAAACAATGTAGATCCAGATCAGCCAGCTAACTTAGCTAGATAAGCAGGTATTATTTGTAAGGCGGAGACAAACAATGTAGATCAACATCAGCCAGCTAACTTAGCTAGATAAGCATGTATTTATAAGGCAGGGACAAACAATGTAGATCCAGATCAGCCAGCTAACTAAGCTAGATAAGCAGGTATTTGTAAGGCAGGGACAAACAATGTAGATCCAGATCAGCCAGCCAACTTAGCTAGATAAGCATGTATTTATAAAGCAGGGACAAACTATGTAGATCCAGACCAGCCAGCTAACTTAGCTAGATAAGCAGGTATTTATAAAGCAAGGACAAACAATGTAGATCCAGATCAACTAGCTAACTTAGCTAGATAAGCAGGTATTTATAAAGCAGGGACAAACTAGGTAGATCCAGATCAGCCTGAGCTAACTTAGCTAGATAAGCAGGTATTATTTGTAAGGCAGGGACAAACTAGGTAGATCCAGTTCCCAGCTGTCTAATCATGATTTCCACAATTTGCTGAGAAGTCTCTTGCAATAAGTCTGCACCATTTCATGTTGTTGGCAGAACACAACTTATTAATATCGGTCATTAACAAAATGTAGCAAGCAAAAACTTATCCATTCTGTGTGCATGCAGATGTTCTCTGAATCGTGCTATTCTAATCCTAAAGCTTTACCACATATTACAACCTATATTAGTTCTAAAATCTTCTTGTGTCAACATACAAAGACTCCTTGATACATTTCTAGAGAGTTAGCAGCAAATAGTGAAGCACATGGTCATAGCTCCCGGCAGGCTGATCTGGATATACCAGGGTTTTCCCTTGGCTTCGCCGACTGGGGGTCATTTGGACCCCCAGGCATCCATAATTGGGGGTCATTTAAAAATTTTGGGGGTCATTTGCCTCAGAAGAGTCAGACCCCTCGCTGTCCGAATTTGCAGTACTTGGACCTGGTTCACTGCGCTTTGAGCTTGCAGACGAAAGAAACTGCGTCAGCTTTTGTTGAGACATTTTTAACAGACTGGTTATTACTTTTGACGGGTTTTCCGGTAAAAACCCCCAAGAAACCTGTGATACAGTCTACATGTTCGACTGTGTCTTCCGCTGAGCAGCAAAGACACGAAAATACGATCAATACACCGTAAACCGTCTTACCTGGTGATTGGTTTAATTATGTAAACCCAACTAGTGAATAAAAACCGTCAACATTAGCAAACCAGTCTGGTTAAAAATGAAAGTAGAAGAATAGAAATTCGGACAATCAACAAATCGGTAAGCAAACTAAAATGATGAAATATTTTCGTTCCACGCTAACCTGCGTCCACATGGACGCATCGTATTTTATTTTGAGGGTCATTAACAGAAAAAATGCGACAATGACGCAGGATTTGTGCGTCAGGGAAAACCCTGTATGCACTATCGGCGTTATCAGTAAATGCTAAGCAAGCTTAACGTTTGTTCTAATTCTAAATTCTCCCCATATTGCTCACAACTTCATTTCATGCATAGGTGGCGTTGGTAAAAAAAGGTTTAATAAGCTTATGTTTTGTTGATTGTAAAGATGTCTTTTCCATCCACCTAAAGTAAAATATGTATATAATTATGTATGCAACCACATCAAGAGATAAAAACTTACCTTGACAATCAAAAGCTGCACTTTTTGCTGACAAAAAACATAATCAATATATGCCTAGATGTTATAAAGATGTACTTTGCAAATCCATTTAAAACAAACAGTTTGTATGTAATTATGTAGGTATCCACATCAAGATAAAAATATCTACCTTGCTGATCTGAATCTGCCATATTTGCCAACAAAAAACGCTGATCAATATATACCTAGTTGTTATAAAGATGTACTTTGCAAATCCATTTAAAACAAACAGTTTGTATGTAATTATGTAGGTATCCACATCTAGATAAAAAGATTTACCTCGCTGATCTGAATCTGCCATATTTGCCAACAAAAAACGCTGATCAATATATACCTAGCTGTTATAAAGTTGTATTTCACAATCCATCTAAAACAAACAGTTTGTATGTAATAATGTAGGTATCCACATCTAGATAAAAATCTCTACCTCGCTGATCTGAATCTGCCATATTTGCGAACAAAAAAAACCCTGATCAATATAGGTCTAGCAACTAAAACAAATGTAGATATTGTTTACACTGCAGCTGCTACATACACTGGAGAGAAGGAGGTGGGGGTGGGGGTGGGGATTGGAAATGGTCCAAAAGCACCAGTGAATGAAAATTAAGGAAAACTCTCCAGGAGAAATCTTCCGGGACAGTACTTGAAGAGGATGAATACAGGATGCTTATAATTGTATATTATACTAGATTACACATGTTACAAGGATAAGTATTTATGTTTTGTGAAAGCAGATTGTTTGGTTTCTTATTTAAAAAAAAAAAAAATTGGTGAAATATTAAAAAATATCAGACAAATAATTAAACCAGTAAAATCTTTTCAAAAGATTTTTACAACCTTTTAATATTTTCAATTCAGAATCAAAATTTATTTAATATTAATTATTCAAGATTTTGAATATTTTAATTAGGAATATCATAAATATTATTGACTAGCCTTGGTTTTCACTCTAAAAACTTGCATATATCACAAGATGATGAAATAGGTTAATACTTTATAGAAAACTTGATTTTTTGTCTTAAATGTTAATTATGCTGAAGGAATAAGTTAAATTTCCTCACAACATGAAAATTTACTTTCTAAACCCTGTACAAATTATTTATTAAGATATAACAAAGATATAACAGAGCTATAAAACAATTTTGTATAATTTATATCAAATAGTACTTACATTTGTATTTATGTATTGTTAGAAATAATACCGTTTTTTTATCCATACAAATCACGTGACCGAAACACGGTTTTTTATGTATTTCAGTGATATAAACTTGGTTTTTTATGTACTTCAGTGATATAAACTTGGTTTTTTATGTACTTCAGTGATATAAACTTGGTTTTTTATGTACTTCAGTGATATAAACTTGGTTTTTTATGTATTTCAGTGATATAAACTTGTTTTTTATGTACTTCAGTGATATAAACTTGTTTTTTTATGTACTTCAGTGATATAAACTTGGTTTTTTATGTATTTCAGTGAAATAAACTTGTTTTTATGTACTTCAGTGATATAAAACTTGGTTTTTTATGTATTTCAGTAATATAAACCTACTTGTTGAACACCCTGATGAAGACCTTTGTAGAGGTTGAAACTAGTCAATATTATAATTTGTTTAAAAAACACCAGCGCTGGTCGCTCATTACACCCTCTGTTATCGTTATGTATTTTTTGTATGATGACTGAATACTAGGATGTGTTGGATTATTAGATACAACAGATTTATTTTAGTAAAAGTGTTTATAAAAACATAATACTAATGAGATGTATGATAACATCATAAGCAAAGACACATTGGTCATAACATTACACACACGTGTATCAGCCATGAATGCATAATAATACCATGGATTAACAAACACAAAATAAAACAGTATTCTATTATTTTAATTGTGGTTCCTTCACTGCCAAAGTTTATGAAAAATCATAACCACATTGTGAATTTATGTACACATTCCAATTAATTTTCAGTAGGCCTGCATTTAGTTTATCAAGAACTGCTAGAATTTAGCCATAATAAAGTCAGTTGATTTCTGATTAGATTATGTCGTGCTTCAAGATTTCCCCCCATCCCCGTCCCCCATCCCCCCCCCCCCCTAAGCAGTTGAATATTCCGGTCTTTTTCTTATTCTAGTCTTGCTCCACAAATATCGACCCATGTTCACCAGACCTTATGGGTGATTGCTAGCAAGAAGAAGTCAAAATTCATTTCCTCTCATGTCTTGCTTACATCCTGCCCTAACCAAGGCTCTTAAATATTGGAACAAGACATAGACATTCATTCATGCAATATATGCAATATTGTTCTCAACAAACCCTTTTATCGTTGATACTCAATGAAATTGTCCCATTAAGAATACTAAAAAAAGTACCATACATAGAGAGGATCTGGAGAAGAACTGTTTGATCTGTTGAAGAGGCATGTCCCATAATTCTCAACCAAAACCCTATACTGCTGGGACTCATTGAAATTGTCTTGTTGAGACGTTTGTTTTTGTTTATTTCTTTTTTAATTACATCACAGCTATTTTGAGTAGAAGACCCCAAACAAATGTCTGGGAAGAACCACCAGCGCGCCACAGGTCAGCTGGGAGACCTTCCCGCATTAAGTCCTTTGCCCAGAACTGATCTTGAACCCAAGCTGTGAGAGTCTAAGCGGTCAGGGGAGTTACAAGTTGACGATTCTACCACTATGTTACGGGTACTCCCTCTCTTTGAGAGGATTCTAATGCGTGCCAGGTATATACGCTTTGATTGAGAAATAAAGAATAAAGCATAGAAAATAAATGGAATTTGACGACAAAAACATCTCCAATAACAGTCAATTGTAACCATCTTCTGTATGATTGATAAAAATTGTCACAATAAGGCCACTCTTACCAGTGCCAGGGACATACATGTTAACTTTTTCTCAAGCCAAAATGGGAAATTTTCACTTGTAAAGTGGGGGATTTATTATTTTCATATGAACAAAGAAGAAAGTTATCTGTTGCCAAACTGGAAATTTAAAAAAATATGTAAAACACACCTCATTTTCAATTTATTTTGAACCTTAAAAGTGGGAGTCTCCCTCAATAAGTGGGAGTCTCCCTCCCAAAGTGCGAGTCTACCTCCCAAAGTGTGAGTCTCCCTTCCAAAGTGTGAGTCTTCCTCCCAAAGTGGGACTCTCCCTCCCAAAGTGGGAGTCTCCCTCCCAAAGTGCGAGTCTCGCTCACAAAATGGGAATGTCTACCTCCCAAAGTGGGAGTCTCCCTCCCACAGTATGAGTCTCCCTCCCAAAGTGGGAGTCTACCTCCCAAAGTGGGAGAGTTCACATATATGCTACTGTTTGATTGATTAGAAACATCACAATGAGGCTATGAGTGCCAAGGATTCTATTTATAAAGAATCTTAGTCATATTTTTAACTTAAATTAAAAAAAATTATTTTAATTTGTAAAAGGTCCTGAGAAATGTCTTAGTTTAAATGGTTTCAGGTATGAAATTGAAGAAATTTTCTTATATTGAAGAATATATTTCAAGATTTAAAAAAGATTTCTTAATTCAAGTCAGAAAAAATAACTTAGATTCATTATAATTATAATAAGATTTTGAGTAGAAAGGGAGTAAGCATAATTAAATACTATATGCTGAACCAAATCCTATATTGTTGGTACTCAATGAAACTAATGATTGTTTTGTTTATTGTTTATTGAGTTTATCGTCCCGGCAACAGTATTTGAGTTATCTGGAGACGGTGTTCACAGATATAGTGCTGCCTTCACTGTGTATAGCATGCCGTGAACACCTGGCATGATACCACACCCAGTCACATTATCCTGACACTGGGCCAACCAGTCGTGGAACTACCCTAATATTTGCTTGAGCATTAGCAAAGAAGCTGTACCACTACCATTTTAATGACTTTGGTATGTCGCGGCCAGAGATCGAGCTCGGAGCCTCAGGTACCTTGAACTGATGCTCTACTGATTGCTCTGGCATATAGAGTTTGGAGCAGATATAAAGGAGTTATCATAAAAAACAAGAAGCAAGCATTTGGAAAAAATCTCAAACTTGTTAATCTGTGAGACTAAGTCTGTCTTGGTGCTGTATTTGAAAAACTGACTTGCAGATTCTCTCCAGTGTGCCTAATTATATTTTGTCTGCTGCCTTAATTTTCTCTTTCTACAGTAATTATAGATCTAGAAAATATATACATACAACAAAACTTTCTCCAGTCCTCTTCAAGTTAGGTGTTATCGATCCAAAAGATGTACATACATACATAAATGAGCTCCACCTGTCTTGTATGTTGGGTTTTAAAGGATGTATCCAACATTTTGGACCCAACTGTTATACCTCTGACAGCCAAAATAATTACTTTTACCTGAAAACGTCTTGGAAAATGATGTTTTTTGAAGCCCTACATCTCTGTAAGAAGTAAAGCATATCACACAACTCATCATCACAAACATGTATTTCCTTTCTGAGCTATGGTGTATGTTTAGTTAATTTAACTAAGAAAAACCATGTGATCGCTTACTTTCGAGATCACGCTGCATAGTTAGCTATTTTTAAACAAAGAAAACCACGAGACCACTTATGTTTTAGCTCATCCTAGCCATCCGCTGTGACGATTTTATTATCATCTGAGTAATTGGCTCGGACATCGGTACATATTTTAACAGGAATCCCCATTGCGCGTTATGCAGTCTAACAGTTGAGGCAGTGTTCAAAATTGTCTCTTTTCAGTCTTAAAAATGAGTTTATGAAAAAAAAATGTGCCCAAAGTATCCAAACCCAGGGTAGATACTGTTGTATGTATTTGATAAATATGAAAAAAATATGCCTAAAGTATCCAAACCCAGGGTAGATACTGTTGGATGTATTAGATAAATATGAAGAAAATATGGCCAAAGTATCCAAACCCAGGGTAGATATTGTTGTATGTATTAGATAAATATGAAGAAAATATGCCCAAAGTATCCAAACCCAGGGTAGATACTGTTGCATGTATTAGATAAATATGAAGAAAATATGCCCAAAGTATCCAAACCCAGGTTAGATATTGTCACAGGTATTTGATAAATATGAAGAAAATATGCCCAAAGTATCCAAACCCAGGGTAGATATTGTCGCAGGTATTTGATAAATATGTAGAAAATATGCCCAAAGTATCCAAACCCAGGGTAGATATTGTCGCATGTATTTGATAAATATGAAGAAAATATGCCCAAAGTATCCAAACCCAGGGTAGATATTGTTGTATGTATTAGATAAATATGAAGAAAATATGCCCAAAGTACCCGAACCCAGGGTAGATACTGTTGTATGTATTTGATAAATATGAAGAAAATATGCCCAAAGTATCCGAACCCAGGGTAGATACTGTTGTATGTATTTGATAAATATGAAGAAAATATGCCCAAAGTACCCAAACCCAGCATAGATACTGTTGTATGTACAGTAAAACCTCTCGAAGCGGCACCTCTAAGCAGCAGCTACCTCTAAGCAGCGGCAGTTAAATTTCCCCCCAGTAGTTTTCAGCGCATTTTAACCTCTAAGCAGCAACTCCTCCGCGAAGCGGTAAGCGGCCGTGTAATTCTCTTCCCTGAGGTTAGTTTAACCTCTGCGTAGCAACACCAGTGCAGTTATTTTTAGATCAGTCTGTCGCGTTCACCAGAAATGTCACGCGGTTGGCTAATAACTGCTTGTACCCTGTTGAGAAGGTGTTAATTGGAATCAAGTTACAGTTAGACGGGAAACCAGCTGCATGCTACAAACATGCCGTTGTAGATCTAGGGTATTGCGGGAACGTGTGAAAGTAGTGTCAACTATTGATGCTGTTAACAGTAGGTTTGTTTTCTGTAATTGATAGAAAGATTAAAAGATATCACTGTTTTGATTGCTTGCTTAAAAGATGTTTACGTTAGTGCTAAATGCAAACTGTCATTGTTTTAGGATGTCGTACTATAAATTCAACGACTAAATGGTCCAAAACAACTAAATAATGCTGAACTTACATATACAGTATGAGTGTATATGTACATACGTTTACAAGTTTTTTCTATGTTCAACAGCTTGCTTTTTCATCATGAACATACATTTTAAAGTTGTTTTTTTGTGTTATACAACTTGTTTTTTCATCATCAATAAATTATTTAAAAAATCATCTTCTGTTATCTCTTATAACAATATATTGCATTTTCATTACCAAAGCAAAATTAACAAAAACATATACTTAGGAAAATCGAATATCAGTACAAAACTATATATAAAAACAACACATTTTTTCTCGTCTTATTTTAACCTCTGAGCAGCAACACCTCTGAGCAGCAACACTTTTTCTTGCCTCCGCCAGATGTTGCTGTGGAGAGGTTTTACTGTATTTGATAAATATGTAGAAAATATGCCCAAAGTATCCAAACCCAGGGTAGATACTGTTGTATGTATTTGATAAATATGAAGAAAATATGCCCAAAGTATCCAAACCCAGGGTAGATATTGTTGGATGTATTAGATAAAGTTAAAGTGGCAAGCCACCTTTTAAGCTTGAAGTCTCTCCAGCAATTTTTCCGCTCCTAGGAGGCAGTTTCATCAAATCTTACAATTAAACATTAATAAAAGATCAAAAGAAAGGTACGCATACAAGTCGTAAATTCAACAATGGTCCATGAGTAATACGTCAGTCCGAGCACTTTTATTGAAATAAATTTTATCCTTTACTTGCTGGAAATGCCATTAGGACAATATATGTTAATGGACTTAATGGAGCTTTCGAGAAAGTAGAGACTAAAATAGTTTAGTGGTATTATGACCATGAACAGGTCCAAGGACTTTTAATTAAAAACAAAACTGATCCTTAAAACATTAATTTGAGCATAATGTTTGATTGTATTCCTGCTTTGCAGTAAAATACAAAGTTATGTTGTTGTTTTGGGTTGTTTTTTTTTGTTACATCGACAGATACAATTAATGGTCATACTGGCAACATCAGCTAATTAATGGTGGAGGAAGACCCCAGCAATGTCTGGGTAGAACCACGTAACAGAGTTCAACACTAAAATTGCATGTCTATTTATCAGGTTGGGGAGTCCCACCAACAGAGGATTTTTTTCAGTTACAATGTCTTAATATAATTATGGTTTTTACAAATTATAACAAACATGTTATAACATTCTTACAAACTGTCCAAAGACAGTGCGCTCAACTTTTCTCGATGCTGGATAGTACAATGATAATTCCAAATCAAAAAATGGGGCATAACTCTGTCAAAATTTATCTTAAGAGTTACCTGCCATTTTAAAATGGGTTCTGCAATAAATAGTGTATAGACATTCTAAAATTGAATTGAATATCTTGAAATAAACCTCAACAAAGAGGTTAAATGAAGTCGATGACATAGGTTCACAGTTCTTTCTTCAAAGGTGAAGCTAAAAGTAACCTTACAGATTACACAGTTCGTACAAAGAACATTTGTTACTGCGAAACTTCTCTGGGATTCTGTGTCACTAATCTCATTTCTATGATAAACAAATTATAACAAACAAGTTCAGTAATATTCTTGCAAAGAAGTGACGCTCATAGACAATCATAAATAACAATATTTGTAATAACAATACTTACTGTTGGATTGTGGGTAATAAGGCGCATTTCAACAAGGATCGTGTAGATAACACTCAAGACGGACGCAGTAAGCTCCAAACATATTATAACCAACTGAAGAATTTGCACGATGACATGTTCTAACATCAGCGTTCTGGTTTCTCCGTGGAGAAAATGTTTTCATCCAAATCACTCCGGTCATTAAAAGTTTTAAACATACAAAGTCTCAAAGTTTATAACTAATGCACTCTTTTGACAAAAAATTATAAAACACTTTAAGTCCTCTGTCTAAAAATTTAATATATTATATAAAATATAAAATTTTATAAGTCTGAAAGTTCACCGTAATGACACAGAAAATCATAACCAGCTGAGAAACTTTGAACAGTCTTCTTTCGAATTCAGTTTTTTTTATAAGTCAACAAAAAAGCATTTTGTTTCCAAATTCACTGTACAAGTCACTGTTAAATAATTCTTTGAAATTTCACTGTTGATTGTCATTGATTGACAATATAAATATTCTGAAAACTATTAATTTAGAGTGAATAACTAACAGTTCTCAGTAAAAATGTCTGTCTACAACTTAACTCAATTAAAACTCAATTAAAACTTAATTATCATCTTCTTTCAATATTAAACACAGCTTTTTCACAGAACACCTCGGAACACAGATTCCAGAAATAGTCGAACAGTTACAATTTTTCTGCCACAAAGTAGATCCACTCAGCGCAGGAGATTCAACTATCTATCATCATCGGAGATATGATTCGTGAATTATCGAAGGGCATTTAAAAGTATGTTAAAAATATAAAAGTAACAGCAGTAAAAATGCCTTCACTTTCTCCTAAATGCTTTAACAGTTATTCCCACCAAAAGATACAAACTCATTTTTATGTACTGAAACCTGCACGACAAAATATCCTGAACAGATCTCTTTATTCTAAATGGTCTTTAGCCAAAGACAAATCAATAATATATGCCCTCATCAACTAATTCTTTTCTAAATGCTATCTTTAAAAAAATTCTACTTGCACAAGCAATCACTCAAATTCATGCATTCAAACAAAAACACACAACTCAAAAATCAAAATTCTCCATAAAAAAATATTGTAAATATTTTTTTTAGCTAAACAGCTTACTGTGGAAAACATACATAACACATATGCATGCCGCTGATAATCCAATTTTTCAAAATGATCCTGCTTGAAGACAAAAACCTGTATTTCTTCAGTGTTAATGAATGCAACAACCGCACTAAAAAAAACTCAAATATATCGCTATTAAAATATCCTAACAACTTCAGTTCTGCACAATTTCAGATTAATATATGGATACATAACCCAATGCTCAAAGATACCTAGAAATACCTATTTCAACTGTACTTCTTTACAGCACATGAACGCCACACGACACATCAAATATCAGCATGCCAACGCCACACGACACATCAAATAACCCTTCCATCCACTCTACTTTTTCCAGATAAACATATCCATGCAAACAAAGAACCCTCACTCCAAGGCCTGCAGAAACTGTTCAAATTATTCAACAGACTGGTCAATACTGACTGCACATCCCAATGTTTTTTGTCCAAGATATTAATTTCGTACTATTTTCATGAACAAAATCCCTATACAAGCATTAAACTTGGTTCAAGATATTTATATAGTTCAGGGGTCATATTCATACAGAATTTTAGTTATTTATTCCAACTTAAACGAAAAAATTACCTGAAATCTTACAATTTTAATTAGATTTAAACAAACAATCTTTAGGTTTTATTCATAATACCAAGTGATGGAAAAAAAAAAAAAATCAAAGCACTGTAAACACTGTGTGCGTATTTTAATTTCAAGCTCTGCAAGATGGCTGCATAACTATTGTGGTGGTCCATACAAGTTCCACATATCTGTAATAGATAAGGCTTCTTACAAATCAATATAAAGCAGACCTCACTCCAGTCTCTGTTCCTTAAGACAAACCAAGACATTATAAGGACCAAAATCCCAACAAACTAATCATAAACTGCTGCAAGTTCCATTTATCTGTGAGGCCATACACTTCAGACAGATCCATCAATAAAAATGGTAACACCCGTCTCCTTATTTGGTCAGAACACAAAATATCCTATTCATATAATGTCTACCTAAGCTACAGTGAAAAGAAAAATCTCCACACAAAAATTATAAATACCATGAAATCATTCACACTCAAAAATTATCATTGCATCAAGGGCTATTAAATTTTTGAGGCAAAGTATTGCTACTATATAAATGAGATTAAATCCTTGTTTTCCATTTGTTTGAACTACTACAAAAATTCAATATTGCAAAATCTCAGACACCGAAAAAAAACAAATTGCCAAAAAACAGTTCAATCACTATTACAGGAAATATAAAAAGGTCCAATAATAATTACAAATATCAAATTCTTTTAAACAATGCACATACAACATAACACTTAAAGGTGGTATGTGACAATTTACTTATCTTAAATGCAAGTATGTGACAATTAACCTATATCTAATGCAAGTATGTGACAATTAACCTATATCTAATGCATGTATGTGACAATTAACCTATATCTAATGCATGTATGCGACAATTAACCTATATCTAATGCATGTATGTGACAATTAACCTATATCTAATGCATGTATGTAACAATTAACCTATATCTAATGAATGTATGTGACAATTAACTATTTTCTAATGCATGTAGATGACAATTTACCTATTTCTAACAAATCTATGTGACAATTTACCTATATCAAATACATGTATGTGACAATTAAGCTACATCTAATGCATGTATGTGACAATTTACCAATATCTAATACACATATGTGACAATTCACCTATCTCTAATGCATGTATATGGCAATTTACCTACATCTAATATGTGTATGACAATTTACCAATATCTAATGCATTTAAGTGACCATTTACCTATATCAAATACATGTCCATGATAATAAACCTACATTTACTACATGTATGTGACAATAAAACATGTATGTGACTCGAAAGGGATGGGATGGGATTTGCCGGCATTTTTGCAGATACTCTGCAGGGACATTTTTCTCATTATAGCAGGGTGGCACTTATGAGGTGCCCGGGGACTGAACCCGGCCGGTCCATTATACTGACACCAACGAGTCAGGCGTAATGCTGTCCCCTTAGCCCTGAGAGTTAGGAGGGAAGCCACTACTACCAACTTTAAAGTTTTGGTTTGACCCGGCCGGGGATCGGTGAATACAAAAGAAGTTTTCTCAATCAATTCAATGTAAGATGCTCGGGTTTATGCAATTACTTGTTAGCGCAGCTCATAATTAATTGGTGTGATTGAATTCACTCAGACGTACCTTAATTACGAGTGAATTATGCCACATGACTACCATAATTTAATGCCTGATATTTCGGATTTTTACATCAGTTCCAACATGGCTTTCAAAAACAGCAATCCTAAAACAACACATGACTGTGCAGTGCTCCAGAAATCTTTGTCGTATAAATTGTATATTATGTAGACAGTTTATCATTAATTGAATTGTTCATATTTTTTGTGAGAAATGATGATGTTTGATGAAATAAATATAAAAAGTTGAATATCACTTTCTTTTCTAATATTAACACTATATAAAATGTAAATATAACGTGTACATCTTACACTGTACAAAATGCCAGACAGTGAATTCAAGTAAGGCTGAGGCTGTGTCCAGCTGGGTAAAGCCACCCCATCTCTTATATCCTCCACCATCCACAACACCCCCCCCCCCACCCTCACCCACACCCTCACCCTAATCATCATTAACCTACCACAGTGAAGCCAGATAAGGTCACATTCCAATTTTCAATGCATTTGATTCTTAGCTTGATAATCACCAATGTATAAGGCCTATGCAAATAATGTAAAATTTGTTAAAAAAACTGATAAATTTATGCATAAAACTCCATGGCAACACTAAAGTAATCATTAAAATCAACTAAGACAATTTGTTAATACTGGTGCTTAAGTAATAATAATTAATTTAGTTACAACTTCTTGTTTCCAATTTGAAACCTCTGTAAAGAATTCAAACTTATCAATCTTATCTTTGGTTGAGCCTGCACAAATAAGTGATAATTTGTAAACTTGTTAAGTCTATGAGTTATAATTATATACTAAACACAGAAGTATTTAAAATACTTCAAAATTGTTTCAAAGAACATCAACAAAATAACAATTTCCAAAAGCTTGTGCATGTATTATGAAAAAACGGGCTTCACAAAATGCATGCTTGCATGAAAGCTCGGGATTGAGTTGCAGACATTGGTCAATATGGAATGCATCCAACTCTCAATAGACCGAAATTTCCATATTTGCTGAGTTTGAAAGGTCAGTTCCATTGTTAGCCATTGTTAGAAATTTGTGTCTCTTGTACAAAAACATGCTGTATACATTCAGTTTAATTCCTGTGGAAATTTGTCAATAATTGGCAAAGGCTGGAGGAGACATCAGATAAATGTCTGGGTAGAACCACCAGTGAACTGTACCTCAGATAAATATCTGGGTAGAACCACCAGTAAACTGTACCTCAAATAAATGTCTGGGTAGAACCACCAGTAAACTGCACCTCAGATAAATATCTGGGTAGAACCACCAGCGAACTACACCTCAGATAAATATCTAGGTAGAACCACCAGTGAACTGCACCTCAGATAAATATCTGGGTAGAACCACCAGCGAACTACACCTCAGATAAATATCTGGGTAGAACCACCAGTGAACTGCACCTCAGATAAATATCTGGGTAGAACCACTAGTGAAGTACACCTCAGATAAATGTCTGGGTAGAACCACTAGTGAAGTACACCTCAGATAAATGTCTGGGTAGAACCACCAGTGAACTGCACCTCAGATAAATATCTGGGTAGAACCAGCAGTAAACTGCACCTCAGATAAATGTCTGGGTAGAACCACCAGTGAACTGCACCTCAGATAAATGTCTGGGTAGAACCACCAGTGAACTGCACCTCAGATAAATATCTGGGTAGAACCACCAGTGAACTGCACCTCAGATAAATATCTGGGTAGAACCACCATTGAACTGTACCTCAAATAAATGTCTGGTTAGAACCACCAGTGAACTGCACCTCAGATAAATATCTGGGTAGAACCACCAGTGAACTGCACCTCAGATAAATGTCTGGATAGAACCACCAGTGAACTGCACCTCAGATAAATGTCTAGGTAGAACCACCAGTGAACTGTACCTCAGATAAATGTCTGGGTAGAACAACCAGTGAACTGCACCTCAGATAAATATCTGGGTAGAACCACCAGTGAACTGCACCTCAGATAAATGTCTGGGTAGAACCATCAGTGAACTGCACCTGAGATAAATGTCTGGGTAGAACCACCAGTGAACTGTACCTCAGATAAATGTCTGGGTAGAACAACCAGTGAACTGCACCTCAGATAAATATCTGGGTAGAACCACCAGTGAACTGTACCTCAGATAAATATCTGGGTAGAACCACCAGTGAACTGCACCTCAGATAAATGTCTGGGTAGAACCACCAGTGAACTGTACCTCAGATAAATGTCTGGGTAGAACCACCAGTGAACTGTACCTCAGATAAATGTCTGGGTAGAACCACCAGCGAACTGTACCTCAGATAAATGTCTGGGTAGAACCACCAGTAAACTGTACCTCAGATAAATGTCTGGGTAGAACCACCAGCAAAGTGCACCTCAGATAAATATCTGGGTAGAACCACCAGCAAACTGCACCTCAGATAAATGTCTGGGTAGAACCACCAGTGAACTGTACCTCAGATAAATGTCTGGGTAGGACCACCAGTGAACTGTACCTCAGATAAATGTCTGGTTAGAACCACCAGTGAACTGTACCTCAGATAAATGTCTGGTTAGAACCACCAGTGAACTGCACCTCAGATGTCTGGGTAGAACCACCAGTGAACTGCACCTCAGATAAATGTCTGGGTAGAACCACTAGTGAACTGCACCTCAGATTAATGTCTGGGTAGAACCACCAGTGAACTGCACCTCAGATAAATATCTGAGTAGAACCACCAGTGAACTGCACCTCAGATAAATGTCTGGGTAGAACCACCAGCAAACTGCATATTCAGATAAATATCTGAGTAGAACCACCAGTGAACTGCACCTCAGATAAATATCTGGTTAGAACCACCAGTGAACTGCACCTCAGATAAATGTCTGGGTAGAACCACCAGCAAACTGCATATTCAGATAAATATCTGAGTAGAACCACCAGTGAACTGCACCTCAGATAAATGTCTGGGTAGAACCACCAGCAAACTGTACCTCAGATAAATGTCTGGGTAGAACCACCAGCGAACTGCATATTCAGATAAATATCTGAGTAGAACCACCAGTGAACTGCACCTCAGATAAATATCTGGGTAGAACCACCAGTGAACTGCACCTCAGATAAATGTCTGGGTAGAACCACCAGTGAACTGCACCTCAGATAAATATCTGGGTAGAACCACCAGTGAACTGTACCTCAGATAAATGTCTGGGTAGAACCACCAGTGAACTGCACCTCAGATAAATGTCTGTGTAGAACCACCAGCAAACTGCATATTCAGATAAATATCTGAGTAGAACCACCAGTGAACTGCACCTCAGATAAATGTCTGGGTAGAACCACCAGCAAACTGTACCTCAGATAAATGTCTGGGTAGAACCACCAGCGAACTGCATATTCAGATAAATATCTGAGTAGAACCACCAGTGAACTGCACCTCAGATAAATATCTGGGTAGAACCACCAGTGAACTGTACCTCAGATAAATGTCTGGGTAGAACCACCAGTGAACTGCACCTCAGATAAATGTCTGGGTAGAACCACCAGTGAACTGCACCTCAGATAAATGTCTGGGTTGAACCACCAGTGAACTGTACCTCAGATGTCTGGGTAGAACCACCAGTGGATTGCACCTCAGATAAATGTCTGGGTAGAACAACCAGTGTAGTGCACCTCAGATAAATGTCTGGGTAGAACCACCAGTGAACTGCACCTCAGATAAATGTCTGGGTAGAACCACCAGTGAACTGCACCTCAGATAAATGTCTGGGTAGAACCACCAGTGAACTGCACCTGAGATAAATGTCTGGGTAGAACCACCAGTGAAGTGCACCTCAGATAAATATCTTGGTAGAACCACCAGTGAAGTGCACCTCAGATAAATATCTGGGTAGAACCACCAGGGAACTGCACCTCAGATAAATATCTGGGTAGAACCACCAGTGAACTGCACCTCAGATAAATGTCTGGGTAGAACCACCAGTGAACTGCACCTCAGATAAATGTCTGGGTAGAACAACCAGTGAACTGCACCTCAGATAAATATCTGGGTAGAACCACCAGTAAACTGCACCTCAGATAAATGTCTGGGTAGAACAACCAGTGAACTGCACCTCAGATAAATATCTGGGTAGAACCACCAGTGAACTGCACCTCAGATAAATGTCTGGGTAGAACCACCAGTGAACTGCACCTCAGATAAATATCTGAGTAGAACCACCAGTGAACTGCACCTCAGATAAATGTCTGGGTAGAACCACCAGTGAACTGCACCTCAGATAAATGTCTGGGTAGAACCACCAGTGAACTACACCTCAGATAAATGTCTGGGTAGAACCACCAGTGAACTGCACCTCAGATAAATGTCTGGGTAGAACCACCAGTGAACTGCACCTCAGATAAATGTCTGGGTAGAACCACCAGTGAACTACACCGCAGATAAATGTCTGGGTAGAACCACCAGTGAACTGCACCTCAGATAAATGTCTGGGTAGAACCACCAGTGAACTGCACCTCAGATAAATGTCTGGGTAGAACCACCAGTGAACTGCACCTCAGATAAATGTCTGGGTAGAACCACCAGTGAACTACACCTCAGATAAATGTCTGGGTAGAACCACCAGTGAACTGCACCTTAGATAAATGTCTGGGTAGAACCACCAGTGAACTGCACCTCAGATAAATATCTGGGTAGAACCACCAGTGAACTGCACCTCAGATAAATGTCTGGGTAGAACCACTAGTGAACTGCAGCTCAGATAAATATCTTCCATAAGTGACTCAAACCCACTTAGTCATGGTCCATGGCTTGAATTGGGATGTGAGACATTGCAGCAATTTTTGAAACAAAACAATAACACTTCTTCTGGAGAAATAAAATAGGGAAAATGTATTGTTGAGTTGCTCTTGCCTCAAATGTCTATCCACACTACTCATACTCAAGACAAACAAAAGCAATCTATGAAATGAAGACAATAGTAATTGAATAATATTCATCCAAAAAGATTGGATCAACCTACCCTAAAATATGTCAAAAGATTGTCTCTAGCCAGCAACCAAGTACAGAATATTTATCTAGATTAAGAATGAAAACTGATGGGCATTGTTGCATAAATTATTCAGCACAAAAAAAATTGTATGTCTACACACAAAAGTAATATGCATAAATGTAGAAAATATGCACTGGGTAAATATATCAACTATGCATGCTTGATAAATAAGCCTGATAAAAAAGGGCCATGTATTTATTCTTTACAATATGCTATAAAAGAATAGAAAATAATCATAATTGGAGGCTCATCCTCTTTAAATTATGTATGAAGTAAATGTACTGGAGACAGAATGTTGTGTGTATGGAGGAAGTTTTGCAATATTATCTCGTTATGTAAATATGGGTAAAGGAGTGTATTTTTAGAAGGTTTAGACAGAACATACCTACAAGATATTTGTTATATATGTCAAAACTTCATTATAAATCAGATTCCTGTTTCTTGCAAAGTACTGACAATTATGGGAAAGTTGTATAATGATCAGGATGGTCTTTTTCAGTGTGGGCAACTAACTGTCATTTATTATGCTGGAAAAAAAAAATGTTGTTGACGTAGGATTTATCTTAATTATCTCATTATGTAGATATTGTGGGCATCTAAGGTCTAGTGGTTAATATATTGGTCTCTGGATTAAGGAGTCGTGGGTTCAAACTCCCAAACCTGGTGATGTTAACCATGTGATGTTAGTCCTTGAGTGAGACTATTTACTAAACATTGGTCCTGGTATTCTATATCTGAGTACTAGTTCTACCCAGGAAGTGGGTAGTTGACAGGGATTAATAGAATTTGAAAGAACTTGCTTCCCAATCGACTATTAATAAATATGTTTATAGAAAAATTTAACTATTGATTGGGATGTGAAAGTAAGTTTATTGGATTTATTGTCCCACCGACAGTATTTCAGTTATCTTTTAGATGGTGTCCTCTTGAAGCAGATATACATTGTATACTGTGTATAGCATTCTGAGAACACCTGGCACAATACCATACCCAGTCACATTATCCTGACACCGGGCCAACACGTCGTGGAACTTCCTTTATATTAGCTTGAGCGTTAGCAATGGAGCTATACTACTACCATTTTTAAAGACTTTGGTACGCTGCGGCCCAGGTTCGAACCCAGGGCCTCCCATACCTGGAGCCGATGCTATACCAACTGTGCTACCAGGTCCGATGATGTGAGAATATGCATGAATGCATGGCGCCGTGCATGTAAAAAGGGTTTGCACTTTTATATTCTTTTGAAGAGATGAAATGATTTTTTATCATAACAAAAATGGCTACCAAAAATAAGGAAAGCCAAATACTTAAAAAAAATCATTATAAATCTTGCAACGTTTTTTTTTTCCTGCAGTTCCAGACAAAGTTGATAAGTGAGATTGAGGGTTCATTCCAAGCTTGGCATCTTTAAATAATCTATGGCAGGCAAAAGGTTACAGACTTAAGGTTCCACGATCACCAATTACCAAGTAACGTACACAGCCATCAAAGAATGCCACTAATATCTAAATGGCTAAACGCACACAAAAATCAAAGTGCTGCAGGCATCAACATGTTCAGACCTTGAAAAATCGCTTGAAGTGTATTTGGCAAATTGTCTGTTGTTGTTATTTGAAGAGTCAAGGGTGAGGTGTGGGATTCGTTATAGGTATCACATGATGTTACAAGCCTGCCAGGTTGCAGGTGGGTTGTCAATGTTTTCCAAATATGGCTATTTTTGTAACTATTGCTACATCAATGTATGTTACAAATTAATAATTGTTAAATATATAATAACATTTAGCCATGTGATTCCCTATAACACATACACAAGTAAGTATCAGATACAGATCACAAAATATTTCAACAAAGAAAATTAGTAAAACATACTTTATGATGGTGATAAATTTGGTTAAAGGCATGTTTGTTAGTGTGTATTTCTTTTCCACCAACAGCTTACAGATCAAAAGGAACTCTCCAGCCATTGTGGTAGGAATGACATTATCTCCAGATAAGAAGAGTATATCTTACCATATATCCCATAATTCTCAACCAATCTTATACTGCTCATATTCAATCAAATGGTCACATTAGGAAAATTCTGATGAGTATGAGGTATAAAGGGTTTGGAGGAAAAATGAAGGAAACAGCAGGCACTGTATATCCCATAATTCTCAACCAAAACCCTATAGTGTGGGTACTCATTGAAATTGTCTCACTGAGACTATTCTAATAAGTACAATATATAGAGGGGTTGGAGGAGAAATAAAGAAGTTAGCTGGGGCTGTATATCCCATAATTCTCAATCAAACCCTATATTGTGGGTACTCATTGAAATTGTCTCTCTGAGATGATTCTAATGAGTACCAGGTATAAAGGGTTTGGAGGAGAAATAAAGAAGTTAGCAGGAGCTGTATATCCCATAATTCTCAACCAAACACTATACTGTTGGTACTCATTGAAATCGTCTCACCGAGATTCTAATGAGTACCAGGTATACAGGGTTTGGAGGAGAAATAAGGGAGATAGCAAGAGTTGTACTTCTCTTATCTGGGACATTTTGGAAGTTTGGGAAGCATAGAAGTTTAGGAAGAAATACTTGGGTTACACTTTCCATTCCAATGTTTTCTACTTCCAACATCTCTACCATAATATTGCTGGTTCATAATATCAACTTCTAATCAGAAAACAAAAAAACAAAACTATTTCATGCTCTTTGCAAACATTTTAAAACTTTTAAATCACTTGGATCCAGTATCACAACAAAGAAAAGTCATCTTTATCCAAAAAAAGAGGCATAAAACACTTCGCCAATCAATCTACAACACATCGCCAATCAACTACATCTTCCACAAAAAGCCACTTGAAAATAATCCATAAATCTAAACTAATGCACCATGGTAACATTGCCAAAATTTTTAAAAAATGCCTTGCAATATCCATGTCGTCCACACATTTGAAACATTGTTGTCTTACATCAGTATCGTTTCAAGTTTTCTGACATCATAATCTATCTTTACAACACAAACCCTGAACATCAGTTGCAGTTTTTCTGCCTTAACTTTAGTATTTCTCTTCAGGGAACACTTATGGCTGAGCATTTAGGATCTCCGACTTGGAGCTCCTCAGCCCTTCACCACGTGGGTTCGAGGTCTTCCAGCTTATCTGTAGCATGCTGGAGGTTTGATCCAGACATACATCTAAACTATACAAAGTGCAACCGCAGGTTGTCATACGCCAACGGTCATCCATCCATACACCAACACCACTAACCATTGCTTAACAGCGCATCTTTGGAAGATGCTTAAAATGCGTCATTAAAGAGTTCAACACTGCATCGCCGGTGGCTCTACCCAGACATATGTCTTGGGTCCTCGTCCAACCATCGTTGGCTGGATGTTACCATTAGCACCACATTTGTGTTGGTGTGATGTAATAAAACACAACACTCATAACATGGGTAATGTTCCTTCAAAAAGTAAGAGCAAAAATCATAAAAACATACTTTATCACACAACAGACCTGGGAGTATCCATAGAGTGTCAGTTCTTGGTACAGGAGGCCCCTGGTTCAAACCTGGGTCCAGACATACCAATGTCATTAAAAATGGTAGCTGTATAGCTCCTGTGCTAACACTTGGCCCAGTGTCAGGATAATGTGACCAGGATTGGTATTATGCCAGTTTTCATATCTTGCTATACACAGTGAAAAACAAACACTGTCTCCAGATAACTGAAATACTATTGGTGCCATGTAAACCCAGCAACATCAACCATTACACACCATGTAAAACATAACCATCACACACCATGTAAAACATAACCATCACACACCATGTAAAACATAACCTTCACACACCATGTAAAACATAACCATCACACACTATGTAATACATAACCATCACACACCATGCTAAACATAACCATCACACACTATGTAATACATAACCATCACACACCATGTAAAACATAACTATCACACACCATGTAAAACATAATCATCACACACCATGTAAAAACATAACCATCACACACCATGTAAAACATAATCATCACACACCATGTAAATCATAACCATCACACACCATGTAAAACTTAACCATCAAAACTATGTAAAAAATAACCATCACACACCATGTAAAACATAACCATCACACACTGTATAAAACATAACCATCACACATTATGTAAAACATAACCATCACACACCATGTAAAACGTAACCATCACACACCATGTAAAATGTAATCATCACACACCATGTAAAACATAACCATCACACACCATGTAAAATGTAATCATCACACACCATGTAAAACATAACCATCACACACCATGTAAAACACAACCATCAGACACTGTGTAAAACACAACCATCTCATCATGTAAAACATAACCATCACACACTGTGTAAAACGCTACGAGTTTCTGACATTTCAACAGCTGCCTTATCCTTATTGTATCAAAATCTATTGTTACAATCTTTCAAAATTTTCTCCATCATCAGAATAGATTTATCCATTTTTTCAACATCATAAGCGATCTTTACACAAAAACCACCACACACTCTCTAAATGAAGTTTGCCAGTCTCTGATATTTTCACATTTCAACCACTGGCCACTATCTGCAGCTGTGTGAGCTCAGATCAATAGCTTTCTGCTGAATTCTAGCCACACTTTAGAAAACATCTACCACTCTCCCTCTCTCCAGTGTATCATGTCTATGAACACCACCCCCAATTCGGTTACCACTGCCAAATTTTACTGTCAATGCACAGACAACCAACAGAGAGAGGGGATCTAAAACTGTGTGCCAAGTGCTGTTATGATGATTGTTTTAAATTGTACGCACAATAGAACCATTGACAAAACCCATTACCAATGAAACAGCATCGACAAAAAAACAGAGACGGGGAAACATGGAAAAAAAATTGTTTTGTGTTAGAATTATAAATATTTTGAGGCTTTTGAAGATGTTTGATAGAAATTAAGTAATATGGGGATTGTGACAGAATGAATTCTAAATTTCACTTCAATTGCTAAAAACAGCAAAGACAAACAACAGAACTAGGAAGTGAGAGAAAAAGCAAGCAAGCAAGAGAGAGAGAGAGAATGTAATAAAGAAAGAGAGAGTATATGAGAATGAGAGAGTATATAAGACACACACATACACACAGACACAGAGAGATAGAGACACAGAGAGAGAGACACAGATAGAGAGAGAGAGAGAGAGAGAGAGAGAGAGAGATGCAGAGGGAGACAGAGAGAGTGAGAGAGAGAGAGAGACAGAGAGAGGATAAGATGCAGAAAGAGAGAGCATAAAATGGAGGGTTTTGAGTCAGAAGAACAGCATTTACATAAAGAAGATTTCAAGTTTTGGCTTTGACTGTTTACCTAGCAATCTGGTTCTTGTTTGGTTTTTATCATCCAACCAACAGTATTCAGTCATTCGGAGACAGGGTCTACTTGATGCAGATATAGTGCTGCCTTCACTGCAAATAACACCTGGCATGATACAACACCCAGTCACATTATCCTGACTCCGCACCAACCAGTTGTGGAACCACCCTTATATCTGCTTGAGCGTTAGCAAGGGAGCTATACCACTACCATTTTTAACAACTATGGAATGTCACAGACCTGGATCATACCTGGGGTCTCCATTACCTGAAGCCAAAGCTCTTAAGACTACACTACCAGCTTCATTCTCTCACCAGAGGGCGTGCTACACAAGTTTCGCTTACACCTCTGTCAACGCCCGGTGTACAAGATTCTTGTACAAAATGTAAATAAGGAATAAAATGCTCGTGAGATTATTTTGATCTCTGTATATTTTACTTAAACTGAAAATGGGTATTTTTATTTTTTTTAGAACAATGTTTAAGATATATTTTAACCCAAATTTTCGGGGAACTATTTTGCGAACTATTATGTACCAGCTCTGGTATTCTGTCTCGTGAAAGCCAAAATTTGTGACCAGTTATATGACTGGGACTTAAACGCACATGGTGATGGGCTTGTGGGTTACAAATCGAAGCATAAGAGGTTGGTTTCTGTTAATCGTGTAATATGACTTTCTTTATGGCACCAATATAGATCAGGGTGCCTCTAATGGAAAGACATTTTTATGGGGATAAGAATGCAGCAGGCAACAACAGGACTGTGATGCAGTTTGGCAAAAAATTTTGGTAAGAAAACAACAGAATATACTGCCCTTAACAGTGTAGCAGCATTTATAAAAGAATATCAAAAATGTAGCAGGCAATTAGGGAATTTGCAACTGTATGGCGAGGTCTTGTTTCAAGTTGAGAATTGAGCATGCAATAGTTAACACTGCAGCTTGCAATAAGAAAAAAATGTAGAAGGCAACAAGGAATAAAAAAAATGTAGCAGACAGTTTGGTTCCCATCATGTTCATCTTCTATTTTAAAGCACTTGCTATCTGCCTTGTATGTCGCACAACCGTGATGTTTTTTGTACAATTTTTTGGAGGTCCATTTATAGTAACAAAGTTGTACATTTAGCAATCCCAGCCATCCTCTTGCAGACTGTGTTACTGCTAGTCTATCAATAAATCAATACAGTTAGGTTTTCTGTCTGCATAGACACACAACCAGTCCAACTGAACAAATATTACAAATTGTTATGGAAAAAAGATGTCTACAAAAAGTTGAAGAATAAGGAACATTGTCAACATAATGGAAGAATTTTTATTAATTATTACTCGGGATGGGAGCAGGTATGAAGGTTGTGGAGAGTTTGGAAAGAGAATAAACTATGTGCAATTAGTTTACTTGATATTTCTTTGTTTATTGGGTTTATTGTCCCACCAACAGTATTTCAGTTATCTGAAGTTGTGTTCACTTGAAGCAGATATAAGCTGCCTTCACTGTGTATAGCATGCCGTGAACAACTGGCACTATACCACCTGCAGTAATACATGTGTTATCCTGACACCGGGCCAACCAGTCGTGGAACTAGCCTTATATTTGCTTGAGCATTAGCAAGGGAGCTATACCACTACCATTATTAACGACTTTGGTATGTCACAGACCAAGATCAAACCCGAGTCCTCCCGTACATGGAGCCAATGCTCTACCAACTACACTACCAGGTATCTTGACATTAAATGAGATTCAAATTTACAACAAAATTTATCATAAAATAATGAGAAAAGCATATCTTAATAACATCTAAATGTAAGAAGGCCATACTGAAATATTTGTTTTTTAAATTTTTTTGTCTCGCTAGAAAAATTATTAACATTTTTTATCTGAATCCTGGGGCAAAATAGTTACATTTTCCATGCAAACTCAAATCTGAAATTTCAAAGTTTGCAGCAATTTCTGAAAACACATGAGCACTGTTTAGAGGCTAAATGTTTAATGCTTAAAATAAAAAAAAAATAAAGAATAAAAAAAAGATGAACTGGTCTTCAGACCAAAAAATCTAGTGTGTCAGATAAAATGGCAAGCAAAAGTGATAAGGAATACACAAATCTATATGATCACTTATAGTTAATTTATGTTGAGAAATTGATTGCGCTGTGTGTTTTCAATCCATTACAGCAATAACCAACAATGTTACAGAATTTCTTCTGACAATAGAACTCATTTATTGCTATGAAGAAGCCACATTATAGAAATTTCTTCGAAGACTATATTTTCTTAAGATTCAAAAAAGAAGGTTTAAGATGGATAGTTTAGACTGTGTTTAAGCCAGTCTATCTATAAATCAATATAGTCATGCTCTCTATCAGTAAAATCACAGGAGCAGTCTGACTGGGATTGGTTCGTGGTCTAAAGTTTGTCACAAAACATCAGTCTCCAAACCAAAGATTAAATATACAGTGTTCAAAGACCCATTTAAAGGTGGTATTCAACAGTTTGCCTACATCTTATATATGTAACTATATCTGTTAATTAGAAAGATTGGGATTCTTGCTAAAAATAGACATTGACGTCACAGAGGATGACGTGGATGAACTAAAACATCAGGGGTCACATGGTTTTCTTGTTTTAAAAAAATAACCAACTGTGCAGCGTGGCTCAGATAGGAAAAGCATGTTTGTAATGACGATTGTGGCATTGTGGTTCACGTTTCCGACAGATGTAGGACACAAATTAACAGCATTTTACCAGATCTGTTCATATAACAATGGTTTACTAAGATGTATTTTTGGTCCAAACTGTCGGATACCACCTTTAATGCATGTAGGAACGAAAGTTCAACGTATTTTTACTTAAACCACCATCCAGAGTAAACTAAACAACGCTGTAGAGCCTTTTACTGAGACCAACCAATCGCATCACCTTGGTTAGCTAACCAACCTTTTGTGTCAAAATGCCAAAATCATTTGCTAGCTTGGTGGACTGAAGTGTTGTTGTTTTTTAATTTCATTGATGCCAAAGATCTGTGTGAACAGTCAAGGATAAATCCCCAATCGTCATTGCAAACAGGTTTTTCTTATCCGGGCCACGCTGCAGAGATAGCTAGTTTAAACTTAGAAAACCATGTGACCACTTACTTTTATATAGTCATCCGGTTAATCCGCTCTGACGTCAATATCTATTTTTAGCAGAGACCACTACAAGTGCTTTTTATAGTGTTGGAAAGACTAACAATTTAGATTCTTTTTTTTCGCGATCAGTATAGTCTAACAATAAGATTAGTGTTTAAATTCATCTTTATAATGACTAAAGTATGGCTGTATGTGAAAGGTATGACTAAATTCCCCAAAGCACTGGTTAGATATTGGAACGTGTATTCAATTTAGGTAAACTGTCCGATAACATGCTGGGCATGTTCATCGAAGTACTTCCTGGACCAAAAGATGTCAAACAATTCAAGTTGAGGGCAATAGACCGAGAGGAAGACCCAGAAAGTCGTGGAAAGAGACCATTTCAGAAGATCTGCTTGCCTGGAATCTAACCATAGACATTGCTGAGGACAGGAGCACCTGGAGAGAGAAACCGCGAGCTGCCAACAGACAGTCCAACAAACTTGGCAGGGTACAACGGACTTTAAACGCATGATGATGACCACAAGAAGGGGCATTTTATCTAACTCCAAATCTATGTAAGAAAGTTAATCTACACCATTGCCTCAAAATGAGACTACTTTTCCTAAGCAGTGAATACTTCAGTGCTTTCATTTCATTTTTTATAAGAAGTTCCAATATCATCCAATTAAATCAAAAGAATATTAGCATTTAAAAAACTTTGTTTGAGTTTAAACTTGAAAGACTGGCAATTCAAATAAAATTTAACACATTTTTATAAAAAGGTTTCCGGGGACTTCTAGCGAATTCCCTTTTTTTATTGGCATTTTATTTCTGCAATCAAATTTTCTCTGGTCATTATTCAGGTAATTTGATTGAATTGATGTCTTTATTTTTTGTTTCCTCAGTGTGGACAAGTTTGTTTTTGTTTTTTGTTTTTAAAAACAACAAGGCTCACTACTGAGAGTAATGAGACAACTGGGTGCAAAGTGTGCTTAATTTTGCATGATGCATTTTTTATTTTTTTTTACAAGGTGTGAAAGTTTCAACTGACTAACACACACACACACACACTCTCTCTCTCTCTCCCCCTCTCTCTCTGTCTCTCCCCCCTCTCTCTCTCTCTCTCCCTCTCCCCCCCCTCTCCCTCTCTCCCCTTCTCTCTCTCTTTCTCTCTCTCTCTCTCTCTCTCTCTCTCTCTCTCTCTCTCTCTCTCTCTCTCTCTCTCTCTCTCTCCCTCTCCATCTCAGAAATTCCATAGATAAACACAACAATTCATCAGAAAATTTCCGTCTTGTAATCCCACACCTGTCTGTCACTTCGCAGACTAAATAAAAATATATCATTAATGAAATGCCACAGTAGTGGATATCCGTATATTTATGCAAGAAGATAACCAAGCTGAAATGATGAAAAGGTGCGTCTCGATGAAGACATTTGTCATTTTATAAGACAGAAGACAGTCAGTCTTGAATCACATCTATTTAAATCAAACTTCACCATCTGACATGTCCTTAAAGGTGTATCATGGAAACCATTTTCAAGTTTAAGGTCAATGTCATATTGAAGGTCGTTTCTTATAAACGGTGCTCTCGCTATATATCACTGCGACAGTGTCTCCGCTACCTTTTACAAATCTTCAGTGTTTTTTATTTTTGTTTTTGAAATATACTGTAGCAACCATTTATGATCATTATAGCAACATCCAGCTTTCTGGCGGAGGAAGACCCCAGCCCCAGACACATGTCCAGGTAGACTCTCCCGCACAGCAGGTCAGCTGGAAGACCTTCTTGCATTAAATCCTTAGCCCAGAACGGGACTCGAACCATCGCCATGAAAGGCTAAGCAGTCAGAGGAGTAACAAATCGGTGACTCTATCACTATGCCGCAGGCACCCACTACAACTTTTCAATCAAACTTTACTATCTTAATAGCATACACTTGATGGTGGTGATGATGACGACAACGACAATGATGATAAAGATGGTGATAATACTGCTGATAATGATTATGATAATTTTATAATGACATCATTGATAACAATCATCTTCTTTTAAACAGAGATGCTAACACATGTGAAAAACCATTGGTGCTAAAATTGAAGACATTTTTTTTTTGGTAAAAAAACAAACATTGAAGAATAACAGTGCATGGTTACAGGGCCTCAAGGACTTCTCTCTCTGTCAGACCAAATAAAATAAATTACCACTAGCAAACGTCTCCAGACACCTTATGTAAGCTAAAATGTCTTCAGAAATTTGTCTCGTTAGAAGATTAATAGGAACAAGACACACAAAAAATGCCACAACTGTCACTAAAACAGCTGATCTATGAAGAACAGATGAATATATACAGTGAAGAGTTTGTCTTGAGAAATGACAAAATGTCAAAGTTTATACATTTTGTTTGTAAAAACAGAGCTTCTTATTTTTGTAATGATTTTGTGCTGTCATATATATACATGTATATATATATAGAGAGAGAGAGACAGACAGACAGAGACAGAGACGGAGACAGACAGACAGACAGACAGAGACAGACAGAGACAAAGAGAGACAGAGGGAGGCAGACAGAAAGAGACAGAGAGACAGAAAGTTGGAGATAGTCACAGAAGAGGGGAGTCAGTGACAAACAGATAGTAAAAGAGAGAGGAAGAGAGAAAGAAAGACAGAGACAGAGACAAAGAGACAGACAGCATGAGAGAATAAGGGAGTTCGGTAAAATAACAGAGGGACAGAAAATAAATGACTGGTTGCAATTTGGGTAAAGGGGCAGAAAGAAACAGAAAAAGAACAGACAGAGAGAGACAGACAGACAGAGAGAGAGAGAGAGAGACAGACAGACAGACAGACAGACAGACAGACAGACAAAGAGAGACACAGAGAGACACAGAGACAGAAAGTTGGAAAAAAAAAGAGTCAGTGACAAATAGATGGTAAAAGAGAGAGAGAGAAAGAGAGAGAGAGACAGATAGAGACAGGGAGACAGAATAAGGGAGTTTGGTAAAATAACAGAGAGGCAGAAAATAAGTGACTGATTGCAATTTAGGTAAAGGGGCAGAAAGAAACAGAAAAGAAAAGAAAGCAGAGTGGGACAGGAACAAGGAACTGAGAGAAACTAGGAGAAAGTAACAGAAAGAATGTATGTAGAGATCATTTACTTATCTAACTAAGAGACAGGTACAGAGAAAAAAATATACAGGCCAAAAATGCAAGTTTCGGAAACAATTAGCCAAACTTGCAAAGAAAGAATTTATAAGATTACTTACGAGTTTAGCAGTGTTGACTAGATTTAGACTGAGCTCCTTTTCTGTATTGTAGTTATAGTCCATTTTGTCTGCCCGTCTGTACAGACTAGGTGGGGTCCTTCATACACTCTACATTGTACACTGTGGCACACAGGGCCCTGAAATACAATACCAAATGTGTTGACGATTTTATTTTTAAAAAAAACTTTAAAAAAAAACGTAATATTACAAATCTTAGTTATTACCAAAAGTTATTGATATCTTAACCTGCTATTTGTCAAATATATTCAGGGCCATGTGTAGGCGAATTGTGAGTACACGCGCTATTATCACTACTGGGGGTCAGGGAGTGAGGGGGGGGGGAGGGGGGGGCAGCAGGCTCCCCCTTGAATTTTTTTTTTCCACAGAATGCTGGGATGGGTTGGGGGTACTCTCACTGTCTCAGTACAAAGAACTGTCTTAAAACAGAAAAAGACAGAAATACATCAAGTAGGATTGCAGATGAATTTGTAGAATATGTAAAAAAGGCTTAAATTACCCAGATTTAAGTAATAAAGACAGCTAACTGGAAGTGCCTAACCCGGGTTAGGCGACGAGTTTTATTCGCTTTTTTCTATTTTTGGAATCAACTGTACGTATGTGCATGAAGTGCGTAATGCCCAGGCACGCTCCAGATACTTTCAAATATTCTTAGCTATTGTAAATAAGGTTGTTTTAATATTTTATGTAAGACCTTCAAGACTTAAAATACCAGCCATAAATACGTTATTGTTACAAGTCTTTTAAAATTACAGCAGTGTGGGCATATATATGTTTACAGCAGTGTGGGCATATATATGTTTACAGCAGTGTGGGCATATATATGTTTATAGCAGTGTGGGCATATATATGTTTACAGCAGTGTGGGCATATGTTTACAGCAGTGTGGGCATATATATGTTTACAGCAGTGTGGGCATATATATGTTTATAGCAGTGTGGGCATATATGTTTACAGCAGTGTGGGCATATATATGTTTATAGCAGTGTGGGCATATATATATGTTTATAGCAGTGTGGGCATATATATGTTTATAGCAGTGTGGGCATATATATGTTTACAGCAGTGTGGGCATATATATGTTTATAGCAGTGTGGGCATATATGTTTACAGCAGTGTGGGCATATATATGTTTATAGCAGTGTGGGCATATATGTTTACAGCAGTGTGGGCATATATATGTTTACAGCAGTGTGGGCATATATATATGTTTACAGCAGTGTGGGCATATATATGTTTATAGCAGTGTGGGCATATATATGTTTACAGCAGTGTGGGCATATATATGTTTACAGCAGTGTGGGCATATATGTTTATAGCAGTGTGGGCATATATATGTTTATAACAGTGTGGGCATATATATGTTTACAGCAGTGTGGGCATATATATGTTTATAGCAGTGTGGGCATATATGTTTACAGCAGTGTGGGCATATATATGTTTATAGCAGTGTGGGCATATATATGTTTATAGCAGTGTGGGCATATATATGTTTATAGCAGTGTGGGCATTTATATGTTTATAGCAGTGTGGGCATATATATGTTTACAGCAGTGTGGGCATATATATGTTTATAGCAGTGTGGGCATATATATGTTTACAGCAGTGTGGGCATATATATGTTTACAGCAGTGTGGGCATATATATGTTTACAGCAGTGTGGGCATATATGTTTATAGCAGTGTGGGCATATATATGTTTATAACAGTGTGGGCATATATATGTTTACAGCAGTGTGGGCATATATATGTTTATAACAGTGTGGGCATATATATGTTTATAGCAGTGTGGGCATATATATGTTTATAGCAGTGTGGGCATATATGTTTACAGCAGTGTGGGCATATATGTTTACAGCAGTGTGGGCATATATATGTTTATAGCAGTGTGGGCATATATATGTTTACAGCAGTGTGGGCATATATATATTTATAGCAGTGTGGGCATATATATGTTTATAGCAGTGTGGGCATATATATGTTTATAGCAGTGTGGGCATACATATGTTTATAGCAGTGTGGGCATATATATGTTTATAGCAGTGTGGCCATATATATGTTTATAGCAGTGTGGGCATATATATGTTTATAGCAGTGTGGGCATATATATATTTATAGCAGTGTGGGCATATATATGTTTACAGCAGTGTGGGCATATATATGTTTATAGCAGTGTGGGCATATATATGTTTATAGCAGTGTGGGCATACCGTGCTTTGCGGAATACAACCCCCCTTGGAATAAACCCCGCATGGCCCTTTTTTAATGTTTTTTAAAATTTTGTTAATATATAACCCGCAGCGGAATATTCCCCGCACCCTTTCTGCCGATAATTTATGTGTAAAGAAGCCATATTCCCAGGTCAAACACGTGTCAACTGTATCACACTAAGTCAGCGTGATCTACACAGTGTTACCTAACACTACAATGCATATAACGATCGATAATCCTTCTCGCTTTCTGCTGTAACACAAAAGCTGACCTTTTGTCGGGGAAGTGAGAGCTATTTATAGACAATGGGATGGTCAATACGTTAGGGGTGGTTATTTTGATGTTAACGCATTAAGTGTTTAATTGGAATAATCAGGGCACGATAGGCTGATACGTGCAAAAAATTAATTGCCGTGCAGTGGCATTAGAAAGAATGTAAAATATTGTTTGTTAAGTTCATGTTACCGACAAAAGTGACAATTACAGATGATTGATTGATGTAACTGCAAAGTAATTATCGGCGTGATATTTGTTAAAACAGAAATGCAAACAACATACCATACTGGGTATCGGTATATATTTTTGCCCAAAATTGGAAACAACATCACTTCCAAGATGCCTGCATGGAAAAACTACACTAACGGCTTCAAGATTGAAGTAGTCAGCTATGCGAAAGAGAACGGAAATCGGCCCGTCTAGTTTTTAAATTCCGTTGTTTATCTTTATCATATTGTTCTAGTTTGCTATTTATTAACTAAAATTTACACAACTAATCTTTTTTCGTCTTTCACAAGGTCCCCGCTAAAGTCCTAATATACATAACTGAAAAGTCACATAAAGCATCAAGAACGAGTGCATATACATGTATGCAAATTTGTTATGAACCACCATCCGATGCTCGAAACTGTTCACGTTACGCTTGGAGACAAAAGTGGTTGCGAATTTTAGTGAGATGGTCCTTAATTCTGACCCCAGTATACTGTAAATTATGAACCACCATCTGATGCACGAAACTGTTTATTTTACACCCGTAGACCAAAGTGGTTGCAAATCGTTATGAGACGGTCCTTAATTCTGACCCCAGTATGCTGTAAATGTCCTCTGCAAAGAATATTATTAAACTGAAGGTCGCACTTATAAGCGGCAAAAAGGTTAAGGATTTCAGTTAAGCCTGCATTCAATTTCCCTGATATTAGGATAGTAGCAGCTGACAAAAATGGATTTTGTCAACAGATTCCCCGCACTGGAATATTCCCCGCAGGCCGCCATCTTGAGAAAAAAAGTTGCGGGCTATATTCCGCAAAATACGGTATATATATTTATAGCAGTGTGGGCATATATATGTTTACAGCAGTGTGGGCATATATATGTTTATAGCAGTGTGGGCATATATATGTTTACAGCAGTGTGGGCATATATATGTTTATAGCAGTGTGGGCATATATATGTTTATAGCAGTGTGGGCATATATATGTTTACTGCAGTGTGGGCATATATATGTTTATTGCAGTGTGAGCATATATGTTTATAGCAGTGTGGGCATATATATGTTTATAGCAGTGTGAGCATATATATGTTTATAGCAGTGTGGGCATATATATATGTTTATAGCAGTGTGGGCATATATATGTTTATAGCAGTGTGGGCATCTATATGTTTATAGCAGTGTGGGCATATATATGTTTACAGCAGTGTGGGCATATATATGTTTATAACAGTGTGGGCATATATATGTTTATAGCAGTGTGGGCATATATATGTTTATAGCAGTGTGGGCATATATATGTTTACAGCAGTGTGGGCATATATATATTTATAGCAGTGTGGGCATATATATGTTTATAGCAGTGTGGGCATATATATGTTTATAGCAGTGTGGGCATATATATATTTATAGCAGTGTGGGCATATATATGTTTACAGCAGTGTGGGCATATATATGTTTATACAGGGTTTTCCCTTGGCTTCGCCAACTGGGGGTCATTTGGACCCCCAGACATCCATAATTGGGGGTCATTTGAAAATTTTGGGGGTCATTCTTAAAATAACAAGCAAACACTGATTAAATTTGTCAAAGCCAAAGCAAATCGCCTTCTTTCCAATTAACATGTTATACTGTGTATTGCAATGTATGCTAATTTGATGTCCAGTTCTGGGCAGACAAGGTAATTCAAGAATTAATAATAGATATGAAAGGTACAAACAATGCTACTGTAATGTTATGTTTAATTCTGCATGAACACACGTTTTATAAACAAAACAGCAGTCATGCTATTAAAATTAGGCAATCATTTTGCAAAAAAAATTATTTGTAACTGAAACATATAAGGCAGGAGTATGTCGAGACTACACTTAATACTGGCTGTAAAGCTCAACTCATCCAGTTTGTTACCTGTTAGTCAGCTATTGTATAAACACTGTATCATATAATACAAGGCTGTGATCAACTACTTAGAACTGCACTAACTTCACTAGGACATACCTAGTCAATTATTTTTTGCGATTTTTAAGGCCACCAAATGCCCTGGCTGCCGCACTGAAATCCATCTCTGACCTAGGTGGACCAACAAGACGGATCATCAAAAGTCTGTTGAGACGATCAGGGTTTATTCTGTTTCTGACTTTAGTTTTAAGTGCATTCTGGTGTGAAAATCCACGTTCGCACGGGGCGCTGGACACAGGGATTACTATGGCAATAGAAGCCAGTTTGGTAAAGTCAGGGTAAACATCTGTGTACTCATTGATTAACATTGTAACATGCAGTTCAAAGCTATTCAACTGCCTGTATGATACAGCAAGGTGCTTGAATGGTAAAAACTGTCCTTTCATACGGTCACAATCAACTAAATGTCCAAAGAACTGACAAAGTCTCTCAAGTTGATCGTTCCCATATGCAGCCAACTCACTATGGGCTTCAGGGTATCTTTTCGGGTTAAATATGACATCTAAGCATTCCAGCAGGTCTAAATCATCATTTGGGAACCTGTTGCCAAGATTTTCAGCTAGTTGGTTGATGTAGAGTTCCCTTAGCCTAGTAAATCTGGCTCTGATGGGGTTGTTGTCAGTTAACTGTACACCTTTGTATACAGCGGGCCCTTTACCGACCTCACCAAGCTCCTGCAACACCTGATCCACTGTATGGGAACCTGTTTTCATGTTCTGCAAAGTTTCAACCATCGAGCTGACGTTGTGGCGTATAGAAGCAAGGTTTACTGAGTCCCGTTGAAACGTCAGGCTCAGGATTCCAATCACGGTCAAAACATCGATCATGAGGGCAGTGATCAGCAGGAAAAGCGTAGTGCTAAAGAAATTCCACAGTCCACAGGCTTTGCCTGTTTTATCCTTGTCGTCTTCCAGCGATAATATGATGGCATCGATATACTTGAACACCATTTTCACTGCGCTCTCGACAGAAAGCCATCGTACGGAGGTACCTTCAGGCACCTGCTGAACTGTCCCATTCAAAAGCTCCTGTAACTCTCTTAGCTTATCGTACCGAACGCTTGAATCAGAGTAGAAGCGATAGAGCTGATGAATGTAGCGCTTGTAGTCCTCAAAGTAATCGAGGCCTTTGCTAGCTTGAGATGCTGCTAGATTCAGCCTATGGGCTATGCAATGTACTTGAACCAAACATTTGTTAAGTTCTTTGAGTTTAACACCTAAGCCATTTCGGCACCCAACCATAACAGAGGCCCCGTCTGTCCCCAAGGCAATCATTTTTGAAAAGTCATCATTACTAATGATATTCCTGTCAGTCAGAAAGTCACACAAAGCTACCTTGATGCCCTCTGCAGTACAATCCTGAATGCATTGATTTCCTAAGTAGGATACAACAGGCTTGGCGTCTTTGATGTACCTAATGTAAACTACAAGCTTCTTTTCAACAGTAATGTCACATGTTTCATCAAGCATAAGCCCAAAAAAGGGACTTCTTTCAATATCTTCTAACAGGGAACTCAGAATTTGCTCGTACAGAACAGTTTCCATTTCTGTGACAACTTCCGGTTTTCTATAATAACTGTCGGCAAACTCACAGCCGTTCTCATTTTGTAATGCCATAAGGTCAACAAAGTTATTCGAAGAAATACCATTTGTAGCCATCATGTACACAGTTCTCAACTGAACAATATGACGTTTAGTTTGCGCGTCCTCGTCAGAACGCTGGCGTTGCACTGTATCGGCATTTTGGACACTTCGTGCAAAATGCAGTTGCCATTGTACCTGTTTTAATGCCTCAGTATGTGACTTCGATTTTTCATGACGCTCTAAAGTTGAAAGCCTAAAATTCGTGCAGCCTTCGGTAAACGGGTTCGACTTTTTAGTTCTTTGACAAGGGTCACAGAACATCTGGCAATCGTGAAACTCTAGCCACGAAAATGTCTTTAGCCATTTAGAACTAAACGATCGACTTCGCTTTTTAGCCGAGACATTTGCCTCAGAAGTGTCAGACCCTTCGCTGTCCGAATTTGCAGTACTTGGACCTGGTTCACTGCGCTTTGTGCTTGCAGACGAAAGAATCTGCGTCAGCTTCTGTTGATACATTTTTTAACAGACTGGTTATTACTTTTGACGGGTTTTCCGGTAAAAACCCCCAAGAAAACTGTGATACAGTCTACATGTTCGACTGTGTCTTCCGCTGAGTAGCAAAGACACGAAAATACGATCAATACACCGTAAACCCGTCTTACCTGGTGACTAGTTTGATTATGTAAACCCAACTAGCGAATAAAAACCGTCAACATTACCGAACCAGTCTGGTTAAAAATGAAAGTAGAAGAATAGAAATTCGGAAGCAAACTGAAATGATGAAATATTTTCGTTCCACGCTAACCTGCATCCACATGGACGCATCGTATTTTATTTTACGGGTCATTAACAGAAAAAATGCGACAATGACGCAGGATTTGTGCGTCAGGGAAAACCCTGGTTTATAGCAGTGTGGGCATATATATGTTTATAGCAGTGTGGGCATATATATATTTATAGCAGTGTGGGCATATATATGTTTATAGCAGTGTGGGCATATATAAGTTTATAGCAGTGAGGGCATATATATGTTTATAGCAGTGTGGGCATATATATGTTTACGGCAGTGTGGGCATATATATGTTTATAGCAGTGTGGGCATATATGTTTATAGCAGTGTGGGCATCTATATGTTTATAGCAGTGTGGGCACATATATGTTTATAGCAGTGTGAGCATATATATGTTTATAGCAGTGTGGGCATATATATATGTTTATAGCAGTGTGGGCATATATATGTTTACAGCAGTTTGGGCATATATATGTTTAGATTACAGCCAGTGTATTTTTTATTTTATAATATTGCAAACTTCTGACAATATTTTGGATTTTACTTAGAATTTGTACTTTTGTTAAGTGGACAATTTTATTAGGCAAAAAAAAAGAAGAGGTGTGTTTCCAAGTTACCTAACCGACCCAATATTTTACTGGCTGAGTCAAAAGTTTTTATGTCAAAAAAATCTGCATCCTGATTTTTCGTCAGAATTTTGTGTGTTCAATTGTAATTTTACTATGCAATAGTTCTTACGTACCGTGTTGGACATCAATGTAGGACATCAGTAAATAGCATTTTACAAGAACTTTCATATAACAATGGTTTGCTAAGCTGTAGAATGAAAATATTTATCCGACATTTTGGACCAAAATATTGTTCCTCAAATAACCAAATAAATCATTGTTACTTGAAAAATCTTGCAAAATGCTGCTTATTGATCAGTGTGAACAGTGAAACATTAATCTCCATTCCTGTTTTCAAACAGGTATTTCCTATCTGAGCCATGCTGCACAGATAGCTATTTTTAACTAGGAAAACCATGTGACAACTCCCTTTCGAGATAACATTATATCGTCATCCAGGTTATCCGTTCTGACGTCGTTGTCTGTTTTTAGCAGAGATCACTATCGTGCATATATTTATACACAGATTTAGAATGATAGAACTTTTAGAGTGTTTTTATGCAATTTGTACTGTCTAACAATGTAGACTGTGTTCAAAACCGTCTTTACTTATGCTACAGTATGAGTTTTTACAGAAATTATACCCTAATGCCCAAAAGCAATGGTAAGGTATTGTTACGTGATTTTGATACCAGCAAACACCACCTTTAAAAGGGACAAAAGGTGGTTGACCATGGTCTAAGTATACCAGATTTGTTATCAGTCAAGTAATTTTAACCCTTTCACTCATGCATTGGCCATTTTACGCCTTTGTGAAGCAATCACAATTATCAGTCTTATCTTTAGTAGAATCTGCACTACTTAGGGTTTATTTCTTGACTGGTTTGACCATGGATTCACTGTTAAAAGTTGAAATGTACATGTATTAGAAATACTTTAAACTGATTTTACGAATATAAAAAAATAGGTAAAATTTCATATACAAGTACTACGAATGAAAGTGTTAATCAGTAATACTGATGAATTAGATCAGTATATTTCGCTAGCCCAGTTCAGTTTATCAAACCAATGCAGGGTTGTCACTAGAAATATTTTGAGCAGGCTCAATTGACTTTTGAGGAGACTAGGCTATGCGAGCGCCGAAGGTGCGAAGAGTTGCTAGGGGGGTCCGGGGCATGCTCTTGACCATTTTTCATTTTTTTTCAAATTTGAGTCGGCATGATTTTCATTTGAGGTGGTCAAATCCACCGCCAGCCGCCTCCTAATGACAACTCTGCAATGTTTAAATTTCAATCATAAAGTCTACATAATACGAAAAAAAACAAAAAAAAACCTGAAGGTTAAATAGAAAAAAAAATAAAGAAGGTATAAGAACAAAGGAATGAAGCGGTTTGAGGAAAGATAAAGGAGTTGGAAGGAATAACAGTTTTGCTCCAGAGATAGCTATCTGTAAAATTCATGCTTCTACAGCTGTGTGTGCATGTATCATTGTATGTAGTTTATGTGTGGTTATTCTGTGACTGTGTGACCTGGTTTAATACTGTAGATCTCTAAATCTGGCAGACTTTTACAGGGAAGGCAACACAATAAATACCATCTGCTACCGATGAACATGTATCTTGTTTAAGGTTTTAAAGTCTATATAGCATTCATCCCCCGCCCCAAACCTTTACATAGTAATATCACGCACCGTTATCTCCCTTACGTCAATTAAGGCACTAATGAGGAACATATTATCCTCCAATTAGCCAATACACATTATAACTGAGGCACGTGTACATACGAAGTGACGTGTCATCTACATATCAAAGATTTTGTTCCCTTAAATCAGCACATAATCTAACATACGACACAAATAATATGTCAAAAATAAGGGCATTGGTCTCTCATGGCATTTCTAACCAGGCTGTTAAAATTCCAAAACAAGCACACAGGATGCTGTCAAACCAAGTCGTATTACACATTAAATTTGATACAGAATGACTCTTAAACAAAGCATAACAACACACAAAGGATTTAAACTTACCGTGACGTTGTAATATTTCCTTTACACTACATATTTGTTTTATTTTCAAGGTAGAAAACACACAATTAGGTAACCCTTTTCCGAGTATTGATCACCATTGCATCTAAAATTAGCATAAATTTCCACTGCGCAGTCGCAGAAACTGGCTTCCGATTTGGAATTTCTCAGCATCGTCAGTCTCAGCAGCCGATTGCATTCGCAACTTACCGGCGACTTTCGTTGTTTTCTCTTTAACCGACTGGCGAGACTTTCCGATTGCATACGTACCATGACAGCAGACTGGTCGGTAACTTCCGTACTTCATCGCAACAATTCGTAAGCGATCGATTTCAGGTGCCGTACCCGAGTTAGACTTGCCAAAAGTCGTAAAATATAGACTTGCCGCATAACACACATACTGCAATTTCATTTAGTTTTAACATATTTAATAACAAACTTCAAATGTAATACAGACAATTGACTGGGTAATACTATGATAATTCATGGCTATTTTGTATAATGGGGTTTATTATTTTGTTTAAAAATCTTTCTTACTTTGTATTCAAACAAAACATCAACAATGGTATTTTACTAACTCAATTTCCCGCGGTGTAGCATTTGACATCTTTCTAAAAGCAAAGCCACATTACTGCATCTTACTTATCTTCTTGTTTGAAGTATTCTTTAACAATTACAACCTATTACCACTAATTTGAAAACATTGAGTATTTTCAGGCATGACGGATCGCTGTCATAAAGTTTACGTTGTAGAAATGCTTTATGTTGCGAGAAAGATAGATACTACTTACTACAAAACTGTCTTATCGATGCCTATGACATCATATAATATATTTATATATTCATATCGTTTTGAGGTTTTTAATTTTACTCGAGTCAAAAAGAGACTGCAACAGGCAATCGCACCGCCCGAACTCGCTTCGTGACCTTTTAGAAGTTCACGTGCGTTTTCCACACTTTCCGGCTTCGATTGCATTTGTCATTTCGTCACCAATTGTTTACCTACATAGCAGAGGCATTCAGCCGCTGTAAAACTGACCTTGTTGTTGGAAGCAGGCGACTTTAAAACGCAGGTAAAGCGCGTGTTTAAGTTTGTCCTGGTTGTTGTCTAGCATTTCTTAGAGTTTTTTGACTGCAGTGCACTGAATTTGTGTTGATCTAGACCAGATTCGAAAAGAAAACATTGACTTATTTATTTTTTATTAATATTTTAGAAAGACATTAACTGTAATTCGTTATTTGTGAGTGACAAAAGAAAACATGGAAGTAGAACAGTTTCCTTGTTGCCCTGTCCCTGGAGCAGTGGTACTCACTGAGGATAACCCCATGGATGTACAGATGGAAGAAATGGAGACAAACGAATCAAGATTGAACATGAAAGGATGCACCAAGTTGATGGAGGAAGAAACGGTGGAATATTCTTCACTTCCACGACCAGAAACCCTTAAGGATTTGATTGATGGGCTGCACTTGATCTTTGATAAGGACAAAGTGAATGTTGATATGGTGAAAACATACATGAATCTGTACAAAAGTAACCCACGTGAATGGAAGAAGTATGCTAAGTGGGACGAACACAGGTAAGTCTTTGTAGTTTGTTTTATTTATTTTTTATCACAGTTTTTTCATACATGTGAACTTTGTGATTTGTTTTATGTATTTATTTTATCACAGTTTTTTCATACATGTGAACTTTGTGATTTGTTTTATTTATTTTTTTATCACAGTTTTTTCATACATGTAAACTTTGTGGTTTGTTTTATTTATTTATTTTATCACAGTTTTTTCTTACATCTGAACTTTGTGGTTTGTTTTATTTAATTTTTTTATCACAGTTTTTTCATAGTCTACTTGTAAACTTTGTGGTTTGTTTTATTTATTTTATATCACAGTTTTTTTTTAATACATGTGAACTCTTTCTGAGGCCAAAGTGGGAGATTTTCACTTGCCAAGTGGGAGGTTTGTTATATTCATATAAACAAAAAAGGAAGTTATCTGTTTCAAAGTAGGAAGATTTCTGAAAATGTGAGGAACAATCAGATCTACAATGCATTGGAAAGCATATCGTTAGCTGCAAAAAACACTTCTTCTTAAATAGAGATTATCCATTGGTACATAAGTCACAAACTTCTGATATTAGGAACTACACATATTTTATAAAACATTCTATATGATTGCGTTTCAACTTAAAGGTGGTATATGACAGTTTGCCTGTATATAATATATGTAACAATACCTGACCTCTGTTTGGGGTATTTGTGCATAATTTCAGTAGAAATCATCACACTTAAGTCTAAGCTTTGACGATTTTTAACAGTATCTCAATTTTGGGGCAGTAAAACTTGTTAATCAACACTTAACTTGTTCATTCCTTTCAGATCAATAAATAAGAATGATTGGGATTCCTGCTAAAAATAGACATTGACGTCACTGCAGATGACGTGGATAAGCTAAAGCATAAGCGGTCACATGGTTTTTTAAGTTTAAAAATAGCCAACCGTGCAGCATGGCTCAGATAGGAAATACATGTTTGTAATGACAATTGTGGCTTTATGGTATACTTTTCAGACAGGTGTATGACATCAATAAACAGCATTTTATGAGAGCTGAAAAAGTTTATTAAGATGTTTAATGAAAATATGTTTGGTCCAAACTGTTGGATACCAACTTTAAGTCAGGTCTTAAATAAGTTCTCATAAATGCTACTGGATGTGATCAAAATACACTGAATTTTAAAAGAAAAATCCCAGTTATTTATTTTATTAACCCTACAACTTTTTAATCTGAATCTAAAAATCCTGAATGTGCCATTTTTTTCCAAATGCATGCAGAAACTTGAGACTGTATCAATGGTCTGCATACAAATAGCATACTCTGGATTCCTGTGCATCTGCAGTGATCATTTCACCTTTCTTTCGTATGAGTTTGCGGGATCTACATTTTTGAAAAAAACAGTGGGTTACTATATATAAAGGTATACAATTAATTATTGTAATATTACCTCATCTACCAAATTCCATCTTCACCTTTACAATAACCACAAAAAACTTATCGAGTTATCATTTACAAGTTTAATATGCAGATTTCAGATTGATTTTCATGATTGATTTTCTTGAGGAGTCTAAATTGCATGCGTCCTTACAGACACACATATTTAATTTTTCTTGCTTCTACAATAACAATGTGCATCAGGGTCGAGGTACACAGAGGTAAAATGATCACTGATATCTGCTTCATATGGTCAATGTTAATTGATGTTAGGTAAATATAAACAAAACTTACGCGATCACAGTGGACAGCATTATATGCAGCCTTCATGCCTTAACCATCTCTTGGCAACTAAAATATAGCTGGACCTTTGGATAAAAAATGATTACTGTCACAAAACATTTCATGATCTACATTTGATATTTCAGATTCTATATTTAAGTTTCTCCTTTATATCTCAAGTTTAACATTACACTTTCCATGTTTATCTTCTTTCACACCACCAGCCGCAATAGCTCAAGTGGTAGAGCGTCGGCTTGACAATCGAGAGGTCGCGGGTTCAAACCCCAGCCAGGTCAAACCAAAGACATAAGTTTGTAGTTGTGGCTTCCCTCCTAATGCTCGGGGCTAAGGGGACAGCATTACGTCTGACTCACTGGTGTCAGTATAATGGACCAACCGGGTTCAGTCCCTGGGAATCTCATAAGTGCCCCTGTGCTATAATGTGAAAAATGCCGGCAAATCCCACCCCATCCGTTAAAAATCTTTAGGGTGGTATATGTTTTATAATTAACCCTTAACTTGCTGTAAACACCATTATAATGGGTTATGTTTTATAATTAACCCTTAACTTGCTGGAAACACCATTAGAGTGGTATATGTTTTATAATTAACCGTTAACTTGCTGAAAACACCAATAGAGTGGGGTATGTTTTATAATTAACCCTTATCTTACTGGAAACACCATTAGAGTGGTATATGTTAGAAAGCATTTAGTTTCTTCTTGATATCATAGTTTATTTACTTTTTCTTTCAATTGGCAGTTGCCTATTTAATTTTTTAAGTTTTTAAATAAGGTTTTGCCTTGAAATACCAGTTTCTGTATAGACATGCAAACATTTGTCGACCTCTTCCTTTATCTTTCATAAAGACCCTATATCTAATTTGGTTTTTGTAGTTTTATACACAAACTATTGATGCCAGAAGTGGTGAATGATTTGTTTGTTATCTGTACTTGTCAGTGTGCTTGTAAATAAGAGGTGTGCGGCAGATGGCTGCACAAAGCAGGAAGTCGAGCATGCAACATAACCACTGATCGTTAAAATCGGTGAATAAGAAACACGTTGTTGTTTGTTTTTGTATATAACTGTAGCTGTTTAATGGCTGCTTCTCCACCTGAAAAAGCTCCCCTCGAGAAATTATGGCTTATTGCATATGTATGCCTCATAAACTAAATCTGTATAAATTAAATCTCACAACAGATAAATAGCATGTTTTACCTTAATAATTTTGCACAAGAATATGTTTTGTTTTTGAGATTCATCGCAGCGACCAGTTATGATCATTATAGCAATGTCCAGTTGTTTTGGTGGAGGAAGACCCCAGACGAATGTCTGGGTAGAACCACTGGTGCACGGCAAGTAAGCAGGAAGACCTTCCCATATTAAGTCCTTTGCCCTGAATGGGACTCGAACCCACACGGTGAGAGGCTTAGCAGTCAAGGAGTTACAAATCAGTGACTTTACCACTACATCACGGGCTCTCCCTTTCACTTCTTTAGATTATCAAGAAAATGTGACCAGGTGTCATGTGACATGCTTTACACAGTGCAGACAGCACTATATCTGCTTCAAGTGGACACAGTTGGTGGGACAAAAACAGCCAAAAACATAAATCTGGGGTGGAATCTTTCTGTTGATAATTAGTGAAAATCACCAGAATTTGTTACAATTTATCTTGTTAATGTCATATAAACTCTAAAGGTAGTACCCGACAGTTTGTACTAAATCTAAAATATGTAACAATATCTGACATATGTTTGGGATATTGTGCATTGTTTCCTACAGGAAACAATCATGATTTTAGTCGAAGCTTAGACGATTTTCAACTGTATCTCAACTTTGCAGTTGTTAATCAACACTAAAAATGTTCATTCATTTCAAATCTATAAAAAAGAATTATTGGGATTGCTGCTAAAAATAGACATGGACGTCACAGTGAATGAAGTAGATGAGCTAAAACATAATTGGTCAAGTGGTTTTTTTAGTTTAAAAATAGCTAAATGTGCAGTGTGGCTCAGATAGGAAATACTTGTTTGAAATGAAGATTGCGGTGTTATGTTTCACATTTCTAACAGGTGTAGGGCATCATCATTAGCATTTCTCGAGATCTTTTCAGGTAACAATAGTTTATTAAGATGTTTAATGAAAATATTTTTGGTCCAAACTGTCGGATACCACCTTTAAAATAAACAAACAAAACTATCTTTGAACCTTTTAAAAATAAACATATAAGTTTAACAACTTTGAATCTTTAATCATTAACTTATTTCAGTAAGTTTCTCATATTAGCTGTTACAGATTTTCATTTTCTATCCTGTAAAAAGAAACTTAAACCAAATACATTTTTACTTTTAACTGCAACCACTCTTTTAAAAGCTGCATGATAAAAACAAAAGCTGTCCAACTTTGAAAACTGTGTCATGCAGTATAAACAACAGAAACCAAATCCCTAGGCGCCCAACCCCACTCCTGAAAATAAGTCGGTTATCTGAGATCTCGTGCCAACAAAATGTGTACATGTAACCAATACACAAAGGGAACGCAGGAAAATACATCCTCTATAACGTACACCATTTTATGATTTCAGTATGTAAAATTCTCCCTTCGATATTTCTGTCATGGTATATGCCAGTGTAAAGCATTAGCACATGTATGGTTGAATAAATTTAATTACTCAAGAAAATACTTCCATACAATAAAAATTTAAAAACCCACATTGCCTGTACCCTCCATAAAACCCACATTGCCTGTACCCTCCATTTAACTATTTTAGATAAAGACAAAAACTCTGTTAGGATGAAACATCATATTAAAGGTGGACAGCTTGCCTGTATCAAATACATGTAATAATATCTTAACCCAGATTTTGGGAAGTTCAAGTAGGGTTTAATTTCTATATTAGCTGTAAATTTAGCCTATTTCAGACACTACTCAGATTTTTGACAGTGCACTACGTGAAATACGTCGCTCTAGAAAAAAAACAAAAAAACAATGACAAAGCCAATATACTGACACAATGTCATGATAATAGCTGTTAAAATTATACCTTTGTGAAACTATATCTGCTAATGAAACTGGCATTTATAATACTTAAATATGAGCACACGAAAAATACTGGAATAAGAGTATAAAAGTAATGTTATTAACAGTCAAATTAGCGATTTTGTATCTTTGTTCAAAAACACAGGGACAAGGAAAAACATAGTATAAACATTTAATAAAATTTACCTCTGTCACAGGCTCTGAGTCAATCTCCTACATTGTCAGTTTATTACATCTACGGCTGTCATTTAGGCCACATGACTCAATATAAAGTTGGGATAAACTCCAGTAGGAGATTAAAAATAGAAGTTTACATTTTTTCTACACACTAAGCTTGTGAAATATAAATGGGATGAAGATGAACTATTCATTTTTTTTTAATTTAACTTTAATTTGTTTAATTTAATTATATCTTAAAGTCAATTAGATCAGTTTATAATTCATTAAGATTTTTTTTTTTTTTTTGCATGTGTGTGTTTAAATATACAGCCTGTTTCTTTTATATTCATATACTTAATCTACTTTGCAGAAAAAGGAGTACCGGTAGAGTACGTAGAATCGGTAGAGTATCGGCTTTAGGTACAGGAGGCCCCAGTTCGAACCCGACCGTGACATACCATAGTTGTGAAAAATGGTTGTGCCGTATAGCTTCCTTGCTAACACTCAAGTAAATTTAAATCGGTCAAGAGCATTCCCCCGGACCCCCCCTAGCAGCGCTTCTCGCCTTCGGCGCTCGCATAGCCTAGCCTCCTCAAAAGTTAATTGAGCCTGCTCAAAGTATTTCTAGTGACAACCCTGATCATGCTAGGTGTTCATGACATGCTATACACAGTGAAGGCCGCTCTATATCTGCTTCAATTGGACACCATCTAACAGATAACTGAAATACTGTTAGTGGGACGATAAACCCAATAAACAACAACCAGTCTGTTGACTTATTAATAGGACCAATTCACATTTTTCCAATAAATGAAGTCATACTGCATGTTGTGTGCATACATGACTTTTCATAATTGAGTGACTAATTAAATATCCTGTTTTAATGCATTCATTAGTCATGTCCCCCAAGTGTCCTCAACATTCTTCTTTAATAACGTGCTAAGAATGGAGCTAATTTAAACGTTCTCATGCAGTGCATCATCTAGTTTGGTGGATTTATTGTCCAACGTTATGTAACTTCACTGGCTGTAATATCCACTTGAAGCAGATATAATGCGGCCTTTATTGTGCTTAACTTTCCTGAACTCCTAGCATGATACTACACCAGGCGCGTAGCTGACACTGAATACGCGGCTGCGTACTCATTGTCTCCAACAAATAAAGACATAAAAAGATTAAATTTGCAATAAAATTATTAAACTACCCCTAGTAAGGTGTATATTAAGTACCTCTGTTTGCACCATGGACAATATGTTAAAATGCTTAATCGATCATGGAACTTTTCTGTCATAACCAAAAAAAAAATGGCATTTTTGTTTGAGTTCTTCTCTATTGGAAACAAAGAAAAGTGTCATGATTAATGACAATTCTTGTTTCAATATGTGAACTGTTATATAATATTTCACTTAAAATCTTGTTTGAACGCTCACACCCACCACAGTGTGCAGTGTGTCGGTGGTTCTACCCAGACATTTGTCTAGATTCTACCTCTGCCAATATAGCTGTACAGTGCTATAATGACAATAATTGGTTGCTATTATGTATTTTATACACATTGACAAAACAGATAAAAACATTTAAACTTGTTGATTTATGCTGTCAAAGGCATCAGCATGGTTATTTTTTATGTGGTTTTCCCATTTTACATCTGAGAGATGATTAATGAACTATCTGAGGCATTCTGATTGTCGCAAGCAGAAATATATTACGTCAGTTCTGGGCCCAAGGTTATCAATCTTTCAGCTCATGTTTAAAATCATCTTAAATCATCTGATTGGTCGGATTTCAAATTTCCCTAAAAATTCAGCCAATCAGAATCCAGCTACAAGTTTTATAACCTCTAGCCATGGTTCTACCCAAGAAATGCACAATAAAGTAGAATTTTATAAGGTATTCAGTTAAGCAAACATTTAAAAACTGGCTTCTCAATTGACTTTAAATGAAAAAAAGGGTTTAGCTACATTAGGTGCTAAGGTTAGTGTACTGTTGGATGAGAACCAAAAACAGGTTTTATCGATGCCTGGCTTTACACTTGAAGACTGCAGATACATGACTGTAAATAAACCTTCAATGCACAGAAGTCACCTGAGTCACACCTCTGAAACCTTGTCTGCTGGTAGATACCCATTAAGAAAACTGATGTATAACAAATAATAAAAGCTACTTTGTGAACACTCCAAATACATGACTGTAAATAAACCTTCACCTAGATCTTTTGTCAGCAGTCACAAATTGACAGTTATTTATGGTATCTTAAAGGAAGTGTCCAACAGTTTGCCTGTATTTTATACATATAATAATATCGAACCACTGCTTTGGGGAATCTGAGCATAATTTTTAGATAAATTTATACTTTAGTCATAATAAATATGACTTTGAACACTAACTGAATTGTTTAACAAAAATTATGAGTATTTTTCCAACTGTATAAAAACTTGACAATGTCTCTGCTAAAAATAGATATCGATGTCAGAGCGGATTGTAGGCAAGGTATCTGTACAACCTAAAAAGAAAATACTGAAATAATCTACATGCATTAAACAGTATAAAAACAAGAGCCTGTCGAACCGGGTGATGCTTCCCGGATAGGTTTTGGACACAAAGAAATAGTTTGTCTATTACTGTCTTGGCTATATAACGTTATCTCAAAAGTTTTCTTAGTTTAAAAATATCTACCTTTGCAGGAAATACCTGACGAGTGGTGATTTATGCTTGACTGTTCACACAGGTCTAGGACATCAATGAACAGCATTTTGCAGAACCTTTTCAAGCAACGATTATTTATTTGATTATTTGAGACCAGAAATTATGGTCCAAACTGTCGGATACAACCTTTTAGTTATCTTGAGAAAATATTATAGTTTAAAACAGTAATAAACCAAAACCAACCACAATCTGAATGGACTGCTTGTATATCTTGGTTATTATTCATATCTATATTTGTTCTGTTCTGTTGTCTGACAGAAGAAGAAAAAAACTTTTTTTGAACTCTGCTTTAATCTTTGATTGCTGTTAAAAGACAATAGATGCAACATTGTATACTATTAAATTAATTAATAAGTTAATTTGTTTTGTTTGTTTTTAAAAACATCCCAGTGACCAATTGTGACCACTAGCAACGTCCAGCTTTTTGGTGGAGAAAGACCCCAGACAAATGTCAGGATGGAACCACAGACTCACCGCAGGTCAGCTGGAAGACCTTCGCACATTAAGTCCTTCGCTCGGAACGGGATTCGAACTTACGCGAGAACTTTCATGTGGGGAGTTTTTCCAGCTGTCTTGCGGTGCGCCGATGGTTCTACCCTGGCATAAGTCTGGGGTCTTCCTCCACCAATACTTAGATGGATTTCGCCAATAAGATCATAATTATTTTGGTGCAATGTCACAAAAAGAAAAGAAAAAAAACACACAAATCTGGATTTTCTCCCAGGAGAAGTTGGCAGATCCGGATCAACACTATTTGCCTATATCTGATCAATCTTTGTAAGCAGACTTACAAAAACGGATGCATGAGTCCTGCTTGTAATAATTTTAAATTGCTAATTTTATAACTAAAACTTTATGGCTCTTTGATTATAGTTTTTGTTGTTTTGTAGCAAGCTGATCAAAATCATCACCATTTGCCTTAGCTTTATCCAATACTTGCTGCGTAGGTTTTATGTAACAGTTGTGGAGAGGTAAATGTTAAATTAAGCTTGGGCAATATGTCCCAGGCACCGACAAGCTTTCCAAGAAAAAAAATATCAAATGGTAATAGATATATCCAAGTCATAACGATGTACAGCATGTTTGTACACTACTTATTTTTAACCCAATGCAGACGTGACTAGTATCATGTTTGTTATATATTTTCTTTTCTTACTGTTTTTCCAGGTTCTCATGTTTTTGTTTTGTATGGCAATAAATTTAATGCTTGCGCAAAAAAAGGTACAATTAAATTGTAGTCATAGAAAGAGTGTAGCCATTTAAATGAGATACGGTGCTGCCTTCACTATGATAGCAAGCTGGAAACCTCTGACACATCTGATGGAATCTCACATGCACGTCTTAACACCAACAAACATTGAATTATTGGACATAACTGCTGCACCAGGGACAGACCTATGATTATAACCCCACAAAGTTTGTGGGGTGGTATATAGGAGTGAGCTTGTCCGTCTGTTGGTTTTCATGGTTTCCAACGATAACTCATGAAAGGCTTCACAGATTTAAACAATGTTTAGTACACATGTGTAATATTTAGGTCAAGTTCAACATTGGGGCTGGTGGGGTCAAGGTCAGTATTACTAAAACTGGAAAAAAGGTCACTATTAGTAAAATAGACAAAAAACTTTCCACTCAGTTACTTTAGTTAGGAATGAGATATTGTGTTGAACTTTGTTGCATAGGTAGCTTCTATGTTCAAAGGGGATATTTGAAATTGAAAGTGGGGCTAGTGGGGTCAAGGTCACTGTTACTAAAAATTAAAAAAAATGGTTTCTGCTCAAAAACTAGCATCAGGAATGAGAGATAATTATGAAACTTGCTGTGTAGGTGGTTTCTGAGTTGATGCTTGGAATTGAAAATGGGGCGGGTAAGGTCAAGGTCACTGATATATGCATCTATATTTCTTTTATTATCTTATGCCATTGATTCTGCACCAGGGGCATATCTATGATTGTATTTTTTGTGGGATAAATGGGGAGGGGGGCTGATTGGGAGTGTGAATGCTGCACCAGGGTCAGCTCCATGATTATATTTTTGTGGAATGGGTGGGGGAGGGGTGATTGGGAGTGTGAATGCTTCACCAGGGGCAGGTCCATGATTGTATTTTTGTGGAATGGGTGGGGAAGGGGTGATTGGGTGTGTGAATGCTGCACCAGGGGCAGCTCCATGATTGTATTTTTGTGGAATGGTGGGGGGTGGGGTGATTGGGAGTGTGAATGCTGCACCAGGGTCAGCTCCATGATTGTATTTTTGTGGAATGGTGGGTGGGATTGGGAAAGTGAATGCTGCAACAGGGTCAGTTCTATGATTGTATTTTTGTGGAATGGGTGGGGGGATTTGGAGAGTGAATGCCTCACCAGGGCCAGCTCTATGATTGTATTTTTGTGAAATGGGTCAGGGTGTGGGATTGGGAGAGTGATTGCTGCACCAGGGGCAGCTCTATGATCGTATTTTTGTGGAATGGGTGGTGGGATTGGGAGAGTGATTGCTGCACCAGGGTCAGCTCTATGATTGTATTTTGTGGAATGGGTGGGGGGGGGGGTGATTGGGAGAGTAAATGCTGCACCAGGGTCAGCTCTATGATTGTATTTTTGTGGAATGGGTGGGGTGGGGTGATTGGGAGTGTAAATGCTGCACCAGGGGCAGCTCTATGATTGTATTTTTGTGGAATGGGTGGGGTGGGTGATTGGGAGTGTGAATGCTGCACCAGGAGGCAGCTCTATGATTGTATTTTTGTGGAATGGGTGAGGTGGGGTGATTGGGAGTGTGAATGTTGTACCAGGGGCAGCTCTATGATTGTATTTTTGTGAAATGGTGGGGGGGGGGGGTGATTGGGAGAGTGATTGCTGCACCAGGGGCAGCTCTATGTTTGTATTTTTGTGGATTGGGTGGGGTGGGGTGATTGGGAGAGTGATTGCTGCACCAGGGGTAGCTCTATGATTGTATTTTTGTGGAATGGGTGGGGTGGGTGATTGGGAGAGTGAATGTTGCACCAGGGTCAGCTCTATGATTGTATTTTTGTGGAATGGGAGGGGTGGGTGATTGGGAGAGTGATTGCTGCACCAGGGGCAGCTCTATGATTGTATTTTTGTGGAATGGGTCAGGGTGTGGGATTGGGAGAGTGATTGCTGCACCAGGGGCAGCTCTACGATTGTATTTTTGTGGAATAGGTGGGGATTGGGAGTGTAGGGGTTTTTATGCGAAAGAAGAAAGTTTTGAATTAGAATTTTAAAGTAACATATGGACATTCCAATGCCAATGCTCAAGCAAATATAGTTCTATGACTGGCCAATCCAGGATAAAGTGACTTGTGCTGTATTATGCCTGGTGTTTACGGCATGTTGTGCACAGTGAAGGCAGCTCTGTTACTGCTTCATGTGGACACCATCTCCAAATAACTAAAACTATTGGTGGGTCGATAAACACCTCCAAATCTTGCATACACTTGAATATCAGGAGGTCTGCACTTGATGCAAAAATAATACCTCTTTATGCATAAATGATCCATCTTATTTATTGGCAGAGGTTCAACTGCCCCTTCAATTTATAAACATACTTGGAGGAGTATGTTTTCAACTGCCAGTGACCTGTGTTTATTTTTGTTAACATGTTTGAAAATTTGGTTAAGTATGCAGAGCTCAACCTTGTAATAAGATATGTTATATTGGCCCTAATTCTTGTATCAAATGAACATGTTTTTTCTCCTCTCTTCAAATTGATTAGTTAGAGACTTGATGTATGTATTTATGTGCATGACATTTAGTTAATGACATATATCTTAACATCAAACATAATGGTTGTTTGTTGTTTGATTGAAGGGGTGGTAGGTTTCTACAGGGTGGGGTGGGCAGTAGGGGAAGGTGGAGCTGTAAGAAGGGGAAATTAATGTAATTTGTACTTTCCTTTTATTTTTTGACATCTAAAAACATTAAATGTGTCAAGGCAGTTAATATGATAAATTACCATTCAAGACTTTCGATTGTCTTAACCATAAACCACTAACCACCACTTTCTGAAATTTTGCCAGACGGGGCTTTATAAGGAAATTTCAAAAGAAATGTCTACACTTTATATGAACCTATTTTTAGGGCCAAGTCACAGACTTCTAACTCCTCCCCCTCTCAATGGGTTTGAGTTGGGGTAAGAACTTTCATATGGGAAAAGTCTTCCAGCCACCCTGTGTTGTGCCAGTGGTTCTACCTAGACATTGGTCTGGGGTCTTCCTCCACCAACAGTCAACTGGATGATGCTAATATGACGATATTTGTGTCGGTGCAATGTAACAAAATAAAAAATCATGAATTTTTCAAAAATTTTCAAGTCATAATAATTCTGTTAGGGTTCATTCAAAACAGTTTTCATTGACCTGTGTAAATAATACTCAGAACTTACTTGTCGATAAAGATCAGAAGATATAATTTGAAAAAAAGGAAGAAAAAGACAAAGATGTATCAAAACTAAAAAAAATATGTGTTTGCAGGATTCGAACCCAGAACCTCTTGTATGGCAGGCACACCAGCGCCCTGTTGACTCTGCTACAGTGTCCTGTTTGGTCTTGACTGATTGTTGTTAATATCTGGTTTAATGTTTATATCGACCAAGCCGATACATTTGCACTTTTTTATTGGGTTGCCAAGAATGGTGACCCTTATATTTATAATTAGTTTAGAAACTCTCTATGGTGTGATGTCACAGATTTGAGAAGTAGTATTGTTTTCTTTTAACTGTATTGTTTATGCTTTAAAATGCAGTAAAATGACCATATTGTTATATATCTATTATGGTGTTTGGTTTCTTATGTTTCTAAAATGAACAACCACTTAAGATAAAAACAATAAGCATCAGAACTGTGACAATAATCACAATTAAAACCTTACTAGTAAAGTTACTAGTAGTAATTGTTGATTCTTACTTTTATATTACATGACTGCACTAATTTGTATGCAAGGGCTGACTGCACTAATTATCACAGACATATACAGAAACAAATTTAATTGATAGCTGTGTAAAATTTCTTCATCAGTCAAGTTTTGTTAGGATTTAAACTGTTTTGTTGTACTTTTTATGGTTACTATGTATTTACAGCCTGCACACTTATGGTCAGAAATGGTCTGAAAAATCGCGACTTGTATACAAGCTATTTCCCACGCATGTTGTACTGTAGTTGAGTATTTTCCATCCTTATTGAATTTCCAGACAATCATGAGACCTCGGTCAAATGGTGCTAATGTAAAATGCGCCAAATTTGAATTTACAGATAGTTACCTAGTTTATTTTTTTTCCGCCCAAAATTTATATGCTATGAATAAAAGAGAGATACATTTTATAAGGTTTTACACACGTCTACATTAAATGACCAGTAATAACGACTCATATGCTCCCTGAAGTACATTCTTGGAGCAATACATGCAAAGTAAATTAGCATATGTACAAAACATTAAGCCTATCGGTAGTGTTGCAGAATCGGACCGAAAACATAATCGATAATCGAATTGAATCGAACATAATTAATCAATTAAAATCGGTAAAAAATCGAAACTTTTTTATCAGGGAGTTCTAATTTCGTTAAAAACTATTCTTATTTACTTTAATCAGGAAGTACTAATTTATTTTAAAACTACTCTTATTTGCTCAGACAAACAATAGACTTTATTTGCATATTAACAGTCTATAAAACATTTTCAACAAGCAAGTTATGTGAAACAATTTTTCACAACTAAAACTCTTGAACAATAACAAGTTAACTCAAATTTTATTCAAAGTTTCGAACCCTTTACATTTGAAAATTTACTACATGACGTACAAGTAACGCTACTTTTAACTCAATGACTCACTGTAATGAATTGTTCAGTCTTTAAACAACACTTTAGACTAGATTTCAGTAAAGAACACTTAAACTCTATACCATTTTCATCGCCCGACATGACGCTATGTATGAATTACGACCCTTTGAAATTTTTACTAACTAACGGAAAGAAATTTAACTACCGGAATCGATTTTGCGATAGGGAAATCGATTGTCACGGATATTAGTAACCAGCGACGATTATTCGATTTAACCCGATCATTGTGACATCACTACCTATCGGTACAAATTAACATTGTAATGAGCAAAAACTGGAATAGACCAACAATCCGAGAAAAGTATTAAAGGGTAAATTATAATTTATTAAGAATATTTAATGGATGGTTAATTTGGATAATGGTCTGTTTATTAAAACAGGACCTGTATATAAATAAGTTGTTCTTTGAAGCGCCGGTGGTTCTACCCAGACATTTGTCTTGGGTCTTACAGTTTGCCTGTATGAAATACATATAAAATATTGCGCCCCTGCTTTGGGAAATTTGGGCATAATTTTTGTTTAAGTTTATACTTTAATCTTAATAAATACTATTTTGGATACTAACTGAATTGTTGGACAGACCTAATCGCGAAAGCAAAAATCACTGTATTTTTTCCAACTGTATAAAAAGCTCGATAGTGGTAGCTGCTAAAAATAGATATCGACACTAGAGCAGATTACCCAGATGACTAAATAATGTGATCTCAAAGTAAGTGGTCACATGGTTTTGTAAATTTAAAAATAGCTATCTCTGCAGTGTGGCTGCTGATTTATGCTTGACTGTTCTCAAATCTCTAGGACATCAATGAACAGCATTTTGCATAACTTATCAGACTTTTTAGTTATTTGAGAAAATTAATTTTGTTCCAAACTTTCGGATACCACCTTTAAAAAAAAGATACATAAACACGTTCAGGTACCATATTATTATTCACACAGTGTTTAATTTGTTACTTAAATGTCAGAGTAATACATGCTCCATCAGTGATACCGAAATATTTTTCTCTCTGTCTTGAAATGAGGACACAACTGTTTGCTTGCAACCCCTTACCTGCTTCTTTGTGGAATTTGTTACTCATGTAAATTGTCTGATCAGGATGATTTTATACAGTACCAGGTGTATGGCTTTTGGAGGACAAATAAAGGAGTTAGAATGAGTCCTTTATATTCTACAAGAAAAGCATTGATGCAAAACATCAAAGGATGTCCAATATATTATTATAATGTTTTTTTTAGTTATGTATTGCATCATAATGGTAGTTCTGTTTTTTCTTTATGTAAATGCTTTATAAATTTTCTATATCAGTAAGCTAACAACATTTGTGTATATTGTTTCTTCACAAAATAATAGTCTTTAGATTGAGATTTCAAATATTCTATTTATAGTTCAATACTTAATAGGTAAGACAATGTTAATAGGTAAGACAACCATAATTTAAATGTCCAAATGTTCATATTTCTTAAGTTAAATAGTCTGTTGGGTTTATTGTCCCATCAACAGTATTTTAATTATCTCCAGACGGTGTCCATTTGAAGCAGATATAGTGCTGCCTTCACTGTGTTTATTGGGTTTATCGTCCCACCAACAGTATTTCAGTTATCTGCAGACGGTGTTCACTTGAAGTAGATATAGTGCTGCCTTCACTGTGTTTATTGGGTTTATCGTCCCACCAACAGTATTTCAGTTATCTGCAGACGGTGTCCACTTGAAGTAGATATAGTGCTGCCTTCACTGTGTTTATTGGGTTCATCGTCTGACCAACAGTATTTCAGTTATCTGCAGACGGTGTCCACTTGAATAGATATAGTGCTGCCTTCACTGTGTTTATTGGGTTCATCGTCCCACCAACAGTATTTCAGTTATCTGCAGACGGTGTCCACTTGAAGTAGATATAGTGCTGCCTTCACTGTGTTTATTTGGTTTATCGTCCCACCAACAGTATTTCCGAGAACACCTGGCATGAAACCACACCCAGTCATAAACACAAACAGTCACATTATCCTGACACCAACCTACCAGTTGTAAAACTACCCTTTTATTTGCTTGAGCATTAGCAAGGGAGCTATACCACTACCATTTTTAACGACTTTGGTATGTCATGGCCTGGGATCGACCCTGGAGCCGACACACTACTGATTGCACTACCAGGTTAAGTTAAATAATCGTAGGTTAGCACCTACTGTCCATGCATTTTACACATGCTCTGGGTTTCACACTTTTCTTTTGCTGGCTTGGTCAACTAGTGTCTTATGGATTTAATAACTTAATCTGCCAGCCATTTTGTTTGATCAGTAAGGCCATAATCAATGGTTATTTAAGATTTTGGCTTCTTATGACAGTCTGGCTATTTATTGTGTATTTGTAACTTCATACATGTGAACTGTACAACTTTTGGAGGAAGACTCCCAACTTTTAAAAGTTCAAAATTATTTGAAAATGAAGAGTGTTTTACACATTGTGAGAAATCTTGCTTCTTGGAAACAGAAAACTTCCTTCTTTGTTTATATGAACATAACCAATCTCCCACTTTGTAGGTGAAAATCTCCCACTTTGTAGGTAAAAATCACCCACTTTGTAGGTGAAAATCTTCCACTTTGTAGGTGAAAATCTCCCGCTTTGGCCTTCACATCTATGTAACTTTGTATGGTAGGTTTGAAGTAAATCCTTGATTCTAGAAGATACTTCCTGCATATTTCCATTGGAGTAAGTGATTGGAACTTATGTTACAGTGTTATTTAAATTGCTACTATATATAGAAGGAAAGTGTTAAACTGTTGGTGAGCCATTCTGCTGTTTTTCTGCACCCGTCATGTGAACTTGATTTATCTTTATCAACAATAGTTTGAATTGCAAACTTTCAAATTTTTATTTAAAATAATGTGTTTAAAAAGGACAATACGTTATTTAATAATCGACAATGCCAGACATCCGATGACCTTAACATATTCTTCACCAGTTGTATTTGCATATTGTATAAATCTATATAAAAAAAAAAAAATCATATAGGAACACAACCAATCTTTTAAGAATCTCATTTCTGAAATATTGAAGAAATAACAATTTTAAAATTCTCTTACAACACTGCTAACAGGTGAGAATAAAATCTGCTAAACCCACTTGGTTCGAAGTTGCCAAAATCGGTACGTTTATATACTTGGTAAGAAGTTAAAGTTGTGACACCTTATAACATCTAGGCGATTTTTACGAAGTAGACTTGTCTGGATATCGTCGAGGAGTTACGAATTACATGATAACTACGACAACAGCCCATTGCAGATTTCTAACGCATTCCATAAAGGGCACGGCCACGCGTACGCCAATAAAATACTCAATTAAACCCTATATTGTGGCTATCCAATGAAATTGTCTCACTAAGACAATTCTAATGAGTACCAGGTATAGAGGGTTTGGAGAAGGAATAAAGGAAATAGCAAGAGCTGTATTTCCCATAATTCTCAACCAAACCCTATATTGTGGCTATCCAATGAAATTGTCTTACTAAGACAATTCTAATGAGTACCAGATATAAAGGGTTTGGAGGAGTAATAAAGGAATTAGCAACAGCTGTATATCCCATAATTCTCAACTAGACCCTATATTGTGGGTATCCAATGAAAGCGTCTCCCTGAGATTATTCCAATGAATAGCAGGTATAATGGTTTTGGAGGTGAAAAAAGAAGGAGAAAGCAGGTGTTGTATGCCTCTTGTCTTGGTCCTTGATTGCATGAATGTTCTTCCTAACTGGCTATCAAACCCACTTTGTTAGGAGTCTGAGGGTGACGACTCCCAACCGCTTTCTCCACCCATAACCCGCTATAAAACAAATATCATATACATGTACACCTTTCACAGCTGGTTTAATATAAAAATGCAATAACATTGACCAGATCCAGGCCTTGACTCAACCATTAATCAATAACGAAACAACAAAATGAATGAGTTCTATTCAAATTCACTTCCTTTCATCCTGTGACATTTTCATATAAAATATATAAATAGTCCAAGAAAATAGTTGTATTTATATTTAAAGCATATACATTTCTGCATAGAGTTTAGGATTAGGTCCAAGGTTATAATACTTTGAGCTCGAGTCTGAGATCAACTAAAGGCATTTTATTGGTCAGAATTTAAATTCAAAACCCAAATCTGACCAATCAGATGTTTGAGAACGATCTCAGGCAAATGTCAAATGCTGCACGAAAACTCCTTAACAATAGCAATTTGCTACTCGTAATAACTTGCGTCCTCCCATCAGTGTTTTTTCCGACTTTAACTTTTGTATGAGCAAGTCTTCGGAGCGTTACATACTGCTGTCTACGAACATTTTTTAAAAGAATGGTGAAAAACCTCAGAGCTTGAATCTTTTATAACACAGGTGTTGTGCATAATATAGGAAGTTATTATTGTATAAGATATTTACACTTATGACATGAATGGAATATTTTGACCTCTATGTGGCATGACTTTATGGAATAATTTAACCTCTATGTGGCATTGTTTTGGGGGATTATTTGGCTGCCTATATTAAGATAATGTAATCTTGCACATGCTATATTTTGTAGACCTATGGGATATATAAACTTGTATGAAAGGATTAGAAACTACAATAACCTCCATACCCTGTGCCATATTATTTTTTTCTAGATTTAACCAGTTCAATCAATTTCAGTAACCTTGACTTGTATTGTAACAGCTGAGATGTTGTCTACAATGAATGTCAAGTCTACAAAAACCATCAGCCAATGAGAACTCTCCATTTGTACACACCTTCAACACCCTGTCGTCTGCTTTGCTGGCAGAGTTCGAGTGTTAGACTAGAGTTACTATTCTGATTAAGTTGTGATATAGGTGTGTGTAGAGGGAAGAGTGTGGTAGTTGGAGTCAGTTTGAGGCTTGCTTAAAGTTAGTATCCAACAGTTTTGGAAGGACAATTTATTTTTCTATTAAACAACTAAATAAAATATGGTTGACTGAAAAGATCCCTCAATATGCTGTTTATTGATGCCCTACATCTATGTGAAAAGTACCACATATAGCACTCCAATGGACATTGCAAACATGTAATAAAATTTACCCTTCTATACAATTCATATGAAAATCCCTTCAAGTTGCCATCAAAGATGGCTGCCAAGATAAGGGATTTTCACTGATGTGGAAACTATCTATGGACATTACAAATATGTATTTCCTATCTGTGCCATGCTACAACAGTTAGCTCTTATAACCCTTTCATGCACTTGTATAGGATTTTTAATCTTTACCTATTTTGTTTTTATTTCCTTTAAAACAGTGTAAAGTATTGCAAACACATGTATATTTCATCATTTAATAGTAAATGCATGGTCAAACCAGTCAACAAATAAACCCTAAGTAGTGCAGATTCTACTAAAGATAAGCCTGATAATTGTGACTGCTTTACAAAATCATGAAATGGCCAATGCATGAGTGAAAGGGTTAAACTAAGCAAACCATTTACTATTAAAATCACATAATATTATCTCCTGGGTTACTGGTATATGCTCTGATGACGATATCTATTATTAGCAGAAATTCCCATCTTGCTTATTTTTAGATTTGGAAAGAATGAACATTTAGAACACTTTATTCTTAGAGTTATTTATTTTACTATTTCTTCTGTCATACATTTGAGATAGTGTTAAAAACCTTCTTTTCATATAAAAATATAAGTTGGAGTTTTTACAAAGATTATGACCCATCTCCACAAAAACATGGGTATGATAGTGCTATTTGTATTTGATAATAGGAAAACTGTGCATATTACCTTTAAAGGTGGTAGCCGACAGTTTGGGCCAAAATTTCTTTTCTTAAATAACCAAATACGTCATTATTACCTGAAAAGCTCCTGCAAATTGATGTCCTAGATTTGTGTGAACAGTCAAGCTTAGATCACCATTCGTCATTGCAAACAGGTATATTTTAAACTAAGAAAACCAAGTGACCACTAACTTTTTAGATCACGTTATATAGTCATCCGGGTAGTCTGCTGATGTAGATATCTATTTTTTGCAGTGCCCACTTTTTATACAGTTGGGAAGATACACAAAGCGAATTTTTTTACGTGATAAGTTCTGTCAAACAATTCAGGTAGTGTTCAAAATGATTCTGACTCTTTTATTACATTTGTGTAATTTGATTTTCTGCAATATCAAATGCCCTTCATACTCATTTCATCAGCGCTTTTTTAGTTGTTGTTTTTGATCACATGAATTATATCTGTCACATGACCGGAGGAGAGGTGGGGGTGAGGGGTCTAAGCCCTTGTCTCTGTTTTAACCAAAATTTAGCAATGGAGGCCATCATTATATAGCATAACAGGTAAAAAATGGCTCAGATACTTGAAATTATTTCATTTATTAACAGCTAATTTTAATTTTGTTATTTTACTTCTAGGTACACACGTAACCTGGTGGACGCAGGTAACGGCAAGTTTAACCTCATGGTCCTCTGCTGGCATGAAGCACAGGGCTCGAGCATCCATTCTCACGCCAACTCCCACTGCTTCATGAAGGTTCTCGATGGTTCAGTGCAAGAGGCCCTCTACGACTGGCCAAAACCTGACCAAAATATGCAGATGCACCAAAGGGAGGTTAATAAGTATGAGCGGAATCAGACGGCATATATTAGTGGTACGTAAAAAGCGTCAAGGTGTGGTCTTTTTTTTTTTACATAAGTTAGTGAAATGATAATGTAAGACTTGGCAAAATGATGTGAAATGTAGTGCTGGTATGGTGGAGAGGCCCACAGGTGGCCGGTAAGCTCAGTTGGTAGAACTCTGGAACGGTGATCCAGGGGGTCGTGGGTTCGATCCCCACATCGGGCACTCATTTTTCTCTTGCAATACTTCACTAGTGTCAGAAGTAAACGAAAGCCTGGTGTGGCTGTTCTTAGTTGGGCTTGGGCCCAGAAAGAGGTTAGCTCAGTTGGTAGAGCTCCGAACGGTGATCCGGGGATCAGGTTCGATCCCCACATTGGGCACTCACTTTTCCCTTGAAATACTTGTAGAAATTTGAGGTTTCTATCAAATGTTATCAGCATATTTGATGTACAGATAGCGTGTGGTCGCCTATATTAGTGATAGATGTGGAAATTGGGTTATTGAGGTAGAACTTCTTGTAATAAAATACTGTCCTTTTCTTTTACCGGCCGCAATAGCTCAGGTGGAAGAGCGTCGGCTTGCGGATCGGGAGGTCGTGGGTTCAAGCCCCGGCCGGGTCAAACGGTTTAAAGTTGGTAGAAGTGGCATCTCTCTAAACGCTTGGGGCTAAGGGACAGCATTATACCTTACTCATAAGTGCCCCTGTGCTATAATGATAGAAACGTCGCTGCACAGTATCGGCAAAAATGCCGGCTAATCCAATCCAATCTTTTTGTTTGCTTGTTTGTTAATGAAGATTATCATCCCAACAGCAGTTATATTTCATTTATCTGGATATGGGGTCCAGTTGAACAGAAACTGATTAAGTTCTGTCCTTAATGTGTAAATCACACAGTGAACACCTGCTATGATCCCATTTCCAGTAACATTATCCAACCACCGGATCAACCAGTCTTAATATGAATGAACACTTCATAGTTATTTCTTTCTATAAATGTATACAATGATAAAGTCAATAAAGTAATTAATGACAAATGATAAAAACAACAAATGAAATTATATGTTGTTTAATGATGTCCTGAATACAAGAGAATAAATCAAAACATAATAATTAATAATAAAATTGGTATATCTTTTATAATTTTACAGTCAAGTAAACATGTTAAAATGGAAACAGATTTTGGGTTTTTGTGGTATATCACATTAATATGCATGCTTTTTGTTTGATTGCTTAACTGAATGCAACACTGTGCAGCATTCTGCAACATTTGACACTAAACAACATCGATCGTTAATTTTGTGTTCATCTATTATCAGACACTGATGAATTACCTAGTCACCATCTAACCACAGACTTTAAAGTTGGTAGTAGTGGCTTCCCTCCTAATGCTCAGGGCTAAGGGGACAGCATTACGCCTGACTCTTCGATGTCAGTACAATGGACTGGCCGGTTTCAGTCCCTGGGCACCTCATAAGTGCACCTGTTCTATAATGATCGAAATGTTGCTGCACAGTATCGGGCAAAAATGCCGGCAAATCCCATCCCGTTCCATCATCTATTATCAGACACTTTTGAATTTCCTGTTTATCATCTATTATCAGACAGTATTGGACTACATCGTGTTGAGAACCCCAGCCATACAGACAAGGCCGTGACACTTCACCTCTACTCTCCTCCCTTCGATGAGTGCGACTCCTTTGACGAGAAGACGGGACACAAGAACTCCGTTAAGGTCACGTTCTGGAGCAAGTTTGGACATCGTACTCCGTTCGTAAGTGTCCATTCCAAAAAATATTTATATATATTTTGGCTTGTCTGTTGTAAGACTAAGGATTTGGATTTCTTTTAGACGACTTTGAAACTCTAAACTTGCTTAACTTGACACAATATGCAAACCTTTCAGAATTATTTTTTTATACAAACGATTCAGATACTAGAATGTTCTCATTAAAGGAAATGCATTGGGTTTTTTTTTCATAATGTTTCTATTTCTAGAATTGAAATCAGTACGAAATGATAAAAGTCTGTTTTATAGTCTTCTTCTATGTAAGTAGCACATACAGCCATTTTCACAGTTTAATACCTTGACTCCTGGTTTTATCTATTAGTTATTGGATATACTTGTAAATCCTTTACGAGCAAACCAAGACACACGGCACTGGGAAGTTACGTACATGATCCAAATATCCTTCCCCGGTATCTGTTTTTTACAGCGGAATAAAGTGGAACATTTGAGGTGCGGTTAAACTCGTCAACTTGTAACACCTCAGCCCCTCCCAACACATGAGTCCCAGTCGGGTCGAGAACTTGCATGTGGGGAGGTTTTTCAGTTAATCTGTGGTGCGCCGGTGGTTCTACCCAGACATAAGTCCAGAATCTTCCTCCAAAATCAATTAGCTGGGCATTTCTAATCTAAAATATGCTTTTGTCTTTTTCAGGGACGTACTGGATGCAACGAACCTGAGAATAACTAAAGGGTCTTGGCTCAATCCCACAGTTCACTCCAAGTGTCAGACAACTTTCTGTTACACATTTTTTTTTTTTTTTTCAATTTATGTTTGGAATTGGTAATACTATTTTTTTTTATTTCAAGTTGATTTTTAAAAATGACTTGAGGTGTGTATACTATGCTATTGCTTTTAGGACTTGAGACATGTTTTGATTTTTAAGACAATGTTGTCCTAAATCTATCCATAACTTGCCAAATTAATTAAATGTTTTGGTATTAATAATAATAATTATAATAATAATGACTTTATTTAACAAGGCTACACAGTTGGATCAATACAATTTTTTGTAGGAGTCTCAAAAGTGTTCTTGGTGGCGCTTAACGGCTGAACATCGGAATTTTTTGTTGGTAAAATAAAGTTTCTCAAGTAATTAATTAAAAATATAAAATATATTTGAAAAATAAACGAAAGTTTTCAAAAACAATTATTAAATAGAATTACACTTTTCCTAGGTTTTTATTTAGTTACTTTTTTTTTTGGAGGGGGAGGGCGATTGGGAGAGGTGAATTGAAGTTGTTTTTTCTCTCTTTAATGAATTTAAAACTGGAATTTTTCGTCCGTCAAATAAAATTTGCTACTTAGTTAGTAAAAAACATAAGACATATTTATCTGAAAAATATTAGTAAAAAAACACGAGACATATTTATCTGAAAAATATTAGCAAAAAACATAAGACATATTTATCTGAAAAATAAACAAAATTTTCAAATGATTGTGAAATAAAAAACCATGTAAATTAGATTTACATTTTACCTCATTATATCTATATTTCCATTTGATGATGGGGTGGTGGAGGTGGTGGTCGGGGTGGGGTGTAATGGAAGTTGGGTTGTCTCCCTTTAATGTATTTTAATTATATCTATGAACTTTCCTAATACTTTTACTGTTTGTGATAAAAACTTACCAAACCACCTTGTTGTTTGAAGAATATGTATATTCTGTCTAACAGTACCTATATTTTCAACAACATTGACTTACGTGGCATTTAAAAGGTGCTTACAAGTTACTGTATAACATGATAAAAGCATTATTTTTCAATTTGATGTTTTTCAATAATTTTTCTTTTTCAGTATGATTTCTTCTTGTTATTAATTTGGAATTATCGTGTATTTTTTAACAGTCAGGAACTTGTCATTTGTGTTGTTGTTAGTGTAATTTGATTTGTATTAAGAAAAGTAAAAAATATCTGACTTTATGGCTTAATATTTATATATAAAAAAAGCAGAATTTATCTTTTTATACACAAGCATTATCAGATATACCAAAAATTTGTAGAATGATGTGCTGTTGTCAGGGTATTAAAATGGTAAGAATGATAAAATATTGAGCTAGTACAAACTTAAAACAAACAAAAAACACAAAAAAACAAACTTTGTTTATGTTTTGCTCAATGATATGAGATTTGTTTACAACATATCATTGTAAGAAAATATTCACTGTACGTATAAACATTCATTACCTTCATTGTTAATTGTACAATCTTTTTTTATGGTTAGAAATAACAGCTGCTTTTTTTTATTTGGCTTTTAATTCTGTAATCACTGCAAATTCTGTTTCCATGGTTATTATTTTGTTTAAAAAACAACAACAGCCTGATTAATATTGTGCAGTTTCATAAAATTTTACATCAAAAATTAATCAAATCAGATTCCTTGCCAATGAAGGTTTTGCTTTGTTACGTTTGTTTAAAATGATTTTTGGGGAATAAGTAGGACATGTATGTGGTTTAAAGTATCAGTATTGACATTATTAATCATATTGATCTGTTGTTAATTTGGTGCACTTAGTTTTTAGTACATATTTGTATATAGTAAAGTTTCAGGTATAGTTTGCAAGTTGTTATCTAGCTTAAAAATGAAATGAAATATTTGCCATGCCAAAGGGAAAAGGTGACTTTTTGACAAAATGGGTGTTTTACCACATGTTTAGATATCTCTCTACTTGGAAACAGATAATTTCCTTCTGTTTATGTGAAAATTACAAATATCCCACTCTGGAAGTGAAAATCTCCCACTTTGGCCTCGAAAAAAGTTTACATGACCGATATATGGCATGTAACAAAAATAAAACAATACTGCGGTAATATTGCTTAACATTTATCTAAAAATGAGGTACCTTATAAAGTAAGGGAACTTATCTAAATGACGACGCCATTGTCATCGAGGCACTTTTTTTCGCAGCCGGTCGCAATAGCTAAGGTGGCTTGCGGATCGGGAGGTCGTGGGTTCAAACCCTGGCTAGGTCAAACCAAAGACTTTAAAGTTGGTAGTAGTGGCTTCCCTCTTACGCTCGGGACTAACAGAACAGCATTACATCTGACTCGTCAGTGTCAATATAATGGACCAGCTGGGTTAAGTCCCTGGGCACCTCATAAGTGCCCCTGTGCTATAATAATAGAAATGACGCTGCACAGTATTGGCCAAAATGTCGTCTAATCCCAATCCCATCTCGCACCTTTTCGCATGGACATATTGCATATTTTATAATATTCCTGATAGTTGTTTTTAGCTTTAACATAAATTGTAGCATTATTTGCAAAGCATTATGAAGACATAATATTTTGACATTTGTCTGCTGTTTTGTAATAAACTTTACCATTGTTAAAGTATTGTATATTACAATTTGTATATGTAAGTAGGTTTTGGGGTGATTGTTAAATATGTATTCATCTACATTTGAATGTTGTGCATCAATGTTGGTTTGTTTTTTGTTTTTCTAAAAAATGCTTTCACTCAAATTTTTCGGCAAATTGCCCTTTTCAAGAGTTAAACATAAATAAATTCTGTCTCTATATATTTGTAAACGTTTATGAGCGCAAATATGTAGAGATAGAATTTGTTTATGTCTAAATTTTGAAAAAGGCAATTTGCCGAGAATTTGAGTGAGAGCATTTTTAGAAAAAAATACAATTAATACAGTTCCCTCAGGAACAATTTACAACATTGTGTTGGTTTGTTAGTTGGGTTTTATCGTCCTACCAACATTTTTATTGTTAATGTTTAACATGCTGCCTCAGCTAGAAAAGCATTCGATGGGTCAAGAGAAAATTATTTGAATCATATTTTTAAATTTTTACAGAAGGTAAAATATCGGGAGGGAAGATTCAGTAGGTAACTGAAAAGTTCTTTTGGGGTGCAAAGTCGCCAATTTGTAACTCCTCTGAATGCTTAGCCTCTCACCACAGGGGTTTGAGTCCCATTCCGGGCGTTGGAGTTAATGTGAGAAGGTCTACTAGATGACTTAAGGTGCGCCAGTGGTTCAACCTAGACATGTGTCTGGGGTCTTCCTTCACCAAAAAACTGGATGTTGCTATAATGATCATAATTGGCCGCGGCAATGTATTTCAATAATCAAAAAATCAAATCACCAAAAAAATTGTTTTTTTATTGTTAGATTAAGGCCGATCCAGGAAGATTCATTGGTAATTACTGGTTTTCATTTTAAAATAAACTGTCTAAAACACTTAACATCATTTTGAAATTCCAATGCATATTATCTCAAGTCTGTATAATTCTTTTTGTGAAACATTCACATTTAATGTGTTTATTACAAATGGTCGCTGGTATGTATTTAAAAAAAAAAAAAAATTTATGACATAACAGTGTTTTGTTCATTTGTTATTTGAAGATATATATTTTTTTGCAATTGTAGATAAAATAGTTGCCTTTTATTTAAGTTCAGATATTTTTCTATTGACCTATCATTTTATTCTTTGGAGATTCAATCTTGGAGTTGTATTTATGAAACATAAGTAAAATAAAGAGTCTTTTAGATTTTTGTTTCAACTAAAATAAAAAAAGAAAGGAAAATCATAAATTCCACAGTGGAGTTAGAAATAATTTCAAAATGTGTATGAATGATATAAAAAATTAATATGAGGGAGTTTTTTTTAAATATTACAGAAATTTCTTTGGTAAATATTTGATATTTTCTATCCATCTCATTTTTCAATAGAAGTGATATTTGTATGGAATTATTGAGGTGCGAAAATTTGACTATTTTTTTCTGAAATTTGCATAATTACAGTTCCAAGATGTGAATTTTAGTTGGCTACAAGTTAAATGTAAATCATTAGACACAAGCTTTAAACCCATTACTTGCTGGAAACACCATTAGGGTGGGGGTATGTTTTATGTTAACCCATTACTTACTGGAAACACCATTAGGGTGGGGGTATGTTTTATAATTCACCCTTTACTTGCTGGAAACACTATTAGGGTGGGGGTATGTTTTATGCTAACCCATTACTTGCTGGAAACACCATAAGGCTGGGGTATGTTTTATGTTTACTCCTTTACTTGCTGAAAACACCGTTAGGGTGGGGTTTGTTTTATGTAAATGAGAAGAATAGTGTTTTGAGCAAGTGAATAGTAAAGCCAGAAAATTAACCTCATCCTGACCATTTTGCAAGAATTAGTTATATTAATTAATAGATTTATCAACTAATGGCCTTTAATTTTTTTTAATTTTTGAGTCGGCAGTGATAACAGGAAACTGCTTTACTTCAGTGCAGCAAAAAGTAGTTGTACAAATGGATCCACACAGTTAAAATGCTGTAGAGCAAAATTATCAAAAGTTTACATGAATTGTCTAACTTGTTTTAACTGGATGTAAAAAGGGGTATAAATTAAAGTGCAACATTAATATGAAATACTTATTTTTAAATAAATCACCCTCCAGAGTGCACAAGAAAACAGCATCCAGACTCTCAGTGACACTGGGTATGTGTGACACTGTAAACATATGGCAATAGCGACCAACTCTCCCACGGTGAATGTGGATCAACCGGTCTTGGTTCACAGCTCATTACCTCTTGCTTATATCCATGACAATGAAAGCGGAGATATATAGTTGGAGAATGGAAAATCCTACTGATATGATTTACAACAGTTTTTCTCCACTGAATGTAGTTTCTAAAAAAATATGTTAAAATTTCAGGCAATACCACCACACTTGCTGCTGTTATTCTATGACTGATAATTTTTATATGTGATATCCAACAGTTGGGAAGAATTTTGATGCATTTTCTATGTAAACATAGTTTAAGCAATGACAATTTTGAACACCACCTCAGTTGTCAAACAGTTACGGAAAAAAAAAATGCTCTAAATGCACGATTCTCCCAAATCTATAAAAAAAGCATAATGGGGATTTCTGCTAAAAATAGATATTGTCACAGCGAATTTCTGCGATGATGATATATAGTGATCCTGAAAGTAAGTTGTCAACTGTTGTTGTTTTTTTAGTTGTAAAAAAGCTTACTGCGCATTGTGGCTCAAATTAAAAAAAAGATGTTTGCAATGACGAGTGAAATTGTTATGTTTTACACTTCACTAAGCTGTAGGACATCAATAAGAATCAATTTGTAGGATACTTTCATCTAACAATAATTTATTTGGATGTTTGAGAAAAAAATAGCTTCAAAACTGTTGGATACCACCTTTAAAGGAAGAAAATATACATGTATGACTTCAACTTTGACTTGGTCTTTGCTTTTTTTTACTTTAATTTTTGACATGCTGTACAATATGGTCCAGATCTGGTTAAATTGGGAGAGTAACAAGCATGTGGAAGGAGTAGGATAAAAAATTTTGTTGACAGGGTATGACAGGTTAGAAGGTATATTAATTAGCGCCCCAGGTTTCGTTCTTTGTTAAAAAAACAGACTTTTAATACTGTGTTAATTGCTTTAAGCATATTATTATGTTGCTGTTAGAAATGAGAATTATGCTTTGCTTTATTAGTCGAGAGGTTTTTGGTCCAAATTGGATGCAGGATTATCGTAGAGCATTAGCAAAATAAATATTATGTAATTGAAATGTTTGTTGTTGCTTTTTCTTGATTACCACTTTGAAGTAGCAGTATTAAAAAGAGTCGAGCATTATTCTGTTTTTAGCTCACCTGAGCACAATTGATGCTTGATGATTTCTTTTCCGATACCACTTTTGTCTCGCATCAACAATTTACTTGTGAACACTCCAGAGGTTACAGTTTAGATCCAATGTACCCCAAACTTTGTCAAGATGGATAAGTTTCGTAACTAGGTCACATGGGGTCAAAAAGTAGGTCACTGGATCATATTCTAGAAAAAACTTGTAAACACATAAGAGACAATCTACAGCAAACTTTGTCAGAATGTTTGCATGAAAACTATGAGATTATGACTGGGTCACATGTGGATAAAACGTAGGTCATAAGGTCAAAGCCTAGAAAAAATGTTTTAAACACAGCAAAGACCACATTTATGATCTAATCCTTACCAAACTTTGTCAGAATATTTGCATGAAAACTTCGATGAGGTTATAACTGGGTCACATGCAGTCTAAACGTAGGTGACAAGGTCATCAAATCTTAGACAAACGTTTTGATAAACACCGCAGAGGCCATATGTACGAGGGTTGATCGGACATAATGTAGACTTATATCTTAACTTTTTTTTCTGTCAAATACGTTGGTATGAAATTTGTATACATGATATATGTTATGTAAAAATTTATATGATAGTCCAAATAATATTTTTTGTAATGAAAATCTACGTTATTTCTGATCAACCCTAATATGGTCTAATCTTAACCAAACTTTGTCAGAATGTTTGTCTGCATGAAATTTTGAAGAAGTTTCTAATTGGTCATGCGGGATCTAAAAGTCACTAATTCAAATCATTGAACCGCCCTTTGAAAACTCAAAAAGAATTGTAGGGGCCTAATCTTCATAGATTTAGGGTTAATTTGCTAGACAAATATTATGATCACTAGATGTCAGAGACAGGATTATGATTAAAGCCAGGATCCTCAGGTGACTGATCAAGGACCATGTTTTAAAGGTGGTAGCTGACAGTCACATTGCGATAAATAATTTGGTATTTCAAAAAAATTACCCCATAAATGAATTCAATTTTAATTGAATTCAACAAGATGTTAAACAAGTAATTTTACCACATAATTCTTTGGGCCAAATATTTAAAAATGTATTGCATTTTGATTGCATGTTAGTTAAATATAGAAGAGACAACCATCATGTAATGTCAATGAGTTATTTCAGAATAGTCAAATATTTTTTTGATGGAAATAAAATCTTCTTAATAAATTTCATCGGATGATTTCATTTGCAGATGTTATCCAGATGATTTTCATTCTTTGTGTTTATTGCTTTATGGATCTGCTTTTAGTTTGTGTTTATTAAACTTAACTCGTATACATTGATTGATTGAAAAATTAAAACTAAGTCTATTGAAAAGGAAGCACCTTATTTGGAAGTAAAGGGACATAAACATGAGGAAAACAAATAAACAAGATAAAACATTTTAAGAGTAAAGTAAAGCTTTATTATGTTGTTGTTTTTTCAACAGTAGAAAAGGTTTTAAATGATTATCATAACAAAAGCTCCAATATTTAACCTAATATTATTTTTTACATCGTCATCAACACAACTGTCGCCATATTGATAGTGTTGTGCATTGTGGGTGGAGGAAGACTTTAGAAAAATGTCTGAGTAGAACCCCCGACATATCGCAAGTCCGCTAGAAGACCTCTCCACATTATTAATACATCAGACTACCCAGATATGCTACAAAACTTGGTCAGAAGCACAAGGTATATTTTACAAAATTACCCACAAAAGTCTTTTCGACAAAAGAGAAAATGTGTGTAAAAGTTTACAAAAAACTGCAAAAACTTCGGAAAAAACAATGCAATCTTGTTTTGTTTTTGATTTTGAAATACATTGCCACCATTTATGATCATTATAGCAATGTCCAGCTTTCTGGCAGAGGAAGACCCCAGACACATGTCAGGGTAAAACCACTGGAACACTGCAAGTCAGCTGGAAGACCTTCCCACATTAAGTCCTTCGCCCCGAACGGGACTTGAACCCATGCGGTGAGAGACTAAGCAGTCAGAGGAGTTACATATCGGTGACTACCACTACGCCACAGATGCCCCGACAATGCAATCTGAATTGACTTACATTAACACAACTTACATTGCACAACTACGCATCATTATCTATCAATAATACAAATGAGATATTTTATCGAGTACCGTAGTTATGGATGAATTATCTCGAAACACAAGAAACTGCTTATGGGCAGACGGTTCCAGACGCCTTGCGCCATACAATAATACGTGCTTGGGGTGTATATAAAAACAGTTATAGCAAATTGTAGAACTGTAAACTAGATACCAAATTTTAAAAACTTTAAACAATATGTATTCCACTCATCTACAAACATACGTCATAAAAACAGTGCTGCCATCACTGTGCTAGTCTGAAGGAACGAACAGTAGTTACAACAAAAGACCACATTTGTCAGGTAAAATTTTGGTTGTATTAAACCATTGGTGAAAGCAGCTAAATCAGTACAAAATAATTACATTATCAATTTTTTTCCTAAAAACATAGGTTTCACTGATTTTTGCCTCATGCTATATTTATATGTATATCTGTAGGTATGTATTTTTGACATGCAAAAGCTACACACAAACAAAATCACATTCGCTACAAAAACACAGACTCACAACAGAACATGGACACACACAAACAAACATGCATTTAGCAAAGCATGCTCACAAAAAGTGCATGCATGCTGATTATCATGTGCACACTGACAACAGTTCATCATTATGTACAAACACAGTTTATGCATTTAAACTATCTTGGTTTCAACACAATATCATAAAACAGTTTTAATGAAGATCAATGCAAAAGAATGTCATTTCATACAACTGTTTTGGAAAAACAACAGCGATTACACTCAAAACAAATATGTTAAACTTTATTGTACAATTTTCATTGAAGTTTTTAATCCGATTTCTGGCACAGAAGAAAATAATAAGTATTTGGGGTTTTACGACACACCGGCACTTGATTGGTCATACGACGCCGAGAAAATAATTAATCAATGTATTTGTTAGAAAAAAATGTCAAGTAATTACTTTTGAATTTATTCAAAGAAAAATAAAAGCCTGTTAGAGAAAAATGTAACTGAAGTTGTTGTTTTATCATCAAGTTTGGACTTCATAATCACCCATATTAGGACATTTTTCCTGTCACTTGTTATATGCAAATATAAGTACATGTAGACATAAATTCAAAAGCCTGTCATATGAGCTATAGGAGGTATAACACACCACATTGACTGGTATGGAAAATAAATCTAAACTTGAGTCAAAAGTTAACAATGAAATATCAAAAAAAAAAAAAAAATCGATTAACTTAAAACTTAAATATTGTTTTTGTTTTATTTTTGAGATACATCACAGTTACCAATTATGTTCATTATAACAACATCAAGCTGTTTTGGAGGAGGAAGACCCCAGACAAATGTCCAGGTAGAACCACCAGTGTACCACAAATCAGCTGGAAGACCTTTCCACATTATGTCCTTTGCCCCAATCTCATTAAAATCACATCCTAACTTTCGCTTCATTACTTTCCGCTGGTTAGGATCTGATAACATCCCGATAAAGGTCGCCTCGAAGTGACCTTTAAGTTATAAATATTAATAAACCGATGACGTCAAACTTGACCAATCAGAAACCTCGTTACGAAACAAGTTCATCTAATCTTTCAACACGGCGGCATCCATACCTTCCGATCAGTTATACCCCAACATTTTGCAGCCGACGATTTCATTGGCTAATCAAAGGTCAAATTGAGGTGACACCTAATGCGATGTCATCAGATCCTAACCAGCGGAAAGTAATGAAGCGAAAGTTAGGATGTGATTTTAATGAGATTGTCCTTTGCCCCGAACGGGAGTCAAACACACAGTGATGGGCTAAGAAGTCAGAGGAGTTACAAAATGGTGACTACCACTAAGCCACATGCGCCCAAACATTTAAATTTCAAAATATTGACAAAAATGTAGGTTCTAAAGTTTTAATTGATAACATGCTAATAATTATCAATAATTAACTTCGGATATAAAACGTGAAGACATTAAGATTTATTGTTGAAGCATCTGATTTATAATGCTAACAAGAAACTTGAAATTGAATATGACATGGCATTATAAACACACTTTCCTTTGAATGAACAAAAAACTAAAAAATTAAACGTTTTACAACATGCAAAATAATTAAATTCTAAACAAAGCATATATTTATACTAATAATCAACTCAAAATATGAAGAAAAAAAATATTTAAAAGACAAATTACTTGTTATGTTCTCTAAATACATTTGAATGCTAAAATGATAATTAGAAAAATTAAACATTTGAAAATACAGTTGTACACTTCCTGTGTCTCTGAACCGAGAGAAAAAAACAAACTGAAATCTAAAATGCTCAAATCAGTGCTATAAAGTCTTAAGACGTGTAAATAATCTGTTCTCTAAAATCTTCTATAAATATTTAAAAACGATCAAAGAATACAAAGTTTTCAAACAGAAAAGACAGTTCAATTAAACCTGTAAAATTTATACAAAAGTTTGAAATTGTTTCCTAGAGCCAATGCTCTAGCAATTGGGCTACCAGGTCTGGTGTAGAAATGTTGATTGTTTAATATGCAAGTGACCTCTATATATGAGGTCATCTGAAAATATTATCAAATGTTTTGTAAACGATTATGACACAAATATGCGAGTTTTCAGTTTTTGGTTTAGGTTTGAAGGCTTCCAGTTTTTAGTTTAGGCTTTTCTTTCGTCCAACCACAGAGGTATTAAAAAGCAGAATTTCTGGACTTTTACAGCAATAAAATTTGTTGTCTGGATTCATGTAACTATAACTGCAATCTGACGGATATAACATGCTCCCAGTTCATAAATCTCTCTAATATCAATATATAAAATACCGTTAAGAAGGGCAATAACTCCAGCAATTTTCCATACATGTGAGCTCTCCCGCTTTTGCAGGAATATTCCCACTTTTAAGGTTAAAAACTATTTGAAAATGAAGGGTGTTTTACACATTTTCATAAATCTCCCTATTTGGAAACTGTTATCTTCCTTCTTTGTTTATATAAAAATAACAAATCTCCCACTTTGGCCTCAGAAAAAGTTCATATGTATGCTAAAGATGTTGTGTAGTTGCTACAAAACTGTGGGAGCAGAAGCCTGGACAAAAGCATGCAATTATACATGGCCCTCCTTCCACATCCACGCCCAATTTTTTTTTTTTTTTTTTTTTTTAAGGTATTTAAATAGCTCAACTGAGTACACAGATTAATGATGATGATAATGGACTGATGGATCAGTTATGAAGATAATCATGGTAAAGACAATGAAAATTATGATGACTAGATGATGATGATGATGACTAGGTGATGATGATAATGACTAGATGATGATGGTGATGATGATGATCACGACCATGGCATATTTACATGTTAAAGACAATATAATTGACATGAAAAATAATGGAAAAAAATAATCGAAACATTACAAATTTAAATATATTTTTTGGATTATTTTTTTTAAAAGAACAGAAATATTATAAACATAAAGTGATAAAATCCATCACCTAGATGAGAAAGAACTACAAGATAAAAATGAAATACAACATGAAAACAACATGAAAACAAAGTTTTAAAGATTTTTTTTTCTCTATTACCAATTGTTAAAAATTGTAGGACTACATGTACCGTATTCTGTGGATTAAAAATTTAAAGGATGTGAAGTATTAGTAATATAAATGTCTCCTAAAATCAATTCTTTCTGAATATCAATCGCAATATAAAATACAAATCCAGTCCAAAACTTCACTACGTTAAAAAGGATGAAAATTATTGAATAATACATATTCAAGAAAAACTGATATTTGTATGTATACAAACATAAATGTATGAATTATAAATAAATTATAACAGTTTACTTTGTTAAAAGACTTTTCACAATCTTATTCAGAAAAAAATCTTTTTTAAAAGACACTTTTGTAGCTTTAATTTATGGCAGTATTTACAAATTTTAATTCTTATCTCTATCAATGCAAGAACGTTAATTACTGAAATTAATTAATCAATCATTTAAAGACTATATCCAACAGTTTGTCAAATAAATGTAACAATAGCCTACTGCTGGTATATGGTTTGTTTTTGTGTTGTTGTTTTTTTAAAATACATTGCAGCGACCATTTATGATCATTACAGCTTTCTGGTGGAGGAAGACCCCAGGCACATGTCTGGGTAGAACCACCAGCACACCGCAAGTCAGCTGGAAGACCTTCTCACATTAAGTCCTTTGCCCCAAACGGGACTCGAACCCATGCAGTGAGAGGCTAAGCAGTCAGAGGAGTTACAAATCGGCGACTACCACTACACCACGAGCACCCAACTGTTATATGGAATTTTGACATAGTTTGTATATGAACGTGTACTTATGTCTTATTGAAGACCAAGTTTAACATTACAACAATTGTTTGAAAGTACAAAATGTGAAAACAAATGCTCTAAATGTTCCATTATTTCTAAATCAATAAACAAGATGGGTTTCTGTTTAAATTAGACCAAGACGACAGAGTGAATTATATGGATAATAATATTATGTCATCTCAAAAGTAAGTTGGCGCGTGGTTTTCTCAGTTTAAACATAACTTACTGCGCAACGTGGCTCCGATAAGAAATACCTATTTGTAATGACAAGTGAGGTGTAATGCTTCACTTTTCACATCGATGTAAGTCATAAAAAAAACAGTGTTTCATGGGATCTTTTCAATCAACATTTATTTATTTAATTGTATGAGAATTTTTATTTTTGCCCAAACTGTTGTTGCCCGGATACCTTTTTATAACAACACATAGCTCCAGATAAGTCATTCTCATTTTATGTTGTATGTTATAATTGATCAATTTGTGCAAAATTGCTTTTGGCTACTACAGCATTCAAAAGTGATATTCTTAAATTAAAAAATAAGTGAACAACCAAATCTTATTCTCAAAAACAGATGAACAGATAATGAAACAAATGATACAAAATAAATACAAAATAAATTAAGTTGTCTTGTAAGCTCACATCAGAACTATTGTCAAGGAAACAAAATATCTCAGAGAAAAGAAAAACAACAAATTCTAGTAATTTTGTTAATCATGAAAAACTTCCAGTCATAAAGCAAGATTGCTGCGTGAACACAGAGCTCTTAAATTTAAGACAAAGAAAGTTAATTTCTACAAATATATCATTGTAGCTCCTTATTTTCTCCTTTCTTCTCACATTAATGAACATCTGAACAATTGGTATTATTAAAAATCACCTGTTTACAGTAAGCATATATCAAACCAAAAGATGATAAAAAAATTCATGTTGAATGTATTTTCTGTTGCCGCATAATATGGAACTAAAAGATTATAACCACTTTATATGTCATGAAAAAACATTTTTCACAACTTCAACTTAATGAGTTCTTAACTATACTTAAACTTTTAAGTAAAATTATACATTACCAAGTCATCATTCTCAATTTAAAGAAAAACAAAAATAGCACTAGAAAACATAAAAAAAACCCACCTCTAATCAACACGATATGGTGAAGTAAAAGATAGCACATATCACAAAACAGTAGCACTTTATATAAATGTAAAAACTGGCACGTTGAAAAACAAAAAAAAATGTGACTTCAACTGACCCATGTTTCAAAAGATGCAATGACATTTGGAATGACCTTGACAATATGACCATGACCTTTAATATGACCTGGCCAATGAATATGACCTAGACATTGACCTTACAGGTGGCACACCTATAAATGTAAGTCTGATATATGATGAAGTCTGATTGATGTACAGATATTGTAAATAATAAGGATGGACATTGGTTATTCGGCCAGACATCTCAAGATACAAAGGAATGCAGATGGCTGGAATGTCATGGGCGGACGCCTTAAATCAGTACTTTTGGAGGGTGGGCTTTTTGACAATAATGTGATGGAAATGTTGTCAGCAGCTAGAACAACAGACATAAAATGATGGCGATGACATGAAAATTTTTGAGTCGAGTTCAATGAATGGATTCTGGCTACAGGCCTAAGTAGTCATGGTGAGAGTGGGGTCAGTATTTGATTTATTTGTCAGTCAATACTTGTACTGCAGTGAACACTAAACTTTTATACATTATAAATACATATAATTTTGATTTTTTTTTATGTTTTTGAATCTATGCTATTTTTTATAAATACATTGCATTTAAGTACTTTTGGTCCTTTCAGGGACTTCCGGCAACTTTTGAGAAAAGAAGACCCCAAACAAATGTCTGGTTAGGATAACTGGGGCATGGCAGGTCAGCCGAAAAACGTTTTCGCATTCATTTGGAAGTCTCAATAGGATCAACTATAAGAGGCTGAGCAGTTATAAGTCGGCCACTCTACCACTCAGCCCTTGAGCATCCCCCTTCACATGTATAATTTTAAGATTTTTATGGCATAGCTTAAAGAACATTTTTTTCTGCATAGTTAGAGAAGAAAATGAACAATTATTATTATTTTTTCAATAACTGTTCATGTTTCAAAAAAGTACAGTTATTCTGCATAGTTAGGGAGTAAAACGTACAATCCACAAAACTCTTACTGTACATATCAAATATTTCAATAAATGATTTACAAACAAAGAAGTAAAGCCGCGTTCTTTATGTTGTGTGGTAGTTCTCTTTACATTTAAGACACTTGGAGCAGTTTTTTATGTTGGCTTATAAAAAGTCCATTATTCGATTTTACTTTTTAGTTCATCTTGTCTTTGTGAGCTTGTGACAAAAGCACAAAATTACAAATTTACAGGCGCAAAAGTCCTGGTGAGTTCTTCATGTTGCGAGACAGTGGTTTGTGTGTTCGCAGGTTCTCCTGCTCGTGGGTGATGTACCAACACTGGCGGCAGAAATATCGGAAACAGACAAGGTCTCGGCAAAAATACGGGCCAGTCTGGGTCCGGCAGGTTGTGCACAGACTGTCCTCCAAATAGGGGTCAATCTGGATCTGTAAACGAGGGCAAAGGATGTGGAAGTGAAAGAAAGGTGTAAAATAAGGGAAAAAGTTAATGATATTGTTACAGTTATAGAAAAGAAATAAGTAAGAAGTAAGAAATAATGTATAATTTTAGAAAAGATAAACTCAGTGAGAGCTTTTAAAAGAAGATACCTTTAACATAAGATAAAGCACTAAAGGTAAATGAGGGTCGTTCTGAATGTTCGGATTCTGGATAGAGATTTACAATACCTCAGTTCAAATCTGACTCGATGAGTGTCTTAAAGTTCCCTTTCCATGACATGTACACATTTTTTCAGACATTTATTCTACTCAGAAAATATATTTTTATAATCTAACATGAGTAAACTGCTGAGGCATTGGCAAATAACATGTCCCACAGATTGCAGGTCTGAATGGACATTCCTAAGACAAATCAAAGGCTGAAACAGCGACAGTGGCATCGCGCAATAGAACTTGGGCTATATAGCTGAGCTATATACGAAATATTTCACGTTAAATGTCAATTATTTCTAAATCTATAAATAAAAATGATGGGGATTTCAGCTAAAAATAGATTTCAACATAAGAGCTGATTACCTGTAAAGTGATCTTGGAAATAAGTGGTCACTTGATTTTCTTGTTTAAAAATAGCTAGCTGTGCTGGGTGTGGCCTGGATAGAAAATCCATCTTTGTCATAACTATCAAGACTTACTTTGTAAATGGATGTAGGGCACCAATAAACAGCATTTTGCTGGATCTTTTCAGGTAACAATAAATTATCTGGTAGCATGAGAAGTGGTTCAAAATGTTGGGAAATCGATTGCAAATCATAATCGATCACCAGTTGCAATCCGTTTCCACTTCTGATGCAATTTCACCAATTATAATCGATTTATTAATCTACGCAGTGTTATGTTCACAATTGTTTTTTTACTAGTAGCTCAAAAAATCACTTGATACTATAGTGTACTTGCTGCCACTTTGTTCAAAACATTTGGTGTTTCAGGGACAAAATACAAAGTTTTCACTTGCTTTCTATTTTTATATGCTCATAAATCTCACGGGCCACCATTTTAATTTTCAGAGTGATTTCCCTTTACAGCCAGGTAATTGTAAAAGCCGGAACCCGTACCTTTATTTAGAGTGTGTTTGCACTCTTCTGTTAATTGATTATGACAGAATGACATTGATTGTCGACATCGAGATACTTTTACACACCGCTAATCGATATCTTCCGATCATGGGAGCATCACTAGTTTAAACTGTCAAATACCACAATTGACAATTAAAATTAAGTTAAACTTAAAAGGACAACCACTCACCTTCTTGATGAACTTGGGGGTCTTCACCTCGACAAACGCAGCCTGGACGGCCCTCATGTAGCTACGGCGACTGCTAAAAGACACTCGGCCACTGCCTGGAATGGAAATACAAGCATAAATACAAACACAAACATCTAAACACCTGAAGTGTTGGGGTTTTCTTTGTGTGTTCTTTTAGAACAGTTTTTTATTGTCTTAGTAAGAACAAAAAATAAGCAAATGGTTAAGCTGGTTAAATTAGCAATGGGGAAATAATGACCTACTCTGGCTAAAGTCTAAGTACATATAAAAAAGTAAACATGCATACAATGAAACTTGAAACAAATAAATCAATCCCAAACTTAAATTTAAAAATCATATCAAAATTTATTGACATTTGATGTTGTTTTGCTTTTCAGAAAAACAAATTTAAAGTCATGAAGAAAAAATGTCTGAATAGAACCACGGCTGCATTGCAGGTGTGCTGAAACTAATCAATACCTCTACCTTACCTTTAAATTGGATATTTATATTTATCTGTGTCTATCCCCGCATAGACCACTTTGCTTAAACGGGACAATACCTCTAATTACCTATTGGATATTTATATTTATCTGTGTCTATCCCCGCATAGACCACATTGCTTAAACGGGACAATACCTCTAATTACCTATTGGATATTTATATTTATCTGCGTCTATCCCCGCATAGACCACATTGCTTAAACGGGACAATACCTCTAATTACCTATTGGATATTTATATTTATCTGTGTCTATCCCCGCATAGACGAGATTGCTGAAACAGGACAATACCTCTAATTACCTATTGGATATTTATATTTATCTGTGTCTATCCCCGCATAGACGAGATTGCTGAAACAGGACAATACCTCTAATTACCTATTGGATATTTATATTTATCTGTGTCTATCCCAGCATAGACCACATTGCTTAAACGGGACAATACCTCTAATTACCTATTGGATATTTATATTTATCTGTGTCTATCCCCACATAGACCACATTGCTTAAACGGGACAATACCTCTAATTACCTATTGGATGTTTATATTTATCTGTGTCTATCCCCCATAGACCACATTGCTGAAACATGACAATCTCTCTAATTACCTATTGGATTTTTATAATTATCTGTGTCTATCCCCGCATAGACCACGTTGCTGAAATACAATATCTCTGATTACCTATTGGATATTTATATTTATCTGTGTCTATCCCCGCATAGACCACGTTGCTGAAGAGGTCATTCATAATGGTGCACAGTGTCTCGGCTGGAATCATCCCGTGAAGGGCCCCAACGAACACCGTCTTGCCACCGTCGATACGCTGAGATGGTTGGCAGACATAGTTACTGTCATTAAGGAGCCACGGAATAACTTGAACCTGTAGACAAAAGGTTTTATTTGTGTTTTCGGCCATTAAACAATTTTATCACATAACCTACAGCGCGAGCGTGAGGTAACACTCATGCGTTATTTTTGGTAACTCACTAGTTAGTTATTGTAGTGTGATGTCATTGTCGTAGTGTGACGTCATTAAGTATGTGTGGTGTATATGCCATTTCCTGATCACTTTGTTGTCGCCATTTTATGCATTTTATTAGACAATTTCATTTTAATTAATAAATAGATAACATTTTAGTCATGATATAAACGAATCTGTTCCCTTTGTGTGGAAAATGGTCGAGTAAAGACTGGAACTATCTTTTGTGCGTCCAAACCGAATTACACATGTCAAGGCCGACTGTTCATACTATAAAAAGATTATGCATTGTAAACAAAAACAGCTGGTGTTTTGGTTATGTGATAAATAGAATCTAATATTCGTGTTCATTAGAGAGCCTCATTTTATATTATTTCATCCAACTCGTTTAATATTTTCAGTATCTAATGAACACGAATATCAGATCCTCTATATACCTGACCTGGTAGCATAATCTGAAGAGCATTGGCTCAAGGCATGGGAGGTCCTGTTTTCGACCTTGGGTCAAAACATATCAAAGTCATTAAAAATGATAGTGGTATAGCTCCCTTGTTAATGCTCAAGCAAATATAAGAGTAGTTCCACCTGGTTGGCCTGGTGTCAAGATAATGTGACTGGGTGTGGTATCATGCTAGGTGTTTGCGGCATGCTATATACAGTAAAGACAGTCCTATATCGGATTCAAGTGGACACCGTCTCTAGATAACTGAAACACTTTTGTAGGGATGATAAATCCAACAAACTATATTTTATTTATAAACATAAAGCTTAATTTAAGTCCCATTTATATACATATGTAAACTTTTATACATTTTGCCAGAGACATGGCAGCAAACAGTACAGATGGGAATTGGCTTCCAATAAACAATTAAGGAAAAGGACTCCACACAAGCTTGTTCAAAGAACAGAAGAAAGGGGAAGTAACTATGGCAGGCACAAACAATGCAATCTAAGTTATCTATCCTTCTTATGTTACAGACAGGGCAAGCAAAACCATAAATGACCAATCAAGTGTATATAAAATTGGTATAAATGATTCAAGATACATCAATAAAAACTTAATAATAAAACAAATAAAAACAATCCTGTCTTGACATGCTAGCGGTTTTCCTTGTGATAAGATAATTAAAGAATTTATTTCATGTTTTTAATTAAAGCAAATTTATGAAAGCATTCTGAGATTCTGAACCGACACAACGTATCACAAATTATACAATCGATAAAAAGAAAATTTCCAAGAAATCTTTACCACCTCCTTTGATCTGACACGTCTGCTACACAAGACAAAGAAGTACTCTCCTGTGTTGAAGTCATGAACACACTCCTGCAGCAGAGCTCGCACAGATTTCTCTTTCTCAAACAGCAGGTACAGGTAACCTAGCAACATATTTGATGAAAAGAAAATATCAAGATATAATATAATGCTATATATAAATGGTATATTTCATGGTATTATATATATACATGAAACTTAATCAATAAGTTTATTTTTGTTGGTATGAAAATCGTGACTTGTGCTTAAGTCATGACTTAAGAATGGTTGGTGAATACGGGCCTTAGTACAGGTACCCTATCAACATATTTAGTACAGACAACCAAGCAATGTATTTGGTACGGGTACCCTAGCATTGAATTTGGTTCCCTAACAACAGATTTGGTACAGGTTACCTAGCAACAGATTGGGTACCCAAACAACAGTTCTGGTACCCTAGCAATAGATATGGTACAGGTACCCTAGCAACAGATTTGGTATATGTACTCTAGCAACAGATTTGGTAAAGGTAACCTTACAACATTTTTGGTACAGGTAACCTAGCAGCATATTTGGTACAGGTATGAGAGCAACTTATTTGGTACAGGTAACCTAGCAACATATTGGGTACAGGTAACCTAGCAACAGATTGGGTACAGGTTACCTAGCAACAGATTTGATGTGGTACCTAGCAACACATTTGGTAAGAGTTACCTGGCAACAGATTTAGTTCAGGTAATCTAGCAGGTACCCTAGCAACAGATTTGGTACAGGTAATCTCACAATGTATTTTACAGGTAACCTAGCAACAGATTTCACAGGTAACCTAGCAACACATAAATTACCAACAGATTTGATCAGTACATATATAACCTAACAACAAATTTGGCACCGGCAACTTGAAACTATCAAACATATATGACACCTACCTAGCAAGAAATTAACTATTTTCATACTACCGATTTGTTTATTACAGTAGAAAAATGGAGCAAACAATGATAATGATAAAATAAACACTCTTATTTAAGAAATAATCAAGTCAGTCACAATTACTCACCATCCTTTCCTGGCCATTCGATGGTGAAAGACCCAAACACATTAAATGTTGCCTGCAGACTGGCTGGAAAATAAAATAGTATGATAAAAAAACAGCAATTTTTAAAAACAGGACTGAAAAAAAACTCCACATGAAATTATGTAAACAGATCAAAGCACTGAAACAGCTGCAAAACAATCAAAACCAACTGCTGAGCAAAAAATTTAAGTCATACCCCCATTTCTCAAACATTCACTGGGATGATATTTATGTTGGAACAAGCCAGGAGCTTGCGGGAAGCCATTTGGCCAACTGTGTTTATGAACAGATTGCAATATATATATATTGGTGTTATATGCAGATTTTTGTATTATTTATTAAATCAGAAAATTTCTAGGCCACTTTGTGTTTGTTTTGAAAGTAAAAACTGTTGGTGAGCTTGATTGAAATAGACATAGCTGTAAGTGAATTTCTTTTAACAACTAAATTAAAAAGGATATTGATAAATAAAACAAGCAAACACTCAATATAACATCATTTAATGGAAACATAATAAATAAAATCAAGAACCAGATCACCAGTTTGAGATGGTATATTTCTTGTCGCTATGATAGTGTGTCTACTTTGGCATCCATTCCTGGTTGCTATGGCTCTTTTAGTGCTCCCTCCCAGCACCTGGGCTGCAGATTGCCAGGTTGCACCTTACGACATCTATTTCTCCTAACTTTCCCCATTCTGAATGTGATGGGAAATGGTTCGTAAAATAGAAGCCATTGTAGAAAGGGTAGTAGCTTATCACACTACCTGTCCCACCAGTTCTAGGGTGTTTGGAGGGGAAATGTTTTTTTGTTTTTTTTTGTTACATCGCACTGATACAATTATGGTCATATTGGCAACTAGGGGTGGAGGAACCCCCTGACTTATGGATGGGTAGAACCACTGGCGCACCGCAGATTAGCTAGAAAACCTCCCCAGATGAAAGTTCTCTGCCCGACTGGGACTTGAACGCAGCAAAACACCTCATGACAGATGGTCAAAAAGCTGATGATGTCTTTAATGTCTCTGATAAGCAGTAAGTGTATTACAACATGTTTATACAAAAAGTAACAGCTAACCTTCAGTTATATCCCAAGGAACTCCGCCGATGAAAACTTTGCATGAAAATGTTGATGAGCTGGTGAAAGATTTGGCAGGAATCTTTCCACTCCAGGTGTAGGTGGCTTCACACATAGCTGGGATAGAACAGACAATCTGATTAGTCAATGAGCACATAGCAGAGATAAAACCTGCATTCTGATTGGTTGATACACTCATTTGATAAATGAAACATGTAATATGATTGATGGACAGTTATTGTTAGTGGCTAAAAACTTATCACTTCATATGTAGCTACAAAACAAACTCAGCAGATTTATTTAATTAATAAAACATATTTTATTGGTGCATGCTATCTTTTTTGTTAATGGCTAAACATTAAACAATTATGCACAAAATACAATCAAATGTTAGATCTTTACTTCAGAAAGACAGAAAATATTAACAGAGAGAAATGGATTTGGATTAGGATATGCCGGCTTTTTCTGCCAACACTGTGCAGCAACATTCCTATCATTATAGCACAGGGGCACTTATGAGGTGCCCAGGGACTGAACCCGACGAGTCAGGCATTATGCTGTCCCCTAAGCCCCGAGCGTTAGGAGGGAAGCCACTACTACCAACAATGTTGTCTTTGGCTTGACCCGGCCGGGGTTTGAACCCGCGAGCTCCCGATCTGCAAGCCGATGCTCTACCACCTGAGCTATTGCAGCCGGTCGCAGAGAAAAATGACTACTGCAAGTATTCAATATTTATATGGTGTATACAGGTATTCAGTGGCACCCATCTTTTCACTGCAGGCTACGAGTTCAAGTCCCAGGGTGGAAGACTTAATGTTGAAAATTGACAACTGTTACATTTTTTTTTTTAAAATGAATAACTATACAGGTATTCAACAGAAATGTGGTACTGGTATTGTTGTGACAAAGTATGGAGCCAGTCTGAAGAAGACTGTTGAGAATGACTCAAAGCCTGAGATAAGAAATCAAGCTGCTGCTAACTCCCTTATTTGCCCCTTAAATCCTTTATACTCGGTACTTATTAGAATCGTCTCAACGTGACAATGTCAATGAGTACCCACACTATAGGGTTTGGTTAAGAATTATGGGATGTACAGCTTCTGCTCACTCCTTTATGTCTCCTCTAAACCCTTTATACCTGGTACTCATTAGAATTGTCTCAATGTGATAATGTCAATAAGTATCCATACTATAGGGTTTGATTGAAAATTATGGGATATACAGCTCCTGCTAACTCTTTTATTACTCCTGAAACCCCTTATACCTGTACTCATTAGAATCGTCTCAATGTGACAATGTCAATGAGTACCCACACTATAGAGTTTGGTTGAGAATTATGGGATATACATCTCCTGCTAACCCCTTTATTTCTCCTCCATAACCCTACATACCTAGTACTTATTAGAATCATCTTGATGAGACAATTTCAATGAGTACCAACAATAAAAATTTGGTTGAGAGTTATAAGGATATATTGTAACACAAAATCAGATTTATTCCTCTTTTCCTGAGCTAATGTCTACTTGTCTATCGCCAAATATCTTGTTTCACCTACCATTAGCAGCTGCACTCCTGTGCATGATGGCAGCTCTGTCAATGTAGAATGGGTCCTCTCCACTGATCAAAGCATCTCTCTTGGCTTGCTCTAGAGAAATAAATTGTTTTGTTTGTTTGTTTTTGTTTTTGAAATACATTGCATTTATTATCATTATAGTGACATCTAACTACTTGGTGGAAGAAGACCCCAGTCAAATGTCAGGGTAGAACCACAGGTTCACTGCAAAGTCAGCTGGAAGACTTTCTAACATTGTCCTTCACCAAGACTAGGACTTGAACCCATGTGGTGAGAGGCCAAGCAGCAACTATACCACTACGCCTTGGGTTCCCCCTTGAAATTGAATTTTCAAAGTAAACAATAAATTCAATTTACTTACAAGCCAAGCCTTTTTCAACAGGAGACTTGCCTTACTAGGTTTTTCAAATACTACAGGAGATGATAAAATAATAAAACATAGTTGTCTTGCATGTGTTATAAAGACTAATTTGATATTTGCATAGATTTATTTTTATTGCAATTGTTTGCAGATAGAATAGTTTTGCCTGGATTTATGTTAAAATAGTCTTCCATTGACCTACTGTTTTGTTAACCCTTTTCCCATGTATACACCATTTTACGCGTTTACAAACCACTCACAATTATACGCCATTTTACGCGTTTACAAACCATTCACAATCATTAGCAGAATCTGCATGACTAAGGGTTTATGGGTAGACTGGTTCAGCCTTAAATCTGTTATTACAAGTTGAACATGTATTTTTTTAAATCCATTTATTAAAATCTCTTTTTCAGAAAAACAACAAAGCCAGGTGAATTTTCAACATTATAGATGAACTATTGGATGAAAAGTTTAAAAGTCATCTAATGGCTCATGTCTGAAACTCTGGTGACATCAACAATGGCTTAACAGTATGTTTCTCTTCAGATGAAATAAGATACCTAATTCTTGAATAAAATGAGATTTGGGATTTTGCCATTTTGCCGATACTGTGCAGCAACATTTCTATCATTATAGCACAGGGGCACTAATGAAGTGTCCAGGGACTGAACCCGGCTGGTCCATTATACTGACATTACTCAGGTGTAATGCTGTCCCCTTAGCCGAGCATAAGGAGGGAAGCCACTACTACCAACTTTAAAGTCTTTGGTTCTTTGACCTAAACAGAAGAAATTCCTTCTAAAGAATGGTTGTGAACACAAGTACTCTTCAAAATGGAGACACAAAAACACACTCACCTAGACTCATGGTTGACAAAATGGCCGCCGTCTTTTCTGCACCAGACAAAAAACTATGGTTTCCACTACTTGGCTCTAACAGTGGCTGCTGCTGATTCTGCTGCTGCTGTTGCTGCTGCTGATACAAATTCACCATTTGCTGCTGAAGTTGATACTGGAGCTGTGAGGTGGGAACCTGTTGCTGAATATTTGACATTATCAAAGATGATGGATGAACATTTTGCTGCCTCGTCAAATGGCTGCCACCAAACAACTGCGCTTGTGGAAACTGCTGTTGCAGCTGCTGTTGTTGAAGTTTTTGCTGCTGATAAAATATCTCAGTTTGCTGCTGTTGCATAAGTTGCTGCTGATGATTTCGTTGTTGTTCCTCTTCCTGTTTCTGTTTGTGTGCTTGCAACTGCTGCAGCTGTTTGATGGAATGTTGTTGTTGCAATTGCTGATGGAACTGTAACTGAGGCTGCTGTTGCTGCTGCTGTTGTTGCTGCTGATGATAAATCATCAGGTGGTTGGTGTGCTGTTGCTGTTGTTGTTGAGGCTGTCCACATAAAGTTTCTGGGGACTTTGATGGTTGCTTTTCATTACTGGAGATTTTAAAGGAGTTCTGAAAAGGTAAACAAAATCAAAATGGTTAGATGCACATTGTTTCTTATTGATACATTAAATTCTTCTGTTGCATTTTGGGTAAAAGTTAAAAAAATCCACATATTGAAATCATCATCATCATCATCATCCATCATCATCATCATCACCTGTTCCCACTGCTGCAGGATCAGACAAGATTTCAATGACTTTTTGTCCAAGGTGTCTTGCATCCTTTAAATAAAGGCCTACATCTCCAGGCTTTATCCATCGGTCTGCTTCTCTCCATGTAAATGACTTCGAGATGTCCGTACTATGCCAGGCATAGTCACTTTTGCATACATATGAACTTTTTCTGAGGCCAAAGTGGGAGATTTTCACTTGCTAAGTGAGAGGTTTGCTATTTTCATACAAGCAAAGAAGGAAGTTATGTTTCCAAGTAGGGAGATTTCAGCAAATGTGTAAAATACCCTTCATTTTCAAATAATTTTGAACCTTCAAAGAAACCTTCTTGGTTCGGTACTTGGTCTTTTTAACAATACCTAATGAAACTTCTACATACATATTTGTTAAAATAGGAGCTCAATTTATTGATGTGAGTTAATGACAGTTGGAGATAATGGCGATGCTTTACCGTAATGCATTTACAAGGACATTGCTACGTTAACGATAAATATTGCCATCTATGAGAGCTGGAAGTACCAAACTTACCATCAAATCAACAAGTGCCGAGTCTGAGTCTTCACTGCTGATACCACTTGTATCTTGATCTAAGCAAGGAGAGGGACTTCTGGTGTGGGCTGCATCGCCCCGAGCCAGTACGCGCTCAAATACACGCTCCATTGGAGATAGGGCATTGTCACTCTCCGGGTTGGAGGAAAGACTGGAGTCGTAGTCACTAAGACTACTGAAAATGTTACAAGCTAGGTTGTTAAGACTGGTTGTATTGTTCATGGTATCCTTATAATGATTACTGCATTGTGATGCTTTGGATATAATCAGAAAATAATACACCCTGGCAAAGCACTGGAGCCTAGAAATACATACTATAAAAATGCTTTGTGTACTTGAATGAAAACCCTCGCTAACTAGGAATGCGTCCAAAGAACCTGAATGAGACCTGCCTTTGCAGTTTTTAATAAGGAAGGGCCATAACTTTGCTTCCAGTTTTTTTATTTGTACATTAAAAAAAACAACTTTGGTATAATCAAAACCGTATCAACCAAATATAAATTAAATATGCTGAGTTCATTGAAAGTGAGTTATTGGAATAAAAATTAATAGAAGACTACTAGCAAGGGCAATAACTCTGCTGATATGAAGTGGATAGTCATCAAAATCAAGCTTGATCCGTATTTTTATCTGATACAATTGAAATATATGAAATATAATTTATAGCTTTTTTGTTCCTCAAATGTTATTGAACAAACAAAACAAAAATTATCAGATTAGACCAAGAAGCAAAAACGCTGACACGAAGAGGATTGTAACCAAAATAAAACTAGCTCTGCATTTTAGAATTATACACTTATATACTTAATAGGACTTTAATCCACTGAGTCTTTCAAATGGAATTTTAAGAGGAAACCAAAAATCCATGAACAAAAGCAAGTTAATATGCTCGTTCACTATGCTTCATATGGCACACAGGCATAAAAATGACCGCAAGCACTCAAGTCTAATTACATCTTCACAACATTACACAAGAAAAAAGATCAAATCCTCCCACCCCACCAACAAAAGGCCAAGAGAATTACCCTTTATCTGGAGGGGTGCCTCTTATTGCTCTAGCTGGTCGCTGGGGTGTTTCCGTTGACGCCAAGGTCACAGACGTCCGACTCTCTCTGGACAAATCCTTGATCTGATCTTCACAGTTGGCATCAAAAATCTTTGGGGAGTTGTTGTTGAGATCTGTGGTATCAACTCCTGAGGGAAAAGTCATGGTTGCTAAGTAACTATCTGCAGCCAAGGTTGTTGCCAAGGTCGTTGCCAAGGAAACTGGAATGGTAAAAAAACAAAAAAGGAGTAAAACTTGATTAATAACCTGCATTTAAAAAAAAAGAACAATTTTGATAAAAAATAATTTTTCTTTAGTATATTTTCTCATTTATTTTTTTCATAAAAATCATTATCAAAATTGTATCCAGTTTAAGTATGAAAACATGTAAAGACACTAAATAGTTATGAAGGTGTGTTTCTTGCCTCTATTTTCACATGCTGTCTAGGCTATGTTCTCTTGTAATTCAACAGACTAGTAGTAAAAATACTAATTTTATCTGTAATACTTTTTCAGGATAAGTAAACAACAATCTAAAAGAAAAATACATTTTTTGTTAAATTACATATCACACTGTTGAGTGAAAGGTCATAAAACTCTTAGGTTGAGTTTGAGATCATTCCCAAGCATCCGATTGGTCAGATTTTTAACCTTTTCAAGCTTTATTCAAATTTTGACCAATCAGATGCCCTAGAATGATCTCAGATTTGAGCTTAAAGTTTTATAACCTCAAAACCAGGACCTGTATAAAAGTTGTGTTTTTTTATATCAATCTTTATTGAATTGCAACACCATGTTCACAAAACTCTTCATAACTAGTATTTTTTCTACAATGACAAGATTAAATCTGCTACCCTACTCTGGGTCAAACATCAAAAACATAAATCATTAAACTTATGTTACTTCTTCGGAATATCCACTATTGGCCAACTAAAAAATGGGTTCAAAAACAGCCCCAAAAAGGCTTAAATAATAAATAAACAAAAACTGAAAACCAGAAAAAAAACTAAAATATACTTACTATTACTTCCAATGTCATTGCCATTTTGGTACATGGATTTCTTAAGAAGTTGCTGCTGTTGCTGCTGCTGTTGCTGATAGTGGGAGGCTAAAAGTTGTTGTGCTTCCTGCAATCTTGCTGCAGAACCATTAATTTGGTTTCCATGGTAACCATACATCCCATGGCTTCCCTGCTGACTGTAAGGACATGACCGCTGTTGACCTCCAGTTTCTACAAACAGAAGCCTTTACCCAATTAACAAGAAAAATATCAGCAGTCTGGGATTCCAAGAATACCAAAAATTGACACTCCATGTGTTCCAGCAGGAAAATTATTTTGTTTATTTATTGGTTTTATCGTTCCACCAACAGTATGGCAGTTATCTGGAGAGGGTGTCCACTTAAACCAATTAAAATGTTGCCTTCAATGTGTAAAGCATATGTATAAAACACCTGGCATGATACCACACTCAGTCACATAATCCTGACACTGGGCCAACCAGTCGTGGAACTACCATTATATTTGCTTGAGGGTTAGCAAGGGAGCTGTACCATTACCATTTTTAACTTTTGTACGTCGCGGCGCGGGATCGCACCCGGTGATTCCCATACCTGGAGAGCTGAAGACGTCCAGTAGACAGAACCATCGAAGACCAACAGGACAGGTGATATGTATCAGCTGATAACATAAGCATATATTTTTATATTTGCTGGAGTGAAAGCAAGGAGGCTAAACCATTACCATTTTTTAAAGACATTAATGTGCCATGGCCAGGAATCAAATCCAGGGCCCCCAATACCTGGAGCCAATGCTCTAATGATTGTGCTACCAGGTCTGGTAAAAAATTATTTTCTAGTTAAAATTAAAACAAGCCACCACATTTGTTGCAGACCAATGTAAAACAGGGAGAGGGGGGCTCTCTAAAGGAAGCCATTTTCATTTTCATTCCAGCATCAGGTAGGGACAGCTTTTTTTAGAGTTTGTATGGGGCTTGCTCTATCATGATAAATGCACTTGATGTTTTTATAGAATATTTTATAGAAAATATTAACATAATTACTGTTTTTCCATTGACTAGAAAAAAATGTGTAGGAATCTGCTAACAGATGCTTACAATGTGATTATTTTTTTGGCATTGATTGTTTTTGTTTATTTGCTACAACACACCGACACAATTATGATGATGTCTTGCTATTATTGGTGGAGGAAAACCCCAGACTTATACCTGGTGAGAACAACAGGCACACCTCAGATTAGCTGGAAGACCTCCCCACATGAAAGTTCTTGCCACAACCGAGACTTGAACCTAAACATCGAGGTGTGACAAGTCAGCAACTCTAACCGATTCTGCATTGAAGACAAGATGGCAGAGACCTTCAGAATGGGAAAATTGTGTTGTCCAAAGTTATATATGGACTTATGAATACTACTGCCTTAATAGTTTAATAATATGTTATAACCTATATGATTTGCGATTTGCCAGCATTTTTTGCCGATACTGTGCAGCGACATTTCTATCATTATAGCACAGGGGCACTTATGAGGTGCCCAGGGACTGAACCCCGCTGATCCATTATACTGACACTGACAATTTAGGCGTAAGGCTGTCCCCTCAGCCCCGAGCGTTAAGAGGGAAGCCACTACTACCAACTTAAAAGTCTTTGCTTTGACCCAGGTAAAATGATATTGGATTGGGAGTTTAAAAATGTTATTTGAACTTATTTAGATGATAAAAAACACAATCCAAATATAATTTAGATGGCCATAAGAGGAACATTTGGACAGTGCTGTTACCCACTGAAATTGTCTCATCAAGATGATTCTAATGAGTACCAGGTATATAGCGTTTGGAGGAGAAATAAACGAGTTAGCAGGAGCTGTATATCCCATAATTCTCAACCAAACCCTATAGTGTAGGTACTCAATGAAATTCTCCCATTGAGACGATTCTAATGAGTACCAGGTATAAAGGGTTTGGAGGAGAAATAAATGAGTTAGCTGAAGCTGTATATCCAATAATTGTCACGTCAAGACGATTCTAATGAGTACCAGTTATAAAGGGTTTAGAGGAGAAAATAAACAAGACAGCAGGGGCTGTACTCCCCTTATTTAGGACTGAAACTGCTATGACTGGAAACTATATGAAGCGTGATGTGTGCTTCTCGAGCAATCATTACAAAAGACAACACATACCTGTATTGCCAATGTTTGACAAATCAAGGGTGTTTTCTAGCATCGAGTTGATCCGTTTAAATATATCCATATTGTTATTAGAGCTGTTATCCAGCTTCATAGGCCTATCTGCAAGCTGTAAATAAAGAGGGAAATTAATACAGCTAATTTTTTTATTTTTTTTGCAATTGGATGAAAAATATTAAGGCAATGTGTCTTTTTCTAATAATTAATTGGTTGATGAAGAATAAAGAAAAAAAACAAGGAAAAATATTTTTTATCTAACAATGATTGCATATAAACATTGTTGAAACATTAATTAATTGATAGTCTTTGAGTGACAAAACATGGTTGAAGCCATTCTGAGGACATGTTTTTTTTACCTTATACAGAAAGGGCCATTTAAAGGCTCCTTCCATTCAGAAAATAAGCCTAGTTGTCCCCCTACAAATGAAAAGTCCCTTCCAATAATTTTCAGTAGTTTATTGACTAAACGAAGAAATTAAACAAAATGACCCAGACCAGTGACTACAGTTTAGCATGAGTGAACTGGATTATGATAATCTAGTGGATCAGAGAGTTCAAGAACATGAAAAATAGAGAGATGGCCTTATAAACATACAAGATGTATGACAGCAAATAAAAAATTAAACATTTTCCCCCTTTTTAATAAAACACAGTGAAATCTTCACCTTCTCTAAGGCCCAAGGCCCAAGGCCCAGTCCAATTTTTCAGGAAAATAAAACCTAGAGGGATCTGATTGGTCAAACTTAAGTATAAAGAAATGACCTATCAGGTAACTAGAAATGCTCCCATTGCTCAAGCTCTTATTTTTCATATTATAGCATATTTATGGATTATTCGGATTCTATATACTTATAAAAATAAAACAAATCTGACGTTAAAAAAACAAACGACGTTAAAAAAACAAACACGAATTTCCATTCCAACAGGAAAAAGGGAGTGGGGGGCATACGACACATGCAGGAGTCGGGTGCCACTCCTTAAAAGTTTAACATATACACATATATATGCCATATTTGCTTCCCATTACTTTGAAAACTTGAGTATTCCTTTTTATTATTCTTTTTCACGTCTGTATGTCTTTCAGACTATGATTTATTCATACATAAATTTATAAATCGTGATGTTTAAAATCATTAAACAATACGGAGAAGAGAATACGTGGGATAGGCAGAAATATGAAGAAAGTGCGTTCGTAGTCATTTATTCACAAAAACATTTTTCTTTTTTTTTAGCGAACTCTAGGCCTACAAACTATATTGGGGATCATTCACTGATTACTAGACGACTCACCGCCCTTACCAACTCACCGCCAATCAAGGTTGGTCGACTCATCGCCTATTTTTTTAACTCACCGCCAACGGGTGCTGGTTAAAACGGCCTCATGTCAAAACGGCCTCATTTTATTCATAAACACTTTTAATGTCTGTAATATTTTGCCACTGCTTTTTATATGCTTAAATGTAAACGCATGTTTTTGTGTTTTCATCCATATGTATTATCTTATGTCGCATTGTCAAGTCATATGTATGCATCTGAATCTGAATAAAGGTACGTCGATAGAAACCACTACTGATATGAAAATAAAGCTTTCTTATCTTATCTGATCTTATCCCTTTTCCAATACTTAAATCGAAATATAGTCATGAAACAATGTTGAATACCTTTAATTGGACCTTTGCACACTTTACCTGCGTGTCAAACAAATCACAAACAGTGTATCAAATTAACAACGTCAAACCAACCTATTAGGGAAGCCTATCGCCCTTGGTAATCCATTCACAGCTTGACAGGTGATAATTGCCGACAGGTTCAAGATTTAACTATGCTTCTATTATACATGCGAATTGTTACCAATATAATTAGTTCATTAAAAGTTGATTACAATCAGATCAAAGCAACTACCGCCCTGTGAAAATACACCAAGACTAATTAAATACTAACATGATGATACTAACCTTTTGATAATTATATGTAAGCGATTGTATTGTTTTCATTGTTATAAATATAATTAGTTCATGAAAAGTTGATTACAATCGGATCAAAGCAACTACCGCCCTGTGAAAGTACATCAATGCTAATCAAGACTAATTAAATACTAACGTGATGATTGTTTTTATATTGAGCTGGGACGCTGCTATTGTTAATTGGGTTAACTGGGTAGCATAAAATGGCTGGAAAATTTGACCTTGTATCATTTGCTTATCTTACACAATACATGCAACATGCCTCGCTTCACTCCTTGCTCAGTTTGTGACATGCGAGTTACAACCAGTCACTTGGCCATAATATGTGACCAGTGTGACTTGTGGTGTCATCTGACCTGCCAAAATGGGATAACATTGGCACAGTACAGATCCTTGCCTGAGGAGTTCAACTGGCGCTGCCCTCCCTGTACACCACCTGAGGAAGAGCCTCATCCTAAGCGACCTAGACTCTCCGCTATTGAAATGCCTGGCCTACCCAACGCTAACTCCACAAGATTGTCAGAGAATTGTGATATTCCCAGAGCTGATGTTGATTTTGCAGCAGAGATTGAACCAATCCTCTCGTATATGCCTGCCAGTCCATCGATTGAGAATTGCTCCATTCCAAATGTATCCTGTCTCATTGAGCGGGACATCTCCTACGAAATCCCAAGCGTTTATGAGGAGTCGACCATTGACCAATCAGCCCCTTCAGAAGAATGTGATGATGTTGACAGAACCGAAACACTTACTTGGACGAAAGTACCGAATGCGACTCAACGTGGGGCGACTCATCTCGTGAATTCCTTGGGCTACAGCTTCATTGTCTCGAAGCGCCGACAATCTACTGTTGATTGGGTTTGCGTCGTTCACAACAAGACAACTACGTGCAAAGCTCGTGTTAAAGAAGAGAATGGAACATTCACTCGAGGAGTTCATCCACACTGTCATCCACCCAGTGTTGGAGCTTTAACAGCTGCTAAAGTCAGAGCGGAGATCAGGACAGAAAGTCTAAAACAACCTTTTGCAGCAGCACGGAAGTTGGTGGAGGCAGCTGTTCGACAATATGTGGACCCACAAGAACCATGTGCACTTTCTCAGCCGGCCGCGTTGGTAAGAGCAGCCAACCGACAGAGACAGAAGACTCGCCCACATCATCCAACCAGCTTAGATTTTGAAGTGAATATGGAGGCTATGCATCCCCATGCAGATTAGGTTTTTGAGTGGAGGTGCTGTCCTTAGGTATCAACGAAGCAAACATCGCCAGAGACAGCATGAAATTATTACAGCATGGGAGGACCTGAATACTGGCCGTTTGTCTGGTGCTCAGCTGTTAAGGAAATGCGCGAAGCTGAATGATCCCGTGGTTGAGGAATAGGACAGAAAATAAAACAAAGACTAACAAACAAAGACTCTGCATTTTATCGTTTATAATTCTGTGATATACATGCTAAATATTTTTTGTTATACTGTATTTCAACAAATGTATACGTATAAACTCTTGAGGACTTAAATTAATTTGCAAGAATACAAAAAAAAAAAATAAATTTATTAATTATTGTTGCTTCATGAATTTGATTGCAGCTCAACTAGATGCAGTATTTTTCCACCTTGAGTTTTAAATCTGAAAAGAAAAAAAAACTAAATGATAAAATCTACAGACAGTTTAAATCGTGTTTCTTATTGCTAAAGGCAGGCACACAATTTACTAGCTATCCGGCAATAATTATCCTGAACCCTAGTAAGTCCATGTATTTTATACATGAGTTATGATTTTTAAATCTGAAAAAAAAATAAAAAAATGAAAATCTACAAACAGTTCAAAACTATCACACCTATCGATCATAGACCCGCGTCAGCGTTTTCCCTATATGTTCTTTATTGTCAGCGTTTTATTACGGTTTTCATATTGTCTGTGTAGCGCGTAAGCGTTTTAGACCCATCCAATAAGTGCTACGTATTAGCTACCACTTGTACCGTCCCATGATACATGAGTTATAATTTTTAAATCGGAAAAAAAAATAATGATAAAATCTACAGATAGTTCAAAACTATCAATTCATCACAGTAAAAGTATACAGGCGATGAGTCGACCAGCGGTTTTTTAAAATCGGCGGTGAGTCGACCAACCTTGAATGGCGGTGAGTTGGTAAGGGCGGTGAGTCGTCCTGTTACCCATTCACTGGCATAGACTTCCATAGTTGGAAACCCGCAATTTAATTTTAAATACATCTAATAAACAGATACAAAAACAATTTACTCACATTGGATGTAGATGTCATTTCTTGTAGTCGGAAATTGGTACAAACTTTTTTCTCTTGACAAAAGCAAGCAAGCTCGCTTTCGGTTCGAATGAAAATTTGACGACAGCTGAAATCTTCCTGTGTTTTTAATTGCATACGGCTTGCACTTAGAAATCGTGCAAAATGACGTCACAATCATTTGGGAAATTTCATTTTTACAGACGGGTTGAGCAGAAAGTTTGTACACCATTGATTAACACGTGTATTTTTCGAGAATTGTGGGTTTGACTGATACCGTTTACACGGACAGTAAAGAAAAGAATGTTTGCTATGTTCCTATTGGTTTTAGAACACAGCTTTGTATTTAAAAAGGAACGCGTGTTTATTTCACCCCTCCTATAAAATATGGCAACACTTGAGTGATATTTTTAGCACCAAAAAGTTGTGTCTAGCGAATAATGAAAGTCATTTTAATACTGCATATGGGAATGGACACAAGTGAACGCTGCGAGAACATTTTGATCTTATATATTATTTTTCATCGTAGTTGTTATCAGAAAATACTATATTCAGCAGCATAAAAGAAACTGAATCAAAGAACAAGCCACTCGTTTTAAAGGTGGTATACGACTGCTTGCATATTGCAAATACATATATGTAACAATGTCATAACACTATTTGGGTAAAATTTTGGCATGATTTGTTCATAAACTCGTATTTTATACTAAGTAATGCTAACGCAAATGTAAAGACAATACAAGTCTGGAAATAAATCGCACTAAAAGTTAATTCTTTCCAAGTCTATAAATAATCATGATGGGGATTTCTGCTAAAAATAGACACCGACGTCAGAACGGATAATCCAGCTGGTGTCACTCAAAGTAGTGGTTACGTGGTTTTTCCGTTTAAAATAAGATAAATGTACAGCGTGGCTCAGATAGAAAATGCGTGTTAGTAACAACGAGTATGTTTATTGTGTTTATTGTCCCACCAACAGTGTTTCGGTTATCTGGAGACCATGTCCACTTGAAACACATATGAGTTACATGTGTAATATGGTTTTTAAAATACGTGACCACGTGGCTTTCTATGTTTAAAAATAGCTAACCGAGCAGCGTAGCTCCGATAGGAAATATGTTTTTGTAATGACAAGTGGGGTGTTATGCTTTACTTCTGACAAATGTATGCAGGGCACCAAGTAAACAGCATTTCGCCGGATCTTTTCAGGTTACAATAATTTAGATGATTACATAATGGAGAAAAATCGTCCAAACTGTCGAATACTACATTTAAATCGATGACGTCACATACCTTCCGGACTTGCGAGCACAACCAAAAGATAGAATAAATTGACAAACCGTTGGGAAATGTGAACTTGTTTCAGAATCTACAATAATAATAAAAATAAGATAAAAAGCTGGCCAAATCGGCATGCTTCGGTCATTTCAATTGCAACATCATAATTATTACTGAGGAATGAAAAAAGAAAAGTTCACGCCCGCGGGGTAAAAAACATGTAACTAGAAATGGGACGCAATCCTTTAAGCGTCATCAGTTGGCTTGAAGCCTAGATATAAAGCCAGTTAATGAAAATTGTGTCGAAAAAGAGGCACACCTGTGGTCAAGTTTAGTTGAGAGTTATCTCTCCTTTTAACAGGGTTAAGCGTTTGTTAATAATTATTCAAAATTTGAAAGAAATTTCTTTGTTTTCGAGAAATGGAACAATAAGGTTAAACTAGTGCCGATGAGAAGGTCATGACAATAGCTCCATGTTTTGTTTTTTCTTTCTTTTCAAAACGTGGGAATTAAAAGGAGCAGAAAGGAATAATAAAAACATATTTTTAGAAACACATTTTAATATATGAATTCTACAATTCACATTGTCAAATGTTTAATTTAAAAAATGTCCACCATCCATAATTTCAGAGTACACAATTTTACAATCCTTTATTTTCAGATAACAGTTTTTTTCACAGAAAAAAGGTAACTACAGTTAATTTGAGCATTTCCATAAAATGTTTTTACAACAATGTTTATTTGGCTATAAGTATGTTGTATGGTCACCTAACTCAGTTTAAGTCTTGTTGTTTGTTTTGTTGTTAAAATACATCTCAGCAACCAACTATGCTCATTATAGCTATGTCCAGCTTTATTGGTGGAGGAAGACCCCAGACAAATGTCTGGGTAGAACCACTGGCGCACCGCTGGACAGTAATAGACATACTGTTGTAATGTACACATAAAAGTTGACGATTTTCTACACAAGAGGGGGTGCCAATGGCCAAGGTGTTTGTCACCTACTTGGGTTCTAACATCAGCCCTCCCCTCCTCTGGGTTCGAGACTAGGCCATGGTGAGAACTTTCATGTGGAGAGGTCATGAAGCTGACCTGCAGTGTGCCAGTGGTTCTATCCAAACAAATAATTCAGGATCTTTCTTTAACAAAATGTAACTGGATGTAAGTAAAATAAACATAATTGTCTCACTGCGAAATATTAAACAAACAAAAAACATGAACACCTATAAAACTACTTAATCATTCAAAGTTGATTCTAATTAACTTTTCCCAAACACAAAACCAATTACAACTAGGAAAGTATTTCTTTTCATTTGAACATAAAAAAAATAGCTGTTTTTAATCATTTTGATTAAATTATCATCATTTCAAATCACTGATAAGGAATAAGCTGCCTTGTAGTTATGGATAATATAATTACCGTACAACACAGAATTTACAACAGAAGCTAAAAATTACTCGTCTACCTTCTAAAGAGGAGACAGGAGTTAAGTAACATTAGATATGGCATTTAACATAAACATAAAAATGTCTAAAAATATTTTCATCCCAGTCGTAATAACTGTTACAGACACATTGCTTTCCTTCTTGAAAACAGTTTTAAAATTGTTTGTGGTTGAAAATCATAAAATTTATTTTTCTATAAATTAAGGAGCAGTAAACATGCTATCCAGTAAAAGATTAAAGAAAAAGACAGCATATAACTAAAGCAAAGCTAAAAATGCTTTTATGTGACATCTAAAGCCCAGATCTCTTGCATATAAATCCATTCCTCTACCGATTGCACCTCGGGTGTGCTTTGGGCACTTAATCAATACATGTTTGATGAAGTTCACTTACACACTGCATCTGGCACATTTAAATATAGTTTTTAACAAAATCTTTGCTGTTTATTTTTTACTTAAGTCCTCAATTGGCACTTATCAGTTTATTTAAACTTAAATCTGGCCCAAAAAGGGGTCAATTGCTACTATTTGCTTAGCATTCTGAAGAAGTAACGTCATATCCGATGTTTATATATATATAATTAACATGAAAAATTTGACGTGGCCGCTGTGGTCACAGTGGATCAACATGATTAAAATATGCAGAAGCAAGATTGACTTTGAACTCACTTAAAAAGAACCCAAGAACATAACTCGTCTGGCAACACTGGGTTATCAGTAATAAAAACATAAAAAAGCTGGATTCTGCAAGTTTTACAAAAACAACAGCTACATCTATAACAAGAAATTGATTGTGACACTTTTTTTTAAAAACATTTTTTTTTCATGTTTCTTCTTTTTTATTTTAAAATAAAAATGACTGCATGACATTGAATAATATATGAACATTGTTCAATTGTTGTGTTCACTCCCAACTATGCATAAATATGTAATAAAAATCTCAGTATACAACTCTACAATATAAATTATGTGCTGCCTTAGTTGATGTTAAGTACACTTACGTTTACATGCTCAAAACGTTTGTCATCACAATTATACATCAAAGGTGGTATTCAACAGTTTGCCTATGTTAAATATACGCAACAATACCTTATTACTACTTTGGGGTATTATGGCATAATTTTTGCATAAACTCATTATTTATTCTTAAGTATAAGTAAAGATGGTTGTGAATACTGTCTGCATTGTTAGACAATACAAATCGCAATACAGACACTCTAATAGTTCAATCATTCAAAACCTATAAATAAGCATGATAGTCATCTCTGCTAAAAATAGATACCGACATAAGAGCGGATTACCCGGATGACGAAATAAGGTAATTTCAAAAATGAACTGTCATATGCTTTTCCTAGTTAAAAATAGCTTTCTCTGCAGCGTGGCTCAGATAGGAAATACCAGTTTGAAATAAGGAATGTGGATTTATGTTTCACTGCTCACAAAGATCTAGGGCAACAATGAGCAGCATTGTGCGAGGCCTTTTTTATGTAACAATGATTTATTTCATTATTTGAGAAAACAAATTTTGGGCCAAACTGTTATATACCACCTTTAATACATCATCAGCAAACTTATGAAAGGTACCAACACACACATTCTCTTTGAACTTTTGAGATTTGTGAGATTATCAAAAAAGACATCTTAAACACAAATGATAAAAACTACCCCTAAATATATTCATAATCTCTATCTTACAAACTCCTGAATCATTTTTTAACTCTTTCTTTAAAGTGACAATTTTCTCAATCCCTCTATCCTCACATCCTCACAAATCAATCATTTCTTAATCCCTTTAAGGTCTCTGATATCTGAGTTTCTTTATTAAAAAAAAACAAGAAAGCAAATCCGACACCCTTCTCTAACCCTATCATATTTCGCAACACACTTTTCTCTCAACATCGACAACCTTCTTTCTGCGCCATCACAACTCCTCCTCCACCTCATCGGCGCCTCAATACCAGCGCCCTCACGCTTGCACAACATCCTCGAACCTGCGACCTCAGACGGAACACAACAAGCTTGAACACGGGCACCAGGGCGATATCTAGAGCTCCTGGAAATGATAAAGAAATCTTTCACAATCACTTAAACATAACATGCAGCCTTGGAAGAAATTGAACTTATTCTGTTAGAAGGCCTGAGAAAAGAGCGCCAAATTATAAATCAAGGCAATGTACACATTAAGTTACAAATGTTTGAAGTTGAATAAAGGCTAAGTTTGTTCAACATTTTGTTTAAAAATAAACATTTTTTTTGTCTTGATTTTACTTTAAATCAGATTATTGCACAATAGTAAATCTAAACAAGATGGTCTAATATCGCTCACCTTAGTTTTAGAAATTATTAATAAAGAAAACAGCAAGGAATACATATTTTACGATATTCGAAACTTTGACATACCTGTACAATTCATGATAGCCACGGCCTGAGAGGATCTGGGCCACAATGATATACGAAACTACAACATACCTGTACAATTCATGATAGGCATGGCCTGAGAGAGGATCTGGGCCACAATGATATACGAAACTACAACATACCTGTACAATTCATGATAGGCATGGCCTGAGATGATCTGGGCCACAATGATATACCAAGCTATGACATACCTGTACAATTCATGATAGGCACGGCCTGAGAGGATCTGGCCCACAATGATATACAAAACTATGACATACCTGTACAATTCATGATAGGCACGGCCTGAGAGATGATCTGGCCCACAATGATATACCAAGTTATGACATACCTGTACAGTTCATGATAGGCATGGCCTGAGAGAGGATCTGGCCCACAATGATATACAAAACTATGACATACCTGTACAGTTCATGATAGGCATGGCCTGAGAGGATCTGGGCCACAATGATATACAAAGCTATGACATACCTGTACAGTTCATGATAGGCACGGCCTGAGAGAGGATCTGGGCCACAATGATATACAAAGCTATTACATACCTGTACAGTTCATGATAGGCATGGCCTGAGAGAGGATCTGGGCCACAATGATAAACCAAGTTATGACATACCTGTACAGTTCATGAAAGGCATAGCCTGAGATGATCTGGCCCACAATGATATACCAAGCTATGACATACCTGTACAATTCATGATAGGCATGGCCTGAGATGATCTGGGCCACAATGATATACAAAGCTATGACATACCTGTACAGTTCATGATAGGCACGGCCTGAGAGAGGATCTGGCCCACAATGATATACAAAACTATGACATACCTGTACAGTTCATGATAGGCACGGCCTGAGAGAGGATCTGGGCCACAATGATATACAAAACTATGACATACCTGTACAATTCATGATAGGCACGGCCTGAGAGAGGATCTGGGCCACAATGATATACAAAACTATGACATACCTGTACAATTCATGATAGGCATGGCCTGAGATGATCTGGCCCACAATGATATACCAAGCTATGACATACCTGTACAGTTCATAATAGGCACGGCCTGAGAGAGGATCTGGGCCACAATGATATACAAAGCTATGACATACCTGTACAGTTCATGATAGGCACGGCCTGAGAGAGGATCTGGCCCACAATGATATACAAAACTATGACATACCTGTACAGTTCATGATAGGCACGGCCTGAGAGAGGATCTGGGCTACAATGATATACAAAACTATGACATACCTGTACAGTTCATGATAGGCACGGCCTGAGAGAGGATCTGGGCCACAATGATCGACGCTGTCACATCTGCCCATCTTCCGTACAGGGTACACCATGAGTTGATGGATGCAACCACAAACAGCTGCAAACATAGAGAAATTAAAAATATCAATTAACTATTAAATTAAATACGAAGGTGCACACAAGATGAGTAAATCAGGGTCACAAATTGGAGCCCTGGATTGGCTGCACATTTTCTTCCTATGATACAATATCTGATGAAAAAGTTGAGAGGCTGCTTAATGTAGAAGTCTTACTGTTAAACCTAGACTAACTCAAATCCTAGGACTTAAATTGAAGCCCTCTCAAGATAACTAAGCGGTTTTCTGACAGTTTATTGGACGTTTTAAGAAACGGCCCTAACATTCCTAGTGGAATATGGTATTGGGGATTACTCCAGGCCAAGGACCTTTATTGATACAGACTTAGGACCATACACAAGTCTTAGGATTTTAAATGAAACTGCAAAAATCTTTCTTCTCAGATTGACGAAAATGTTCCATGGTCAACATACCAGCCATTGGGAGAAGAGCAAGCACTCTTTGTCTCCTGGATACAGGAAGTTGGCTGATCGTCCGGACATCAGGGCCATTCCGATCAGGAAGACAGCACCAGCCCGCATCAAGTAGGTGTGAACTGCATCAATCTTGCCAACGCCCATCTGATATTGAACAAACATTACAATATTAAACGTCAGATGCAAACACCACATTTAAGTTTAACCTCTTTATAAGTCTCCAAAATGCAAGTTTTGCTTTTGAAATAGATTGCAGCGACATAATTGCGGTCATTTTAGCAAATGTCTGCTGTCTTGTTGGAGGAAGAACCGGGACAAAAAAAAATGTCTTTGTGGAAGGACCTGCACATAGCACATCAGCTGGAATACATGTACATATTATGACCTTTGCCCTTGTCAGGACCCGAAATTATGTGATGAGTCGTTGAGCTGTCTGCCGAGTTTAAAGTCGGTGATTCTACCACCCAGCCATGGGTGCTCTGACCAAAACAAACTTTTTTCTTTGTTACATCACACCAACATGCCACCAACAAAATTTGGTCATACTGGTGACATCCAGCTAATTATCGGTAGACCCCAGAGTTAATTCTAGGTAGAACCAGAGGCGCACTGCAGGTTAGCTAGAAAACCTCCCCGCATGACAGTTCTCGTACCAACTGGAACTTTAACACAAGCGGTAAGAGGCTGAGAAGTTAAATGCACGGTGCCTCTTTAACTTTTTATCGTTATTTCAAGTTCGAAGTGAATCTGCTACAAAGCCATGAGGTGAAGCTCCGGTAAAGTGTAGAATTTAAAAAAAAAAATCTTTTGCACATACTTACAAACAGTTTGCAGACAGATCCAGGCATCACGAACAAGGACACCCCACCCAGCAACAGGAAGACAAAGTTTAGTCTCAGATGGAAGTTGGCGTGAGACGAGGGCTCGATGTAACCACCCCAGTCCTTCAGTGTCAAGGAGTAGTAGAGACAGATTGCAATCACCAGGCCTAGCGAGTAAACTTGAGGGGACAGAGTCTGAAACAGAGGAAGTCTCTCCAGATTTTTACACAATTAACTTTACGTTTATTTTATTAACCCTTTCATTCATAGTTCATCTATAATTTTAAAAATTCACTTGACTTTGTAGTTTTTCTTTAAAAGAGATAAAAGGATTTTAATAAATGTATTTTCAACTTGTAATGATAGATTTAAGGCTGAACAAGAAACCCTTAGTGATGCAGATTCTGCTTATAATTGTGAAAAGTTGGTAAAGGCGTAAAATGGCATATAATTGTAAATGGTTTGTAAAGGTGTAAAATGGGATATGAGTGTGAATGGTTTGTAAAGGCATAAAATGGAATATGAGTGTGAATGGTTTGTAAAGGCGTAAAATGGAATATGAGTTTGAATGGTTTGTAAAGGCGTAAAATGGAATATGAGTTTGAATGGTTTGTAAAGGCGTAAAATAGCGTACATAGGAAAGGGTTTATTAAAAATAAATACTTGAGTATAACCTTTATTAAAGGTGGTATCCAACAGCTTTCTTATACTTATAACAATATCTCAACCCCTGCTATGGGACATTTGAGCACAATTGTTGCATAAACTCATACTTTAGTTTAAGCAAAAGCGGGTTATAACACTACTTAAATTGTCAGTACAAATTGTGAAAATAAAATAGCTTTAAATGTCCATTCTATTCTGAATCTTAATTAACCACAACAGGGAGTTCAGCTTAAATAAATACTGACATCAGAGCTGATAAATCCGATGGTGAAAAAAACGTGATCTCAAAAGTAAATGGTCACGTTAGTTTTGTTTGAATAAAAAGAGCAGCTGTGCAGCATGGCGCACATAGGAAATACATTATATTAAAAAGCAGTGTTATGTTTTACTAGTAACATGGATGCTGACAATCAACAGATAGTTGCCATGTGATGTCATAGGCACTGATAAGACAGTTTAAGGCAGCCATCTTGGAAGGCAAAAGCTAATGCAGGCCGAAATTTGAAAATAAGTGCTGTATTTAACTCACCACTGTGTTTTTATTTTTCAGTCTATTTCACTTTAATTTTATATCAAATTAAACAGCTTTTATGAGGTATTTCATACATCAAAACTATATTTTGAAAGTTTAAATGGTAAAAAATACAACCAAAAATGAGCCAATAATTTTTATTTATTTCTGTGAATTAATTATTTGTGCATGTATTTATTTAAAAAAAAATGTTTCCACCCAAGTAGCTACCAAGATAAGGGATCTTCACTGATGTGCGAACCATCTATAAACATTGTGCTTGGTTCTTTTCAGGTAACAATAACATATTTAATTGCAAGAAAGTACAAAAATTGGTCCAAACTGTTGGATACCTCCTCTAAGAAGACTTACTATCACCATCAAAGTGGGAAAATCATGGGGGAAACTATGTCATGTTAACAAAATTTGTGACTCATAAACTAACTATGGTTACGAAAAATAACCAATGAGTTATATTTAATAAATACACTTCAAGTTGTGAGATAAAATCAGACAAGGACATGCATACATACCTCTGCATCAAATTTTGTAAAAGCTTTCTTCCCTGGATGTGAGACAGCATACATAAATGCCATTCCACCTAAAACCATCATCTACAAGAGAGAGAAAATTTTATTTTTACAGAACATACTATAAACCTGCCATGCTAAAGTGCAAAATAAAAACAAATAAAACCAATACCACTGTGTCATCAATACAGTGCCGAAATTTATGCATTTCATAAAACCTGTTGCATCCATTACTTCTCCAATATTATGAGACGGTGTAGAGGTAGGTACTTGCTTATGCTCAATACTTAGTAGAGGTCTTGCCTTTCTTTTCTTTTTAATGTTTGTATGGATATATATATTTCAACAAACATTTCTAAAGTTGAATATTTCCAGGTGGTAATCGTGCATTTAAACACGCCGCTTATGTACAGTTCTGACTTGCCAGTTTGACATTTGCATTTGTGTAGGTAACATCAAGAGATGTGAAATAGAAACTTATGGACTCAAAAGAAAATATTGTTGTTGTATGTAAACTCTTGACTTGCAATGAAGCTGCATTGCTAACATTGGCAAACTTGATTTCGTTTGTTAAACAAAACATCGCCAAACAGCTGCAAATTCCTATTAACGCCTGCTTCGTTTTATAAGTGCAAGCTATACTTTATTGTTGCAACCTTCACTGTTAAGAAACAGAACAATTGGTTCTTTTCTCTGAAAGGGTATGACAGGAACATAGGACAACTGCGACATCTCTCTCTCCCCTCCCCTCCCCTTCCCTTTCTCTTATTAATTATAAATGTCTGAAGAGATTTTGCAAGGGCTACATAATTGTGCCTTCAAGAACATGGTCAGGCCTTTTTAAGCTGTTTTGGGGGCCAAAATTATTTAAAAAAAAACGCCTGGGGACAAGTCAAACTAGAGGCACTGATAAGAATGTGTTGCTCTAAAACTTTCACAGATGGACATTGATGCCATTATTACATTCTACATGTGCACCAGACGAGACATTGCCATGTAATGTAACATAAGTAAAAAGCAGGGTGGGCTGTAGTGTCTGGCAACAGAGATGGGTTTTTTTGTTAATATTTTCATCATTATTAAAATTGAAAGGACCCACCACCTTTCCCCCAAACCCCCGAAAAGGGAGGATGCCTAAATGCTAAATGTGTTAAGAGTTTGAGAGAATGGGGTCCTACCAATATCCACAGTTATCTCTCTTGTGAAGTCAGTTTAGAGGGATTTCCCTTTGGTATTGGGTAGTTCCGGATTGTTGAGAAAAACGACGATCAGATAAAATATAGATTTATTCCTGTGTTCTTAAAGGAATTTCAATGTTCGCTCTATATTCAATGTAGGAAACTAATGCAGAACAGCAGTACAGCCAAAGCAAAGAAGGAAATTATGTATGATAGAGTAAAACTGTTAAAGTCAGAATTTTTTTCAAGAAACTGTATGGGTGGGGTAAAATAAGTTGGTACTTAATCTCGACAGATGGTCCCGTAATACTGGCGTGTTGCAATTAATTTCGCTATTTTTGTTGTCTTTTTTCGTCATTGATGAACTGCAGAAAATTTGTGTAAGCTTTTAATGTTAATGTGCTGGAAGTGAAGTGGTAATTGGAGCAATTCGACTATATTAATGCATTTTTATACTAGTCATGATTGAAATTAAATGTGTGGCATGTAGGGAGTTGGCAACATATGCAACCTATTTTGGTGTGTGTATTTTTTGCTCTTTTATCCTATTTTCATTAACTCGTTGAGCCCTACAGCCAATTAACCAGTCATCTCCTAGAGGCATTTCTCCAGTCATCCCCTACACCTGGTGGGGGTCTTATCTGCCCCTTGTGCCTTGTGACACATCTGGTGTGGATTACCGGTCAGTGTAAGATATTGGGGGTGGATGTATACACAGCACAATAAACATGTCATTTTGAATATACTCTAAAAGTATATTTTCACATACTTGCAGCACCGAAAGTGCTTTACACAACCGGGTAATTTTTAACACTGTAAGAAAAGAAATACTTCAGAAAAGAAAGAAAATTACTGAAATCTGAAGAACAAGTAAGATTAATAATATCAAAATTAGCACATTTCAAATGATTAAACTAAGATATAATTGACCTCATCAAGTTTTCTTAATATGTTTATAACGTAAATAACACTGCTTTATTTAAAAAAAATTATAATGAGTAACTTTAAAACAGTCGGCAGTCTTTGATTGAAAGTTGCGATTTACCGGTAGTTTGAAAAAATAACGCTCTTAAACTTCATATATGATTGAAAACTTCTGCTATTTCCAAGCGTTAGCTTTTGTCTTTTGATCTGTTGATATTTGCAATTATATTATAATTGGATCTGACACAGGTAATTCCACAAATCCGCCGATACATGTGCGCATAAATAGGAATTTTAAAGCTAACAGTAAGGCACATTGCCGTTTTTCTTTGTCTCGACATAATTTATTCATTGTGTTTACATCCGTGTTACATGAAATTCCAATACATATATTTCAGGCTATAAAAACCTTACATGCGACCACGCTTTTTCCTAATCCACAGCTTTTTTCAACATAAAATCGGCGTACTCTCAATATAGTTTACTGTATATAACCGAAACCGGAACTACCCAAAGAAGCGCCACCTCGTTCAAGGGAGGTAAATATGTAGCGAAATCAGGGATAACTCCGTATATCGGTAGGACCCCATTAAGCATAATAATAACTCATAAATACCTTTTTAAAACTTAAAAGAACCAAAAATATTATTAAAACTTAACATTAACCCACTGACCTAATAACAGTGACCAATGATCTGTATCTTTAGTATGGTTAATGGATCTTAAATTCAGGCACAGGGACCCAGATATAAATACCCACAATGTAGGGTTTGGATGAAAACTATGGTATATATGGCATGGTATACAACAGTGCCTTACAACAGTGAGAGTCCATATGAAACTGGCATGAGTGGTGTTGTCATTGGATGAGACAAGCAGTACATAGCCAAGGACCCAGAGAAGCATCATAAGGCCCAAACTTCTCATCATCTGTATGTGACCTTCATCAATGGTGCCGTTTACCTGCAAAAGATTGGCGAACTATTTTAGCACAAAATCACGTCACTGTATAATGCAATAAACTATTTTATCCAAATCCAGTCGATGTAGTGAATGTCGGATGTGTTTAAGCAAAAGTAGTATAGTATGGTTGCTGACACCATTTTGTGTAACCAGTCAAATTGATGAAATGCAATTGCCATTAACAAACTGAAAATGTGATCTGTAAACTTATGTTAGGGGAGTTCGGTCAGGACAATGTGACCTACTTGATTTGCATTTGTGGTATCTCCAACACAAAGAGTTTTAAATAAGTTTTGACTTTATTGGGATTATTTAAGTCTCGATATAAAAAAAAAGGAATATGGGATAGAAGCATGAATTATATTGGACATACAATTTACTGTAATGGCCATGCTGTTACTCATAACATTATTACCTATTGTTCTGCAATTTAACTGAACGCGACAGTTGCAATTTATAAACAACATGGCCAAGTTGGTTGACTCTTTGAAAAAAGCCTATATGTGGGACCACTGAAAGAGGTCAGATCAACAAAATTCTTAAAGGTGTCGCATTGTGTGGATATTTAATACACCTGTAAGATGCGGTTGAGGCCCAATCAACCTAAATACACTTGTATATATATATATATTGTCATCACCGAAATTCATTGGCAGTATCAACCTATACTGTTATTTACAGGTATTTGTTTTAAATTCTGCTCAATATCTTAAGTGCAAAAGCTCCTTTTAATAGTTTCTTCAAATATGGCAATAAATTTGTTGTATTGCAATACGCTTATTCTGTATTGCATTATATCTTGGTTTGCTTCAAGCATATCGTAACAGCTCTTCTGGTGCCTCTGCTGTACAACTTATGTATGTTTTATGAGAATTAGGGTGACTTCGTACCACTACGATCTCGTGCCAGGAGACTTCGTGCCACTTTCCTGGAGACTTCATACCCCATCAGGGCACTCGTTTGGCCGTTTTTGGGGCCGAATATCGGCCCCATTCCCCTATCAAAATAGTATGTTTTTTCCCCTATCTATGAAAAAAATTCCCCTCGAAAATGAAAAAAACAAACAACGAAAGGGTCGCCCGAAAATACACGTAAAACTTTTCGCGAACATTTTTGAGTACGAAACCCATATAAAAACACCGTTTTACTGCGCATGTCTCGGCTTAGGTTGACACGTTTATTTACCGATAACGACTGTGTAAGAGTCTAATTAAAAGAATCCTTCACGAGTAATTTCCCCTGACAAATTTGGAGTTCTCGGATATGGCCGTTGCAAACAAAAATGTCGCACAATCAAAAGCACTATCGTAAGAAGATCACTTCAAAAACTTCAGAAAATTGCAAAAATATCGATTTCCTCTTTAAACAGCAGTCACTGTCTTCGATCCCAGAACCTACTATATCTAGTATTGAAAATGACGTAAGTGAAGAGCCCTGTACAAAAAAACAGAAAGCAGACGTTAGCAGTAGCATTTCTTATGAATCTTCTGACAGTAGTACTGATTCAGACTCCGAGTCCGATATTGAGTGACACTCAACTTGAGAAAGCAATCCAACACTTTACTTCCAAATCCAGAAAAATTGATATCTGAGCGGGGATTTTAAGTTTAAAATTCTTGCATTTTAATGCAAGCAAGTTTGACTTTTGAATATTAAGTCTGAAATAATATACTGGCTATTATAATATGTGGTAAAAAACAGTGTTAGGGTTCTAAGGAGTTAGTGTGACACTAAAATCAAAATGTGTATATGACTTAATAAAATTCCCCTTTTTGTCTTTTTTTTCTTAAAACGACACAAAATTCCCCTTCCTGAGGGTATGGGTACCTGTCCCCAAAAGCTGTCTAGTGCCCTGCCCATATATATTAATATAGAAGAAAATATCAATGAAACTTTTTGAACTATTTTCTTTTCTAAAGTTAATGCTTAAATTACTATTAACAATGTTTTTGTAATATTTTTATTGAACAATGAAATGAATTTGTTTTTAGTATTTGATTCAATAAATGTTCTATGCTAATTTGTCATTATGTTCATGTTTGCCATTATTTTGAAAAAAATAAATAAATAAAAAAGAAAGATGTTTTTCGCTAATTAGCATTATTTTAAGTCGTAATTAAAGACCGCATAATCGCATAATCACCAATTACATGTCTATTGTGATATTAATGAAATCGATAGCGGGTACTTAATAGGTGCGAAAATAAATCCCTATATATCCTATAGGTGGTAGGAAGTCTCCAAGAATGGCACGACATTGTAGTGGTACGAGATCGAAGTGGTACGAGGTCTCCGACATCCGTTTTATGATGTATGTCAACTAAGACGAAACTGTCTAAATATAATGTGGTGTATTAATGCTACATTGTATAATATATGCAAGTATGTTATTCATTTTTATTTGCGTTATCTTTTATATTGTTACATGTTCTGTTTCTTTTACATTTGAAACATGTTATATTACATGTATGTTATCTTCAATTTTGGAAATAATAAATGTTGACAAACAAGAATGCTTATTATTAAAATATCAACGCCACAATACCAAATCGTGATTATGAGTACCAATTAGATCATGAATACCACCGTAGGCAACACATTTATCCCTGTCAAGGCCGCCGATAACACATCAGCACGTGCGAACAACACCTACTTATCTATTATGGTACGAAAACTCCAAATTCGGTACGTAATATACGTGGTACGAATTTGAAGTGGCGCGAAGTCTCTGACATCCGAAGCGAACCCTCTTGTATGCAAACTGATACTTGTTCATGAATAAATTTATTAATACATAACAAAAATAAAAGACGTTCACCATAAATAAAAGTGGCCTCTCTGGAACTATGACAGCAACACATCCTTTCACAAACATCCCAAAATGTAGGACATTCATCCAAAATCGACGTCCCCATGGCGCGATGACAAGAAGAAAGATGGCCGACATGATCAGCATTTGATTCTGTTGAACTGTCTCCAGGAAATTATCTTTCTTTTCCAGAATCCAGCCCCATGTGCCGTTTTCTGCCATTTTTCGATTCCAAAATAAGTTTGTTTTTGTTGACGAAGGAAGTCTAATTTCGAATGTGACGCGTGCTAATTTAGGTCACGAAGAGCGCCGCCTATTGGAGATAGTTAATAAAGGGACGTAAGTATTAGGGGTACAATTATTTTTTCTTCCGAGTACCCTCCCTTGTTTGTGGCAGACGGCATTGCCTGAAAATATCAATAACGTTTTGTAGATCTAATTAAATAATTAAAGAATGGAGAACCACTGCAACCAATTCTGTCACCAGATGGCGTCCTTCTTCTACAGACTTTTCAGCGCTACCAACCACGTCCTTCAGAGGTGCGATGACCGAGTTTATCAGGCTCGTTTCGGAAGTACATCCTCGATCCAGCTAGCTAAGCCCGATTACCGGTGATATTAAAACACCGGTGATTTCCGAGTTCTTATCGGAAAAAATTGCTGATAAAAAAGCTTCAAATGACCTAAAATAAGGGTAATGTATATGAATTTAAATCGTTGTGTTCTTGATTACGTTGCTATGGTAAAACTAATGTGATGACAAGCTTAATGACTTTCTTTCTTCTTTTTCTCTCTCTTTTTGTGGCTCCCGCTTTACTCTTAAGCGAATGCGGGTTTGACTCTATCCGTCTACTTGTGTCTGATATGACATTACCCTCCTTCGAGTTTGACCTAGACCAATGCCAACGATGTTGTAGACTTCCCAGAGGTTTGTCAAACAAATCCTATACAGTACACACAGCCTCAACCTGAAGGTCCCATGTCTTCCATCAGTTCCGGCGACTGTCTTCTGATAATAACGTCCAGTATTTGACTATCTCTCTTTCTCTTACAAGCATCTTCAATGCGTTGTTCCCATGGTACCGTCAACTCGATCACTGCCAGCCTGATTTGGTGGATCGAGAAAAGAGAAAGGCATCTGGTCGCAATCTCATAGAGGTACTTTAGTTGTTTAAACAGATCAACTTTCGATGTCCTTTCGCAACCAATTGGCCGTAGAATGTATAGCTTGACCCGGGAATTTAACATATGTCACAGGTATTATGGTCTGCGTGTTCGATGTTATTTATCATCAGCAACGCTTAATATAATGCTTTAAGTAAAAACATCAAACAACAACAAACAAACAAACACAGAACAAAAACAAAACAAACATAACAACAACAAACAACAACAAACAACAACAAAAACACACACGCACAAAAACAACAACAACAACAAACAAAGACAACATCGATTGATATCTTTCTTTTGGAGAACAGCATGGTTACATACAGTATTCGTGAAAACTCATATTATGCGTATTAATTATTGCCTATACATTGCTTCGGTGTACCATATAGTGATTTTGTGTAGGGGTGGTGACACTAAATACCGACCGGAAGTAGAACCTGCGACAAGGACATTTTTTTCGTGCATAACAGTCTTTTGCTATGTTTTGGCACAAGATTTCCTATTTTGAAGGTAATCTTAATCTTGTGTTGTCAAAATGATGTTGAAACCAGAGACGTATAACAACTCTACGTCTCTGTTGAAACCATGTTAAAATCTTGAACACCTATGCACGATAGTGGACGGATCCACCTTTATTTTATAGAAATTTGGGGTTGTCGACTGGCAAATGGACGTGTTTTCAACGAAGCAGAGCTCTTATATTAGGGTCTTTCTCCTAGACAATAAATATCCCTTTTCACCTAAAGTAATGAGGGCGTGGGGATGTCTATCAAAACTTGGTCTTGATGCATTTTGTTTCCTTTTTTCACAACTTACTATTCAATATAGAAAGAAAAAAAAACGTTTATAGTGGCGTCGAACCGGTATCTGTATATGTGCAGAGATAAAGATAGCCCAGTTCGGTTCTCATATCAACAAGTAATGAAAAACATCTGTGTATGGACACATCTGGCTCCAGTTTCACTAAGCTTCCTCAAGTCCCTCCTTAACGTCAAATTTGAGGTTTTCCTCAGTTTTTATTAGATTTCCTATTAATACTTACGTCCCTCAAGTTCTTGTTTGAGGAGCATTTCTTCTGAATTTTCTTCAAATATTTGAGGAACACTGCTAGTAACATAAGTAGAATTTTGAGGGTAAGGAATTCTTCCGTTGAGGAAGTTTAGTGAATCCAGGGCCTTGCTGAAATGGTAGGTCCCCGTTACACGGGATAAAAGTAAAGTTAAGAAAATAAAGTATAGTAAGCTAGGAACCTTGTTGTGTATTGCTGGTCTATAGCTAGTCTATTACCAGAAGAGGTTATCAGCTACATAAAGGTAGGGTCTCTCTTTTAGCGGGGGGTCTTGGTTTACATCTCTTACTAGTAACTTAACTATAGTTTATTGAATATATATATATATATATATATATATATATATATATATATATATATATATATATATATATATATATATATATATATATATATATATATATATATATATATATATATATATATATATATATATATATTGAATATATATATAGTTTATAGAATAAATGCTGTATAAGTGATATTGTGTTCTTAATTACTTTATCCTGACAAAATAAACTAGGAACCTAAGAACAGTTCGCACTATAATAAATATAAAATTATCAGTGAATAAAAGAGTAGAAAGACGCAGTAAATCTTCATTTAATCGTCACATCAACGTGCATTTACTATTTTACTATTCGCCTCCTTCGGACATAATGATGTTTCTTTTTTGTGTAAATGCCTACATTTCCAAATAAATGGTGCATATACTGCATTTTCGTCAGTCAGTTTACAACAATTATCTGTAACTAAGGGCACGTGACTATATTTTTCTGATCGCCTTTGCTCTAATGATTGCGATGTAGAATAGAATAGAATAGGATAGAATAGAATAGAATGTGCACGATAATGATGGGTGGCATTTAATGTATAAATAATTCAGAATGTGTGCTTTTTGTATTATAATGCTAGAACCTGATAACAAGACAAAAGAAACTAATTTACTAGCACGGGTACCAGTGACAAACGTTTTAACTTTTAAACATTCGTATCTGAGCACAAAACCAGAATATTTAGCACGAATCGACAGACCTTATAAAACATTGGTATATATGTTGAAAGGTTTGTGTTGAATTTAAAAGTTTCTCTAGTATTATAGTCACACATCCCAGCTAGCGGAAAATAAAACACAATAACCTTAAAGTCTGTCTATATTTATTTGTCGTTCTCAAATCAACAGAATCTTCAACAGAATGTACTTTTAAGGTTTTTCGCATAACTACTCCTAACACCTAAGATTCTTAATATAAACGACCTAGATAGATAGTTTCCATGTGAAGTCATCGACACTGATAAGACAGTGTAAGGCAGACATCTTTGAAGGCAGAAGCAAATGCAGGCTGAAATCCGGAAATATGTGTTGTATTAAACTCACCACTGTGTTTTTATTTTTCAGTTTATTTTACTGAATTTTACATCAAATTTAACAGCTTTTATGAATTATTTCAAATATCAAAATTATACTTTGATAGTTTAAAGGGGAGAAAAAAAGATACACTGTTCATTTTGTTTAAGGATAAAGCAATGAATTTATTTATTTGTGTGTAATAATTATTTGTGCATTTATCAATTCAAAAAATATTGTTATCTAAAAGTATGAATTTTAAGAGCGTTCCAATGGTGTATAGCTTTTAATTTTTGGACCACAAATGAAGAAATTACAAGAAAATAAAATGTATGCTTCTATACAATTTATTTGAAAATCACTTGTAGTTGCCATCAAAGATGGTTGCCGAGATATGTGATCTTCACTAATGTGGGAACTATCTACACTAACTTCTTTTTTTAACCCCCAAAATAAAAAAAAAATCCTGCAAAGAGACAATTTAATATTTCAGATTGCAGGTTACAGCCGCAATAGAAAACTAAGTAATGTTTTTTATTAGTAGTTGTTTATTTTCTCTTGACCCATTGTTCTCCGGTTATTCCAATTACGCACAATTCCCAACTTTCCCACCTTGATTTCAGCTATTTTGACTGAAAGTCATTTATCAGGGATCTTCATCCACAAAAATAGCTGGACATTGCTCTAATAATCATAATTGGACGCCGCGATATATTTTATAAAACGGAACAAAAAAAACAACAACACGAAACTATGGACTTGACAGGCATATTTCTTTCAGGCATTATGTATGACACCAGAGCATAATGGCGAAGAAACATCAGAAACCTTATCTTCAGAACTTGTAGGCAACAAAGATAAAGGACGTTACAGGTTTACAACATATACATTCAAATAAACGACAAGACATTTGTGTTTATTATTGGCTTATAAATTATTGCGAAAAAAAGCAAGGTAATTTCCTTTCTTTTCTGTACGTATGATTATAAATAATCATCTTACTTTCATTTAGATTGACGTATTAGTAGTATTAGTGAATTGCCTAATGTGACAGTTGTAACGTTACAGCACCGCTTTCTTCAGCGTACTTTAGATATTTTTTTAGCACAGTTTAACTTTAAGTATCATTTATTGAGCTAGGAAAAGAGGTCGTGTCGCAATGGAACGCAACCACGATAACATAAGAAAACTCAATTTAACATTTGGTAATATCCCCACCCCCCACAACTAACCACATGTTTTCATTAACACTACAGTCAAATCTTTGACATGATTTATTCACTTAACCGACTCGGACAACCTATAAAATCGTGATTAAACATTTTTTGCTATAATATATTAATTATTAATATTAATTAAACTTTTCTTTTAATCATCGCACCGACACCAGTGTGATCATATTAGCGACGTCTGCAAATTATTGGTAGAGGAAGACCCCAGACTTATGTCTTCTTATGAGCCAACGGCGCACCACAGGTTAGCTGGCAACCCTCCTCACAGGAAAGATCCCTCCCCGACCGGGACTCGAACCCATGCGGTGAGGGACTGAGGTTTTAAGTTACCGACTCTAACCGCAGGGCTAAGGACGCGACCCATAAGTTATCTTCTTCCCATGCGGATTCAGGTTACTGTGTTTTGACGTCAACGTGTGTGCTTTCAGTCAAGTAAATATAAGTGTGCATATTATCATACATTGTCTCATTAGTCATTTGACTGGTTTTTTTTTATTTATTTTTGTGCATGCATGCGGGCCTCAGTACATTTGCATCAAATTGGTTATTTGTATGTTACCGTTATTTGCACATGTACTTTTGTTATATGTATAAAATGTAATTAATTATATTTATTGCTTTGTATTTTTTCAGTTTAAGGTATGAAACTGCAAGTGAACATCAAACCTCGGCAGTTATCGCCGGAAAACACCGAAGCACCTCGGTGGTCCTCGTATGTGTCCGCATTCTTAGCCGTATCCGCCCTGTTACTTGGCAGCACGTTGGCACTGGCTACCTTAAACGTAAAGAAACCTAAACATTTCTGCCTTTGTTTAAGTTTGTTTTAGCAGTAAGTGACTGACCCTGCAATACATGTCTGTGGTTTATAACTACTTAATGCCTCACTTCGTATGTTAAGAGTCCCAGTTTGGGTTATTCAAACTCTTATTTGAGGAGTCTTCCAAATGACGTGTGATGTGACGTAACATGTGCTGTGACGTAACGTGTGATGGGAAGTAACGTGTGGTGTGACTTAACGTGTGATTTGACGTAACGTGATGTGACGTAACGTGTGATGTGACGTAACGTGTAGTGTGACGTAACGTGTTCGCTTGTTTTAATTTAAACTTAGAAATGCCATCAAGTCTTAAAATAGTACCTTAGATATAAAAAGTAGATATAGAAAGTTTCTAAGTATTTATGTCCAAAATTTAAAGAATTTTCCTAGTTTTTTTTTTTTTTTTTGGGGGGGGGGGGGGGGGGGAAGAACTTAGATTGTTTATGGCTCAAGATGGTACAGCGTATAAACTGCATAACAAACAGTGCACAAAACATTTTCATTCGCCTTTTATCGGACGTTTTAATATACAACCATCATGCAATATAGTAAACTTACATGCTTAAGGTGGTGTCCGACAGTTTGGACCAAATATTTTTCTCAAATAACCAATTAAATCACTGTTATCTGAAAAGGTCCTGCAGAATGTTGTTTATTGATGCCATATATGTGTGGAAAAACTGAAGCATTACAGCCCAATCGCCATTACAATCAGGTATTTCCTATCTGAGACACGCTGCAGAGATTGCTATTTTTAAACTTAGAAAACTTACTTTAATATCACGTCACATAGTCTTCCGGATAATCCGTCCTGAATTCGATATATAATTTTAACAGAGAACACTTTCGATTTTTTATACAGTTGAAAAGAATACACAGTCAACGTGATTTCTTTCGTGATAAGGTTTGTCATGTAATTTACTTAGTGTTAAAATTGTATTTACTAATACTCAGGTATAGGTTGATACAAAAATGATGCCCATATTCTCTTAAGAAGTGGTTCGATACTGTAATATGTTTTTTTTATATAGACAAACTGTCAGATAAGACCATTAATAAAAAAAGTGTTTGTTTACAGCTTTTGGAAACCAGTGACTTGACCTCACGGGATGCAATGTTACGAGCCGAGATTAAGTTTCTTATGTCTAAGTTAGAAGGTATCCGAATGGAGAAACTTGAAAGCGAGGCTGATGTGGCGGGAAATCCGAAAACAGACGGAAACAAACGAGAGGCTTTGGCCGGACGACAGACTAATCTGTTTGAGGAGATTCTTGCAGCTCAGGTAGGCCGGGCGTTGTTATTATTTCGTTTGTGTGTGTGTGTCTTTGGTTGACTGTTTTTTTCTCAGAGCTCCTCTGCGCTCTGCTGACTATAAGGTTGATCACTTCGATAATGATAACGATGGTGCTGCTGTTTTTTGTTTTAGATTATGATGCTTCTGCTGTTGTTGTTTATAACGGTGACGAATATTACGATAATGATGTTGATGGTGACGACGATTACGGTGATGATGATGATGTTGATGATGATGCTTATGATGATAATGACGACGACTATGATTTTGCCGACTGTGATGTTGATGATGATGTGTCTATTTTATGCCGTTTTTGTATGAACAATCATATTTACATGTGTTAAGTTAATTATGTTCAGAACCATGTTTGTGTAATTTTTTGTTTTACAGCGGAGTGTATTTGAAAAGTTTTGCCATGAAAAGAATGCCACTTGCCCAAAAGGTGAGAAAAGCTTTAAAAATGTTGTGTTTGCATTCGTCGAAAAACTTTTACTCCCCACACAAGAAAAATCCGTATGAAAAATTGCGGCCCAACCAAAATTCACCAAGTTCTAATTTTGCGGGTCAATCCCTCGTATTAAAACAATTTCAACAATGATAACACTATGACAGTTTTATGGAGGTGGATTACTTGTCATTTTGGTAGAACAGGTAGAAGTGAGGCGGGGACTTCTAAGTCAGATAGAGACTATTTGCGCTCGTTTCGGCTTCTATTTTCTATAGAAACGTCTTAATAGACTCTATCCTATACATGGACATTTTCTAAATCCGAACAGGTCGCTTTAAAGTTGGTGTCTGACTGTTTTGCCTATATCAAATACATATAATAATATCTCTTACCAATGGTTTGAGGAATTTGGGGCATAATTTCTGCATAAACCCACACTATAGTCTAAGAAAAACGCTTTTTATATTGCCTATAATATATAACAGTACAATTCACATTTTTTTGTCATTCTTTCAAACTCTATAAATAAGCACGATAGTGATTTCTGCTCAATATAGATGTCGAAGTCAGAATGGATTGGCCTGATGTTGATTCCACGTCATATCAAAAGTAAGTGGTCGCGTGGCATTTTTAGTATAGAAATAGCTAGCTCTATAGAGTGATTAAGATAGAAAATTCATGTTTACAATGACGAGCGGGTATTGCTGCTCTAGGGGCGGATCCAAAAAATGTGTGTGTGTGTGTGTGTGTGTGTGTGTGTGTGTGTGTGTGTGTGTGTGTGTGTGTGTGTGTGTGTGTGTGTGTGTGTGTGTGTGTGTGTGTGTGTGTGTGTGTGTGTGTGTGTGTGTGTGTGTGTGTGTGTGTGTGTGTGTGTGTGTGTGTGTGTGTGTGTGTGTGTGTGTGTGGAAGTGTGTGTGGAAGTGTGTGTGTGTGTGGGAGTGTGTGTGTGTATGTGTGTTTGTGTGTGTGGTGATAGTAGGGGGGGGGGCGTTATGACTTAAGATCCAAATTTATCACAGTAAATGCTACATATATGTGCGCTGTAAGGAACCCTAACTTCTACCTAAACAGTCAGCAGTAGTGATGCGCCGGTGATCAGAAGATATCGATTAGCGGCGTGCTCGATAACCTATGTCATTCTCTCATAATCGATTAACAGAAGAGTGCGAACGCACTCCAAATAAAGGTACGCAATCTCCTCACAGCGATTACGTCACGCGTTGCTACTTAAATCTCTGCCCCCAGCAAGGATCACATGACGATAGAGCATCACGTGAAGTAAACATGGCGGCCTCCATAAACACGCCACGAAAGACTTTCATAATTTCTTATTTTTTCATGTTTTAAGTTACTTTTTATTTTTAATATGACAAATTAATATTTTTAAAGGAAAGATACTATATTTTGAAGAGATAAGTACAGAAAAAAAAATATCCGCCGTATTTGGGCGAAAAACTTGCTGGTGGCAGTGATATAATGTACTGTCAAGGGAAGTTATCGCTGCGGGGCGTTTGAAAAGTACGGGTTCCCGCTTTTACACTTATCCGGCCGTAAAGGGAAATCACTCTAAAAATAAATTTAAACGGCGGCCCGTGAGATTTACGAGCATATAAAAAGAAAGCAAGTGAAACATTTGTATTTTGTCCTTAAACACCCAAATTTTGTAGAAAGTGGCAGCAAGTACACTATACTATCGAGTAATTATGTAAGCTACTAATCAAAAACCATTTGTGAACGTAGCATTGCGTTGATTAATAAACCGATTATAATCAGTGAAATCGCATCAGAAGTGGCAACCGATTCCAACCGATGATCGATTATGCTTTGCAACCGATTGTCCATCACTAGTCAACAGACACAATTTACTTTAAAAGCTTAGTATTTTTTCAAGCTTACATGTCTGTGTTTTGATAACTCTTAAATGGAAGTTTACGGTAAATCATTTGAGGTCGGGGTGGTGAGGTGAGGCGCTTAAAGGTGACATCCCACAGTTCGGAACATTTTTTCTCTCATGCAACCAAATAAATTATTGTGTCCTGAAAGGATCTCATAGTCTCATAGAATACAATTTACTGGTGCCCTTCACCCTTGTGAAAAGTAAAGCAACACATCTCACCAATCGGAACACCTCGGATAATTCACGAATCATTTTGGATGTATGTAGGTAGTCGGATTACCTCGGCCATTTCCCTAAATGAGACTTCTTTTGTGACGGACGTCAAAAATAAGATGGCAGCTCAGATGACAGCTCACTAAAGTACGATCCCTGTAAAACTTTACTTTGTGGCTGCTTCAAATTTAAATCATCCAAGTTTAATTTACCCGGCGCAGCAAAGACACAGCTGTTAAACGACGCCATTGAAAACTTATGTTATGTGCGAACTACATTTTAGACAAAGTCTTCTTCCGACTACCGGCGAACAAAACGATCGTGATATCAATATCATTGCACCAGATACATCCGAGGGATGATTGTCCCGAGGACGGAATTACCCGTGGAGTTCCGATTGCTCATTTGTCAGTACAAATAATGTATTTCCTGTCCGCGCTGGACAGTAAGATATTTTTAAACTAAGAAAATCACGTGACCAGTTACTATTGACATCACAATTTATGAGCGTCCAGGTAATCAGCTCTGACGTCGATATCTATTTTTATTCGAAATCCCTATCGTGCTTATTTATAGATTTGAAAAGAAAGGACATTAAAGGCGATATATGTCACCGCTGTTACAAAAATAATACAAAAAAAAAATAACATTATGAACAGCATTTACTTAAAGTTTGCCTATAAGCGACAATTATGTACAAATTTCCGAGAACAGGTAATGTGTTGTTACAGTTATTAGATATAGGCAAACTGTCCGATATTACTTTAATGGATCGTTTTTCACTAATATCACTGGAATCTTCGGGCTTTAATTTACTTGTTTTGTGGGGGGGGGGGGGGGGGGGTTATTTAAAAAGCAGCCAATGATTAAAAATTTAATTCGTAATTTAGAAATATTAAGAGTATGCATGCATGCATGATAGAACACCCAAAATCCTACGACAATTTACGGAAAATAGCGAATTTTACCGATGTTTAACCCCCCATTAACGATTATTTACGGAAACCACGCGGCTATGAAAATTATTAATTAAGATGAAAATCATGTTAGGGCCTTGTTTATCTCTGTTGTGTTTGCGTGGGGTAAAATAACTACCTTTATGTGTAGGTTGTTTTTAATTGTAGTTAACTGGACGATAAAAGTGAACTACGATCGACCGTCGGCGGGGTTTCATTATGGCTGATTACGATATGCGGCGTTTGTTGAGTTTGATCTTTCGGAACTTTTCTGTGATGACAGCTGATGAAAGCGAGACGCAGGGTGTTTTATGGGATAAAAATGACCATTTCTATGACTTTAAATATCCAACAGTGTTTTACAACCATATATTTTGCACCAGCATAATCCCAAAAAATCTCTATGTAGAAATCCGTGCCCTCTATTTACTAGCGGATCCGGATCCTAAAATTCCCGGACTATTTATTTATTAATGTTCAAACGTGCAAATACTTATATTTCTTATTTATAAACATATTGTTACCAAAAACGTAATAATACAAGATTAAATAGTAAAACACAAATAGTAAGTTACTTAACATAATCGAATATTTTTATTTTTAGAAATACATCGCAGCGACATGTTATTATCATTATAGCGACGTCCAGCGTTTTTGGTAGAGGAAGTCTCCAGACACAAGGTTGTGTGGAAACACCGGTGCACCACAAGTCAGCAAGAAGACCTTTTGATTTAGCCTATCTTTCCGGCCGGGTTTCGAACCCTAGCTATGAACGGCGAGCAGGTAGAGGAGTCCACCATTTGGACATGGGCGTGCCAAAATAAGTGAACAACACACTAAATTATCGCCGTATATTTTCGACACGCGGCGTGTACAAAATCTATATACATTGTTAATAATGTTTTGTTAAATCTTGTTTTTATTTAAGGAGAAACCGGCGCAAAGGGTCAACAGGGCGATACAGGTAAGGTTACAACGAAGTACATTGTACATATATTATAAATCTCATTTAACCCTTTCGCTCTTGCATCCAGCATTCTTCACCATTCGCCAGATTACGCATTTCTCCGCCTGTTAATATTTGGGCGTCTATTATTAATGTCAACTAAAACATTCTGAAGTAACATTAATTAATACAAGTTTTTAAGGCTTTCAGCTGCTTACTTCTTTCCGGCGCCGGCTTTGTTTTGTCACTAAAATACATAAACGGTCTTAAAAACAACAACAACAAAAAACACAACATTTTACCAAACTTTCTAAAACAATATTTTTTTCAAAGTATCATACGCGACTGATTGATCAACTAAAAAAATAAATTTAAATAATAAAAATAATTTAAAAAACAACAACACTAACACACCCACAAGTGACGCTTAATATGCCATGGAACTTGAAACTTGAAAACAAATTTAAAAAACAACAACACACACTCAAGAACAAGAATAGTAATTTAATGGATCAGAATATCTCAGTGGTGACGGTGACAAACGATACAAGCGGTGTTCCAATGAAACTTTTCTAGTAAAAGATTTCTTTGAAAAACAATGACTAGAAGTTGGTGTTAGGACGGTGTCGCTTACGGCAGTGTCCATGTTATAAGAAAGCTTAATTTCAGACAGATTCGCGCTGCCTGACATTTGCCACTCCCTAGATCGGCAGGCAACACTCGCTAGAGCGGCAGGCACCACTCTCTAGATCGGCAGGCGCCACTCTCTAGAGCGGCAGACGCCACTCTCTAGAGCGGCAGGCACCACTCCCCCGATCGGCAGGCGCCACTCTCTAGGGCGGCAGGCGCCACTCCCTAGATCGGCATGCGCCACTCTCTAGAACGGCAGGCGCCACTTCCCAGATCGGCAGGCGCCACTCTCTAGAGCGGCAGGTGCCACTCCCCAGATCGGCACTCCCCAGATCGGCAGGCGCCACTCCCCAGATCGGCAGGCGCCACTCTCTAGGACGGCCGGCGCCACTCCCTTGATCGGCAGGCGCCACTCTCTATAACGGCAGGCGCCACTTCCCAGATTGGCAGGCGCCACTCTCCGGATCGGAAGGCGCCACTCTCTAGAGCGGCAGGCGCCACTCTCCGGATCGGCAGGCGCCACTCTCTGGAGCGGCAGGCGTCACTCCCCAAATCGACAGGCACCACTCCCCAGATCGGCAGGCGCCACACTCTAGAGCGGCAGGCGCCACTCCCCAGATAGGCAGGCGCCACTCATTACATAGGCAGGCGCCACTCCCCAGAACGGCAGGCGCCACTCCCCAGATTGGCAGGCGCCACTCTCCGGATCGGCAGGCGCCACTCTCTAGAGCGGCAGGCGCCAATCCCCAGATCGGCAGGCGCCACTATCCAGAACGACAGGCGCCACTACTCAGATTGGCAGGCGCCACTCCCCAGATCGGCAGGCGCCACTCCCCAGATCGACAGGCGCCACTCCCCAGATCGGCAGGCACCACTACCCAGATCGGCAGGCGCCACTCCCCATATCGACAGGCGCCACTCCCCAGATCGACAGGTGCCACTCCCCAGATCGAAATTTCTATCATTATAGCACAAGGGCACTTATCAGGTGCCCAGGGACTGAACCCGGCCGGTCCATTATACTGACACCGACGAGTCAGGCGTAGTGCTGTCCCTTTAGCCCCGAGCGTTAGGAGCGAAGCCACTACTACCGACTATAAAGTCTTTGGTTTGACCCGGCCGGAGTTTGAACCCGCGACCTCCCGATCCGCAAGCCGACGCTCTACCACTTGTGCTATTGCGGCCGGATGCACCCGTTCTGAAAGGAATCGTGCACTCGGGAATTTTATTCAGATCATACGTGTAAAATACGAAATTAATAACTGGGAGTAAATGTTGAAGTTGGTGTATCTCCTTCGCCGTCGTTAACACATATGAGCATTTATGTAAGACCTAATTTTAGATAAAAATGCAATAATTTAGACAATATTGTATGTTTTATAAAATAATTTCTACTGTCAATAAATATTTATATTAGTGACTGCATTGCAGCTTTTGTCCCAATGTATATTATATATTTCTAGAAGACTTCAAACTTGGTTTGCAGCTTCCAATACGCTGTGCATTTGATTTAAAACGGAATATTTTTAAGTGATTATTATTTGTATACCTTGAATCGTATAAAGGGTTAAACCCGCACCGCCCAAACAGCGGTTTTCAGCGCTTTGATTTATACGAATCTGAACGGTGCCTCTTATGGAATGTATTATTTTTTTTATGGAGACAATAGTGTAGCTGGCAATAACAGGAAATCGCAGCTGTTCTGTAAGACCTTTTTTAGAGAAAAGAACTGAGTATTCCGTTTTTTAGCAATGTAGCTTGCATTGTTCCGTGTTTTGCTAGGCTTGGCTGGAACTCTCGGTCAGACGGGTCCATTAGGCGCGAAGGGGTTGATGGGGGAACCAGGTGTGGACGGTCCAAATGGAACCCAGGGGGACGCAGGTCAAAATGGGAAGACGGGATATCCCGGAAATGTCGGCGTGATGGGAGACAAGGGCGTGCAGGGAGACGAAGGGCCCAATGGAACGACGGGAGACGTAGGCGTGAATGGTACAACGGTACGGATGACACTGGATTTAACTAATAAATATTTATGCCAAGAATCTGCAATATATACCGAAACCTCCGCAACTAAATGTATCCTAACAACTAAAGGAAACATTAGTTTTTTAGAAGCTTTGCCCGTCTCCTCTGTCAACGGCCTCCTCTCCGGTCCAGCATCCCTACTCTCACACTCTCCTTTTAGCTTTGCCCGTCTCCTCTCTCCACGGCCTCCTCTCCGGTCCAGCATCCCCGGCCTCCTCTCCGGTCCAGCATCCCTACTCTCACACTCTCCTTTTAGCTTTGCCCGTCTCCTCTCTCCACGGCCTCCTCTCCGGTCCAGCATCCCTACTCTCACACTCTCCTTTTAGCTTTGCCCGTCTCCTCTCTCTACGGCCTCCTCTCCGGTCGCCTGCTCACCATCCCCTATAACCACACTCTCATTTCATCGCTCTCTCTTTCCTATCCTTTTAAACTCTCTCTCTCTTTCCAATGCTCTCTCTTCTCTCATCTCCTCTTACCCACTTTACTCAACCTCCCTTCTCCACATTTTCTCTCGCTTCTATATTTTTGGTCGGTCGATCAGAGACTCTCTTTCTGACTCATCTGGTCTCTTTCTCTCTCTCTCTCCCTCTCTCTCTCTCTCTCTGCCTCGCTCCCTGTCTGTCTGTATGTCTGTCTTTTCTGTGTTTTCCTTGGTCTGTCTTTGATGCTCTCTTACACGATGGAGAACTCTGTCAGAGCAGACTACCCTGATGACGATATGACGTGATCTAAGCAGTAGGTTGTCACGTAGTTTTATAAGAACAAAATTACCTATCTCTGCAGCGAGGCTCAGATAGGATAAACCTATTAGCAATGACGAGTGGGAATTACCGCTTCACTGTTCCCACCGATCTAGGACATTAATGAACAGCATTTTTGGGGATCTAATTTGGTTATTTGAAAACAAAGAAATCTTTGGTCCAAACGGTAGCCTAGGTTACCACCTTTTAGTTCCAATTCTGTTTAACATAACTTGTGGTCAGATATTTAGTAATTTTTTAGGGTGTGCGAGGCTTGCAAGGCGCTAAGGGTGTTCAGGGCTCACAAGGTGTGGCTGGTTTTACCGGCAGCAAGGGTCCGACAGGAGACCGCGGTGACCCGGGGCTTCAGGGAGTCAATGGGACACTGGGTCTGCAGGGAGTGAAAGGAAATGATACCAAGAAACTGCCTGATGGTTGCCAATGTGTCAGTAAGTGAGAACTTGGTTGTTTGTTGTTGTTGTTTTGTTACCAGTAATAAGTCGCAGTAACACGATGTTGGTTATTACAGTAAATATGTATAATGGCGAACTCTTTTGATGGGACAGATTATTGAGTATTTATTCAAATATAAAGTCAAATTGTCTGTCTATTCCTTGCCACAACACATATAACATACCGTGTACAAAACGTGGCGGTTGTGAAAACAGAGCAATGTATGCCAATATAAAAACAACATGGCCAACAGAAAATAACTGTGTGTCATTATCGATTTGCAAAAAAACGAACGACAGAAAGAAAAAAGGAAGAACCGGTACAAACAAATTAATTGGCGTGTACTAAATATGCACTCTGTCAAAAACCTGCATCTTACTTCCTTAATAGGAACGAAACACTGAAAAGTTTGGTGTTTTACTATTTTGAGCACTACCTTAAGTGTAAGACAGTATAAAACGTGAAATTAATAGCTTTAAATGTTCGTTCTTTTCAAAATCTGTAAATAAGCACGGTTGGGATTTCCTCCAAGATGTGACCACTGTACAAAGATATGCATTAGACACTTTTGTGTGTCAATTCTTTTACTACAATAAAGGTATATTGAAAATTAAGACTTTAGACCAAGAATTTGGACGAAAAAGTTGCTGAGCTTTTTATTATTTGCTCTTGTTTCTTGTGCAAATTTTCAATCAGTTAAACTACATTCGAAATATATATATTCCACAATAGATTGTTTCCATGTGATGTCATAGGCACTGGTAACACAGTTTAAGGCAGCCATATTTAAAGGCAGAGTCTAATGCAGGCCGAAATCTGGAAATATGAGCTGTATTAAACTCACCACTGTGTATTTATTTTTCAGTCTATTTTACTGAACTTTATATCAAATTTAACAGCTTTTGTGAAGTATTAAATATATAAATTTATATATATATATATATATATATATATATATTGATATTTTAAAAGGTGAAAAAATACAACCACAAAAGTTATACTGTTCATTTTGTTTAAGGTTGAGCCAATAATTTTATTTATTTATGTGTATTAATTCGTTGTGCATTTATTAATTTTAAAAATATTGCATTCTCAAAATATGAATTACAAGAGCTTTCCAGTGGTATATAGCTTTTAATTTTTTGGACCATAAATCAAGAAATAACATGAAAATTAACTTTACGCTTCTATACAATTCATCTGAAAATCCCTTGAATTTGCCGTCAAAGATGGCTTCCAAGATAAGTGATCTTCACTGATGTGGGAACTATCTATAGTATATACACAGTAAATCATTCGAATGTATAATTACATTAATAATAACTGTAAGAGTAAAGAAACACGTGATGTATCACTCCAGAACAGCCCACATTCAGACGAACGGAAGATTTAATTCTAAATCTCGTAACTCGCGAGACACGTGATTTGCTTTGTGAGGCGACCGGAAACCCTGAACCGGAAGTTGTCATAACGAGGCTTGAGGACGGGAAGCAGGTTATGGGTAAGTTTAATAAATTTTTGTGAAATCCATTTGTTTTGTTTTATTGTTTTGATATATTTGTTTTGTTTTCATGTTCATAGCAGCAACACAGTTCATTATACCGACGTCCAGCTAACGTTTGATATTTAAATACACAGCAAAGCGACCAATAATGGTCATTATAGCGACAACTAGCTATTTTGGTAGAGGAAGACCCCAAAACATTTGTCTGTATAGAACCACCAGGGCTGCAGGTCAACTGGAAGACCTTATTACATTACGTCCTTTGCACCAAACGTTAAGTTACTAGTCAGAGAAAGTGTCACTACGCCACTGGTGCCCCGTTATTACTGGTATGTGTAGACAAATGTCTGAGTAGGATCTCCGACGCACCGCAGGTCAACTGGAAGACCCATTATCATCATTTTCACCATTATCGTCGTCGTCGCCGTCAATATCGCCGTCTTTATCATAATTTTACACGTTATAATAATTATCATCGTCGTCAACATCATCATCATCAGCAGCAGCAGCAGTAATTTTGACTTACCTTACTGGAGTTAAGCAACCGTTACTGTAACTGAGAATTGTTTTGTTTGTTTTATACTGCAAATTGTTTTGACACGAAGTCTGGAATCGACATCTCGGTCCTTTTTAACTCAAAAGTGTACTTAAAAGTGGTAACCGACAGTTTGGACCAAAAATCTTTTTTTCATTAAGCAACCAAATAAGTCGTTGTTACCTGAACAGATCTCACGAAATGATGTTTCCTGATGTCCTTTAACCTACGTGAAAAATGAACCACAATGCCACAATCGTCATAAAAAATATTCATTTCCTATCTGAGCAACGTTGCACAGTTAGCTATTTTTAAACCAGGAAAGTGACCGCTCATGATTTAGCTTATCCAAGTCATATGCTCTTTCGTCGATTTCTATTTTTAGCAAGGATGTCAATCTTATTTATAGATTTGAAAAAGAATGAACATTTTTAAAGCTGATTAACGAGTTTTACTGCCCTGAAATTGAGATACTGTTTATAATCGTCTAAACTAAGACTAAAGTTTGATTTTTTATTCTGCAGGAATTATGCACAAATACCCCATACAGCGGTCAGATATTTTTATATATATTTGACATATGCAAACTGTCGAATATCACCTTTAAGGTTGTCGTAGGTTATTAGGTTATTAAAATGAGAACTCTAAATGAAGTGCCAATCACTTATGCGTCGATCGACTACTTTGTCCATCAAATAGTTAATGAAGTTTACACAGTTGCCATTTATAAGCTTGTTCTATTTGTTTTCTTTTGTTTATGTAACGATATTACAGAAACCCTTAAAAAGTGAATGGTTTTATCAACACAAAGGTGTAATCAAAAGCACGTGACTGGAGACATTAACTCAAGTTAATTGACATGTTTCGTAACTTTTATTAAAGTGCCAATCAATAAAATGCATGCTGCTGACATGTGGCTATACACAGTATTGTTTATGTCGATGTAAAACGATCCTTGCTGAAAGGGGCTTGAATCATGTGTGGAGTCATTATTTCAAAGTCGCATTTTTCTCCCATGACGGATACACTAGCCTAATATCGTATACTAACATGTTATTCCATATTTCTGTTAACATGTTTGCGTGCATGTGTGCGTGCGTGTGTGTGTGTGTTTGCAAATTCATTGCTATGATTGTCTCCCCTTTTCTGTCAGATAATCGGGCGATTTTACAAACCGGAAGTTATCAATGCCTCGCAACGAACGATTTTGGGACCGCCCTCAAATACGTAAACGTCATCTGAATCTGACGTCATAGATTGTTGATAATACTGTTTGTGAAACGCAAATAAACTGATACAATTTGAATGTTCCTATTTGTTTTTTACTGTGTTGTATTATGGGATTTATTTCATTGCATTTACATCAAAACCACGCCTACCACCACACCGCTAGATCTGCTACAATACTCCATAAAAATGTCATGTCGCAATGCACAACTTTATTATTTGCAAAACTCTATAAGATGGTAATTCAAAGTTTGCCTATATAAAATCCATTTTGGGATTTGTTCGTTCGTATTGTAAACCAATTCTATAATGTAACACTTTAAAAAAATACTACATTATGTGTATATGTATACATTATAAATATTACATTTTTTTTAAATAAATTTTAAAAATAGCATACAAAGTGTCCGTTGGAGGCATCACCGTCCTCTTGTTGAA
>CM017570.1:42976880-43049380 GCA_007844125.1 Sinonovacula constricta
ATTTGAGCAAAAAATATTTTGGACCAAACTATCGGTTACCCGCTTTAAGGCAGCTCATCCTTTAAAAGGACACCATGTTGGCTTATAACCTTGTGATAAAGTGTCATTTTATTCCAAATGTCATTGCGATTCAAGAAAGTTTTGCTTTTTGACCCCCAGAAAATGAAAAATTGACCAGCTCTGATCAAGTCGCATTTTAACTTTTGACTTAAACTTAACTCTGCGACTTTGCTGTTTAATTTTATTGGTCAGATTGTAATTAAAACTAAAACCAAGCGTGCTACGAAATGTTGAAAGTTTGGTGTTTAATTTTTATTGATGATTGGCTATCCGAACCTAACCAATCAAATGCTTGGAATTAGTTCCATGATTGTTTTAAAAATTTAATGATCGCCAATCCTGATTGGCTGTCTGAACCTGACCAATCAGATGTTTGAGACTGGTACCGTGTTAGTTGTTCAAGTTTAAAGACTCCCGACCCTGATTGGCTAGACGCATCTGACCAATCAGATATTTAAGACTGAGGCTTGGTTTGTTTTCAAAATTAAACGATACCATGTCCTGATTGGCCCAAACCTGACCAATCAGAGCTTACGATTGATGCCAGGCCTTAAGACTTTTATAACATATGATCATTCTGTCGAAAACATTAATAGAGCTTGCTTACACTCGTTTTGATTATTCAATATTCTTTTCTTAAATTTAAAATAAAATTAATTGAAAACACGGATCAAAATCAAATGCAGCTAGATGCTTACATAAGTTTTCGGAAGCTTAAATTGAAGGAGTCAAACAATCTGTAGTCTGTATCAACTATATTTAAACGATCCATAAATACTATAAGACAGATATATGTTTTTTTACCAAGTCTAAGAATCTTGCAGATAACAGAATAACGATAAACATGACTTCAAGTTACAAGTATAAAGTGTTACGCATGAAAAATAATCATACAACAAACGTAACAAAAAGTAACTCGGCAGTAGTCGGAAATTTCCGAAAATCAACGAAGAAAAATAATGGCTTTCTTCATTAAACGAGTAACGTATTGTGTAAAGGTCTGCATTTTTGTTTTGTTTTCTTCGACATTGTTAAATCGTATGTTTCAGAATTTTCAAAACTACATATACTATTCAGTGGTTAACACAAGACCAGAATAAGATGCTCTAAGTTATATGGAAGTGCTGTATTTTATATAGGAAAGCTTAAGTCTTTTCTTTAGATGTGAAAAAAAGTCATTTTTATATTGATGAGAGTGGATGTTATGAAATTTATACTTAGCCAAGTTCCCCTTATAATATCAATCGATACGTATAGGTAATCAAAATTAAACACATTTTTGGAAACGTATATATAATTAGCATTTTAAAGAAAAAATATCATCGCCATGGTGTTGTCTTTTTGTTGTTGTTGTTGTTATTGTTGTTGTGGAAACCAAATACGCTCTATAACTAGTCCCAGAAGAGCTTTACTGATTTTTATATGGTTCCTAGTATTCATACGTTCATGAAATATTTATTTTTTATTTTGATAGACACAGTCTTACAAAATTAAATAAAAATTCGAATAAAATCAACAAGTCCTGCTAGATTTAAAACTGACAAAGTAATAAACTCTTGAACTGTTCCTCTATTTCATTACGTCACTGTGTGACGTAATCACCAGTTTGAGTAGAAACCGGAAACCTGTCGTGACCTTGAACCTTCTCGTTTCTCCGGAACTACGTCATCGGTGGGTATGACCTCGTTTCCCTTGTCAAGGTCGAGATCTCGGATAAGTGTGTTGTATCTGCAACATAAAATGGTAACGGTTAGTTTTCATCGAAACACTTCGGACATTTTTATTATTAAATATAGGAGCTGACATTTTGCCTATATCAAATACAATTAACAATATCAATCTCTATTTTATATAACTTGGGATTGGGATTGGGATTAGCCGGCATTTTTGCCGATACTGCGCAGCGACATTTCTATCATTATAGCACAGGGGCGCTTATGAGGTGCCCAGGGACTGAACCCGGCCGGTCCATTATACTGACACCGACGAGTCAGGCGTAATGCTGCCCCCTTAGCCCCGAGCGTTAGGAGGGAAGCCACTACTACCAACTTTAAAGTCTTTGGTTAGACCCGGCCGGGGTTCGAACCCACGACCTCCAGATCCGCAAGCCGACGCTCTACCACCTGAGCTATTGCGGCCGGTCATAGAACTTGCACATAAACGTATACTTTAGTCTAAGTAGAGACGATTTTGCACACTTTTACTATTGTTAGGCTGGATAAATTGAGTAAAACAAAAACAAAACAAAACCAACAACAGTCAATTCCAAATCTGTAAATAAGCACGATAGTGGGCTCTGCTAAAACAGATATCGGTGTCAATCTCAAAGGTAAGTTGTCAGGTGATTTTCTTAGTTCCAAAAATAGCTAACTCTGCAGCGTGGCACAGATAGGAAATAGTTGGAATTTATGCTTTACTATAGCACAGATATAGGGCATCAATGAATTTTGTATGATTTTTTCAAGTAACTATGAGGTTATTTGAAAAAAAAAAATTTGTTCCAAACTTCCGGATATTACTATTACCTTTAAGGCAAGCTCAGACCTATTTAGACATGAAAATGTTTTGAGCACCCGTGGTTGTGTTTCAAAAATACTTGCTTATTCGACCGTTGTATTAGTTGAAGTTTAGTTGTTAAATAATCGAAAGCTATTGTTGAAAACCTGGTTTATGGTAAAGCAAGTGTTATAGACAATACACAGAATGTGAAAATTAACACAACTAATGTATTGTATACTTCAATGTGCCAAATTAAAAAAACAAAAAAAAAAACATCCAGTTTTGAATTTATGGATATTTTTTCTTCTAAAATTGAAATTTGATGCGTGTTCTTTTTAGAAATCTTCTATTGAAGATGTGTTTCGCTATTTAGTATCGTTTGGAAACAAATTATAGCATTAGACAAACCAATCAAACATGTTTGCAAGCCCAATACATTTTCCAATGATTTTCCCATTTTTCTGCTGATTGTGTCTTATTAAAAAAAATCTACCGAGGTCTTGATAGCATAACGATTTTATTCAGAGATTCCCCATAATGTTTAGTAAAGTTTTTTGGTTGATGCAGCAAAATATAAAATAATTTCACCACACGGCTTTGATTTTTTTTTCACATTGAATATATCAGGTAATAAAGTTGTAATCAAATTAAGCACAAATATTTCAAATACAGTTGATTTAACAAAATAAAAACTGAAAACTAAACATGTTTTATTCTACATCTTGTAGAGTGATGCAGAAAATTGTCAAAGTGAAAAAGTAGAAAGAAAGTTGACCATGCGTGTCCATACTGGGACTCGAACCCTCAAGTTTTGAAGCTTTTAAACCCTAATTTTGATACTTTTTAAATGGAGGTGCAGCATTACGTTTGCTTGACCTTAAGGTGCAATTAAATAAGACAATTTTTAACGCAATCAATAACGTAATTTCTTTTTTCCCATTCTAAATTAATATGTTGTGGTTTTAAGTAAAATGGCCGAAGAATACAGTTTTGGCCAGGTTTTTATCTTATTTATAATATCAATCTAGATTTTATGTTTTGAAACTAGTTCACTTTTCTCAAAGGTCTGTCAATTTATTATATCTTTGGGTTGTGCGCGCATGTCCGAAAGGTATGTGACGTCATTGATTTAAATGTAGTATTTGGACGATTTTGCTCCATCATGTAACGATATAAATTATTGTAACCTATAATGACCCCGCGAAATGCTGTTTACTTAGTGCCATGCATTCATGTGGAAAGGAAAGCATAACACCACCTGTCATTACAAAAAAAACATATTTCCTATCGGAGCCACGCTGCACAGTTAGCTATTTTCAAACAAAGCAAGACACGTTACCACATACTTTAAAGACCATGTTAACATGTGTAACCCAGGTCGGCACCCTCCAGTGGTCACCCATCGGTACAGCCACGGTAACCGTTGCTTAACCGCGCAACTTTGGAAGCTGCTTAAACCACGTCGTTAAAAGAGTTAACGCATCAGCAGCGAGGCTGGTTTGAAGCGCTTGTATTGTCTACCTCTGCGGTCGTTACAGATCACCTTCGAGTAATCAGCACTTTATTTAGCTTTCGTTTCGATCCTTTTACCTTTGTATTGTATATATGTTATATCATTTAAGATATTCGAAAAAAAATACAAATGTATGTTTAAACTAATCAGCTCTGACCTATCTGACCTCGATACCTATTTTTAGCTGAAATCCCCATCGTGAATCTTTATAGATTTGGAAATTATAGACATTTGAATCCGTATATTTGCCTATTTGTACTGACTTATAACTAAGGTTATATTAAAAAAACAGCCTTACTTACTCTAAAATAATTTTTTATGCAGTAATTATGCACAAATTTCCCTATCCATGGGTAAGATCTTGTTACAAGTATTAGATATAGGCAAACTGTTCGATTCCACCTTTAAATGTATATCTAAGATAAAATCTTTATATTAACTTGCAAACATTTACTTGAGAAAGGACGTCTACAGTGCATGGTATTTTTTGGTGTAGATTTGGGAAAGTTTTATTGACTCGTCGTCAGATCCTGAAAGCGGAGCGGTTTACAGAATATGATTTTAATCAGTGTGAGACGCATTAGTAGCGTAATTATTCTATTTTTAAAACTAAACAGTTACCAGATCCACATTTTTATCGGCATAGTCTAATATCTACACATAGTTATAATTATTACAACTATTCCTGAATTCTTATTTAAGTATAAGGGGGTCTACACGGGCGCCATTTTGCCCCCCCCCCCCCCCCCCTTGACCTCCGGGAGCTGAAACTTGGCACGAACCTGGGGGCGGGGTGCCAGAACCTGCCAACGAAAACCGTTTTGGCCTAGGACTTCCGGTTCCGATCCTCGGGGCTGCCCCTTTCTAACTAAAAACTTTGACTTACGAAGCATAACGAACATAGCCGGAAAGTGCCGGAAACACTTACCGTTCGCTGTCCCGTAATGCATTAGCGAGTTTGTCGAAAAACCTCTGTATGGATAACGACGAAACATCTGAAACAAAGAATACATACAATAATCTGTGAAAAGACATAAAATATCGATGTTTGATTAAAGGGATCCGAAGGTAGAGTTGATACAAATATAATCAAAGAAATACTCAAAAACGACACATCTATTTAAGGACTGCAGGCTTTTTTAAGATAACTGGATAAAATAACAGCCATAACATTTTTGTGCTTAGTTTCACATCTGATTGCATAAATTGTATCATCAAGGTATTTTTATTTCATATTAACTGCAAAGATATTATTGAAAAATTACATTGCTATGTGTTGCTTGGCATGACTTATTATTAGTACTTTTTTGTAAAAAATGCCAAAAGTTTGACATTTTTGACAAAATCATAAACATTTAGCCAAAGAACACAAGATAAAATAAAATACCTTTTAATTATAATTTATATTTTATTAAATATGAAATAAATACAACCAAATGATTGCGTTTATGCAACCAGATTTAAAACTAAGCAAAAAAAAAGTGGTGGCCGTTATTTTTTCCATTTATCTGAAAAAGAGTCTACACCTAAACAAGACGGGTTTGTTGTTGTTGTTATTCATTGTTGTTGTTACTGTTGTTGTTGTTGTCCAAATTTAAGAGAAAGCTGAATATAGGAAGCACGAAGGATTGACCCTGCATGACCTTGACCTCTAGCGGTCAGTCGCCATGCCTGGGAAGAAATAGTGCATGTACAGAAACGCATTTGAATGTCAAAGAAGACTAATCGAGTCAATTGTGACCAAGCATGCTCACAATAAATAGTCTAATCTGTTAAACTAACAGCTCAAGTGATTGTATTGTATAATTCAGATATGCATGAAATGCAAATTTTTGAATGAACAACTCCGCGCAAGAACACCATTCAGAATCTAGAGTAAAGTGTCGACACTGGCAGCGAACTGAACGAGTGTTCCACTGACAATGCGTTAACTACGGTATAAGGAAAGTCGTCGATTCAAAGCATCAAAGGCGACGCAAAAAGTGGAAGAGGTAACGAGGTTAAAGCAATATGGGAGCAAGTTACAAAGACATTTTAAACGTTATAGTTTTTAATTGAAAGTTTTCAGTATACTATAAGTCTCTAGAAAAAGTATGTATAACGTATATTCCTGAGACCATAGAATAATAAAAAAAATAAAAAGCAAAACCCGACACCATTTAATAGGTTTTCTAAGATGTTAAATATGTAGAAAACAAGTTGCAATTTTTTTATTATTAACTCTTAAACTAAAGTTTTCAAGCAGAAACTGCACAGCAGCCTCACATTGCACAAATAATTATTGTTTAGATAGTATTATTTTCGAATGTGGTATTTTTTGTCTTTTTCAGTACGTTTTGTTTATTTTCAGTTATTTTGAAAGTTACAGACACACAAAAATGAATATAAAGATAAATAAACAAATCAGACCGCCGTTTACCGAATTAAATAGGACCGGTATTTTATCAGGTTTAGAAAGACAGCAAAACAAACCTTCCCCATGTGCAAATTTCAGGGAGCATTCAAGACAGCAAAACAAACTTTCCCCATGTGCACATTTCAGTGAGCATGCCATATATAGGCGACGCGCTGGAACAATAATCCGACATCTGAATTTACGGGATACGGAATAGTACAGTAAAATTGACCCAGTTGCTTTGTAATCAGAATGGTCCTATGAACTACAAGAAAGACCTCACCACCCACCAAAAATCAAATGCTTAAGCAACACATTAAATTTTTTACAAGGCCTGCAAATACCCATTAGAGATCGGGGGTCGTATTTATAAAGAATGTTAGTTATATTTTTTTTACTTGAACTAAGAAATTTTCTTAAAATTGGAAAAATCCTGAGAAATTTCTTCGATTAAATATTTTGTGGATTAAGTTTAAGTGAATTTCTTATATCTGAGAAAATCTTTCAAAGTTTGAGAAAATGTTTTTCTTTAAGTCAGAACAAATAACCAAATATCTCTATGAATACGACCCCACATGTATGAAGAAAGTTTGTTGTTTTTTCATATGTGTTTTTTTTTCTTTTTAAAGTAACACTATCTGTTTTGCCAAAAGACTTCAAAAAGGTTTTTGAATAATATATTTTTTTCATATTGTAAAGAATAAAGTCGGATAACAGATACGTCAAGAAGAAAATGCCTCCAATGGATGATTATAAAATCCAGTCTGACAACGTAAAGCATTAGAACCGCTATTTCTAGATTGGATTGGTGTATATACGCTTTGTGCTACGCATGGACTGCCATAAAAGTATTTGTTGCGAATTATTCCAAATTTGAGTTGACAATAAATAAAAAAAAAATATCCAAGAAACGCTCAAAACATCGGAGAAATGTCTGCGCTTAGACCATACGCTTTATGTTACTTCCAACCATTTAACTGCGACATCACATAATTACGGTAAACAGCCTTTCACGACGGACTTAATTGAAATATATCTTTAAAACACCATCCTACAAAACCGATGAACAAATGATGAAATTTCTAAACGACTCAAATGTAAAAGTATTGATAATAATCGTCTAAATTGGCTCCCTGGAGTAATTGGTAGTGTTAATTCAGGTTTGGTATCAGACAGTTTGTACATTTTTTAAGTCATGCAACCAAAGAAATATTTGTTAGCTTAAAAGATCTTGCGAAATGCTGCTTATTGGTTCCTGACATCCATGTGAAAAATAAAGCATTATACCCAAATTGTCAGCTCAAAAATGTATTTCCTATCAGAGCCAGGGTGCAAAGTTGGCTATTATTAAACTAAGAACATCACGCGACCACTAACTTTTGAGATCACTTTACGTGACTAACCGATTAATCAGCTCTGACGTCGGTACCTATTTTTAGCCGAAATCCCCATCGTGTTTATTTATAGATTTTGGAAATAATGTAGATTTAAAGTGATATAATTCACGATTTGTACAGTCTAGCTTCTGAGATTATAACAGTCTTAATTAAAATTAAGTATTAAGTCCATGATTAAATGCACATATTTACCAAAACATTGTTAAAGGTGGTATCCGACAGTTTGGACAAAAATATTTTCAATAAACATCTTCGTAAAACCATTGTTATATGAACAGATCTCGTAAAATGCTGTTTATTAATGTCCTACACCTGTCGGAAAAGTGAACCATGACGTCGCAATCGTCGTTACAAACATGAATTTCCTATTTGAGCCACGCTATTTTTATTCATTTCATTAGCTATTTTTAAATCAAGAAAACCCTGTGACAACTAATGTCTTAGTTCATTACACCCCCACCCAACCCCATCCCGGATTCATCGCTGGTTCCTTTAACCTGGTTGGCGGGGTAGGGGTGCATTTCACCCCCCCCCCCAATATTCCACCCCAACATTCCACCTCCAAATTCCACCCCACATTCCACCTTCACATTCCACCCCATACAAACGGATTCATCCCTGGTTCCTTTAACCTGGTTGGCGGGGTGGGAGTGCATTCCACCCCACATTCCACCCGACATTCTACCCCACATTCCCCTACCCACATTCCCCCCCCCACATTCAATCCCCACATTCCACCCCCACATTCCACCCCCCACCACATTCCACCCTTACATTCCACCCCCCACACATTCCACCCCCTCCCCACCCACGGGTCCATCTCTTGTTCCTTTTTTAAGTGCATTACACCCCCACCCATACCCAACCCCGGATTCATCCCTGATTCAACAATTTTCTTCAATCTGAAAAAAAAACTTAGATGAAAATTTTGTAGTAAAGTCCGATAGTGTCACCTCATTCCTTGTAAGATCAATACCATCGGCGTTGCGAAGTTCAACTTCAGGTTATTAACCAAATATTACCAAGTGCCACATAAAATCTTAAGACAAGAGCAAACATCGATATCCGTTACAGAACAAAACCGGATCGTTTTTCAAGAATAACACATGTTGTAGTCGAGTGGTTCGGAGAGGTAATGGTAGAAGTACAATCGATGAGGTTAAAGCATGTCAGGACGTTCTAAAGTGCCAGAGTTGGGAATTACGATCAGAACAGAACAAATTTTTATTCAGATTTGTACTCATGTATATCATCGTATTACCGGACCTGGTAGCGCAATCGGTAGAGCGTCGGCTCCAGGTACCGGAGGCCCCAGGTTCGATCCCGGGCCGCGACATACCAAAGTCGTTAAAAGTGCTAGTGGTATATCTGCCTTGCTAACGCTCTAGCAAATATAAGGGTAGTTCCACGACTGGTTTGCCCGGTGTTAGGATAATGTGACTGGGTGTGGTATCATGCCAGGTGTTCACGGCATGCTATACAAAGTGAAGGCAGCCCTATATCTGCTTCAAGTGGACACCGTCTCCAGATAACTGAAATACTGTTGGTGGGACGATAAACCCAATAAACAATAAACAATATCATCGTTTTATAAATACAACATACAAATATAATATCCAGTTTAGTTAATAAGATGGAAAAGAAGAAGACAAATGAAAATATATTAAGCTTTTTGTTGGTTTTTTGTCTTGTTTATTGGGTTTATCTGAAAATAGATATCGCCGTCAGAGCAGATTACCGGGTTGACTATATAGTGGTCCCGTGGTTTTCTAATATTAAAAATAACCATCTCTGCAGCGTGGCTCGGATAAGAAATACCTGTTTGCAATGACGATTGGGGATTTATCCTTGACTGTTCACACCGATATTTGGCATTAATAAACAGAATGTTGCAAGACCTTTTCAGGTACTAATGCCTATTTGGTTATTTGAGAAAAATAATTTGGACCAAATTGTCGGATACCACCTTTAAGAAATATTACAAAATTTTATGAGTTCTGAGACATATATTTAAATTTGAAAATGGCAAAGGATCCACAAGCCAGTCAGTTGTTAAAATTGCGACAAAGCTGACGAGACATAATATACAGAGCAAACCCAACAGTTACCACCTTGGAACGGTCAGTCGGCAAATGGGCTGATCGTGTGCTTTACCCAGGAATCCGTACCAGTGATGACGTATTCTTAGACATATGTTATGACGTCATTAAAAGAAAGTAGTTCCGTAACTGAAAAAAGTGTACACGTGGTATTTGGGCGATAGATAAGTATTGTATCTTTTAGAAAAACTCCACAATTTTTATTGAAATTGAAATTATGTTGTCATTTATGTATGAATAAAATAATTGTTGAACCAAAGCCCAGTGTCCGTCAGAGAAAAAATGCACGTAACAATCCTTATAGGCTGTGTTACAACATAGATTAAATTCACGGGGAGATTTTTAATGACCGTCACACTTCACATGTAACATAGTTGTAATCATGAATCCGGTAGGGGAGGGGGGAGGGGATGCGTCCCACTGCCAACCAGGTAGTAGAGTAGATTTGTAAAAACACATTCAAGCTTAAAAAATACTAAGCTTTTAAAGTTTTTGTCTGTTGACTGCTTAGGTCAAAGTTAGGGTCCCTTTCTGTGTATGTATATCTAGTATTTACTGCGATAAAGTTGAATGGATCTTGATTCATACCCCACAATACACCCGCCCACCAACCACCACCACCACCACAACCAAAGTTTTCTGGTTCCGCCCCAGAACTTCTAGTTTCATATTCTTTACCGAAGCTTAACCGACCTCATATCGTGTCACGTGACCTAATCATCTTTGCGCCTGTGACGGTGGTAAATGATATGAACCGACACATCACAGTGTAAGAAAAGAATCGGGAAAATCCTTATACAGATGTCTAAATTAAGACAAATGTCTAAAGAGAACCACCGGCGAATCACACCTATAATGTATTCAACATATCAATAATGGAAATCGCGTGGAGCAAGTGATGTCGATTTTTTTTAGAAAAGACAAAAAAAATCTGAGTTGAAGGGAAAAAATGAATGGGAAAATGTAGCTGAGAAATAAATCAGTTCTTGGCAGAAAGAAACTCCTGACATATTTCTTTTCACACCTCATCCATTGAGTAATTACGGCGACGCGTTACTTTCACACTTCCGTGACATAACCCGAATAACCAATCAGCAGCGCGGGATCATGTGCAGTGATTCTCACAGCATTATAAATATTATGACAAAAAATAGCGCGAAAGTAATCTGATTACGCGAAAATAGAGTGCCAGTCTGTTATCCTGGTTTTCATTTGTTCTTACTTCGCTTCTATTAAAAATGTCACCCTGTATACAGGGAGTTTCAGACTTTTTGTCATCAGCTTCGGAAAATTAGTAACCAATTTCTTCAGAAAATATCCTAAGCATTGCCTTAACCTAGCAGAAAGAAACGATATTTGATCAGTATTTTTAAGGACTTAAAGCCAAGCCGTATACCACCGCAATTGCTAGGTTAAATTCAGTAAAACTCTATCCCTGATAAACCTTTTTTTAAATTCACAGACTTGAAACAATGGTCTTTGCGCAGTTTCTTTTCGTCTTTTAATGATCAATATCACCTCCGATACTAACGAGGTAAAATAAAAAAAGTAACTTCTTGAACAGTACTTTTATAAGTAATAGATGATGTTCTCCGATGAAGTGAATTTAAACGAACAATAATTACGAGCGGAATGAAAATACGCGATGGTCTTGTTGTTAACTTGCTTGTCTTCCAATATTTCAGGACCCCAGATCGAATCCTCTGTAAGCAATGATTTTGTTAGTTACATTCAATTTCAGTTCATTTCTTTCACAAAAATAGATATTGAGAGAGAGAGAGAGAGAGAGAGAGAGAGAAAGAGAGAGAGAGAGAGAGAGAAAGACAAAGAGATAGAGAGAGAGAGAGAGAGAGAGAGAGAGAGAGAAAGACTGACTGAGAGAGACAGACGGGGAGGCTGAGAAACAGAGACAGAGATAGACGGACAGATAGACAGACAGGCAAACAGACAGACATACAAGCAGGTAGACAGACAGACAGACAGGCAAGCAGGTAGACAGACAGACAGGCAGGTAGGCAGACAGACAGACAGCATGAAAGACAAACATGGAGAGGAAGACAGGGACAAAGAGAGATTACCTTCAAGGCATGCCTTCCTCATTTGACCCTCGTTGAAGCACAGTGCCGACAGGAGAAGACCCGTGTCTGGTTCGTCTCTGATAGCCCTCCCTCGTATAATGTCCACTGAAAGCATACATTTAAAACTATTACATATGAGAGTATATGTCCACTGCAAATATAGGGACATATAAAACTAATATGTATATAGTACTGTCCACTACCAACTAGACATTTAAAACTAATATATACGGCACTATATGCCCACTGCCAACTAGAGACATTAAAACTAATATACATGGTACTATATGCCCACTACCAACTAGAGACGTTTAAAACTAATATATACGGCACTATATGCCCACTGCCAACTAGAGACATTAAAACTAATATACATGGTACTATATGCCCACTACCAACTAGAGACGTTTAAAACTAATATATATATGGCACAATATGCCCACTGCCAACTAGAGACATTAAAACTAATATACATGGAACTATATGTCCACTACCAACTAAAGACATTTAAAACTAATATATATAGTACTATATGTCCACTGCCACTTAGAGACATTTAAAACTAATATATATAGTACTATATGTCCACTGCCAACTAGAGACATTTAAAACTTATATATACGGCACAATATGTCCACTGCCAACTAGAGAATTTAAAAACTAATACATATGGCACAATGTGTCCACTGCCAACTAGAGACATTTAAAACTAATATATATAGTACTATATGTCCACTGCCAACTAGAGACATTTAAAACTAATATATACGGCACAATATGTCCACTGCCTGCTAGAGAATTTAAAAACTAATACATATGGCACAATATGTCCAGTGCCAACTAGAGACTTTTAAAACTAATATATATTGCACAATATGCCCACTGCCAACTAGAGAATTTAAAAACTAATACATATGGCACAATGTGTCCACTGCCACCTAGAGACATTTAAAACTAATAACTAATATTTATTTTATACTGTGCAGTAGTCGTCCAGTTTCGTATGAATCACTAAGAAAGTAAACAAACATTAAAATCTTTAATACACGACATCATTAGAAACCGAATATTCTATCGCCTGGAATACATACATAAATAAAGCCACTTTCTATCTGCTAGACTATGTTTTATATGCCAAACTATATTTTATGTTACAAATTACAATTTATGACAAACTACATTTTATTCACAGACTACACTACATATGACAGATTTTATTTTGTATAACAAATTACCTTTTTACAAACTACAAACTATATGACAAACTACATTTTATATGAAAAACTACATTTTATATGACAATATATATTGTATATTACAAACCACATTAGTACATTTTATACAAACACTACATTTTATATAAAGTCTACATTTTATATGACAAAATACATTTTATATGAAAAACTACATTTTATATGACAAAATATATTGTATATTACAAACCACATTAGTACATTTTATACAAACACTACATTTTATATAAAGTCTACATTTTATATGACAAAATACATTCTGTCTGACAAACTACATTATATATGAAAAACTACATTTTATATGACAAACTATATTTTCATATGTCAGACTACATTTTATAACACAGAGTATATTTAAAATCACAGAGTACATTTTTATGTGTCAGACGACATTTTTTATGGCATAGTGCAGTTTATATGACGTACTATATTTTATTTGTCAGACTACATTTTCATGTGTCAGACTGCATTCTTATGACAGAGTACTTTTTATATGTCACACTACATTTTTCATGTCAGACAATATTTTATATGACAGAGTACATCTGTGTGTGTCAGACTAATTTCTATGTGTTAGCCTGCATTTTAAATGTTACTTGCGGGCCGTCATCCGCTCTTACATTTTGTACGATCTGACTTTAGTGAGATTGACTACAATGTGAACTACAATTTACGCAATGTTGTCAGGTTATTTCCCTTGATTAGCTGTTCTATTTCCCTCCCACGCATTTTCCTGGTTATTTCTGACTTTAGTGACATTGAACTGTCGGATACCACGTATAAAACTCTACTGGCAATATTGAAGATTAACATGATGCAAATAATGAATATAAAATCAAACGGAATATACATGGCATGGTTTGTTTACCTGTAGAGTATACATGTACTGAAATATTAAAATATAATAAAAATAATAAAAAATATAGATATACAAGGTGTTTCATAATATGTGTCCTTATTTTATCAAACCCTTATTTCTCCAGATACAGTTGTGTAAAGACAATAGTCTTATAGCAGACATAATAACATTTATTGTGGTTCATAGAACATATATAAACAAGTCATGGCAATTAGGTGTCAGCCACAGCCAACTTACAAATGTACCATATTTACAAAATATGCTCGATATGGCGTCCGGGGGACGGACAAAAAGCACACACACACACCCCGCCCCCAGACAAAAGCCACCTCGTTGAAAATGACTTGGTGGACAAAAGCCCCTTCAATAAATTTAAAGTTAGGACAAAAGTCTCCTCTCAAAGATTTCTAATAGGACAAAAAGCTCCTATCCACTATCTATTGAATGAACAAAACTGTTGCTGATAATTTTTAGCAATCACGATGTCAAGTCTGCGTTTGAAATAGTCAATCACATTGTGGCATGTGTTTGGTGCAATTATGTTGAGTTCTCTTCTGATCGTTTGTTTGAGGTCGTCAGTAGACTCAGGAGAAGGTTTGTATATATGCTCTTTCAAGTATCACCGCAGGTAGAAGTCTAGAGAATTGAGATCAGGAGAGTGTGGTGGCCACTCATCTCCGAATGTCAAAGTCATCCCCTGGAAAACGGTCCCTGCTGTGTGCGGTGTTGCGCCGTCTTGTTGAAACCACACCCTTACCATGTCAAACCACACCCTTACCATGTCAAACCACACCCATACCATCTCAAACCCTTTTCTCTTCAATGTTGGCATGAATGTCTTCTTCAGTAGTTCAGTAGTTAGCTATCTTAGCTGATTGCTGTTATGTGTTCATCATCAAAGAAAAATAATGGACCAATAACTGCAGTAACTTATCCCCCGTGCACAGGTTTTTCGATGTAAAGTTCAGGTCTCTTAGAGCCCCAAAATCTGCAGTTCTGTTTATTCACTTCAGCATGTAAATAGAAGTGTGTTTCATCAGAAAACGAGAGATAATAAATGATGCCAGTCTGGGTTTATATCCAATGAGTGAATGCTAGCCTGCTTGAAATGTCACTTCGTTGTTGCTTGATCGATATTTTTTATGGAGTCAGGTTCAAGTCATTCTTCAACATTCTGTAGACGTTTGAAACACTTGCCGTGTTAATTATCACGCCCAGATCTCTCCGTACTGCCCTTTGTGGGGTATCACTTATCGCTGTCTTCACTTCCTGAATGGCTTCAACCGTCCTGGCAGATCGTGGGCGACTAGGGCTGCCGGTCTTCAACTGTGCCAGATTCTTAAAATCTTGAAACTTTTCTTTGTACTGAGTTCGTATTTACTTTTCCCAGATCTGGATAATTTGTTTTTATTGTGTTTTCTACTGGTTTTAGTGATTTTGTTTGATGATACAACCTTACAATCTCACAGTTAGGTTCTTTTGACGGCGCCATTAATGAAACGGTGCGGCAGGAAATGACATCATTTATGACGTCATGACGTCAACATTACCCCGTCCTGTATGTTTGTGTAAAAAGTATGTCTGTTGCCTTTAAAAGGTGGTATCCGAAAGTTTGGACCAAAGATTTTTCCAAATAATCAAACCAGTCATTGTTACATGAAAGGTCTTGCAAAATGCTGTTTATTGATGCCCTAAATCCTTGTGAATAGCGAAGCATAAATCTACACTCATCACTACAAGTATTTTCTATCTGAGCCACGCTGTAGAGATGGCTATTTTTAAACAAAAAAAAAAACACGTGACCACTTACTTTTGAGAACGAGTTATAACGTCATCCGTTAAAGTCCGCTTTGACGTCGATATCTATTTTTAGCAGATCACTATCGGGCTTATTTATAGATTTTGAAGGAATGAATATTTAGAGTGCTTTTTGCGCAATATATATATAAGCTTACTTTATAAGTAGTATTCAAAATCGTATTTACTTAGACTTAACTATGAGTTTAGTTAGGCCTAAATTTCCCAAAACTGTGGGGTAAAATGTTACGTGCATTTGATGTAGGCAAACTGTCGGATAACACTTTTAAATGGTATATAAATTGATATTATCGATAAAAAAATATACCAAATACGTAGCTTTCTTATAAGGACAGATATAATGAAACCTTATTATGCCTGTATAACACACAAAAATAATGCACATCATGTATATGTCCATATTCAATTTTCATTTTTTTTTTTTTTTTTACAATTCAACATTCACATTTTTTCAAACTTTGTATCACTTACTTATAAGCCAGAAAACCATACCCAGTGTATACTTCAAGTAATTTGTTCCATTATCGGCCATTTTATAGGAATTTGGTTCATACATTGAAACGTCCACAAAGGTAACTATTATGAAGGTGTTCTGTGCCACGTGTTTCTAGCGCAGACATATGTCTCACTTAATATTTAATTGAGCGGGAGATATCATTTACATTTTGCACATTTTTCATTGTTTATATTTCTTAAATTCATTTCGTTGCCATAGAAACACAGTCGTAGTTGTCCCGGCGCAAATATAGTGTTGTTTTATTGGAAAGTTGGATGAATGACTCTATACCCTAGATTGTTGTTCATTACGCTCACATAGACCCATGCAACAGGATCTAGATGAATGTCAATGGCACAAAACATGTTATTAGGTTTTTAAAAGTTTGTCTGTTGTACACTTGTTGTTAAAGTTTAAGATATTTTGCTTTGGTCTGAAAACTTCAGATTTCTAATAAAGTTTAGTCATTAACTATAGATTATTTGTACAAAATTATTTAAAACATAATGGTGAAATAACAATGGATAGTGTGATAAGGAATCCTCGTTTGTTTCCAATAAAATATTAAATACAAACTCAAGTAAACTAGATTAAACATCATCCTACGCAGAGTTATTGTTCGTTATTCTCCCCGCAACAATCGGAACACCTCGGATGATTCATTTATCATCTCTCGGATGTATGACGGTGTATACATATTGGTGCCTATGACGTCATCAAAAGAACAAAGATAAATGTTTTGTAATCTCTACTGAAAATGCAGTAACAGTTGTATATCTAACGAGATGTGAACAGTTAAATTTATAAATTAAAGTTTATAGGACGAAAGAACCTATACATCACACCTATCGCTTTTTGAATAACTTTTTGTTGCGTATTCTTCTTATGTCAAACAAAACGATAGCGATTCTGTAAGTATCATTGCACCAGATACATCTGAGGGATGATTGTCCTCAATTTACGAATCATCTCTCGGATGTATGTAGGTAGTCGGATCACCTCGGCCGTTTCCCTAAATGGGACCCGGGGGGGGGGGGGGATCAGGGGCATTCCCTTGCCCCAAGTTTTTTTTCCTTAGAACGCCGTAGATTCTGGGGAGAAACTCTGTCACAGTGCAACGAGCAGGAAGGGACAGAAATACGCCAGGTAGGATTGCATAAGTATTTGTAGAATTTGGAAAAGGGTTAAAGAACTCTAATTTAAAAAATGAAACAGCTAACAACAAGTGCCAAACACAGGTTATGTACGATTTTTATTTGCTTTTTTACCTTTTTATTTTTTCGATTTTTGGAAGCAACTGTACGCACTTGCTTAAGTGCGTAAGCCCAGGCACGCCCCTGACCTTAAACACGTAAAAACGAAATGGAAATGGTACGAAGTATGTAAAACTAAATAATCTTTCGAAAATCTAGGCCAATTCTACGAAAAAGACTTGTATGAATTATAAAATGTAAATTGCTGACACAAATAAAATAATAACAGAACAGAATATATTTTTGTTCAGATTTGCACTCATTTACATCGTCGTATTATAAATACAATATACAAATATAGTATCCGGTTTAGTTATTAATTTGAAAGAGAAGAAATAAAAATGACAGTCTATTAAGCTTTTTTGTGTGATAGTTGCATTATAAAAGACCTCAAAGAAACAACATTAAAGAATGAACTTTATGTATTATTTACACTTCTGTTCCTTTTAACTAAGGTTGCTTTTTTGATAAAAGGTCGAAATTTATAAGTATGTTCTGATCTTTTGAATCAAACAGTAAACACATTTTATATAAATGCTTCGACTCTACAGAAATATTGTAAAATACTTTGATTCTGCAACAAGATCATTAACCCCAATGTCGAATGTTCTTTTTTTCCCAACATATTTCCATGGCAACTAAATGTGAATAAATCAACCAACATCTTCTACCGGGACTGCATCTTCTTCACATATCAACAATCTCTCAACCTCTGTTTTCTGTTCGTTTGCGACAATAAAACTGTGACGTTTTGTGGCAATTTTGCGACAATGAGCTGCAATGGATTCGCTAATAAACGTTAATTTGTCACGTGATTTTATGAACGCCATGGGATGCAGTTCACCCATTAACCAGCTGAGGGTATTGGAAAGGCAGTCTTTTTGGTTTGGCTGCGTTTTCTAAGCCTCCAGAGGTGGGCAGATTTATTTATTCTGCCGTCGTACCATATATTAAGGTTATGTTTTGTATCATAATAGCTGTAACTATCAAGAAAAAAAAGAAAAATAAGGTTCAGTGAAAAAGATATTTTTTCGTGTTTTTTTCTTTGCTTTTGTGTTGTTGTTGTTTTTTTTGTTTCTGTGTGTTTTTGTTTGTTCGTTTGTTGTTGTTTTTTTGTTGTTGTTGTTTTGTTTTTTTTGTTTTTTTTTGCACTTTAAGGTAGATAATTTCTTTTACACTTTAGAATATGAAACTGCGTAACATGCATAGCAACAAAATGAATAAAAAACGAAAAAAGGAATAAATGAACCTTACAATATAAGTATTGTAGAATTTCGACAATATTAAATTATACTTTATGAATTGCTTTGTTGTTTTTTGCTGTTGTTTTTGCTTTTATTTGTAGATGAGTGTGTTTGATCTTCGTTCTGTCAAAGTATCAATTGCCCATTTTATTTGTTAAAATGTGAAGATGGTTGTGATGGCTAAAAGAAATTACTATCTTCAATTAAGTATTTTACATTTACAAGGTAATATCTTCAATTAAGTATTTTACATTTACAAGGTAATATCTTCAATTAAGTATTTTACATTTACAAGGTAATATCTTCAATTAAGTATTTTACATTTACAAGGAAACAGCTTCAATTAAGTATTTTACATTTTGATTACATTTAAGTACTTTCTGCTTGTATATAACAGTTTCTACTGACATCGTATTTTATATAACACTTCCAGTTCATTCATTAAGGCAAAAATGACGCAACAAAACTTGCACGTGTATAACTTATCAATAAATCTCGGAGATTCACATTGTTCGAGCCGTAGCGATAGTTCTGGTTCAGCCGGTTCGGTCCTCATATCTTCGTAATTTTCCGCTCCGTGCGCACCATCTACCTTAAGCGAAAACATTATTAATCAATGATACCTTTCAGATAACGTACTCCAATATTTGTTCGGACCGATATTATATTTGATATTCTCTTACAACTTTCGCCTTGATGACTCTCAACGTTTCCAAACAAAGGTGATGGTTGATATTTGATTCGTTTGACGCACCGTAAAGAGTTTATTTACGGACCTCAAGTAAGCCTTATCTTACGTAGACAGTTTCCAACGCCCACGTCATTTCATTCATTTAAAATGTCATTCGGACTATCTGAACAGCTTCGGTTAGTAGATTCTAGAATTTCATGACATGATGACTTCATAAATTGTAACATCATATTAATAGAGTCAGCTAAATCAAGCTTACATAAGAATAAGCGATTGTTGCAGCGGAGTCCCATTTTTTTTTCCGGCCCCTCAACTGACACAGTAAGTACAAGTCAAAACAACAACAGGGTTAAAAATAGTAGAAAATAAACAAATACAAATCAGACATTTATACTTGTATGTGAATGATCTATGCCGGCAATGTTACAAAAGTTCGGTTTATTATATATGAAGGTGTATTGTATATTTTGTATTTGGTCTTGTGTCCATTTAAACGGGCTCAAAGGTATGTATATTGCTGTTTGTTGTGTTTTTGGCACATTTTTAGGAATTGCAAGGTTAGAGCTCTGTAAACCCGGTTTAATCATCCTCGTCGGGCTTTTTTGCAAACTGACTGTTCCAAGGCGTAACTGTTCAGGTTTCTCTGTTTTATTTAACCTCTCGTCGAAGTTTTGTTGCAACTTTTACAATTATCTGGCATATTTATACCTCTGTCCTGAGCCATTTTCAAATTGTAATATATGTTATCATACGCATATTTTTATTGTTATATTTTCTTATCTTATTATTATTATTATTATTATTATTATTATTATTATTATTATTATTATTATTATTATTATTATTTTGTTAAATTGTCGCCAATATGACTATAATTGTTTCGGTGCGATTCAACAAAACTTAAGCCCAGACAGTCGTTAAAAATGGTAGTGGTATAGCTCGTTTGCTAACGCACAAGCAAATATAAAGGTAGTTCCACAACTGGTTGGCCCGGTGTCAGGATAATGTGACTGGATGTGGTATCATGCCTGGTGTTTACGGTATGCTATACACAGTGAAGGCAGCACTATATCTGCTTCAAGTGGACACGGTCTCCAGATAACTGAAACACTGTTGATGGGACGATAAACCCAATAAACAATATCATCGTATTTTAAATACAATATACAAATATAGTTATACAAAGTTGAGATGTGGTATTTTGTCCCTAAACCAGTGTATACTGGGCATATACTTATAAAATGAAAGACATCTTCAATGTCTCTGGTATTACAAAGCAAACAGTAACTGATATACTGTTGATGGGACGATAAACCCAATAAACATAAACATACAGCCAGTGTATCAATGCAGGAAAATACATTGCAAGCCAAGTACATTGGACAGTTAATACCTGTGTGTCTATACCGTGTATACAATAACTTAACTACGAACATGCACTGTGTGGTTTTGTGTACATGTACTTGTTGATTATATGAAGGAACACTCCACTATTAAAACAAAATCAATATCACTGTTGTAAGTTTCGATACTTCGAATTCTTCGATCGAACGAATAATTTGGCCTGTCCGACGGACATTCGTAGCATCGCGATTGGACTGAATCCATTGCGGATTAAGATTGCGGATTTAGGCGCACCCTGCGACACCTCTACAAATTTCCGGAACATAAATTACAATAAACAAATACATATTTATATTATGTAAATTATTTGTATAATCTTGCAAAACGATCATGTTTGGCCAATATATATGTCAGCAGGTATTGCATCTTCGGCATTCGAGAAATGATACAATATTATATATGCAGGTCGCATAAACATAACTGACATTAAACCCGACCCCCTGAATCCGCACCGCACCCTGCCCAAACCCCGCCCAGCCCCTGTAAGGTAAGATTTGCCCATGTAAAGCCATTCTTGTTCTCGTTTGGAGACCATTTTCTCCTTTTAAATACTATAAATACATACAACTCGACCACGGTAACCTCTGAGAAAATTTTCGTGACCATATGGAATCATCAATCGCTTTAATTTGATTTTAGAAACACCTTATATGATTAGGAGATATGATTATTTATTTTCAATATTGAAATTCGGACTAAATCAATGAGTTTGTTTACTTTGTTTATCATTTCACCACCGCGACACTTCAATTGAGAGCCCCAGATAAGAGGAGTAAATCCGACTCCGGACTGAAATGTATCCCATAATTCTCAACAAAACCCTATATTGTGGGTACTCATTAGAATTGTTGCATGATTCTAATGAGTACCAGGTATAAAGGGTTTGGAAGAGAAATCAAGGAGTTAGCATAATTCATTTATATTCAATTTTACTCAAATAATTATCCAATAATTCTTAACCGAACTCTGGGCCAATTCTAATGAGTTCCAGGTATACAGAGTTCATAGGAGAAATAAAGGATTTAGCATGAGCTTTATATCCCATAATACTCAACAAAACCTTATATTGTGGGTATTCATTTTAATTGTCTCGTGGAGACGATTCTGATGAGACCCAGGTATAAAGGTTTGGAGAAGAAATAAAGGATTAAGCATGAGCTGTATATTCAATAATTCTCAACTCAACCCTATATTGTGGGTACTCATTGAAAGTGTCTCACTAAGACGATTCTAATGAGTACCAGATATAGGACTAGGAAAAGAAATTATAAAGTAAGCAGCAGGTATATTCCCTTATTTGGGACTTTGGACTCACTTCATGTATAATAAGAATATATGACAAGGTCCTATGAGCATTGCAACATATACCAAATTTCGAAAAGGCACAGAACAAAGGTATTTCAAAGGTATTTCACATGCAAGCTAAGCGAAAAGTAAGAACAAATTTGTGATGAGTCATTTAACGAAAGAGCAAACCCGACAGTTACCGCCTTGGAATGGTCAATCGGCAAGATGGACCGACTGGGGTGCTTAAACCGGTTTTACAGAGCTCTAACCTCGCACTTCCTGACGAGTTTCTCAAATACAAGCAATGAAAAGAAAAACAATCTATTTGAATACAAAATGTCCAAGCGCTGATATTTTCTATAAGTTATAAAGAAAGTAGTGACGCCATTGAAAAATAATGCCCACATAGTGGTTAGAAAAGAATATGGTATTATTTCGATTTGAAAAACTAAACAAAAATGGTTGACTATAAATAAAATTAACTTTCTGAATCATGAACAAACATGCCACATTTACTTCGAAACATGGCTTAGTAAAACAGTCTGTTGCTACATTGTTCAAGCAACGACACGTCAATCATGGGTAGTGTGATAAGGAATCCTCGTTTGTTTCCAATAAAATATTAATCAATACGGTTCAGATAAGATATGTCATAGATATGCGTTAATTGTTGATTCTAATACCAAACTGGGACTAACGTTATTGGTATATAATATAAATATCGCATCGCTCGGTCGACGTTACCAACATCGGGGTGACAATACGTGCAATCACCCGCCTTGGGTTGTGATCTTTATATAGGTGTCACCGGCCTTGCTGAAGTGGTTTAAGTTATTAATTTTGTTCAAAATCTAGGTATGGATTGTGTATTGTGGTACTTGGATATTGAGACAACCGGTTCTTACAGAGTGCAACCAGGCCAACTCGACAAAAATATATATGAAAACTCTGTTAATACACATTAACATAATAAGATAATAACATATAATAAATGATTAAGCATATAATTTAAGTTTTTTTATAATTAAACAAAAAGAAGATTTGATTTGATTTTTTGTTAAATTGCCGCACCGACAAAACAATAGTCATACTGGCAATGTATCGCTAATTATTGGTGGAGGAAAACCACAGACTTAAGTCTGGGAAGAACCACATTAAGTTTCTCGACCCGACCAGGACTGGTGAGCAGCTGAGGCCTACATATCGGCAGCTCTAACCGCTCGGCCACGAGCGATCCGCACCCCACTCCCACCCACACACCCCAAGAAGATAATGTCCAATTAAATATCAATCGATATACACATATGAGATTACATGTATATGTTCATCACGTGTTGATTCTGACAGACCAGGGCTGTCAGGGGCGTGCCTAGGCGACCTTTGAGTATTCGCACTATTCTTGGGGTGGGAGGTGTTCAGGGGCATTCCCCCGGATTTTTTTCCTTAGAACGCCGTAGATGCATTCTGGGGAGAAACTCTGTCACAGTACAACGAGCAGGAAGAAACAGAAATACGTCAGGTAGGATTGCATAAGTATTTGTAGAATTTGGAAAAGGGTTAAAGACCTCTAATTTAAAAAATGAAACAGCTAACAACAAGTGCCAAACACAGGTTATGTCCGATTTTTATTTGCTTTTTGACGTTGTTTTTTTGTTGTTTTTTTTCAATTTTTAGAAGCAACTGTACGCACGTGCGTAAGTGCGTAAGCCCAGGCACGCCCCTGGCTGTGAGACAAAGTCTGTGACCATTACAGCTCAGAGTCATTCACACTTGGAAATGATGAAAACTATTAAATTGTCGGATTGTCGGCTCTTTTGCCGACAGCTCGCCCAAGTCGGTGACTGAGGTCATTATCCTTTATGTTTGTAACGTCTCGTCTGAGCGTTTTTGTTCCTTGTTGTATTCAAATTATGCGCATGCGCACATTCCTTTGTCTAGTGGTAGTCAAATTTTAATTTACGTTAACTTTCTCATACGACCCTTTCGTATTTATTATTATACTTTTGGCTTTCTGCAACCGGGGATTAAGGCTTAAGTTCTCTGAAATATTTACATGAAAACAACAACAACAAAAAACAAACATAAAAAACAAAACGACAACAACAAACAACAACAACAAAACAAACACACACACAAACACGCTGCAAGGCCAATAGCCATTAGAAGAAAGAAGAAAAAAAAGGTTTAAGTGGCAGACATATGTTGCTAGATTCTTGTAATACCTATCATTATTGTATTTGATTAAACTTGTCTGCGACATATTTGTGTCCTTTATAACAACAATGTACATCAATCGATGATCGAGGGCGCCTGTGGTCTAGAGGGCAGAATCGCGGACTGGTATATTATTCATCGAATATAAGATCAACATATTCTGTGCTGGATCTATTTCATCGAAAATTGCAGCAAATTAAATACATATTGTACTTTTAAAAATGCTTTGAATTGGAACCTTATTTGTTCAAAGTTTTCGGCGCCGTGTGGCCTATTGAGTGTCGGTGTGCCGTAAAATCCAAATAAATAAATTGTTCAAAGTAAAAATAACACTCTTCACTGTAGAGCTTTGTTTCTTTTAATGTGTTTTGTTCATAATTTGGCCATTGAAGAGGGACGATATAGACATTGATAGACAATATAGAAAATGTCTTCTTTGAAACTTGTATGCTATAGAGAGTGAGTACCACTTTGTTCTCGTTTGTCCCCGTTATATAAAGAGCTAAGTCAAGAAAGGCGGAAAAGTCAACAAACACTTCATAGAGCACAAGCCTAAAAACCGAGTAAAACAAATGAAAGGACCTACTTATCTAATAAGGGACTTTTCAGGGGAGACTATTCAATTAACGGAAATATTACTCAAAGATTGATTTAAAATTGAACGTGTTATATTTTAAAACAACGTTGTGAGATAATCCAAATCTTTGAATAAACTGGAAAAAAAAATTGCTTTAGTTTTAAGCTTGAATCTCCAATAACCAGGAAAAGACGCAAGAACCAGCGATTTTTCAAAAATTGGTTCATTATTATTTGGACAAGTGTTGCTTTTATCTTAGTATTGTCCTTCTGCATATTGTATCTTATAAACGTGACTTTTCCAAACCAGCCCTTGCAAATTTATTGGGGCAATGATACAGAGTAATCGATGATTGTGTGATAAGGGACCCGCGTATGTTTCCAATAAACTACCAATCAATACGACCCTGATAAGAGATTTCACAAATATTTCTCAATTGTTGACTCCTTTTAGAAACTTGGAAGTCAATATGGGAACTCTCACTCCCTTCTCTCTTGGCATTGTGTGAAAGTGTACCTCACATAATTTTGTTTTAGCAATTTCGGATATTGTTTTAGTTGTTGTTTGTTTGTTGTTGTTGTTTTGTGTTGTTACATCGGACCGACATGATTATGGTAATATTGACGATGTCCAGCTAATTATTTGCGATGGAAACCCTCAGATAAGTCGATGTAGAACTTCCGGCCCAGTGCAGCTCAACTGGAAGAACCCGCCACCGCCACCCGCTACGTCCGCCTCCACCCCCACCACCCCCTTGCAGTTTTCGCCCCGACCAAGACTCACTCGAACCCACAATAAGTGACCGCTTGTATGGCTAATAAGGAGTGCGAATCCCATGTCCGACTTGCCCAGCAAATTCATTGTCGGACAAGGAAATTTTTCATCTATTTTGTCCAGGGACAACTTATTATTTGTTGTATAATGCTATTTCATATCAAGAATTCTTTGTAAAAAGTTTATTTCTAATAAATCTATAAAACATATTTTGGGGGATTAACATTAGCAATGTCCGGCTGATGTGTCCTTGGAATTTGGTGAGGGGCAAATAGATTTTCAAAGCCAACTTGCCCGTGGACAAATAGAAAAAATAAGGATTTCCACAGCCCTGCATACGATTCTGTTTCCGCAGTTGAATCTTAGAAAAAATATTAATGTTTAAAGACTTCTTTCAAGAGGTTTTGTTTCTTCGTGATTTGGGTAATCTGAAATGACTTGGCGTAATGCAACATAAGATATCGTTATAATATTGCCATAAACACTTTGATGTATGCACAGCACGATACATATATTGCACAAATATTAAAATCTCAATAAAATATACATCATTATTTGAACTCCTTGATAACAGAAAGGCATGTAAAGTTTACAAATAAATAATCAATAGTATTAATCAATATGTAACTACAAAGTGACTTCCAACAAAATTTACGATTTTTATCAATTTACGCCTCAAAATAAATAAGTAAATAAAGTTAACATACTATGCCACTAAAATATGCTATCATCTCTGTCATAAGCGCATATTTTGCGACCAGCTAGCAATCTTCGAGCGCGACGATCTCATTTCTTTATTAAAATCGCGTAATGTCATTAAGAAAATGGCGCCTGACGGTGAAGCTAATTACAACTTACCGGATATACGCGCTGCTTTTGCGCCTTCCTTACAGGAGAGCGGCGAATCGCGTGATTATAACAAAACCTCAAGAAAACACATCTCTTATTAGTCTCTCCAGCTAGATTTGTCTTCGTAACCCTGCACTTTTATTGTAACTAGGAGCGAGGAAAGATGAAGCGAAAAAGAAAAAGAAAAAAAAAACTGGTAAGCGAAGGTCTTTCTTTTTCCTGGTTGTGAACAATTAACGTATTGTTGATTAAAGATTACCTTAATGGAAAACAACAATAACAACAACAACAAAACAACACAAAAAACAATAGGGAGTCCACTATTCCGTATGGTCTCATACAATAACTGTCAACAACAATTGCTTTGATTTCCAACCTTGTGTGGTCTCACACCGATATAAAAAAATGTGTTTTCTTACTACTACAGCTTTAAGATTAGAATTTCGCTCCAGTGTGACATTGACTGATGTAAGTTTTGCGTTTCTCCAAAAATGATTGGGAAGGTGTTTCGAAAATTATCTAAATCGGCCGCTCGCGTTTTTTAATTTTCGTAGGTAAGACACCCGCAGTGGTTGCTGGTAAAAAAACAAACTTGAGAAAATCATCTCAGTTACTAATCAGAAATGATTGTGTTTGTGTATAAAGAATGATTGACAGATCGGTGAGTTTATTGTTGTTCTTCTATACCATAATTTGACCATGAAAAATAAAATATGAAATGCAGTGGGTGGACATCTGCGGGATATGTGATTAGAGCGCTCTGGTTACAATTTTGCAAATTAACATGACGTAAGCGCACAATTCATTGACGTATGCACACATTTCACTGACGTATCCACACAAATCACTTACGTAGGCACCCAATTTACTCAAATTGTTAAAACCATAGCGCCACTTTCGAGCAATCCAGTGCTTTCCTTATGACAGGCCTTGTCACGTGGCTGATCATTCCGCGGGCATAGTTCGAAGCTAGGTTGTTGAACTTCAAATGTACACACAGTTGAATCGCTGCAGTTGTTTGGCTTGTTCAGAAGTTTTATCACATTTTGTTCATATGTACACGAATAGGGTTGAGCGACAAGTTCTAACAACTTTACAATTTGTTTTCCACTTAAAATTTTACATCAGCATGATATAACAAGGTTATTAGATGTAGCTGATGGGAACATAGTGTAGATTGTGATAAATGAATATATAAAACAGTTTTTTGTTTTTCAAAACTTTAGACAGTACAATAGTTTGGAAAACATCTAGATTTTTTTTCAAATTATGCATTTTATTAACCAACTCAATTAAGGTATCGCACGTGTAATAGACAATATACAGGATTTAAAAATTAACACAACTAATATGTTGTGTACTTTAATGTGGAAATGTAAGCCAAATTTTAAGAAAAATTATCCATCCAGTTTTGAATTAATGGATATGTTTTCTTTTAAAATTGACATTTAAGGTGTCTTTTTTAGAAGTATGCAAACACCAAATATTATGTTATATCCTCTTAAGGGAAATGTTTTGCTATTGAGTATCATTTGAAAAGAAATTTTAGCATTACACAAACAAACCAAACAAACTTCTTGAATGGTTTGATTCAAAATGTCCTAAATATGTAATTAATTGTTTTTTATGCTGATTTTCCTATTTTTCTGCTTACTGTGCTTTATAAAAGATAGCCAAACGATTTATTTCAGAGTTGCCCAATTGTTCTTTAAAATATTTTGGTTGATGCTGCAAAATATTAAATAATATGACCGCGTGGTTTTGCATTTTTCAGACTTTGAAAATATCAAGTTATAAATTTGTAATGAAATTTAGCACAAATCATTTAATTAAATTTCAATTACAAAAAACAAAATTAAAAACTACGCATGTTTATCCTTCATATGGTATATTAATGCAGATAAAAATGTCAAAGTGAAAAGGTAGGAGGACAGTTGACCATGCGTGCCCATACCGGGATTTGAGCCCTCAACCCCCAGTTTTAAAGCCTTTTAACCTACTTTTAATACTTTTCAATTGAAGGTGCAGCATTATATTTGCTAATCTTCAAAATCTTTTGTATGTGTTTAGAGAACAGTTTTCAGTTTACACATCAGTTTTGTGGAGTGTTGGTGGCAGTTATTGCCGAGGAGTTCCGAGTTCTGTTTATACTACACTGGCGGAAAAACGTAGCGAGAACTACCAGCTCAACTGTTTTTGGCATTATTTCTTCATAAACCCATACCTTAGTCTAATATAGATTATTTTTAACACTTCCTCCATTGTTGGACAGTGTACAAATCTTGAAAAGATAGCTCAAAATGTTCATTCTTTGCGCATATGATACTATTAAAGAACGGCTGAGGCAGGAAATGCATGTTCATGGTAGGCGGGATGGGGGACGGGCTGTTTTATGCTTCACTTTTCACATAGATTTAGAACATCAACAAAAAAAGCGCTTCGTGGATCTTTTTGGGAAACAATTATTAATGCATTAAATTAACTAAAAATAAATTGGGTTGTTAGAGAAAAATGGTCCATATTGGCCGATACTTCTGTTAATAACTAGATATTGCCTGTCATTTTTAATATTTTTCATCAATTAGTCCCGCGCGTGTCACGAGGTGGCATTCTGGTGTCGCGGAGTCACGCGGAAATTATCGAAGAAACCCGCTATTGTCAGTGCCCTTGAGTGGCCTAAGGAAACCTCTCGCATTCCCGTGATTAATTATCGGTTTTAATTAAGACCAGGCCATAATTCTGCGCCATTCTTACACTAAATGGCCCATTCAGCCTCGTTTTGAGTATTGAAAAACAGTCTCCCCGCCCCACCCCCACAATGCATCGCGAGGGTCAACTAATAACGGAATATGAAGGAAAATGTAAAGAATGATGGCATGTAGCAAATATTTAAATGGGAGTTGGAAGCAACTTGGTCACATTTATTCAAATTTGCATTTTTTTATCATCAATTTTGTAAAATAATGTCAAAGTGTCGCTGAACCTTATGGGGTGCATTGGTGAAATGGAAATTGTCTCCCTTGTTAGATAATATCCAAGGTATTCAATATTTTTAAAATTGATAAATGCACAAAGAATTAATACACAGAAATAAATAAAATTATTGACACATTATTGAACAATATGAACAGTGTATCTTTTTTGGTTGTATTTTTTAAACTATGAAAATATAATTTTGATATTAAAAATACTTCATAAAAGCTGTTAAATTTGATATAGAATTCAGTAAAATAGACTGAAAATAAAAACACAATGGTGAGTTTAATACAGCACAAATTTCAATGGCAAACAAATATCTTTAAAGTTGGTATCCGACAGTTTGACTACATTTTATATATGTAGAAATATCTGTAAATAAGAACGATTGGAATTTCTGCTAAAAATAGACATCGACGTCACAGCGGATGACGTGGATGTACTAAAACATAAATGGTCACATGGTTTTCTTGGTTTAAAAATAGCTAACTGTGCAGCGTGGCTCAGATAGGAAATACATGTTTGTAATGACGATTGTGGCGTCATGGTTTATTTTTCTGAAAGGTGTAGGACATCAATAAACAGCATTTTACAAGATCTATTAAAAAACAATGGTTTAGTACCAGATATAATGAAATTTTTTTTTGGTCCAAATTGTCGGGCACCACCTTTCAATAATACGAAGATCGATGCTTTAATGTGTGCTAGTTGCTTTAGTAAAATTCATGCCTGTAAGTTTATTGTGACAAACTATAATTTACTCTTCTGCACTGAAGATAAGACAAACACATTTTGTATATCCCATAATTCTCAATCAAACCCTATATTGTGGGTACATATTGAAATTGTCACATCAAGACGATTCTAATGAGTACCAGGTATATAGGAGCTGGATGAGAAATAAAGGATTTAGCAGGAGCTGTATATCCCATAATTCTCGACCAAACCCTATATTGTGGGTACTTATTGAAATTGTCACATTAAGACGATTCTAATGAGTACCAGGTATATAGGAGCTGGATATGAAATAAAGAATTTAACAGGAGCTGTATATCCCATAATTCCCAACCAAACCCTATATTATGGGTACTCGTTAGAATTTTCATATCGAGACGATTCTAATGATTACCATGTATAAAGGGTTTGGATGAGAAATCAAGGGGTTACCAGGAGCCGTATATCCCATATCTTTTAACTCAACCCTATATTGTGGGTATTCATTAGAATTTCATATCGAGACGATTCTAATGAGTACCATGTATAATGGGTTTGGAATAAAGAAGTCAGCAGGAGGTGAACGCCTCTTATTTGGGGCTGGTTTTAATACACTCATCGTCTCAATATTAAAACCCACATAATGGACCAAGCGAATAAGTATTCTCATGAAAACATATGTACACAATGATTCAATGTAGCCTGTTTGAATCGGAGTGCATAATATATGTATTTATGTGTGCAAAGCGCAATAATAGGGATCTGAAATTTTTCTTTTATATGAAAGTGTCTATCCTTAATCGGATATTTCCCAGAAGGCATTGCGCGTCATTGTTCATAGAATTTGAGAGAAAACTACTGCAGAATAAAGAATTTATGAATGTAGCAAAAAAAAAAAATATAATCCTCACATATTTTCCTTGATCTGGCTTAAGGCAATTAATGTCGAGATTCTTGTATGTATTTATACAAGAAAGTATTTTACAACGCGGAAGTAAAAACCTCTAAATCGATTACCTAATTCACAGAGGTGACTAAAATCGAGTGACGTCACTGTCCATACATAGAATGCTTTATCATTCAAAAATACGCTTAATTTTCGGTGTTCATGAATATTGTTTGTACCTAAAAGTGGTATCCAACGGTTTGGAATAAAAAAAAAATTATCAAATAACCAATAAAATCATTGTTACCTGAAAAGGTCTTGCAAAATGATGCTCATTGATGCCCTAGATCTGTGGAAAAAATGAAACATTACACACCAAAAGCCATTCCTATCTGAGCCACGCTGCAGAGATTATTTTTAAACTAAGAAAATCACGTGACAACTTACTATTGAGATCGTATTATATCGTCATCAAGGTAGTCCGCGCTGACGTCGGTATCTGTTTTCAGCTGTGATAACTTTCGTGCTTTTTATAAAATGAAAACAGTTTGCGCAATGTGGACTGTCTGATATATAGGTAAATCTTCTTCATTCAGACTAAAGTACATGAATAAGTTTATGCAGAAATTATGCATACATTCCCAGAAACCGTGGAAAAAAATGTTGCATGCATTTGGTGTAGGTAAACTTCTGGATACCACCTTTAGTCGGAAATATATATATATATATATATATATTTATTTATTTTGATATGAACAAACTGGCAGACAAGATTTTTTTTTAAAAATTTTAATCATTGTCATAGAACTAAAATACAAAGCCTTGATCAGCTCGTAAGCACAGTAACCAATACAGCGTGTTGTGTCTTCCTTTGAGAAATGACAACTAATTCTTTGGCGGCCTTATCAAATATTTATTTATTCATTGTAGCCAATTAGAACCTAACTGGATTGGAGGGGATTTTCAAACATGTCATAATAATGGATGAAGAGTCTTTTTTTCTGGCATGTGTGTAAACTGGTGTCGTGATGACATACGTTGGTTGTTGATGCAGTATTTGTCAAATGATGTTGTGGTTGTTGTTGTTGGAGGTGAAGCCGCGTTTTTTGATGGTGCTGTTGAATGCGTGTGTTAATGTGTGTGTGTGTGTGTGTGTTTGTGTGTGTGCGTGCGTGCGTGCGTGCGTGCGTGCGTGTGTGTGTGTGTGTGTGTGTGTGTGCGTGCGTGCGTGCGTGTGTGTGCGTGTGTTTAGTGAAAGTATGTTGTGATGTTTTTACTCGTTGCTGTCGCTGTTTAAATAATAGTGATGGCACGAAATTTGGCGAACAAAACGACCCGAAAAATAAAGAATACGAAACTTAAAAAATAAGATTGTTTTGTGGATCGGGATTGGGTCGGTGTGTATGTGTGTGTTGGGGGGGGGGGGGGGGGGGGGGGAGGAGGGGTGTTTGTAGCTGTAACTGGGTGTTTGAGGTCTTGTCATTATAAAGGGTGTTTGTTATTTTGTTCTGGTGAAAGGCTTCTGTTGCTGCTGCTATTGATGTTAATGTTGACGATCACGACGACGACGATGATGATGATGATGATGACTCGGACAATGAGGAAGACGATCGTAATTATGATGGTGATGATCATGATGATGATCATAAGGATGAAGTTGACAATAAGGATGATGAAATGATGATGATGGTGGTGATAATTATTATGACGACGACGATTATGATGGCGATGGTGTAATTGTTGATGTTGATAATGTTGTTGATTATGATGGTGAAGATAATTATGCTGATGATGATAATGATGATGATGATGATGATAATGATGATGATGTTGATGATGATGATGATGATGATGATGATGATGATGATGATGATGATGATGATGATGACGACGACGATGAACCAACAAGTTTTCCCTAACGTGATCGTAAACCACTCATCTAAGTGAGGTAGTGGGACTTATTTTCAGAATTTCTTTGCAGAGTGACGATAGTTGTATTTATTATTTAACAGCTTAACAACTTTTCCGAAAACAAACACACACAAAACTAACCGCAAAAAATAATTTTAACTGAAAATGGAACGAACCGCAGCTGGGACGAAAACGATAAATAAATCACACAATGACATAACAATGTGTTTGAATGGAACATAAAATGCAATTTATTTACGAAAACTGCGAACTTGTCTTAACGTTTAAATTTAGCCAGCTACTGAAATATTAGTCAAAAATGGCTGTTGCGTTGGCTGCTTGCGTGGTCATGTAGGTTTTAAGTAAAATAATATGTCTATTGTTTATTTTAGGTTTATCTTCAAAGCAAATATTCTTTAGTCACCCAAAGACGGCGTCGAAGCAGACATAGTGCTGCCTTCACTGTGTATTTAGTATATCGTGAACACCTGGCATGATACCAACTTTTGTATATCGTTTGTACTTGGCAATAGCCAAAATGGTTATGTCAATAAAAGTTTGAATTGAATTGAATTGATACCACACCTAGTAACATTATCCTGATATCGGGCCGACTAGTCGTGGAAACACAATTAGCGTTTGCAAGAGAGCCGTGACACGACCTTTTGCACGGCCTCTGTATATCGCGGTCCGGGTTTGAACCGTAATCATTATGGATGACGCTCTACTGATTGCGCTACCATGTCCGGTTAAAAATAGTAAGTATGTATACTTTTCGTTCAATTGACATCATAAGCTACTAATTGATTTAACTGACTTTGTGCCAAAGTTGCAATTATGTATTAAGATTTATGGGTAGTACCCGATTTCTGTTAAGTTATCGCCCCTTTATATGATTGATTAAATACATCGCACCGTCAAGTGTTTCAATGGCAAACAAAAATCCTTAAAGGTGGAAAAGTTTGCCTACATCTTATATTTGTAACAATATCTGTAAATAAGAACGTTTGGGATTCCTGCTAAAAATAGACATCGACGTCACAGCGGATGAAGTAGATGAACTAACAATAGTGGTCACATTGTTTTCATGGTTTGAAAATAGGTAACTGTGCACCGTAGCTCAGATAGGAAATACATGTTTGTAATGACGATTGTGGCGTTATGGTACATTTTTTCCGACAGGTGAAGGAGACCAATAAACAGCATTTTACGAGATCTGTTCAGATAACAACGGTTTACTAAGATGTATAATGAAAATATTTTTGTTCCAAACTGTTGGATACCACCTTTAAAATAATTCAGCAAGAATCATTTACAGAACAGAACAGAACAGAACAAAGTTTATTACTATTTACCCGTTGTAAAATGTGTTTTCCTAAATGTCGAAAGAAAGGGGAACATAAACAGGGTTAGAGATTATAAAACTTCTAAGTTTGAGTCAGAGACTTTACTCTTTTTTCTGATTGGCTGGATTCAAATAAAATTTGAAAACTAACCAATCAGATGTTTGAGATTTGTCTTTGTCTCAAACTCAAAAAAGTTTTATAATCTCCAACCCTGAACATTTTGTCGACAAAGGATATACTAAGTATACGGACACTATCGTGCAGGATATCATTGCGAATAAAAGGACTCGTCCACATTTAAACATTAACGAGTCGAGTTAAACAGCGATAATGCCGCTCTTTCAGTGATTTATGATCGTCTTGTGTACCTGAGTGCATTCCTTGTCAGGAATAACTGACCGTTAAAAAGGGGGTTAACGTAAATGTGCACCGGAAATAGAACCATAGACATATTGGTGACGTGGGGGTCGGTGGGGTGGGTGAAAGCGTATATTAAAAAATGTTTTGTGACAGTATTTGCAATTCTGAAGATAAATATCAACTGATTTGTTGCAAAGAAAAGCTGCAACATTGCAGAATTATGAAAATGCTATGCCCAATGCTATGCCCAATAATGTACTGAGACCGGAACTGAGAATTGCATTGGAATTGGGCGGTGACACTATAACCAAAAAATACGGTGTATGTTTTCAGGGGATTATAACTGCCTTAGCTCATAGATTCTTTTTTACGAATAACATGCATTGTTAATCAGAACATGTATTGGCCTTTCACACCATATATGGTCATTTGGGGTGACTAAGTTTGTTGTTAAATTGCTTCCAAAGTTGCAACATTTATTAGATAGCGAACAACATATTAATTTAGTGTTGTGTAACCTTAAACGTACTCTTTCAGTGTGTATCAACTCTACTCATGTTCGTGCTAAACACTTAAATGGTGCTTCTCGAAGGTTTGTATAAATCTAATGCATGTAACAATTTCTTGCCTCTGTCTTGGTGTATTTAGACCTTATGTCTGCCCACACTCATACTTTAGTCTAACAAACATGTTGAACAGTACCTTTAATGTAAGGACAAATCGCGAAATATGTCGCCTTTAAGGTCAATTATTTATAAATCTATAAGCTGTTTGGGGATTAATGGTAAAAATAGATAACCTAGACGATAATGTAACGTCATCTAAAAATTGAAAGATCACGTGGTTTTCTTAGTTTAAAAATAACTTCCTTTGCAGCGCAGCACGGATAGAAAATACAAGTTTATAATGACAAAGGGGGTGTACTGCTGTATATTTCACATGAATGTGGGCGCCAATAAACAGTCTTTCGCGGGATCTTTTAAGGTATCAGTAAATTATTTAATTGCATGCGAGGACAAAATTAGCCCAAAGTGTCTGAGTAGATCACTTGAAATCTGTTACCAACACAACATTTTCCTGTATATGCTTCCTTACAGAAATCGGCTTTCATAGAAAATAGGCCCTTCAATTGTTTTGTATTGCCATCTTTTTTAACTTATTAACATTTACTATATAAATGTTACCAATCTATATTTTTACTAAATACCGTTTCCCTTCTCTTACATTAAGTGCAATTTCGCTCAAGACATTTACGGAATTTTACAATTTTAATAATATATTTTATGTTTTTAAACTCTCTTGTTTTCGTTTTTGTTTGAATATTTTTTTTATTTTGGCTCAGTGTGGCCGTTTATGGTATATGTTTGCCGTGAAAACACAAATAAATAAAAGCAATTCTCTTGTTTGTTAAGTATTAACACATCGGTAAGTTTGACACATATGAAACGTTGACGTTCAAACAAACGTAACAGGGTTTTTTTAAGGTGCTATCAGACAGTTTTGACCAAAAATCTTTTTTTATTAAACAAACAAATAAATCATTGTTACCTGAACAGATCTCGCGAAATCCTGTTTATTGGTGTCCTAAACGTATGTGAAAAGTGAACCATAACGCCACAATCGCCATTTAAAAAAAATCTATTTCCTATCTGGACAACGCTGCACTGTTACTTATTTTTAAACTTTGAAAGTCACGTGACCACTCATGTTTTAGCTTATCCACGTCATTTGCTCTGACGTCGATGTCTATTTTTAGCAGGAATTCCTATCGTTTTAAATTATAGGTTTGGAAAGAATAAACACTTATAGAGCTGATTAACGAGTTTTTCTGTCTAAATTTGAGATACTGTTTATAATTGTTTAAGCGTAGACTAAAGTGTGTGTGTTTTTTTCCGGCAGAAGATATGCACAAATACCCCAAATCAAACAGAGGTCAGATATTGTTACATAAATTTGACATGGACAAACCATCTAATACTACCTTTAATTCGCCCTGCAGTTGGAAATGTCTGTTTTAATTTACTTTCCCTTTTTAAAGCTCTCCTAACCCACACAGGGTTTCAAACAATTCGGGAAATAATCATGTTTAATTTTCTGGAATAAAATTTATTCAAAACCGTTTTTAATAATTACATACTATGGGACTGATTTTTCAATTTTTATTCTTTATTTTCTTTGACCAAAACCTTGACAAGGTTCCTTAAAAATCAAATATAGTCAAAATAGTCATTAAATCAAGTTATTTACAGCCCGTTCCATTAAACCAGATATTTTTTTTACTGCGAGACTTTATCCACGTGATGAAATTTCTCATTGAAAATTCATAGAAATTTTCATGTCAATTAACAACATAATAGTCATCAGCGTAGCTAGGCATGATGGACCCATCTAACTTACATTTTTAACTTAAACATGAACGTAAGTTACGTTCACAAGATACGATCAAACTAAGTCCGTCTTACTAAACTTGAGTTCGTCACTTTTCGTACGTTTGCAATCGAAAGTCACGGGCACCGGAAGTGAAACGAGAACTCTTCAAAATGAAGAAATTTTCGCGAAATGCTGTCACATTTTGACAGACGACCTATAATGTTTTCAGCCGAATGAAGTTGAAGAGAGGGAAAAAATGGACGAAAATAAAAAGGAGGAGCAACTGTTACGCTTAATTTTCTGCGTGATCGTAAGTTACAAAAGTTTAGTATATAATATACGCATAACTTAGGGTTAAATCTTGCGTACGCTAGAGGAGTAAAACGGGCCCGATATGTGTACGCATGGTCACTGTGGGCAGAAACAGGGAAATGTGATGGGGGTATGGCGTGGAACTTTCTTTTTTCAACGGAAAAAATAATCTAGCTTGATCGTAGGTGGTAAATCATCCAAGTTTAATTTACCCAGCGCAGCGTACACGCTGCTGTCAAACGACGCCATTGTTCATGTTTTGTGCGAACTGCATTTTAGGCGTATTTTTCTTCCGACTTCCGGCGAACACAACGATCGTGATTTCAGTAAGAATCATTGCACCAGATACATCCAAGGGATGATTGTCCCGAGGACGGAATTACCTGAAGAGTTCCGATTGCTATAGAAATGTTACTTAATCAATTAAGTAATTTTGCACATTTTTGTTCATGGTGTCTTTAGATCTTTACTTCTTCAAACGATAGTTATAGGCAGATTGTACGTGTTTAACCATATAAATAACCTAATAATACGACCCTATATTTTAACCTATTGTAAAACATACAGGAATGGCAACACTACGGTCACCAGAAATATGGCCCTATATTTTAACCTATTCTAAACCATATAGGAATTGCAGCATTATGGTTCCAGGAAATATGGCCCTATATTTTAACCTTGTGTAAAACATATAGAAATTGCAACATTATGGTTCCAGGAAATATGGCCCTATATTTTAACCTTGTGTAAAACATATAGGAATTGCAGCATTATGGTTCAAGGAAATATAACCCCATATAATTAACCTTGTGTAAAACATAGAAATTGCAACATTATGGTTCCAGGAAATATGGCCCTATATTTTAACCTTGTGTTAATCATATAGAAATTGCAACATTATGGTTCCAGGAAATATGGCCCTATATTTTAACCTTGTGTAAAACACATAGGAATTGCAACATTATGGTTCCAGGAAATATGGCCCTATATTTTAACCTTGTGTAAAACATATAGGAATTGCAACACTACGGTCCCCAGAAATATGGCCCTATATTTTAACCTTGTTTAAAACATATAGAAATTGCAACATTATGGTTCCAGGAAATATGGCCCTATATTTTAACCTTGTGTAAAACATATAGGAATTGCAACACTACGGTCCCCAGAAATATGACCCTATATTTTAACCTTGTGTAAAACATGTAGAAATTGCAATATTGTGGTTCCAGGAAATATGACCCTATATTTTAACCTTGTGTAAAACATATAGGAATTGCAATATTGTGGTTCCAGGAAATATGACCCTATATTTTAACCTTGTGTAAAACATATAGGAATTGCAACATTATGGTTCCAGGAAATATGGCCCTATATTTTAACCTTGTGTAAAACATATAGGAATTGCAACATTATGGTTCCAGGAAATATGACCCTATATTTTAACCTTGTGTAAAACATATAGGAATTGCAACATTATGGTTCCAGGAAATATGACCCTATATTTTAACCTTGTGTAAAACATGTAGAAATTGCAATATTGTGGTTCCAGGAAATATGACCCTATATTTTAACCTTGTGTAAAACATATAGGAATTGCAACATTATGGTTCCAGGAAATATGGCCCTATATTTTAACCTTGTGTAAAACATATAGAAATTGCAACACTTTGCCCTCGTAAATAATAGCTATGAGCCGACAAATGAAGCTGCAAGAGGTGCCAAATATACTCAAACACACACACACCGTGCGTGCAATATAAACATTATATGTCGATAATAGTTATTTATATCACAAAATAAAACTGAAAAGGCAAATTGATATAAAAAGGGTTATTATACCCTACTGGATAAGATGGGAATGAAAATCAATTGAAAGTGATTCACTGTGCTGATTTCTGGGCGTGATGCTCCAGATCGTACTATTGCTGTAGAAAATATGTAACTAGAATTTTAAAATACAGAAGACAGGATTTTAAAAAATTAAAAGTATATTTTTACAACCGCATTAATATTTATGTACGTAATGGAAGGCGGGTGTGAGACAGGCATGGAGATGCCGTGGATGGAATGTAAGCATACTGAGGAATGAAAATAAACGGCGAGATCGTAAGAATATATATTCCACGCATATAATGGTGCATAGTGTTTCATAATGGTGTGTGGTGTTTCCGCTTTATTGTTGTTCATAAACACAATCCACACGATAAGATTTTGTCAAAAAGTGTCATTAAGCATTTTATACAAATAAAAAAATATTATGGATAATAGTAAGCAACACAGAAAGTCATATGGAGTCATTTGATTACGATGTGCCATTTACACAAGAAATGTGTAACAACGTATATCTGTTTTTGATGTGTGTGTTGTTTTTTATAATTCTCGCAAATATTTGTTTGTTTAATGTTAGAATATAAAATTAGAAATCGTGTATCAATATATTGTATAATCTTATCAATATAACCGATGGGCTTTAATTAGTTATATTAATTTAATTAATAATATAATAATTTATCAATTTAGTTAATATAAATAGTTAAATACATCGATGCGACGTAGTGCTGACCATTCTTGCGACGTCCAACTATAGCGATGTGTCAAAAATAAATCCTATAATTATGTATAATATTTTCACAGTAAAGTACAATAATAGCTTAACGTTTTTAATTCGTATATTTCAAAGTAAGATATAAAGTCTTATAGTAAAGTTAACTAAAATTGAAGAAATAAATAAACCACATTACGGTAGTAGCTATAATGGTAAACAATGTGTACACGTATAAACAATGATGTTCTAACCAACAGCAAACAGTAACAAAATGGACACTTACCTGTCAGAACAAGAAAAATTGGCACAAGGGCGATCCTGCTCATTTTGGGCTTCATTTTCCTCTAGTTTTCGATATTTTATTTTCTCAGGTATGACGATCACAGCTTTCGACAAAATATAATCTCAACCACGTGCGTTTTCTTATCAAGACGCGGATCAGCTCCGAGGATTCCGAATATACAGAGTATCGTTTTGTCTAAGTTCTACCTTCAACTTGCGTCGCCTCTGATACTTTCCAATTCCGGTGAAGTAAAATATAGGAATTTTCTCTTCGGCACTTTTAAACGAATTATTTTTCTGATTTTATTTTGTTAATTTCGGTATGCATTTAATAAATCATGTTAAATTACTTTGTTTAGTCTTTGACCAATTTTGTGTAACCCGTTTGAAGAAATTAGTAAAGCTGTTGTTTAGCTTATTTTATCTATAATCCCTTTTTCTGTCGTTAGTTATTTGCTGGTGAAAGCGAGTGAACAATTCCAAACCAGCTAGTCCGCCTGCTGTACTGTCTAATATCCTGATTCGACTACCGAAGTTTGTGTCGCTGGTCCGACTTTTAAACTTCGATCACGTGACTTTGAGTAGCGCTGTGGCGAGAATGGCGTTATAAGTCAAAAATTCACGGTGACTTTGACAATGGCGCGCTGCTTTGGAACCACAAATAATAAGTGCTAATTGGATTCGTTGAGGCGACCGACGCTGATTGGCTGGTTTACACGCGGTACTCTCCCATTCATTTTACCCGCCTACAGTTTTATTTTCCCTATATCATTTTTGTCTCCCCGCGTATGAAAAAAAAAAAGTTGTCGTCTGCAATCAAAGCCCAAATGAGACATCAATGTGTAAAAGTGGGCTATAATCAACAAGCTGTCTTCATAAGTTACCACAGTTTTGCAACTTATAGACTGAACATATGGGTTCGAGGCTATTTTTCCGGACCTGTATACTTCATTTCCCCGCTGTATTGACATTGTCACGTCTCAGCTTATTTCGAAATGGGAAGGTGTGTTTTTCTAATAAAGAAAAACGTGCAGAGATAAAGGTGATATATAGCTCTCGAGTCTTTAGTAGATTGGCATACATTTGTTTATTTATAGCTTCAACTTCAAATGAGGGATATCTTTAAACTGTTTGAGTCAATATGATTAGAAGATTATTTATATTTGTAATGAAATATAGAACATTTGTACAGTGAGCAAGGATATGGATTTGAACAGAAAATTGTTGAGAAATAACTCTAATTTTTACCGTAAACAGAAAACGCTTCGATGATTGGCTAATACGATGGGGTCACGTGAACATTTCGTGTGCAATCATTTCCGGTTTTTGCGTCATTTTATGAGTCTGATACAGCATATGGAAGTAATTAACACCCACCCCCTCATCACTCCCTTTTAAAGCAACCTCCGTTTATTCGAGTTGATTTGTTATTACGTTGGTACAATATCAGATTAAATATGTGCTACACCCATTTTCATAACAACAAGATCATGCGTCAATCAATTGATTGCTGAAAACCACTTGATAGCCATAGGACAAGTACACACAGAGGTCACTTAGTACACATTCTTATTACATTATTTGATATTATTAATTCAGATAGGCTAGTATTCACCAACCATTCTTAAGTCTGTTTTTTTGCCCGACACTTTAATTTTGCTACTTTGAGCTTAAAATTGCATTGAAACTTCTTAGTTGTTGATATGAAAGTTGTGACTTGGGCTTAAGTTATGACTTAGACTTAAGAATAGTTAGTGAATACGGGCCTTTTTGCCATGAAGGTTAAGAATACTTAAAATTTAAAATATAAGGGTGGTTGTTGGGTAATTATGAATTGGCAAGAGTCGCTAACATTATATGTATGGGTGGTTATGCGTTCTGTGTAGTATTTATGGATGTGTGTTGTATGTGTCATAAAAATCAGTATTTTCAGTTAAATATACTAAGGAATGTGATTTGTGCACTTTTTTCATATACAATCCTATTTCAGTCCACCTAAATTAACAGTATATGAGTAATTCGCCTTTCTTGTAATGTAAAACAATGCCTCTTTTGGGACATATATTGGTGTTGGGGACACCACATGAAAATAAACAAAACAACTTAAAATCAAAAACTTTTTTATTTTAAATAAGTTAAAACATAGGTTTAAATACCTAATCCAATGCTTAAGGCACCTTTTAGGACCAGTTAAGAATATGTCTTTTAAAAATATCAACAAATTAAATAATAAATGTCATGTATAGTTAATTGTGTAACATCCGAATTATTAGATATTGCTGGCCGGTTTGGTTCAATCAATCAATACTTGGTTTTATTAACCCTCGCCCTAACTATTGTTATAGGACGAGCATTAATGTTTAGAAGTTTAAAATAAAATATCACAGTTAGTTTTATTAATGGCGTGAGCGTTGCCTTTTGCCATGAAGGTCAAGAATTCTCTAGACTTAAAGGATAGTTATTGCGTGATTATGAATTGGCAATAAGCTCCTAGATAAAATGTATGGGTGTTTATGTGAAGTATTTGTACGTGTGTTATGTATGTGTCATAAAAGGATATAAATTTATTATTATTTATTATTTGTGCACTTTCTTTTTCTCTCTCCACAATTAAAGAACAGTGGCTTGGCCAATTGAAGGATTTTCGCGGCTTTGGTCAAAGCGTTTGTAATGAAAATCAAGGGGTATATGAATAATTATTGATGCAATTTGTAAGTAAATTGTCTGGTTTTTGATGATTGTCTTTCAGTATTTAATTACAGTGTTGTTTTATAACACTTATGAAATTGATTGGTTTAATCAACGTCAAAAATGGATCTGTCCGGACTGAGAATTGTCCGTATCCCATGTTAGGGGAACCTCATAAAGATAAACAAAACAATTAAAAAACCAAGCAACGTTGCTGTTTAAAATAAAAGTTTAAAAAAAAAGTTTAAATCATTCTACCGGATGCTTGTGGCACCTTTTTAGGACCGGTTAAGAAAATGTTGTTTTTAAATCAATAATTTAAATAATAAATATTATATACAGTCCCAAATGTAAGTTGTTCCCGGCATGTCCCAAGTTACAAACCTGGTTGGTTCTTCATTCACAGGGGTTTATATTACAACCCGTTGGAAATGTATGAAACAGATTTTACAGTTTGGGAATAGCTTTTCAGTTAGCATCTGGGTTTTTTCTTTTAACTTTCCGCCTGTCAATTTAATTAATGAAGATCTAATTAACAGTTTAATTTTGAAGTCTTAAAAACAAAGCAATCAGACTACAATTCTTTAATCTGGTGTCAGTTAGTTGCCATCACTCCAGTAATTAACATATGTGGCGCCGGGTGGTGAAAAGTTTCATGAACGTGTGAAATGCACAACCACCGGAAACAAAGGGCACGGCAGACAGCATTCTATACATAGCGTGTGACGTCACTACGTTAAAGTCATCTCTATACTACGACTCGTAACTCACCCAAAATTTGAGATTTGTGCCTACATAAAAAATAGTCCCGCGTAGGAAATACGTTCAATTATAATATTCATTTAATTAAGATAAATGACTAAACAACCATATTCTAATGCCTTATTCTATGTCCAGAAACTTTTTAAGTCTTGATATTTATAGATAAATGGAAAAAAATACGATGAGCAAATTTTGCTACTTTCGCTTTCGTTAAACAGTAATATGTCCATTATACATAGCATGTGACGTCACTACGTTAAAGTCTGGACCGTTTACAAAATTTAGTTCAAAATGTTTGCATGAAACATATTTTAACAATTAGAATGTATAAAAAAATGCCAAAATAATCTGTTGTATACCTCTTCGTACTTGTTTTGTTCATTTAAGCAATCACTTCCGTATTCATAACTGCAATGTTGAAGAACTACTTTACCCACTATACACCGAGTGCAATTACACAGGTCATTTTGACCGTGTGTTGACGCAACGGGTCATTGGGCTGTAGGGGCAATTAATTAGTTCTAGTTACTCGGCGAACCTGTTTTGTAGCGATCGAGATAGAGCTAATATACAGAAATAAGGACAAAACCAAGGGACAAACAGGTAAGTTCTACCGAACCGATGAGTTCTAGTTATCCCATGTTTGAGCGACCGAGGAAGTTATTGTATTTCATCGTATTTTGTCCAGGCTAAATTTTAAGACAAACAGTTTTTGTCATATCTTCTACACTGATTCGTTTCATCAATGTTATTCTCCGACAATAACTGGGTCATTGCGCTTTTGATAGCGACCTAATTTCGTCATAACCTCATATACAACCCGTTTTGATAATAACCTAATTTCAAATTAAAATGTTAATTAAGTTATGCCATCGTTTCGTTGAAACCGATATTTCAATCATGGTCTTAATCGAGTTTTACAACAGAACACATCTGTATTGTCATCAAATATTTACAAGCATCAGCTACTTATTCGATAATTAAATTTCAATTAATAGAAGTCTGTTTCAAATTATCTCGCTCAACTGCAGCGTATTTTTCGCCGTATGACCTGTAGTTCGTCAGAGACATTCCTCAACTACAATCGGTTTAAAATTACGACCGATAATCGGTTGAAATCGGCTGAAATCGGTTACCATTTCGTTATCGATTTGTTGATCGGTTCCTTATCGCAAACTTGTGACCAAATTACAAGGTGGTACCCGACAGTTTTACCCCCAGTTCTGTCCCTCATATATCAAAATGAATAATTGGACCATAAACAGCTCACAACAAATGCTGCCTAATGATGTCCTACATCTGACATACACCGGGCCTGGTAGCGCAATCGGTAGAGCGTCGGCTCCAGGTACGGGAGGCCCCGGCTTTGATCCCGGGCTGCAACATACCAAAGTCGTTAAAAATGGTAGTGGTATAGCTCCCTTGCTAACATTCAACCAAATATTTCAACAGTTTATTGCATTAAAACACATGGTGTTTTACAGCAAGTCAAATACATGTAAGGATAATATAAGGATAGTTCCATGACTGGTTGGCCAGGTGTCAGGATAATGTGACTGGGTGTGGTATCATGTCATGTGTTCACGGCATGCTATACACAGTGAAGGCAGCACTATATCTGCTTCAAGTGGACACTGTCTCCAGATAACTGAAATACTGTTGGTGGGACGATAAACCCAATAAACACATCTGACATACATATTTATTTTGATGAAAGCAAGATCTATACGACTGATCAATAACGTTCCAAAGTTTGTATACCACTCAAATCAACTCATTTACAGTAATAATTGATTTTTGGTGTTATATTGTCTAACAATATACCCATTATTGATACTTCTTATTTAAAAAAAAAAACAACTATTAATATACTACATAGATATATTTAATGCTAGCATCATAATGGGTTTGATTTTTTTTTTCATTTTGATAAATACGCAGGTGTTATGTCAATAGATATTATGATTATCTTGTGAATGTAGATAATCGCTGATACGAACATGACAAGCCATATTATAAATTATGAAACCATTTGGAAAAATGTTACAATATCGACATAATAGTATATCGTTCCTAATGTGAATTCATTAGCTGAAACATGCATAATGCAGCTGTATTACTGTTTAATGTATTTCTCTGTATTTTTCTGTGAATGACATTTACACATTGTGTTCTGTTAGACTTGGCAATACATGTGAGCGAATTTATGCCAATAAACATATTATGTTATGTTATAATGATATAACGTGATCTCAAAAGTGGTCACGTGATTTTCTTAATTTAAAAAATAGCGATCTCTGTAGAGTAGCTCAGATAGAAAATACATGTCTGCGTTGACGAGTACGGATTTATGCATCACTGTTCACGCAGATCTAGGGCATCAATGAACAGAAGCTGACATTACCTTTTCAGGTAACAATGACTTATTTGGTTATTTGAGAAAAATATTTGGCCGAAACTGTTTGATACTGCCTTTAAGGAGTGGTAACGTTATCCAGAAAGTGGCTCAAATCATTTAACTTGCGGTGCACCGGTGGTTCTACCCAGACGTTTGTCTGGGGTTTTCCTCCACCAAAATACATGTAGCTGGAAGTCGCTATAATGATCATAATTGCTCACTGTGTTGTATTTAAAAGAACATGAAAAACAACAACAAACAAAACAAATCGTTTACGTTTAATACCATCGCGATTGGTGGGGATCTATAACTGAATGAGTTTGGGTCAGAAACCACCAAAATAGCTGAAAGTCGCTATAAGGATTATAATTGCTCACTGTGTTGTATTTAAAAGACCATGAAAAACAACAACAAAACAAATCGTTTATGTTTAATACCATCGCGATTGGTGGGGGTCTATAACTGAATGAGTTTGGGTCAGAAACCACCAGAATCCACCCAAATAGCTGAAAGTCGCTATAAGGATTATAATTGCTCACTGTGTTGTATTTAAAAGACCATGAAAAACAACAACAAACAAAGCAAATCGTTAACGTTTAATACCATCGCGATTGGTGGGGGTCTATAACTGAATGAGTTTGGGTCAGAAACCACCAGAAACCACCAAAATAGCTGAAAGTCGCTATAAGGATTATAATTGCTCACTGTGTTGTATTTAAAAGACCATGAAAAACAACAACAAACAAAGCAAATCGTTTACGTTTAATACCATCGCGATTGGTGGGGGTCTATAACTGAATGAGTATGGGCCAGAAACCACCAGAAACCACCAAAATAGCTGAAAGTCGCTATAAGGATAATAATTGCTCACTGTGTTGTATTTAAACGACCATGAAAAACAACAACAAACAAAACAAATAATTTATGTTTAATACCATCGCGATTTGTGGGGGTCTATAACTGAATAAGTATGGGTCAGAAACCACCAGAAACCACCAAAATAGCTGAAAATCGCTATAAGGATAATAATTGCTCACTGTGTTGTATTTAAACGACCATGAAAAACAACAACAAACAAAACAAATAATTTATGTTTAATACCATCGCGATTTGTGGGGGTCTATAACTGAATAAGTATGGGTCAGAAACCACCAGAAACCACCAAAATAGCTGAAAATCGCTATAAGGATAATAATTGCTCACTGTGTTGTATTTAAACGACCATGAAAAACAACAACAAACAAAACAAATAATTTATGTTTAATACCATCGCGATTTGTGGGGGTCTATAACTGAATGAGTATGGGTCAGAAACCACCAAAATAGCTGAAAGTCGCTATAATGATCATAATTGCTCACTGTGTTGTATTTAAAAGACCATGGAAAACAACAACAAACAAATCGTTTACGTTTAATACAATCGCGATTGGTGGGGTATATTACTGAATGAGTATGGGTCAGAAACCACCAAAATAGCTGAAAGTCGCTATAAGGATTATAATTGCTCACTGTGTTGTATTTAAAAGACCATGAAAAACAACAACAAACAAATCTTTTACGTTTAATACCATCGCGATTGGTGGGGTATATTACTGAATAAGTATGGGTCAGAAACCACCAAAATAGCTGAAAGTCGCTATAAGGATTATAATTGCTCACTGTGTTGTATTTAAAAGACCATGAAAAACAACAACAAACAAAACAAATCGTTTATGTTTAATACCATCGCGATTGGTGGGGTATATTACTGAATAAGTATGGGTCAGAAACCACCAAAATAGCTGAAAGTCGCTATAAGGATTATAATTGCTCACTGTGTTGTATTTAAAAGACCATGAAAAACAACAACAAACAAAACAAATCATTTATGTTTAATACCATCGCGATTGGTGGGGGATCTATAACTGAATGAGTATGGGTCAGAAACCTCCACGCTAAAGAGCGTTTAAGGGAGGCAATTATTCAGGGGAGATAACAGAGGTTATTAAACAGGACTATATAACTGAATGAGTTTGGGTCAGAAACCAAATTTAGTTCATCAGACTTGTCTAAAAATCCATATAAGCTCATTGTTGCTCAAACTGTTAGACGAATAATTAACTGCATCTAAGATTTTATGTTTTTAGAGATTTCATGACAAAATTCAACTTAAATTTAAATTTATACGCGTTAAGTTGTATCTTTGTCATTATTGTGAGACATAGGAAGAAAGTGTTAACATCATCTGTGACTTTTTTGTTGAAATAAAATCCAGTTTCCGTTTTTAACCTGAATTTAACCTTATATCACTTTGACAATTCACACTTTAATTTGTAAACATTCACGGCGGCCACATTGGGGGATCACTCTGGCTCCACATTATTTCCGTTTCTGTTTATAGTATTTAACCAAGTTGAAATGTCAACTAAAGATAAATGTGCATTATTTGACAGTTTGGTAGCATCAATACCAATCTATGGAGCTGAAGTGTTTGGTTATTTTAATTGTAAAAAGATTGAACAAATACACTGTAAATTTTTGCGTAAGGCGTTATGTGTTAAGAAAAGTACAAATCTTCATGGACTATATGGAGAAACCGGCAGATATCCTATGATTATAAGAAGGAAAATGGTGCTCCTTAATTATTGGTTTAAAATTATACGAGGAGAAAATAACTCATCAATAAAAAATACGTATAATCTTCTACGCAGCGACGCTGATAATAATAAACACTATAATGGTTTGAATTGGGCTTCAAATGTTAAATCTTTATTGCAAGAACTAGGAATGACAGATATATGGATTAACCAAAACAACAAAAACAGAAGACATATCCTTATAATAAAACAAAGACTTCTTGATCAATTTACTCAAACATGGCACGATAACATAACCAACTCAAATAGGCTTGAATCATACAGGAAATACAAACAAGAATTTAAAATGGAACACTACTTGAATAGCATACATGTTAACAAGTATCGAATCAGTCTTTCCAAATTTCGTCTTTCATCACATGATTTAGCTATAGAAACTGGGAGGCATCATAACATACCAAGGCATGATCGAACATGTCAAAATTGTAACATGAATGTAGTAGAAACAGAGTACCACTTTTTGTTAGTTTGTTTGAGCTGACAATTGAAGCTGCAAGATGTGCCAAATACACTCAAACACACACACACCGTGCGTGCAATATAAACATTATATGTCGATAATAGTTATTTATATCACAAAATAAAACTGAAAAGGCAAATTGATATAAAAAGGGTTATTATACCCTACTGGATAAGATGGGAATGAAAATCAATTGAAAGTGATTCACTGTGCTGATTTCTGGGCGTGATGCTCCAGATCGTACTATTGCTGTAGAAAATATGTAACTAGAATTTTAAAATACAGAAGACAGGATTTTAAAAATTAAAAGTATATTTTTACAATCGCATTAATATTTATGTACGTAATGGAAGGTGGGACCGACAGGGAGATGGAATGTAAGCATACTGAAAACGCAGAGATCGTAAGAATATATATTCCACGCATATAATGGTGCATAGTGTTTCATAATGGTGTGTGGTGTTTCCGCTTTATTGTTGTTCATAAACACAATCCACACGATAAGATTTTGTCAAAAAGTGTCATTAAGCATTTTATACAAATAAAAAAATATTATGGATAATAGTAAGCAACACAGAAAGTCATATGGAGTCATTTGATTACGATGTGCCATTTACACAAGAAATGTGTAACAAAGTATATCTGTTTTTGATGTGTATGTTGTTGTTTTTTATAATTCACGCAAATATTTGTTTGTTTAATGTTAGAATATAAAATTAGAAATCGTGTATCAGTATATAGTATAATCTTATCAATATAACCGATGGGCTTTAATTAGTTATATTAATTTACTAAAAAGTATAATTATTTATTTATTTAATTAATATAAATAGTTAAATACATCGATGCGACATAGCGCTGACCATTCTAGCGACGTCCAACTATAGCGATGTGTCAAAAATAAATCCTATAATTATGTATAATATTTTCACAGTAAAGTACAATAATAGCTTAACGTTTTTAATTCGTATATTTCAAAGTTATATAAAAAGTCTCATAGTTAACTAAAATTGAAGAAATAAATAAACCACATTACGGTAGTAGCTTTAATGGTAAACAATGTGTACACGTATAAACAATGATGTTCTAACCAACAGCAAACAGTAACAAAATGGACACTTACCTGTCAGAACAAGAAAAATTGGCACAAGGGCGATCCTGCTCATTTTGGGCTTCATTTTCCTCTAGTTTTCGATATTTTATTTTCTCAGGTATGACGATCACAGTTTTCGACAAAATATAATCTCAACCACGTGCGTTTTCTTATCAAGACGCGGATCAGCTCCGAGGATTCCGAATATACAGAATATCGTTTTGTCTAAGTTCTACCTTCAACTTGCGTCGCCTCTGATACTTTCCAATTCCGGTGAAGTAAAATATAGGAATTTTCTCTTCGGCACTTTTAAACGAATTATTTTTCTGATTTTATTTTGTTAATTTCGGTATGCATTTAATAAATCATGTTAAATTACTTTGTTTAGTCTTTGACCAATTTTGTGTAACCCGTTTGAAGAAATTAGTAAAGCTGTTGTTTAGCTTATTTTATCTATAATCCCTTTTTCTGTCGTTAGTTATTTGCTGGTGAAAGCGAGTGAACAATTCCAAACCAGCTAGTCCGCCTGCTGTACTGTCTAATATCCTGATTCGACTACCGAAGTTTGTGTCGCTGGTCCGACTTTTAAACTTCGATCACGTGACTTTGAGTAGCGCTGTGGCGAGAATGGCGTTATAAGTCAAAAATTCACGGTGACTTTGACAATGGCGCGCTGCTTTGGAACCACAAATAATAAGTGCTAATTGGATTCGTTGAGGCGACCGACGCTGATTGGCTGGTTTACACGCGGTACTCTCCCATTCATTTTACCCGCCTACAGTTTTATTTTCCCTATATCATTTTTGTCTCCCCGCGTATGAAAAAAAAAAAAGTTGTCGTCTGCAATCAAAGCCCAAATGAGACATCAATGTGTAAAAGTGGGCTATAATCAACAAGCTGTCTTCATAAGTTACCACAGTTTTGCAACTTATAGACTGAACATATGGGTTCGAGGCTATTTTTCCGGACCTGTATACTTCATTTCCCCGCTGTATTGACATTGTCACGTCTCAGCTTATTTCGAAATGGGAAGGTGGGTTTTTCTAATAAAGAAAAACGTGCAGAGATAAAGGTGATATATAGCTCTCGAGTCTTTAGTAGATTGGCATACATTTGTTTATTTATAGCTTCAACTTCAAATGAGGGATATCTTTAAACTGTTTGAGTCAATATGATTAGAAGATTATTTATATTTGTAATGAAATATAGAACATTTGTACAGTGAGCAAGGATATGGATTTGAACAGAAAATTGTTGAGAAATAACTCTAATTTTTACCGTAAACAGAAAACGCTTCGATGATTGGCTAATACGATGGGGTCACGTGAACATTTCGTGTGCAATCATTTCCTTTTTTGCGTCATTTTATGATTCTGATACAGCATATGGAAGTAATTAACACCCACCCCCCTCATCACTCCCTTTTAAAGCAACCTCCGTTTATTCGAGTTGATTTGTTATTACGTTGGTATAATATCAGATTAAATATGTGCTACACCCATTTTCATAACAACCAAATCATGCGTCAATCAATTGATTGCTGAAAACCACGTGACAGCCATAGGACAAGTACACACAGAGGTCACTTAGTACACATTCTTATACATTATTTGATATTATTAATTTAGATAGGCTAGTATTCACCAACCATTCTTAAGTAAGAATTGCTCAAGTCATGGATTTCAATCAACAATAACCTAATTATGTATTTTGCTACATGTCTGAATTTCTGCTTGACACGTTAACTTTGCTACTTTGAGCTTAAAATTGCATTGAAACTTCTTAAAGATGTTGATATGAAAGTTGTGACTTGGGCTTAAATCATGACTTAGGCTTAAGAATAGTTAGTGAATACGGGCCTTTTTGCCATGAAGGTTAAGAATACTTAAAATTTAAAATATAAGGGTGGTTGTTGGGTAATTATGAATTGGCAAGGGTCGCTAAAATTATATGTATGGGTGGTTATGCGTTCTGTGTAGTATTTATGGATGAGTGTTGTATGTGTCATAAAAATCAGTATTTTCAGTTAAATATACTAAGGAATGTGATTTGTGCACTTTTTTCATATACAATCCTATTTCAGTCCACCTAAATTAACATTATATGAGTAATTCGCCTTTCTTGTAATGTAAAACAATGCCTCTTTTGGGACATATATTGGTGTTGGGGACACCACATGAAAATTAGCAAAACAACTTAAAATCAAAAACTTTTTTATTTTAAATAAGTTAAAACATAGGTTTAAATACCTAATCCAATGCTTAAGGCACCTTTTAGGACCAGTTAAGAATATGTCTTTTTAAAATATCAACAAATTAAATAATAAATGTCATGTATAGTTTATTGTGTAACATCCGAATTATTAGATATTGCAAGCCTGTTTGGTTCAATCAATCAATACTTGGTTTTATTAACCCTCGCCCTAACTATTGTTATAGGACGAGCATTAATGTATAGAAGTTTAAAATAAAATATCACAGTTAATTTTTATTAATGGCGCGAGGGTTGCCTTTTGCCATGAAGGTCAAGAATTCTTTAGACTTAAAGGATAGTTATTGCGTGATTATTAATTGGCAATAGGCTCCTAGATAAAATGTATGGGTGTTTATGTGAAGTATTTGTACGTGTGTGATGTATGTGTCAAAAAAGGTTATAAATTTATTATTTGTGCACTTTCTTTTTCTCCCCCCCTCCCCCCCCCCCCCCCCCCCCCCCCCCTATACTTTACAGTTTCAGTCCACCTAATTAACATTGTATTATTGGCTCGCCTCACTGTAGTGTAGTACCGTGCCTCTTTTGGGACATATATTGATGTTGGACAATTAGAGTAAAGCATGCCACAATTAAAGAACAGTGGCTTGGCCAATTAAAGGATTTTCGCGGCTTTGGTCAAAGCGTTTGTAATGAAAATCAAGGGGTATATAAATAATTATTGATGCAATCTGTAAGTAAATTATCTGGTTTTTGATGATTGTCTTTCAGTATTTAATTACAGTGTTGTTTTATAACACTTATGAAATTGATTGGTTTAATCAACGTCAAAAATGGATCTGTCCGGACTGAGAATTGTCCGTATCCCATGTTAGGGGAATCTCATTAAGATAGACAAAACAATTTAAAAACCAAGAAATGTTGTTTAAAATAAAAGTAAAAAAATAAGTTTAAATTATTCTACCCGATGCCTATGGCACATTTTTAGGACCGGTTAAGAAAATGTTGTTTTTAAATCAATAATTTAAATAATAAATATTATATACAGTCCCAAATGTAAGTTGTTCCCGGCCTGTCCCAAGTTACAAACCTGATTGGTTCTTCATTCACAGGGGTTTATATTACAACCTCTTGGAAATGTATGAAACAGATTTTACAGTTTGGGAATAGCTTTTCAGTTAGCATCTGGGTTTTTTTTTCTTTTAACTTTCCGCCTGTCAATTTAATTAAGGAAGATCTAATTAACAGTTTTATTTTGAAGTCTTAATAACAAAGCAATCAGACTACAATTCTTTAATCTGGTGTCTATTAGTTGCCATCACTCCAGTAATTAACATATGTGGCGCCGGGTGGTGAAAAGTTTCATGAACGTGTGAAATGCACAACCACCGGAAACAAAAGGCACGGCAGACAGTCGTCGATGTGGACTGTTTGAGCGAAAATGTGCGAAAATATATGGGCTGTAGGGGCAATAGATAGTTTCCACATCAGTGAAAATCCCTTATCTTGGCAGCCATCTTTGATGGTAACTTCAAGGGATTTTCATATGAATTGTATAGAAGGATAAATTTTATTTTCTTGTCATTTCTTCATTTGTGATCCGAAAATTAAAAGCTACACACCGTTAGAAAGCTCTTGAAATTTATATTTTATGAATACAATATTTTTACAATTGATAAATGCAAACAAAATTAATACACATAAATAAATAAAACTATTGGCTCATACTTAAAACAAAATGAATAGTGTATCATTTTCGGTTGTATTTCTTTAACCTTTTAATTATCAAAATATAGTTTTGATATTTAAAATACTTTATAAAAGCTGTTAAATTTGATATTAACTTCAGTAAAATATACTGAAAAATAAAAACACAGTGGTAAGTTTAATACAACACGTATTTCCCGATTTCGGCCTGCATTAGCTTCTGCCCACAAAGATGGCTGCCTTAAACTGCCTTATCAGTGTCGATGACATCACGTGGAAACTATCTATTAATTAGTTCTAGTTACCCGGCGAAGAGGTGTTCTAGCGATCGAGAAAGAACTTATATACAGAAATAAGGACAAAACCAAGGGACCAGCGGGTATGTTCTACCGAACCGATGAGTTCTAGTGATCCCAGGTTTGAGCGACCGAGGTAGTTATTGTATTTTACTGTATTTTGTCCAGGCTAAATTTTAAGACAAGCAGTTTTTGTCATATCTTCTACACTGATTCGTTTCATCAATGTTATTCTCCGACAATAACTGGGTCATTGCGCTTTTGATAGCGACCTAATTTCGTCATAACCTCATATACAACGCGTTTTTGATAATAACCTAATTTCAAATTAAAATGTTAATTAAGTTATGCCATTGTTTCGTTGAAACCGATATTTCAATCATGGTCTTAATCGAGTTTTACAACAGAACACATCTGTATTGTCATCAAATATTTACAAGCATCAGCTACTTATTCGATAATTAAATTTCAATTAATAGAAGTCTGTTTCAAATTATCTCGCTCAACTGCAGCGTATTTTTCGCCGTATGACCTGTAGTTCGTCCGAGACATTCCTCAACTACAATCGGTTTAAAATTACGACCGATAATCGGTTGAAATCGGCTGAAATCGGTTACCATTTCGTTATCGATTCGTTTATCGGTTCCTTATCGCAAACTTGTGACCAAATTAAAAGGTGGTATTCAACAGTTTTAACCCCATTTCTGTCCCTCATATATCCAAACAAAATTATTAGACCATAAACAGCTCACAACAAATGCTGCCTAATGATGTCCTACATCGGACATACACCAGACCTGGTAGCGCAATCGGTAGAGCGTCGGCTCCAGGTACGGGAGGCTCCAGGTTCGATCCCGGGCTGCGACATACCAAAGTCGTTAAAAATGGTAGTGGTATAGCTCCCTTGCTAACATTCAACCAAATATAAGGATAGTTCCATGACTGGTTGGCCCGGTGTCAGGATAATGTGACTGGGTGTGGTATCATGCCAGGTGTTCACGGCATGCTATACACAGTGAAGGCAGCACTATATCTGCTTCAAGTGGACACCGTCTCCAGATAACTGAAATACTGTTGGTGGGACGATAAACCCAATAAACAAAGTGAAGGCAGCACTATATCTGCTTCAAGTGGACACCGTCTCCAGATAACTGAAATACTGTTGGTGGGACGATAAACCCAATAAACACAGTGAAGGCAGCACTATATCTGCTTCAAGTGGACACCGTCTCCAGATAACTGAAATACTGTTGGTGGGACGATAAACCCAATAAACAAAGTGAAGGCAGCACTATATCTGCTTCAAGTGGACACCGTCTCCAGATAACTGAAATACTGTTGGTGGGACGATAAACACAATTAACACATCTGACATACATTTATTTTGATGAAAGTAAGATCTGTATGACTGATCAATAATGTTCCAAAGTTTGTATACAACTCAAATCAACTCATTTACAGTAATAATTCATTTTTTGGTGTTATATTGTCTAACAATAAACCCATTATTGATACTTCTTATTTAAAAAAAAACAACTATTAATATACTACATAGATATATTTTAATGCTAGCATCATAATGGGTTTGATTTTTTTTTTTCATTTTGATAAATACGCAGGTGTTATGTCAATAGATATTATCATTAACTTGTGAATGTAGATAATCGCTGGTATGAACATGACAAGCCATATTATGAATTGTGAGACCACTTGGTAAACTGTTACAATATAGACATAATAGTATATCGTTCTTAATGTGAATTAATTAGCTGAAATATGGATAATGCAGCAGTATTACTGTTTAGTGTATTTCTCTGTACTTGTCTGTAAATGCCATTTACACCTTATGGTCTGATAGACTTTGGCGATCTTTGTGATCGAATTTATGCCAATAAACATGTTATGTTATGTTGTGTTATGTTATAATGATATAACCTGATCTCAAAAGTAAGTGGTCACGTGATTTTCTTAGTTGAAAGAATAGCTACCTCTGTAGCGTGGCTCAAAAAAGAAAGCACTTTGTGCATATGATGTATCTGCAATAATACTCATGATTTATTACCCTTAAGATAAAATATGTAATTGTGCTAATTTTAAAATGATAATCTTAACAGTTTCTTAATTACACAGCAAAACACTAATACACATCAAAATTATATACCACTGGATTAAAATAATATCCAACGTTGCTGATCACTTCATGATAATTTCTAGTGTACAATTTTAAAAATGTCAGCACACGTTAACCATCACGCCGTTAATATAATTACGCTGAGATATTTATTTTTAACCCCCTGTAAATAATGCTCGCCCAATAACAATAGTTAAGGCGAGGGTAAGTAAATCCAAGTAGTAGTAGTAGCGTGGCTCAGATAGGCAATACCTGTCGGCGTTGACGAGTACGGATTTATGCTTCACTGTTCACGCAGATCTGGGGCATCAATGAACAGAAGCTGGCATTACCTTTTCAGGTAACAATGACTTATTTGGTTATTTGAGAAAATTATTTGGCCCAAACTGTTTGATACTGCCTTTAAGGAGTGGTAATGTTATCCATAAAGTGGCTCAAATCATTTAACTTGCGGTGCACCGGTGGTTCTACCCAGACGTTTGTCTGGGGTTTTCCTCCACCCAAATACATGTAGCTGGAAGTCGCTATAATGATCATTATTGGTCGCTGCGATGTATTTAAAGACGACAAAAAATAACAACTAACAAAACAAATCATTTATGTTTAATACCATCGCGATTGGTGGGGGTCTATAACTGAATGAGTATGGGTCAGAAACCACCAAAATAGCTGAAAGTCGCTATAAGGATTATAATTGCTCACTGTGATGTATTTAAAAGACCATGAAAAACAACAACAAACAAAACAAATCGTTTACGTTTAATACCATCGCGATTGGTGGGGTATATAACTGAATGAGTATGGGTCAAAAACCACCAAAAACCACCAAAATAGCTGAAAGTCGCTATAAGGATTATAATTGCTCACTGTGTTGTATTTAAAAGACCATGAAAAACAACAGCAAACAAAACAAATCGTTTACGTTTAATACCATCGCGATTGGTGGGGTATATAACTGAATGAGTATGGGTCAAAAACCACCAGAAACCACCAAAATAGCTGAAAGTCGCTATAAGGATTATAATTGCTCACTGTGCTGTATTTAAAAGACCATGAAAAACAACAACAAACAAAAAAAAATCGTTTACGTTTAATACCATCGCGATTGGTGGGGTAAATAACTGAATGAGTATGGGTCAGAAACCACCACGCTAAAGAGCGTTTAAGGGAGGCAATTATTCAGGGGAGATAACAGAGGTTATTAAACAGGACTATATAACTGAATGAGTTTGGGTCAGAAACCAAATTTAGTTCATCAGACTTGCCTCAAAATCCATATAAGCTCATTGTTACACAAACTGTTAGACGAATAATGTACTGCATCTTACATTTTATGTTTAAGAGATTTCATGACAAAATTCAACTTAATTAAAATTTATACGCGTTAATTTGTATCTTTGTCATTATTGAGAGGCATAAGAAGAAAGTGTTAACGTATACAATCATCTGTGACTTTTTGGTTTAAATAAAACCAAATTTCTTTCATTTTCACATTCTTGTTCTATGCCTGAATTTAACCTTATATCACTTTGACAGTTCACACTTTAATTTGTAAACATTCATGGCGGCCATATTGGGGGATCACTCTGGCTCCACATTACTTCCGAATCTATTTCGTGGAAATGGCAGAAGTGTTCCGTGTGTGGCGTATATACATGTCATATTTATGAGCATGCGCAGTTCGGAGATATGCTAGGTTGTTGCGCTAAAAACACATTAAATAGTTTATTCTCCTAGGACGATCATTTCGAAGACAGAATGTTAGCATATAATCTATAGATCAAGTGCAGTAATTTATTTCTTAATGCATTGCTGTTCAACAAATTCCAAGTCGCTTTAAAATTTAAATGGCGTATACCACATACCAGTAAAAGAATAAATCATTATCCTGTTGGTACTGATAAATTAAAGATGGTATCCAACAGATTGAACCAAATTTTGTTTCTCAAGCAATCAAATAAAACCCAAGACCTAAAAAAGATCCCGCCAAAATGTCACCTATGTGAAAAGTAAGGTATTACACCCCACTTGTCATTTCAATATTTTTTTTCCCGATTTGAGCCATTCTACACTTGGCGTTTGTTAAACTTAAAACAAAAACAAACAAACAAAAACAAAAAAAAAAAACAACAAACAAAAAAGAATATAAAAAACCAAAAACAAGACCTGATCGCTAATTTCGAGAACACAGTCATTATTCGGGTAATTCACTAGGACTTCGATATCTATTTTTAGCAGAAACCCCATGAAAAAGATGTAGATGTCCTTAGTAGAAGACATCACTGAAGGGAGCAAAGTAACAGACAGCCTAGTTGCCAACATCATGCATCTTTTTGCTGTAAGCGCGAGATCTCTGTGGCGCCTTGGATATCAAACATCCGTAATCTTTCTTGATGATATATTGCATGCGTATTGTCTACCAGAAATTTCATGGACGTGCGTTATTCATGGCGCCGTAGAAAGCATTAAACGTGCGCTTTAAACAAGAAGATGAATGTGCTGGGAACAAGACACTCTCTTACAAGGTCAGTTTATTACATAACCAAGAAGCACTCATATGGTAGCGCAATAGGTAGAGCGTCGGCTCCAGGTATGGGTAGCCCCAGGTTCGATTCCGGGCCGCTACATACCAAAGTCGTTAAAAATGGTAGTGGTATATAGTGATGCGCCGATGAGCGGAAGATATCGATTAGCGGCGTGTAAAAGCTTCTCGATGTCGATAATCGATGTCATTCTCTCGTAATTGATTAACAGAAAAGTGCGGACGCACTCCAAATAAAAGTACGGGTTCCGTCTTTTACACTTATTCGGCCGTAAAGGGAAATCACTCTGAAAATTAAAATGGCGGCCCGTGAGATTTACGAGCATATAAAAATAGAAAGCAAGTGAAAAACTTTGTATTTTGTCCTTAAACACCAAAATTTTGAAGAAAGTGGCAGCAAGTACACTATAATATCGAGTAATTACGTAAGCTACTAATCAAAATCCATTTGAGAACGTAGCACCGCGTAAATTAATAAACCAAATATAATCGGTCACAGTGAAATCGCATCGGAAGTGGCAACCGATTCCAACCGATGATCGATCATGATTTGCAACCGATTTCCCAACACTAGTGGTATAGCTCCCTTGCTAACGGTCGAGCAAATATAAGGGTAGTTATCTATGATAATCAGGATAATGTGACTGGGTGTGGTATCATGCCAGGTGTTCACGGCATGCTATACACGTTGAAGGCAGCGCTATATCTGCTTATAGGGGACACGTCTGCAGATAATTAATAAAAACTGTTGGTGGAACTATCGATAAACCCCATAAACAAACAATTAACAAGAAAGTGTAATGACTGATAACTCTGCTAAGAGGATGGGAACGATAATCTCTCAAATTTTCATTATTCTTTGTTGTCTTCTAAATATTTTTTGTTATTGCAGAATGCAGTGTTAACTTCGGTATACTCGGTTTCTTTTGCGAAATAAGACCTTGCCAAGAAGCTGCGAATTCCTATTAGTGCATGCTGCACATTTTTACAATTGCAAGCTACTCTAGCTGTTTACCAGGGCATAATCGATTCTTTTCCGTGGTGTAGTGGTAGAGCAATGGCTTACGGAACAGAAAGCCCTCGGATCAGGAATGTGTTTGAATGTTATTTCTTTTCAAGCATTACTTCTTTTTTAATAAAAACAGCGAAAAAATATTTATTTATTTATTTAAAGAAACAACAACAACAAAACAACAACAAATATATTGATCAATAAACCGGGTATAAACCGCCAAGCAAGAAGGCTCTACCATGGACATAATCAAAGCTTTTGAACTTGTTAAAGATGTGGAAAGCTCGGTTAGTAAAGCCCGTTAAAACTACTATGACACAGTGTACGAAAAAGCTTCACAAATGTCAGACATAGCTGGCTCAGATGGTCTGCAAATGCCACGCTGGTGTGGTCGGCAGACACAGAGAAATAATGTACCAGCAGAGAATACTCAACAGTACTTTAGGCGTGCGATATTTTTTCGGCGTAGCTGTCTAACCTCACCTTTGACCTACTTACAAATGCTGACTCAAGGCTAGCCTGAATGAATATCAGAGCGATTCCCATTGGTAGAAATTCCTAATAGCATCATATACCGTAGTGTTTCTAATAAACGTCCTCGGGGTGGCGATATATAGTTATTTATACAGGTATTTAAGTCATAAACAAGTCTATATCAATGAGTGACATTAATGAATAGTCTCCCCTGAATAACCCCTAAATGCAAGTAGGTCCTTTCATTTGTTTTACTCGGTTTTTATGCTTGTTCTTTTTGGAGTGTATGTTGACTTCTTTGACTTTCAAGTTAACCATCATCAACAAACACTTCCATTTTCTTTTTTAAATAACAAATCTCTATAAGTATTTAAATGGATTTTAAGCTTATATTTGTGCAAAAGAAATTTTACCGTTTGTAACTGCAAAATCTACAAAAGAACGGGCGATAAAGTCCAAGAATTCCGACTATAAAGGACCTACCTACTCTTTGGAATACCTCGGATATTAACAAACAAGGGAGATAATTTCCAGTTTACCAATGTACCCCATTTCTTACAGTATTATTGTATAAAGTGTATAAAATGTCACTTGATCCTACATTTGTTTAAACATCATCTCTGTCATATGCCGCAAAGCAGACCGTTCACTTCCGGCACGATCTAACTACTTTGTAACTTTAAGTGCCTATTACGTGAGAATTATGAGGCGCAGATGGAGCGAGCGACTAATTTAAAAATGTACACCATTTTCATGCCATTCTTCTCACAAATTTATATTCAATAGAAACATAAACACGATAAAAATGAGTAAGTTAATGCTTCACAAACGCCGCATAGCCTTTTAAAAGAAATTTCTTTTTTTTTTCTTTTTTTTTTTTAATCCGACGCCGTTTGTCTTTTTAAAGACATTTCTTGTATCCTTTTGTGGACTCACTATCGCAGCAGTTAGAACTACGTTTTAAAGGTAGTGTCCGAGAATTTGGACCAAAAATATTTTCATTATACATTTTAGTAAGCTATTGTTATCTGAACAGATCTCGTAACATGCAGTTTATTTGTGCCCTACACCTGTCGGAAATGTGAACCATAACGCCACAATCGTCCTTACAAACAAGTATTTCCTATATGAGCCACACTGCATAGGTAGCTTTTTTTAAACTAAGAAAACCATGTGACCACTAATGTTCTAGTTCATCCACGCCATCCGCTGTGACGTCTATGTCTATTTTTAGCATGAAACCTAATCGTTCTTATTTACAGATATTCTTAAATATATAAAATGTAGGCAAACTGTCGAATATCACCTTTAACACTGTGACGGAGCATTGTGTTTGCTTCCTGGCAACATGTACGAGCCCTACAAGGACAACATTGCCAATCTTTTTTAGTTTTACCGTGATGACATACCTGACTCGGACAGCTTCTACCAAAAAATCAAATTGTGGGCAAAGCGATGGCAAAACAGTGAACATGAACACCTAACTATCAGTGAAACTTTAAGTCATGCGTGTAAACGCATGTATCCAAACATTACGAAAATATGAACTCTTTTGTTACTAACGTCCGTGACAGTAGCCAGGTGCGAACGCTCAAAATCGTCTCTGAGATTTATTAAACATTCTCACTGAAGCACGATGGGACAGCAGCGTTTTTCCGCGCTCCGATACTACGGTTCTGTCACCGTGACATTAAACTGGACATTGGACAGTTGTGCAAGGAAATATCCTCGGCGAACGCTTCTCGTGGACCCGTTGTCAGTATAAAAATATGACTTTGTTATCCAGTTCTGAAACCATAATTACTTATGTTTGCCCACCATGCACTTATTGTCAGTCCGGTCTAATAACCTCTGTTATCTCCCCTGATTTATTGCCTCCCTTAAATGCTCTTTAGCGTGGAGGTTCGAATTTCATTTTCATTGGAGAGCAAATCAAAATGTCAACAATGGCAGAAAAGTTGTAAAACTCGACTGAAAAAAAGAGACATTATTGTTGTGTGTGTCGCAATTACCGAGGAGAGTTGGCAGAAGGACGCCACCCTTCATAGATTTCCAACTGACGATAAACTGAGAAAACTGTAGATAAGTCGACTTAAAACAATGAGCCAAATTTCCACTTGCAATCTAAAGATTGATCTTTTTAGATTGATCGACTTAATTCAGGGCATATTCTAGAGGGAAAATACACCAAGGAGAATCCTATACCATGCAGATTTATCGTAGACATCAAAGTTTCAAAAGTGGGTGGGGAATTGTGTGTGCATCATTCACGGCATAATCTAAACTCTAAAGCGTCTCAAAGATGTAATTGTTTACAGAAAATGTATAATCTATGACAGGGGCATGCCTATGCGACTTTTGAGTTTACGCACTATTCCTAGGAGAGTCGGAGAGCATGCCCCTCTCCACCTCTTTCCCCTTATCCCCTACCCACGAAATTTCTTTTTTCCATAGAACGCGTAGATGCCTTTTGTGGTGGGTGGAGGGCTCTCACTGTCTCAGTACAAAGAATTGTCTAAGTGCAGGAAGAGGGGTGTTATTAGCCGGTATTTTTGCCGATACTGTGCAGCGACATTTCTATCATTATAGCACAGGGGAACTTATGAGGTGCCCAGGGACTGAACCCGGCCGGTTCATTATACTGACACCGACGAGTCAGGCGTAATGGTGTCCCCTAAGCCCTGAGCGTTAGGATGGAAACCACTACTACCAACTTTGAAGTCTTTGGTTTGACCCCGCCGGGGTTCGAACCCACGACCTCCCGATCGGCAAACCGACGCTCTACCACCTGCGCTAAGTGCAGGAAGAATAAAAAATACGTCAAACAGGATTGCAGCAGAATGTTTAGAATTTGGAAAAATCCTTAAATTACAATTTAAATAATGAACAAAACTAGCTGATAGTGCCTAACCCGACTAGACGATTATTTTTATGCGCTTTATGACGCTTTTATTGTTTCATTTTTTGGAAGCAACTGTACGCACGTGCGTAAGTGCGTAAGCCCAGGCACGCCCCTGTATGACAATGTCGAAAGATAAAAGAATAATCGATGCATTTATTATTATTCAAGTATAAACAATGGCTGCGATTAATAGGTTATGCAAGCAATTCGAAACAAAGACCATCACGCGACGTTAACATCAGCGAATTTGCGCAAAGGTCATTAACAGTCACACCTCTAGTGCATGACCGCAATAAAAACAATTGACGGTCACACATTGACTTTCAGGTTTTGTTGAGTGGCCGCTTATTTCATGTCAATTAATGAAAGAATTGTCAGTTTAAGATGACCGCTGATTGGACGACAATTAAAGAACAAAGTTAATTTCGATAAATTTTAGTCAATCATAGATACGAGGGAACTTGTAAGTAACAAACACTTCGCAGTTGTGTCTTATATCAACCGTTTGTCAAATAATATATATATATATAATCCGATTCTGATGAAAATTCAGTCTCTTCAAACAAGACAAACTGTAATGGCTTTCGATGTGTAAATTGCAACCGTTTTGTTACAGCAAGAATGCACGCTATCCAGTGCGAAAGATGCAATGCCTGGCAGCAATTATGTCTCTAATATGGAAATATGCAATTCATATATGGTACGAAAATTCCCAATTCGGTACGACTATTCCCGGTACGAGAATGTAGTGGTACGGCTGTTCCGGCAATCTGATCACCTCGGCCTTTATGCTATGCAAGAGACCTCTGACATAATAAGGCGCCATCTTGGATCTACTTTGTGTGTCTTAGTTTTAATACTGGGTATTTAATGTTGACTTTTCAATTTTCCGTAAATCATATAGATTGTATTGATAAAAAAAATCGTTGTTATTGCAAGATATACTCAACTAAATGATATATATATAATTTGTTACTTTCTCGCGAACGGACACTGTTTCATAACTCAGGCGACGCACTTTGGTGTATTCTAGAGCTATGTACGAGGTGTATTTTACGAACCATACGGAAATACCCGAAGTTTTACGATTGCTGTTCCGGCAGCCGACATGTGCAAGACCATGCTTCCCAATTTTTATGTCAATTCGTATATTATGTGATAATCATCAGAGATGAAATTCACAAAACAAAATTGTGTCAACTATGTATTGACATGTTATGTCTGTATTTGTATATCAGAACAAAAAGACAGACGGATTTAAAAAAGGTAATGCTAAGCCCTTTTTCTTATTTTAAAATTAAAACATGCAATGTTTTAGTGACCTGGAAAAAGAATGACTGTTTTGTTTAGGGGTAGTTTTAGTTCAACTGCAAAACTAAAACTGCAGTATAAGCACGTTGTAATATGGAACAATGCTATTTTTTAAATGTGTTTTCCTTAGGGAGGGAGAATCATAGTATTGCACCACTTTCTATTTGATCCCATTTTTTTCTCAACAACACAATGTACCAATATATCTAAGTATCTGCAAACTGTGATTTGATGTGTCAGCCATTGACATACATTTACTGGCTAGATAGTGACACAGTTAACTTAAAATGTATTTATCATACACTGTTGTTTGAACAGATCTCCAGATAAGGTGCGTATCAGTGTATTTGAGTCATTTAAAAAGACGAAATACAAAAAAATATTTCACTTCTAGACGTAGCAGATACACCCAGAAAAGCTTATTTACATAACGTTTTTTTATACTTGTGTGTAACCTATTTGATAATCTATTTTGTTACAAAAAATGACTGGTGAAGGTTATCGTAAATGCCCCAATCAGTAGCACAATGAAATGTCATCCTCGATAGGTTACTGTATTTAACCAAAGTAAAAGCCCAACAACGCACTTTCTTCACTATGAAAATGCAGTAGACTCTATTCGAGCAGTTTCAAAATTAAAGGCTAAAAAACACACACTTTTGTTTTATTCAATTATTTGAAACAAAACATTTAAATTTCTTTACTTGATTGTTATTGTCTTATGGAGTTTTTACTCATTTCACTACAATTCTTATCTGGAGTTTGAAGAGTTGTATAAAAATATACTGTTTCAGCTGCTAATACAGGAGTTGATATTCATTTTACTTGGTTTAAGTTATAGAAAAGAAAATAATTATCATAGACTGTTGTGAAAATATACTTAATTACACTTTATTTTGGTTTTAAGATGCTGATAATTGTCCTAGATTGCCATAATTGTAAGATTATCTATAAAGGACGTTACAAACAACCCTCCTTCGCGTTTAATGCTGTCTTGTTCCTCGTCCAATTTAATTTCACTTAATGTCCATATAGCAAGCTTTTCTAACCCTCTAGCGTGTTATTATAAGTTCCGGACGATTCCCTGATGCATGCGCCCCTCTTTATCTAAGAAAGTCTTTAAGTTCACGGACTGATAGTTTTGAAAATTTGCACAGATCACCGATTTCAATGTTCTCAGAAGTCATCTTGTTTTGTTTGTTTGCCTACCGGAAGTTGTACGAAAAACGAACGATAACTCTACCAAGGGAGATAACAAGGGTTATTAAACAGGACTTATATCGAAATATTGAACAAAACGTCTCCCAAATATAGCAAAAGAACTTAGGACAGTATGAAAATAAATGATTTTAGCAAGCATTTATCAATGTTGTTAGTTCTGGTTGACAAAACATGATTAAAAATTCACGCCACCACCCTCTCCCCCACCACCAACACTCTAACCAGAAATCCTGGATGCACAAGTGCGAGGCACCTATTACATAAAAGCACTATTCTTCAGCGCAGCGCAAATTTGTACCAGGGTAATAGATAAGAGAAACTTAATTTAAAGTATAACAAAAGCTGTAGCTTCAAGCTTTTTTCTGACGAAGTGTTAGCTTTTTCTCGTCGCTGTACTTTACCCAGCCAAACTAGACACGTACAGCTATTATGTCTGTACTTAGAATTTTCCTCTTTGTGTTTTTAACTAATAGAGCCAAACTACACGCAGATCCTTAGAATTATAATCAGATTCTGGTATTTTTGGAATTCCAACCAGTATAACCAAAGCGAACGTAGATCTATAACGTTCTAATAATATACTTTGATTATATTTTTAGTCAACAATCAAGTATACACGTAGATTTCTAAGGTTCTAACAATATTTTCTAATTATTTAATTCAAATCAATACAAGTTATATTGCTAAATGAGACGGCCATGATGGTAAAATGTCGCGCACCTAAGTGAAGTAGACATTTAGATAAAATTAGCAAGAAATATCAGCAATGTTAAAACAGACCATAATAATTCTAATACATGTACACAGGCAACATTAGGACAATAAGTGTTTGTTTTTTTGTTGTTGTTTTTTTTTACTTAATGGCCATATATGGAAAATGGTCTTGCCCCTTGTTGCCATGTTGGTGAGGGATTTCAATTCTTTTACCACAATTCATGGAGGGCCACCCACGAAACATATATACCACTTATTAAAGTTATAACTCTTTAAGTGTCTGAGAAGTTTATGTTTATTGGGTTTATCGTCCCACCAACAGTATTTCAGTTATCTGGAGATGGTGTCCACTTGAAGAAGATATAGCTCTGCCTTGACTGTGCATAGCAAGGCGTGAACACCAGGCATGATACCACACCCAGTCACATTATCCTGACACCGGGCCAACCAGTCATGGAACCACCCTTATATTTGCTTGAACGTTAGCAAGGGAGCTATACCACTACCATTTTTAACTAACGTATGTCGCGGCTCGGGATCGAACCCGGGGCCTCCCGTACCTGGAGCCGATGCTCTACCGATTGCACTTCCAGGCCCGGTCTCTGAGAAAATTTCCATTTTTTTTTTTATATAACCATCTATGGAAAATGGTCACACCCATGGCGACCAAATTAATGATGGGTCACAATTATTTTAACGATTTATAGCCAAGGCCACTCAAGGAATTTGTTCGCAGCGACCAATTATGATCATTATAGCAACGTCCAGCTATTCTGGTGGAGGAAGACCCCAGACAAATGTCTGGGTAGAACCACCGGCGCACCGTAAGTCAGCTGGAAGACCTCACATTAAGTCTTTCGCACCGACCGGCACTCGAGGACTCAAACCCGCGGGGTGAGAGGCTAAGCAGTCAGAGGAGTATCAAGTCGGCGACTCTACCACTACGCCACGGGCGCCCCTCCAAGGCATTTCAGGGGCGTGCCTGGGCTTACGCACTTACGCACGTGCGTACAGTTGCTTCCAAAAATTGAAAAAATAAAAACGCCTAAAAGCGAATTTAAATCGTCGCCTAACCCGGGTTAGGCACTACCAGTTAGTTGTCTTCATTATTTAAATCCATGTAATTTAAACCTTATTCTAAATTCTAAAAAATCTTCTGCAATCCTACTTGCCGCATTTCTGTCTTTTCCCTGCTTCTAAGACAATTATTTCTACTAGACAATGAGGGCCACCCCCTCCACCCCCGAATGCATCTACGGCGTTCTATGAAAAAAAATCCGGATGGAGGAGGGGGTGGGGGTGGGGGGCATGCCCCCGGACCCCCTATTAATAGTGCGTATAGTTAAAAGTCGCCTAAGCACGCCCTTGAATTTGTATACTAAATATCCAAGCTCCAGACTTGTACTTTCTGACAAGAAGTTGTTTTTTTTAAGTTTCCTGTCAAAAAAAACCCTGGAAAATAGCCACGCCTCTAGCGGCCATGTTTTTGACGAATCAAATTTCTTTGAGCAACTTTTCGTTCTCCTTGCCTGCTGAAGCTTCTGACAAAGTTTGGTTGAAGCTGGCACAGCGGTTGCAGATCAAATATCATTTTTAAAACGTGGACGGACTCGTGACGCCGGACGGCGGGTGATCACAATAGCTCACATTAAGCGAAGGTTCATGTTAGCTTAAAACGTAGATCTATAAGGTTTATAGTGTTGAATTTAATTCTTGGGTTTCCAGGCAATATTATCAAAATACCCGAAGATCTGTAACATTCTTATAATATATTTTTATTTTTAGGTTTCCATGTAATATTATTAAATATACTTAGATCGATAAAATTATAATATTTTTTATATATATTATTAGGTTTCCAGTCAATATATTATCAAAATACACGTAGATCGATAAAATTCTAATAATATATTTTATTCTTGGGTTTCCAGTCAATATATTATCAAAATACACGTAGATCGATAAAATTCTAATCATATATTTTATTCTTGGGTTTCCAGTCAATATATTATAAAAATACACGTAGATCGATAAAATTCTAATAATATATTTTTATTTTTGGGTTCCCAAGCAATATAATCAAAATACACGTAGATCGATAACATTCTAATAATATATTTTTATTCTTTGGTTTCCAGGCAATATTATCAAAATACACGTAGATCTATATAATTCTAATTATATATTTTTATTCTTGGGTTTCCAGGCAATGTAAAAATACACGTAGATCTATATAATTCTAATTATATATTTTTATTCTTTGGTTTTCAGGCAATATAATCAAAATACACGTAGATCTATAAAATTCTATTAATATATTTTTATTCTTGGGTTTCCCGGCAATATAAAAATACACGTAGATCTATATAATTCTAATTATATATTTTTATTCTTGGGTTTCCAGGCAATATAAAAAAACACGTAGATCTATATAATTCTAATTATATATTTTTATTCTTGGGTTTCCAGACAATATAAAAATACACGTAGATCTATATAATTCTAATAATATATTTTTATTCTTGGGTTTCCAGGCAATATTATCAAAAAACACGTAGATCTATATAATTCTAATTATATATTTTTATTCTTGGGTTTCCCGGCAATATAAAAATACACGTAGATCTATATAATTCTAATTATATATTTTTATTGTTGGGTTTCCCGGCAATATAAAAATACACGTAGATCTATATAATTCCAATAATATATTTTTATTCTTGGGTTTCCAGACAATATAAAAATACACGTAGATCTATATAATTCTAATAATATATTTTTATTCTTAAGATTCCAGGCAATATAAAAATACACGTAGATCTATATAATTCTAATAATATATTTTTATTCTTGGGATTTCCAGGCAATATTATCAGAATACACGTAGATCGATAACATTCTAATAATATATTTTTATTCTTGGGTTTCCAGGCAATATAAAAACACGTAGATCTATATAATTCTAATTATATATTTTTATTCTTGGGTTTCCAGGCAATATAAAAACACGTAGATCTATATAATTCTAATTATATATTTTTATTCTTGGGTTTCCGGGCAATACAAAAACACGTAGATTTATATAATTCTAAATATATATTTTTATTCTTGGGTTTCCAGACAATATAAAAATACACGTAGATCTATATAATTCTAATAATATATTTTTATTCTTGGGTTTCCAGGCAATATTATCAAAATACACGTAGATCTATATAATTCTAATTATATATTTTTATTCTTGGGTTTCCAGGCAATATAAAAATACACGTAGATCGATAACATTCTAATAATATATTTTATTCTTGGGTGTTCAGTCAATATTATCAAAATACACGTAGATCTATAATGTTCTAATGATATATTTTCATTCTTCTTTTTTACACCTATAAGGTTAATATATTTGTATTATTGGGTTTCGGGAGACATTTTTATGAGCAAATGATTCAAGACATAACAAAAGAACACACATTAAAAACAAAGTTTAAAAAAAGATATACTGCGGGTGGGGTTCGAACCCACGCGGACATTCGTCCATTGGAACTTAAGTCCAACGCCTTAACCACTCGGCCACCACAGTACTTGCCTACTCATTTGAATAACACCGTTTATATATAAGAACGCGTATGAGTCATAGTTTCCGTTTACTACTATTTTTGATATTCTACTGTTAGCTTTGAGAAATATTTTTATTAAAGTTCAAGATATACTAAAAATAGTACAAGTGTAACAAAAAAAACAACAACAACAGTTTACCACCAGCGGTATTTGTTTTACTCCGTGTGGCGAAGTTCGCCGTTCGATTTTTTACCTCGGATTCTTTTGTTTAGTTGCGGCCTAATTTTGTGTTTATTGTTCTTTACCTATTATTTACATGAAAAAAAGTAATAAAGAAAGCATTTAAGGCAAATTTTCAAAAACAAAACCAGGTTAGATCTATAATAATGTCCTAAATATTGACTATCGAGTATCAGACTGAGATCTGGTTATTTCGTTGGGACCGTTCCAAGTGTCACTTACCTATGTAAATGAAGTGAGTTTGTAGGAGAGATAAAGAATTTGCAAATCTCACTAGTTTTTTTATGTTTATTCTATATACAAATTGCTTACTTACGAAATTCTTCCATTTCCATGCGTGGGCGTGACTAACAAAACAACGCTATAACACAAAAGGACAACAACATTAGTAGGCAGCAAAGCGATTTCAAGCATTTATTTCTGATAAAAATATACAAATCATGCATTACTTTCGTAAGTTGGATTGAAAACAAACTTGAGTTAGCCTCTTAAGTATCAACACATCAGCAAAGTCGTGACATTAATGCGTAGTTCAATGGCGTCATATGCAAATAAGTTGACCTAGTTTGTCAAACCAAGGGAGGTAATAAAGTAAAGCAGATTCTTTGAATACTGTACTGGTTAATTCCCTTTACATACTTGAAGTCCTTTGAAATAGGTCAAGTACATGTATACATTCATGCTTGATATTAGTGTCGTTTGGCCTTGTAAACATGTTTTGTTCTAGTTCTAATTGGTGTTATTTTGTATCTCGATATCTAAAAACTCGTTTATTGGATTGTCAGTCCTTTCGATAATTTATTTGTCACTGTTTAAAGAGATACTTCGTGCTATATTTATTTTAGCGACTTTGGTCAAAGTCTAATCGTAGTACATTGCAAAGAGGCACACGGTTGGCATTCCATATTAATTCAGGCTATTTTACCACTATCTCACCACCCAAACAGTCGTATACCCATGACGTATATTTGCACATGCGCCGTTCGGATGTATTCTAGATTGTTGCCTTACAGTGGTTAAATTGATGAAAACCGTTGCAACGCGGTTGAGTCTCACGCTGTAACATGTGGCAGCATATCTTTCAAAAGACATTATGTTTACATTTAAACTAGTGATTGAAAGAAATATGTTATGGCAAAGCAAGTGTAATAGAAAATATAATACAGAATTTGAAAATTAACACAACGGACGCGTTGTATACTTTCATGTAAATGTGTATGCTAAATTTTCATAAGAAAATTGAATTACACATTATGGTCTAATTAGTGCAGTCCTGCAATTTGAAAGTAAGAATTTGACAATCGATATGCGGAAAAGTTTACTTGTTACTCTTCCATCGTTCCTACGTTTGTTTTATTGTTTGTGTAGTATTTATTTTTAAGACCCAACAAAATAAACAGAACACTTGAGTATAAATGTAACATAGTGTTTTAATCAGCTAAAATATAGGCTAATAATTGTTATTTATTACTACTAGGCCTACTCCTAGTATTACTCCGACAACAACAATTACTACTCTTACTATTACTACTACTACTACTCCTACTACTACTACTATTACTACTACTACTACTATTACTACTACTACTACTATTACTGCTACCACTGCTACTACTTCTACAACAACAACTACTTCTACTACTAGTATTATAACCACTACCCCTTATACTACTACTACTACT
>CM017570.1:43054380-43161880 GCA_007844125.1 Sinonovacula constricta
ACGAGCGCGTGCAGAAAACTGCACGTTTTCGAGTATTAACACACGAGAAAGGGCACACTGCATTTATCTTGTGATCGGGGATGAATTTTTACGAGTGCATTGGTGTGGTATAGTGTGGGGCTCCTAAGGGGAATTTTTTCTCGTTTTTTTTTTCTCCTTGATATTTCCTACTGACATCTCGTATTATTTTTCTCAACAATTTTATCAGTTCATCGCCTGATATAGTTCACAGAATACATCATGCAGTCATGTTACTATAAATTTAGGAACAATAGCATGGTTGGACAATGTAAACAAAAACAGGGCCAATGTTTTCATCCCAAGTCATTCTCTTTAAGAGTATTTCTAAACTTCAATGACACAAATATAGAAGCCTCGTTCATTTTATTTTAAGGTTTTCGTCCATTGATGTGTTTTCATTCAGTTTGTTTACAGGTTAATATATGAACTACCTTGTTTTCTTTTGATACCCCACTAGCTTGTTATTGATACACGTTTTCTGATATTTTCTTCTGCTTGTGATGGTGTTCTAAGTCACTGTGGAGAATTTGGACTGTGGGGGGGAAAGGAATTTTATTGATTTCTTTCCACCATGTATAGCTTTCTAGCATTCATTGTCTTGTTTGAGAGATTTAGGTCATAATGTACTTGGGAAGATGTTTTGTTTCAGTATGATAATTGGGATCTCTTTTTAATTTTCAAAATTAAGTTGTAAATATTTAAATTTGTTAACAATCTTTAGCAGAAGATGAGTTTTTGAAAAATTTCAGGATACATTAAGAAATAATTAAAGATTTCTTTTTCATGTGTGTGGTTTAAATCATTTTTTTTAAAAATGTGATTTAAAAGTTGATTGATGAAGTGTATACAAGGCAGTCCCTGTCAGAATTACATAATGCTGTTAATGGTTGCCTTTTTTTTTAAAATAGTTTATTTTTATTTAACTGACATACATGTGAACTTTTTCTGAGGCCAAAGTGAGAGATTTTCACTTGCAAAGTAGGAGATTTGTTATTTTCACATAAGCAAAGAAGGAAGTTATCTGTTTCCAAGTAGGGAGTTTTCTGAACACGTGTAAACACACACCTCATTTTCAAATACTTTTGAACCTTAAATGAGGGAGTCTCTCTCCAAAAGCAAGAGAGTGTACATATATGAACTGAAATGCACCTGTTAATTATTAAGTAAGAAAATAATGCTTTTTTTTTAGAATTGTATTCTTTATCAAAACAACTGAAGACTTTTTGGGTGCTTCTTTCGCAGTCTTGAAGGCTGAATAACTTCGCTGATTCTAAGGCCAACAGTATTCAACATTAACATCGAATAATTACGTGCCATTCGGACCAGGGCTCTGGAAATCCTTTTTTGGGACTTGTCAATGGGCAAGTTGGCTTTAAAATTCTATTCTGTCACCAAACGCCACTTGTCCGGATATAAATTAATAATAATTGAAATTTTGACAGGACATGTATCCATTAATTCCATATCCGTTAAAATTATTCTTTGCTTGAAATTTATGCATATTTCACATGATTTCAATTAACACATCAGCCGGACATTGCCTATGTTTTATAGATTTATTAGAAATTAACTTTTAACAGAAGGGATGGGAATGGGGATGGGATTAGCCGGCATTTTTGCAGATATTGCGCAGCGACATTTCTATCATAGCACAGGGGCACTTATGAGGTGCCCAGGGACTGAACCCGGCCGGTCCATTAAACAGAAAATTCTTGATATGAAAAGCATTATACAACAAATATTTACTTTTCCACAGACAACTTAGATGAAAAATTCCACTTCCACAAAACAAAACAAAGGTTCTATTGGACACTTTGCTTATAGCAAATGGCTTTCAAATAACTGGGGGAAAAAAAATGTTATTTTCTTTTCAATTTTATTTTCATTTAAATTTACATATACCACTGAATGTATATGGGCACAAATTACAGTTTTGTCCAAAATTTAAACATTCAAATCATCTACCATCTACTGAAATTTTCTATTGTTAAAATGTGAAATAATTTGAACAGATAAGAGATAAAATGGGGTAATGGGAATGCTAAATGATTAATCCTACACTTTCAAGTCATGAACAATTACCAATGGTATATTTAAGATACAAAAAATTGGTTATTTGAAATTCACAATTTGTATATCATGTCACATCTTCTTTTTCCAAAAATGACATGATTTAATGAAGCGAAAATTCACCATATGGCCAGGATCATTTCTGGACGCAAAAGGAAAAAAACACCTAGTTAACAGAAAAGTTTCTCAGATAACTGGAAAAAATAACGGCCGTTACTTTTTGTGCTTAGTTCGCAGGATCCTGCGTCCATATATGCATAAATCACAGCAATGTACGAACAAAAAATAAATTGTGAACGCACAAAATATGCCCAGAATAACTTATTTCGACATCAAATGTTTTGGTTATCTGCAATTTGTCCTTGATATTTCCAATGCAAATTTCTTAACTATGTCATCATGTATGTAAATTCAGCAGCCAATCAATGTGAACATTAAAATTAAAAGCTTACAGCTGTTGTTGTTAGGATCGCTGTACTGTTCGGATGCTTTCCCGGATTATTTTAATAAAAAGTTCGAAATGTTATTCAGTGTTTATATACATATACTAATAAAGCCATTATATGGCTATAATGTTCAATTTCTACAACTAAAATAACTTGGGCGCCCAAATTTACATGCTGGATCCCTGTTGTCATAGATCCTGCATCCAGTGGACCCCTGAAATAAAAAAGTAGCATAAATCCTGGTTTTCACACTTCATAATCTGACAATTTCTACCTAAAATCGGCTTAAAAGTTGCAATGTCTGGAAGAAAGTCATTAAGAAAACATCATAAATGTTCACAACCCACAAGAAGTTCAGAAAGGACAAAAAAGGCAAGAAAAATTTAAAAATATGATGTGAAATCAAAAAGTTACACTTCAATGTGTAGGAATTATTTATTTACACGTATGACCAGCCATTTTTTCAGGATAGTTTAAGTGATGTAAGATTATTAATATTTGTAAATATTCAGTTCTACTTTTATATTTTATTGTGACGTACAACATAATTATGATTATGTTTGTATTGACATAATTTCAGTCAGAAAACTTAATTTGATCATTAATACGTTACATTTCTTTTGAGTAAAACTTTTGTTTTTGCTTAATTTATCCCCCTAAAAGAGTGTACATTTTTGTGATCAGGAGATCAGGAAAGATCAAATTGTAACAAATAGACAAAAAAGTTAAGCGAAAATGTTGATTATGAACATGCTTATATATAACTTCACAACTCCTTGAGCATTTGATTTTGTCTTGCAACATAAAGTGATAAACATATCCTATAATTCTCAACCAAACCCTACATTGTGGGTACTCATTGAAATTGTCTCACTGCGACAATTCTAATGAGTACGAGGTATAAAGGTTTTTGTTTTTTGTTACATCACACTTGTAACTCCTCAGCTCCTCACTGCGAAGGTTCGAGTTCTGGTCGTGGTATAAAAATAAAACAATCAATAGAGCTTAATGAGAAGGAAAGGTTGTTGGGATTTAACTGTTTGATCTATGCTATTCTTCTTATCTTGGTATAAAACCCCTTCTTTTTTTGCTACGAGGCCGAGTTTCATTCATGGCTCTGGGCGTTCCTTTTACCAGATACATTCTGAATAGTCATTGACCTTTATCAGGAAAATTTCCTCATGTTGAATGACAAGAAGATTATAGACTGGTTTGGTGTTTTTATTTTAAGGAAAAGTACGCTGGTGATTTAGCTTTGAACATGTAGCTTTATTTCAAAAAGAAGGCCCCTGACTTGTAACCCTAGAGTGTTGCTGTTAAATTTCTTTTGCAAAAACAAACACTGTTCATTGGTGAACAATTTGTCAATCAATTAGAAGACCCAGATAACTGTTATAAATGGTGCAATTGACTAAACCCGGCCGGTTCATTATACTGACACCCACGAGTCAGGCGTAATGCTGTCCCCTTAACCCCGAGCGTTAGGAGGGAAGCCACTACTGCCATCTTTAAACATTTTTCGTTTGATCCAGCCTAGTTTGAACCCGCGTTATAAATATTAAATGAAATAAGTAAAACTTCCAGCTGATGAGGAAATCTTCTAGTTGGGTAACATGTTTTACCGAAAGCGCCCTAATAACCGGAATCTACTGAAAGTGAGGTGAAATAACCGAAAATGTCTACAAATGCATTTTTCCCAGTTATCAGTGGGTTTTTTAAAATTTGAATTGTGATATTATAATGCATCGTCATTAAAATATTGATGATTTAATAAAAAAATGTGCATTGAAAGTGACAAAAACACAAGTCGCAATGTACACATTTATAAGGTCTTTTTGTTCATTTCAACAATTTTTTTATATTAATCATTTTGCCAAATAATTGAATTTGCTAATTAATAAAACAAAAGCAGAATATACAGATTGAAACACCCACATGGTGTGTAGGTTTTAATGCCTCTATATATACTCAGCAAAAACAGCAAAATAAAATGTCATTATTGTATTAGAAAGTTAAACTTTAGTAATGTACTATTACTCTGTTTTGAAATCGCTGAATGTTGGGGTAGAGCATCGGCTTGCTGATCGGGAGGTCTTAGGTTCAAACCCCGGCAGTCAAACCAAAGACTTTAAAGTTGTAAGTAGTGGCTTCCCTCCTAACGTTTGGGGCTAAGTGGACAGCATTACGCCTGACTCGTCAGTGTCAGTATAATGGACTGGCCGGGTTCAGTCCCTGGGCACCTCATAAGTGCCCCTGTGCTATAATGATAGAAATGTCGCTGCGCAGTATCGGCAAAAATGCCGGCTAATCCCATCCAATCCCACTAACAGGGTCATAAAATTGTTGCATGCCGGCTGTCTGCCTTGTGTGAATAACGGTAAATCACTGTTACCATGGATGCAGTAGAAAAGACAAAACTAGATAAATCTGAGTCCCACACACTTGCATGTGTGTAAAAATAACACTGATACAATCATGAAGTTTAACACTGTGAGTGGGATGAGAAAATATATAAAATTGTGCGCGGTAAGTGAGAAGAGTATTGATGTAAATATTAAATCTAAACATGCGCATCATTAACATAAACAAGAAGCAAATACTAGTGGTCACTTCATAGATTGTAAATCCAAGATCTTGGGTAATTCTTGACCCGAGTTAACATTTTACACCTATTTAGTACATTATTACAATTATACGACAAGATTTGCAGTTGGAAAGTTACACTTTTTCTTCTCTGTTGATTATTATTATTTTTTTCTTTTCTGTGGGTCACTATGTTCACTCTAAATGATGCCTAATTATATTTTTTTTTTCTGTCTGACGAGGTGAAGGTCAAACAAAATGCGACTTTCCTGAAATTAGGTTACGCGCCAGTCTGTTTATCAACAAGGAAGCATATGGAATGAGCGAAGGTCATAAATTATCAGTGATCATTGTTTTCTCTGCGGGAGGTTAACATAATCTAATCTATGGCAACAGGTTGGCATGGTGTCGGAATAATGTGACATACCAAAGTCGTTAAAATGGTGGTGGTATAGCTCCCTTGCTAATGCTTAAACAAATATAAGAGTAGTTCCACGACTACTTGGCCCAGTGTCAGGATAATGTGACTGGGTGTGGTATCATGCCAGGTGTTCACGGCATGCTATACACAGTGAAGGCAGCACTGCTTCAAGTGGAGACCATCTCCAGATAACTGAAATACTGTGGTGGCACAATACACCCAATAAACATAGTGAAGGCAGCACTATATCTGCTTCAAGTGGACAGCATCTCCAGATAACTGAAATACTGTGGTGGGACAATAAACCCAATAAACATAGTGAAGGCAGCACTATATCTGGGACAATAAACCCAACAAACATTTTTTTTTATTACATTGCAAAAACATAATTATGGTCACACTGTAGACCACAGACATATGTCTTGGTAGAACCACTGGTGCACCGCAAGTTTCATTATTCTGCCTTAGTTTAAAAGGCAAAAAATTAGCTTGTTAAAGGGCACAATGTATTCGTAAGATCTGATCCGCCCAAACCCCTTAGGCTAAAATTGCTGAGAAACAGTTACTCTGCCTGCTTTATTTGACATTTTTTTAGGGATTGTGTCAAAAGGTTTGTTTATTGGGTTTATCGTCCCACCAACAGTATTTCAGTTATCTGGAGACGGTGTCCACTTGAAGCAGATATAGTGCTGCCTTCACTGTGTATAGCATGCCGTGAACACCTGGCATGATACCACACCCAGTCACATTATCCTGACACCGGGCCAACCAGTCGTGGAACTGCCCTTATATTTGCTAAAGTGTTAGCAAGGGAGCTATACCACTACCACTTTTAACGACTTTGGTATGTCGTGGCCCGGGATCAAACCCGGGGCCTCCCGTACCTGGAGCCGACGCTCTACCGATTGCGCTACCAGGTGCGGTAAAAAAAAAAAAAATGTACTTAACATTATGACTATGTACAATATTACATGTATATAAAACTCATGACTTTAGTCAAGATCAACACATTTATAGTTAAATGAGTTGAATGACTTATGCTGTTCATATTTATTATTGAAATATGCTTATTTCTGAGTGTTAGCCCAAAGGAAAACTGTTAGACATAGTGCCATAAATTAAAGAAGACTAATCAACCTTTAGGCAGTAAAATTGCACAAGTTAACTTTTTTTTATATATTTTATTGCCACATTCCACAAGGCAAAGGCGATCGTAAACAAAACAAATTAATCATCATTTAAGTGTTTTACATTTAACTTTCATGCTCAGTTCAGTATTAAGGCTAGAACTTCAAAGCAGTGGACCAATTTGACCCATCACTTCTGAAAACAGTGGACCAATTTTATAATCAATGGGTCATTTAAAAAGATGAAACAAAAACCCTCTTACCAAAATGGGTTATTTAGAAGCAGACATCGCGAAAAACATCACAAGGTTTTATTTTATTTATTCTTTACTTTAATTCGCATGTGACAAAAATGACCCATTCAGTTAAAAAATAACTATTTAAGAATTCTGTGCCAATCCCACAAAGGCATGCTAAAGACCTAAACACTGCATACATATACCATTTTATGCCTTTCAAAGTACACAATAATCCAGTGAGAGCAGGTAGATCTGAATCTATACTATTGACCTAAGTCTGGTTAGACATCTTCCAGTGAGAGCAGGTAGATCTGAATCTATACTATTGGCCTAAGTCTGGTCAGACATCTTCCAGTGGGAGCAGGTAGATCTGAATCTATACTATTGACCTAAGTCTGGTCAGACATCTTCCAGTGAGAGCAGGTAGATCTGAATCTATACTATTGGCCTAAGTCTGGTCAGACATCTTCCAGTGAGAGCAGGTAGATCTGAATCTATACTATTGGCCTAAGTCTGGTCAGACATCTTCCAGTGAGAGCAGGTAGATCTGAATCTATACTATTGGCCTAAGTCTGGTCAGACATCTTCCAGTGAGAGCAGGTAGATCTGAATCTATACTATTGGCATAAGCCTGGTCACTTGATGCTATACAATCGCAGAGTTGGCCACCGGCACTGTAAATCCTAAATTTATGACCAATTATAGCAAGTACATTATTATTACTGAATACAATGTACATTTCCTTGTGATTTAATCTTTCAAGGACTACTAGGAAATTAGAAGCAGAGAAAAATGTGTCAAGTTAACTTGACTTTCATGAGTCCACTTGTGCACTTCATCTTTAAGTGCAACCCTTAACTTTGAAGATTAAGGCTTGCAATGACAGCAAGAGTCAAATATGTTAAACCCTTTACATCTTAAATTATGTGACATTACTCAGTGCTACAGATAAGAGGTGCAAATCTGACATTGTGTTACAATATGTCTCATAATTCTACCAAACCCTATATTGAGGATACTCATTGAAATTGTCTCACTGAGACAATTCTAATGAGTACCAGGTATAAAGGGTTTAGAGGAGAAATAAAGGAGTTAGCAGGAGTTGTATATCCCATAATTCTTAACCAAATCCTATATTGAGGTTACTCATTGAAATTGTCTCACTGAGACAATTCTAATGAGTACCAGGTATAAAGGGTTTAGAGGAGAAATAAAGGAGTTAGAAGGAGCTGTATATCCCATAATTCTCAACCTAACCCTATATTGTGGGTACTCATTAAGGGTACTCATTAACCAATCCCAATACTGTGGGTATTCATTAACCAAACCCTTTATTGTGGGTACTCCTGGCCAAAGGAGCTTCTCAAAGAAGTACATAGTAGGTTCATGGTGCTGAACCCTCTCTCGACAGCTGCTGTGCTGGGTGGTAACATTCAGAAGTTGGTAGATTCTAGATCACGTAGTATTTACTATTTTGCGACATTTTTCATCACTATATTTCGTGGGTCAGTATAAAAACCGGTACTGCACATACCGTTTTTGCCTCATTACTTCTTTCAGTTTTATAAGCAGTCAAACAGTTAATAAAAATATTTTTGTTTATGAAATAAAAAATAATTCCTTTTAATTTTCAAACCATATATTGACTATAATGTTATCTGGAATGGCATCTTGATGCATCGAGACGGAGGGCAGTGCACAAGAACCATCACTCTGCACTTCATGATGTTAGAGTTATTGCCCTTTGTTTAATTTTCTTGTCTGGAGAATAACTTCTACTGTATCAAAGCTATTGACTTGGAACTTGATACATTATTAAGATGAAGTGCAATGCACAGGATCCGTAACTCTGTTTTTTATGATTTTGGAGGTATGCCCCTTTTGGGTTTTTTCTAGTTCGGAGCATAACTCCTTTGTTTTCAGAGCTATTGATTTGAAACTTCGCAGATAGATAGATGTTATTGAAACAGAGTGCAGTGCACAAGAACTGTCACTCTGCTCTTCTTATTTTTGAGCAACGCCTTTTTTTTTTTACACAAATGCCATCACTCTCATGTAAATTTTAATATATTTGATGTTATTTCTCTTTGATTTTTTATTCAGTTACCCAGATTGCAGTTCACAATTATGCTAGAGTGCATTGCACAACAGTGCACAGAAGTTTGGCAGATTAAAGATTTTTTATTTTGTTATTCTATTTTAATTTCAGTTTTTCTTGCAATAACTCAGAGTGCAGTCCAAAACTTTGCCCTTTTGTATTGCACAAGAGTGCACAGCAGTTAGTTTCAAATTGCTCTATTGACACACCAAAGTGGTGCTCTTGTTATTTATTCTTTTCTTCTGTTCATCTTGTCCTTATTTAATGCTTTATTTTTTCTTTCTTTTCTTCTATTTTCTCTACTTAATTTGTCTTTCTGTCCATTTGTTTGTGAGCCAATATGACATCTATATTTACTTGCAAAATGAAATTACAGGGCACTAGACAGCTTTTGGGGACAGGTACCCATACCCTCAGGAAGGGGAATTTCGTGTCGTTTTAAGAAAAAAAAGACAAAAAGGGGAATTTTATTAAGTCATATACACATTTTGATTTTAGTGTCACACTAACTTCTTAGAACCCTAACACTGTTTTTTACCACATATTATAATAGCCAGTATATTATTTCAGACTTAATATTCAAAAGTCAAACTTGCTTGCATTAAAATGCAAGAATTTTAAACTTAAAATCCCCGCTCAGATTCATAAGAAATGCTACTGCTAACGTCTGCTTTCTGTTTTTTTGTACAGGGCTCTTCACTTACGTCATTTTCAATACTAGATATAGTAGGTTCTGGGATCGAAGACAGTGACTGCTGTTTAAAGAGGAAATCGATTTTTTGGCAATTTTCTGAAGTTTTTGAAGTGATCTTCTTACGATAGTGCTTTTGATTGTGCGACATTTTTGTTTACAACGGCCATATCCGAGAACTCCAAATTTGTCAGGGGAAATTACTCGTGAAGGATTCTTTTAATTAGACTCTTACACAGTCGTTATCGGTAAATAAACGTGTCAACCTAAGCCGAGACATGCGCAGTAAAACGGTGTTTTTATATGGGTTTCGTACTCAAAAATGTTCGCGAAAAGTTTTACGTGTATTTTCGGGCGACCCTTTCGTTGTTTTTTTTTTCATTTTCGAGGGGAATTTTTTTCATAGATAGGGGAAAAAACATACTATTTTGATAGGGGAATGGGGCCGATATTCGGCCCCAAAAACGGCCAAACGAGTGCCCTGAATTATCAAAATACACTCTCCATAATCTTATCAGTTTCGTCAACATGTCTTATCACCCTGACTGGCAGCAATAACTCAAGTGGAAGAGCGTGGGCTTGCAGATCGGGAGGTCATGGGTTCAAACCCCGACTGTCAAACCAAAGACTTTAAAGTTGGTAGTAGTGGCTTCCCTCCTAATGCTCTTGGCTAAGGGGACAGCATAACGCCCGACTCGTCGGTGTCAGTACAATGGACCGGCCAGGTTCAGTCCCTGGGCACCTCATAAGTGCCCCTTTGCTATAATGATAGAAATGTTGCTGCACTGTATCGGCAGAAATGCCGGCAAATCCCATCCCAGATTTGTTACAAGTTAGCTCTGTGACGGGCTCAGGATATTATAGGTCACATGACTAAATATGAAGTCATGTTGGTTAGGAATTGAACATTGAAGTTTCAATTAAGGCTACACACTAAGCTTGTGAAGTATGTTTGGAATAAAGATGAATTACATTATGTAAAATTTAATGGTGTCAGATTGTTACTTTTTGAGTTTTTGAATCTACGAATCTTGTATGTTTGTCTAAATATACAGCAATGATATTTATCTTCACGTATTTATCTGCATCACTGGACCTGGTAGCGCAATTGGTAGAGCATTGGCTCCAGATACGGGAGGCCCCAGTTGTTAAAAATGGTAGTGGTATAGCTCCCTTGCTAACGCTCAAGCAAATAAAAGGATAGTTCCATGACTGGTTGGCCCGGAGTAAGGATAATGTCACTTGGTGTGGTATCATGCCAGGTGTTCACGGCATGCTACACACAGTGAAGGCAGCACTACATCTGCTTCAAGTGGACTCCGTCTCCAGATAACTGAAATACTGTTGCTACGACAAACCCAATAAATAAACGTATAATAAACCTAATCGGGGACAATGGAATTTTTCTCCCTTGTTAGATGAAATCCAAGGTAGTCCAAATAGTAGGCAGGTCCTTTTAGTTGGTATTCTTGGACTTTATTACCTGTTCTTTTGCATATATTTAACCTTTTAATCCATTGAAATACTTATAAGAGGTATTTTATTTAAACAAGAAAAAAGGGAGTGTTTGTTGAATTGGTGTACCCAGGTATTACAAGAATGGCATTAACATGAACTTACACTCCAAAGAGTACAAGCATAAAAACCAAATAAATCAAATGAAAGGTCCAGCTTGTATTAAGGGACTATTCAGGGGAGACTATCCACTTATGTGTCTCATTGTATGGGATAGTAAAAACAAAAAACTCAGCTGGAAAACTTTCTATTGGGATAATTTTCTAGTAGGATAATTTTCTAGATGACAAAAATATTAACATGTGACTAAAATGCTTTAAATTCTTCACATTCTCTAGATCTTCCTTTGGCTTAACTTGTTATTTCCCTTGTTTCTTAAACGCAAAACTTTACTCACATTTTTAGTATCTATTTATTTTCACACAACCTAGATGAGATACTTGTCTTACATTTCTTAAACCAAAATATGTTTTTTGTCCACCTTTCTTTGTTTCTCAGAACATTTCACATTTCTAAAACTGTAAATTTATCTCCTCGTTTCCTAGGCGACGATATCAGCCCCGGCCTTTCAGTGGGACAGGGGGAGCCTCTAGAGGTGATCACACAGAAGTCCGAAGCCCTCTTTCTCAACTGCACTGTCGTATTTAACGAATCACTTGGCCCCATTTCCATCACATGGACCAAGGACGGTGATCCGCTGGATATCGGCAGCCGGATCCAGGTACTGGAGAATGGCACCCTGGTGATTCGGCGCATTAAGCACCGGCCACGTCGCGGTCACAGTGATGAGGGGCGATATGTGTGTCGCGCTACACTGGGCAATGTTGGCACCATCATCGTGCGAGAGGTGCAGGTGCTTGTGGCAGGTATGTCGTTTAAATTGACCATTCATTAATATTGTATGCACTGATTTGATTCGCCTTCAAAGGTCAAAATACAGGACTTGGAGAAATAAAGCACTTGGGCCTTAGAGTGAACATACCATCTTTTCTCAGAGTGTTGGCCAACAGACAATGCTGGGCCAACTTTAACAAGCCATCATTGACAATGGGGTTCATTGTTGAAAGGGAAATTGTCTCCCTTGTTAGTTAATATCCGAGGTATTCCAAACAATAGGTAGGTCCTTTAAGTTAGAATTTTTGGACTTTATCGCCTGTTCTTTAGTAGCTATTGCAATTACAAACAATGAAATTTCTTACTTTTGCATAAATATAAGCTTAGAATCCATGTTATTTAAAGAAAGAAAATGGTAAGTGTTTGTTGATGATGGTTAACCTGGGTATCACAAGAAAAGCAGAAAAGTCAACATACACTCCAAACAGCACAAGCATAAAAACGGAGTAAAACTAATGAAAGGACCTACTTGCATTTAGGGATCATTCAGGGGAGACTATTCATTTATGTCGCTCATTAATCCTCTATTTGTTTTGCAAACTGTATTTTGTTAGCTATACCCAGCATGGCACTGTGTCCAGCTGGGTAGACTGACCCCACCCCAACTACCAGTCCACCAGCCCATTAACCTCCCACTGTGAAGGCAAAATAAGGCTACCTTCTAATTTCCAATACCTTTAATGAAGCAATTTTAAAGAGGTGCCCCAAAATTAACCCAATCCTAACCAAAATAAATACATATGGCCAATCAAAATGCGTCAAAATGGTTAATTTTCTATCAAATAAACTTGTTTTCTTCTCATAAACAGATATATTGGTACATAATAAGATAACAAGGGCAAAACTCGTAATCACCAACCTATGTATAGACAACGAGAATCTTGCTAAAAATATAATTTAATCCCAGTACCCTGCAATGTAGGGGTTAGAAAAATCCATTTATTACATATTATAACTGATTTTAAGCCACGAATGCAATTATTGATGCGTAAATTAGACGGCCAGACATGGGGGAGTAAACCTGTCTTTCTCTTGTTAAGTCCCTTGTTGTAGATTTTGGTATGAACATTGAGATAAAAAGATTCAAATGAGCCTTAGAAGTTCATATAGGATAAAAAATGTCTGATACATAACATCTGAAAAAAAAAATGCTCATTTCAATAAATCCTCTGGTTGAGTTTATTTTTAGCTCACCTAAGCACAATACCCTTTTGTCCGTCATGCAACATCAACAGTTTGCTTGTGTACACACTAGAGGCTACAGTTTTTATCCAATCATCACCAAACTTTATCAGAATGTTTGTCTACAAGATACTTTGTTTGTTTTAGAAGCAATGCACTGACACGTGTATGATAATATTGTGAATTTTTTTTTATGAGTACTGCAACATATATTAAAACTTAAAAAGGCACAGGACAAAGGTTTTCACTTGCCAGTCAGAAAAAACACAACAGAGATGAGACATTATACAAAAAAGGGCAATCCCAACATATATCTCAGTGGAATGGTCAGTTGGCAAATGGTCCAACTGGCGTGCTTAAACCGGTTTTATAGAGCTTTCACCTCGCCGGTCCTAAACAACACTATCCAGCTGACGTATGCTTAGTGTTAAGATATAATGTCATTAAAAAGAAAGTAGTGACATATAATTAAAAATAATGGCTTCAATGCATTTGGATGAGGAAAAACGCTATATTTCTATTAGAAATACACACAATTCATGATTGTGAAGAAAAAAATGTGTGTTTGAATCGAGAAGTGTTAATGGTTGTAAGAATAAATGTCTGGGTTGAAGCACTGGTCATCTGGGAGACTTGAGCCGTTTGGTCAACCATCAGTTGTTGTTGCATATGAGCCAAGGTCAAGACTTTGGATTGGAGGGTCCAGGGTTCAAACCCCAGGACTGACCACAATGTGTTAGGCCTTGAGCAAGACTATTCACTGCACATTGTTCTATGAACTCAGTACCTGAGTACTGGTTCTACCCACAAAGTGGGCAGTCGAGAGGGATTAAGTTATCTCCCCTTTTGTTTTGGTCAGTTTTTGTCCTTGAGTCTGTCTCACTTTGAAACAAACAGCCCAAAATATTAATTAACAGGTTTAAACTAAATAATCTCCCCTGTTGTTTTGGTCAGTGTTTGTCCTTGAACCTGTCTCACTATGAAACAAACAACCCAAAATATTAACGAACAGGTTAAAACTAAATTATCTCCCCTGCTGTTTTGGTCAGATTTTAACCTTGAACCCGTCTCGCTATGAAACGAGCAGCCAATGTTTTCCATTTCTTTTCCAGCACAATAACAAACCTCACAAATCTGCTAAATTGTTCTGGTGACTCTGTTTTCATTTCATAACAAAAGAAAACATTGAACCTGTAGACAGGGGTCAGCAGAAGTCGTTCAACAACGTATTAGGCTCTTTGGTCAGTTTAGGTTAACTCCCCTATTCTGCTTCATTTGTACTATTAGTGGCTACCTTATCTCAGTGCTGTGCTACATTTGTAAATAACCCATAAAAAAATTAGGATTTTTGTTTACAACAAATACAATCATGATACACTCAATGCATGATAGATGCAACGAGGGGTGACCGTGATCTGGAGTTAGAGTCGCAGACTTATAACTCTTTAGTCTCTTGCTGCATTGGTTGTTGTCCTGGACAGGGAGAAGGCCTTAACGTGAGGACTCCCCCCCCCCCCCCCCCCCCCCCCCCCCGCACGAAACAAACAACAACTGACGACATTATCACATTATCATAACTGTAATTGTGTGTGGCTACATTGTGTGTCGCAAACTTATAACTCTTCAGTCTCTTGCTGCATTGGTTGTTGTCCTGGACAGGGAGAATGACTTAATGTGAGGTCTTCCAGCTGACTTACTTTTGTCTGGAGTCTACCCCCTCCCCCCCCCCTCCACCCCCACCCCAAAAATAAAAAAAAATTGACAACATTATCATAACTGTAATTGTGTGTGGCTACATTTCATTAGTGATGCATACTAATACTAAGTCATGCGGAGTTGTTTAGACATACTCAAAGCTCCAGATACGAAAAGTTAACCTGATTTTCTTTCACCGTTTATCCCATAATTCTTGATCAGACAATTGACAATTCTTATGAGTACCTGGTATATAAGGTTCTTCTGCTTCCGGTGGAGAAATCAAGGAGTTAGCAAGGACTGTACCTCTCTCATATATGAGGAGGTGCTGATGACTGGAGAGTCTGGATACAATCGGAACACCTCGGATAATTCACAAATCATCTCTCGGATGTATAAAGGTAGTTGGATGACCTCGGCCATTTCCCTAAATAGGACTACTTTTGAGACAGATGTCAAAACAAAGACGTCAGCTTGGGTGACAGCTCACAATATTACGTTGCCTATAAAACTTAAATTTGTGGCGGCTTCAAATTTAAATCATCCAATTTTGATTTACCCAGCGCAGCAGACACCCAGCTGTCAAACGATGGCATTGTCTATGTTTTGTGTGAACTAAATTTAAGGCATATTCTTCTTCCGCTTCCGGCGAACAAAATAATTGTGATATTAGTAAGTATTATTGCACCAGATACATTCGTGGGATGATTGTGCCAAGAATGGAATTACTCAAGGAGTTCCAATAGAGTCTGGATAGTGTAGATCCTGGTCAAAGAGCTCCGTTTGCTTAGCCTGGTCAGATTGTGCCTAGCAGTGAAATGGTTAACTTGTGCCCAAGCACCAGATTAATGTGTTTGTAGGTAAAACTGACATCAGGTGGCAATGTATCCCATAATTCTCAACCAAACTCCATATTGTATGTGCTCATTGAAATTGTACTATTGAGTCGATTCTAATGAGTACCAGGTATAAAGGGTTTGGGGGAGAAATAAAGGAGTTAGCAGGAGCTGTATATCCCATAATTCTCAATCAAACCCCGTAGTGTGGGTACTCATTAGAATTGTCTTATAGAGATGACTCTAATGAGTACTAGGTTTATGGGGTTTGGGGTTGAAATAAAATATTGAGCATTAAAAATATATTAAGCATTAAAAATATATTTAGCATTTGAAGCACCCCCTATTATCTGTGGCTCTGTTGTGCTAAGCTGGTTAGGAATATTAATCCCAGTGGATTTAATGTTATTCCATTGACCTTACTGGATTGTTGATAGTTTTAATGATTTTCAAGTGGTGTGCAAGATTGGCATGGGGTAGAAGGGGTGTGTGGCGTAGGGAATGCAGAGGTTAATATTGAATAGTGCAAAAAGTTCAAGTCAGTAAACAACTTTTTGCAAATGTACAATAGCGCGGATAGTGAGAGTAAGGATACGAGTTGATAGAGAAGAAATAGGTCAGGTTGGAGCAATTGATGGAAAGAGAGAAAATATAATAATTTTCCAGTAAAATGGAAAGAAAACTGTGTAAAAGATGATAGAGGTTGTAAAATGTTCTGCATTATAATAAATGATAAATTCTGAAAAAAAGCAACAACACAAATATCGATGAAGGGTTTTAAAGAGAATATAGTGCTTGATGCTACCCAAGAAAGTTTTGGAGACTTACCAGTCAAGAGAAATGGGAAAAATATCTTTAAAAAAAAATATTATATGGTGTTGGTTATAGTTAAAGCGGCAATAAGGGGAAATAACTCTGGAAGATGTACAATGGCCGATTGCACAGTTATAAGCAAACGTCATATTTAAGTGTTGCAAACATTGTGGGAAAAAGGCTTAATCTTGATCCACTTTGCTGTTTTTCCATTGTTAAATAATAAGCCACTTCTGAAACAACCACAATTCGATGTGAACTCGAGTACAGTGTAGGATTTTTACCTGACAATATTGTATGGTTTATACCGAGATTCTTGAGAAGTTAACCGTGAAGCAAATGGTGGATCTTTAACTGGTATACTTCCCCTCCCCTCCCCACAAAAAAAAAATTGCACTGTCACCCAAAATGCTTTTATTGAGGAAATGGTTTATTTATTCAAGAGTATATTATATGTACTATACATGGGTATGCATTTCTCTCTCATTGACAGGTCAGCTTGACATCACATTCAGATCACTTTAGCTTGATTATCGATTGAACCAATTAAAACAGTGAGGGTGTAGACTTTGTGGTATTTGATCAGGATTGAATTTAATGTGAGCTGTATCGGACATGATATTTTCAGATGACCTCACAATATTGTGGTCACTTGCTCATATTCAACAATCAACATTTCTACACCAGACCTGGTAGCGCATTTAGCATAGCCTCAGCTCCAGGTACGGGAGGTCCAGGGTTCGACACACCGAAGTTGTTAAAAATGGTATTGGTCTAGCTTTCTTGATAATGCTCAAGCAAATATAAGGGTAGTGCCCTGACTGGTTGGCCCAGTGTCAGGATAATGTGACTGGGTGTGGTATCATGCCAGGTGTTCTCGGCATGCTATACACAGTGAAGGCAGCGCTATATCTGCTTCAAGTTGACACTGTCTCCAGATAAGTAAAATACTATTGGTGGGATGATAAATCCACTAAATCAATATAGTGAGCTTTATATAGCATAAAGCAATGCTTTCTGTCTTTAACATAACAGTACTGAATAGAATTTATTTAGGATTTTTTGTTTCTTTAGTATCCTCCTCTATCTTTGGAAAAGTGTTGCATCCTAGAGGGGTGGGGGAGGGTGGGGAGAAGTTTTATTGACACAATATGGCATATGGTGTTACATGGAGTTTCTACCAATGAGAGGTTTAACAGTTACAATGAAAAAATTGGAGATGAAAAAATTGGAGAAACATTTTTTTGGTACATTCTGGAAGGATAAACACTGTTTGGATTCATTCTGGAAAGATAAACACTGTTTTGGTACATTCTGGAAGTAGAAACACTGTTTTGGTACATTCTGGAAGCAGAAACACTGTTTTGTTACATTCTGGAAGGATAAACATTGTTTTGGTACATTCTAGATGGGGAAACATTGTTTTGGTACATTCTAGAAGGAGAATCTCTATTTTGGTACATTCTAGAAGGAGAATCTCTATTTTGGTACATTCTAGAAGGAGAATCTCTATTTTGGTACATTCTAGAAGGAGAAACATTGTTTTGGTACATTCTAGAAGGAGAAACATTGTTTTGGTACATTCTAGAAGGAGAAACATTGTTTTGGTACATTGTAGAAGGAGAATCTCTATTTTGGTACATTCTAGAAGGAGAATCTCTATTTTGGTACATTGTAGAAGGATAAACACTGTTTTGGTACATTGTAGAAGGAGAATCTCTATTTTGGTACATTGTAGAAGGATAAACACTGTTTTGGTACATTCTAGAAGGAGAAACATTGTTTTGGTACATTCTAGAAAGAGAAACACTGTTTTGGTACATTGTAGAAGGAGAAACATTGTTTTGTTACATTGTAGAAGGATAAACACTGTTTTGGTACATTCTAGAAGGAGAATCTCTATTTTGGTACATTCTGGAAGTAGAAACACTGTTTTGGTACATTCTAGAAGGAGAATCTCTATTTAGGTACATTCTAGAAGAAGAATATCTATTTTGGTACATTCTGGAAGTAGAAACACTGTTTTGGTACATTCTAGAAGGAGAATCTCTATTTAGGTACATTCTAGAAGGAGAATCTCTATTTTGGTACATTCTGGAAGTAGAAACACTGTTTTGGTACATTCTAGAAGGAGAATCTCTATTTTGGTACATTCTGGAAGTAGAAACACTGTTTTGGTACATTCTAGAAGGAGAATCTCTATTTAGGTACATTCTAGAAGAAGAATATCTATTTTGGTACATTCTGGAAGTAGAAACACTGTTTTGGTACATTCTAGAAGGAGAATCTCTATTTAGGTACATTCTAGAAGGAGAATCTCTATTTTGGTTCATTCTGGAAGTAGAAACATTGTTTTGGTACATTCTAGAAGGAGAAACATTGTTTTGGTACATTCTGGAAGGAGAAACATTGTTTTGGTACATTCTAGAAGGAGAAACATTGTTTTGGTACATTATAGAAGTAGAAACACTGTTTTGTTATATTCTGGAAGGAGAAACACTGTTTTGGTACATTCTAGAAGGAGAAACATTGTTTTGGTACATTCTGGAAGGAGAAACATTGTTTTGGTACATTCTAGAAGGAGAAACATTGTTTTGGTACATTATAGAAGTAGAAACACTGTTTTGGTACATTCTGGAAGGAGAAACACTGTTTTGGTACATTCTAGAAGGAGAAACATTGTTTTGGTACATTCTGGAAGGAGAAACATTGTTTTGGTACATTCTAGAAGGAGAAACATTGTTTTGGTACATTCTGGAAGGAGAAACACTGTTTTGGTACATTCTAGAAGGAGAAACATTGTTTTGGTACATTCTGGAAGGAGAAACATCTCTATTTTGGTACATTCTGGAAGTAGAAACACCGTTTTGGTACATTGTAGAAGGAGAAACACTGTTTTGGTACATTGTAGAAGGAGAAACATTGTTTTGGTACATTGTAGAAGAAGAATCTCTATTTTAGTACATTCTAGAAGGAGAATCTCTATTTTGGTACATTGTAGAAGGAGAAACATTGTTTTGTTACATTCTAGAAGGATAAACACTGTTTTGGTACATTCTGGAAGGAGAATCTCTATTTAGGTACATTCTAGAAGGAGAATCTCTATTTTGGTACATTCTGGAAGTAGAAACACTGTTTTGGTACATTCTAGAAGGAGAATCTCTATTTAGGTACATTCTAGAAGGAGAATCTCTATTTTGGTACATTCTGGAAGTAGAAACACTGTTTTGGTACATTCTAGAAGGAGAATCTCTATTTAGGTACATTCTAGAAGGAGAATCTCTATTTTGGTACATTCTGGAAGTAGAAACACTGTTTTGGTACATTGAAGGAGAAACATTGTTTTGGTACATTCTGGAAGGAGAAACATTGTTTTGGTACATTCTAGAAGGAGAAACATTGTTTTGGTACATTCTAGAAGGAGAATCTCTATTTAGGTACATTCTAGAAGGAGAATCTCTATTTAGGTACATTCTAGAAGGAGAATCTCTATTTTGGTACATTCTGGAAGTAGAAACACTGTTTTGGTACATTGTAGAAGGAGAAACATTGTTTTGGTACATTCTAGAAGAATAAACATTGTTTTGGTACATTCTGGAAGGAGAATCTCTATTTAGGTACATTCTAGAAGGAGAATCTCTATTTTGGTACATTCTAGAAGGAGAATCTCTATTTAGGTACATTCTAGAAGGAGAATCTCTATTTAGGTACATTCTAGAAGGAGAATCTCTATTTTGGTACATTCTAGAAGGAGAATCTCTATTTAGGTACATTCTAGAAGGAGAATCTCTATTTTGGTACATTCTGGAAGTAGAAACACTGTTTTGGTACATTGTAGAAGGAGAAACATTGTTTTGGTACATTCTAGAAGAATAAACATTGTTTTGGTACATTCTGGAAGGAGAATCTCTATTTAGGTACATTCTGGAAGTAGAAACACTGTTTTGGTACATTGTAGAAGGAGAAACATTGTTTTGGTACATTCTAGAAGAATAAACATTGTTTTGGTACATTCTAGAAGGAGAATCTCTATTTTGGTACATTCTGGAAGTAGAAACACTGTTTTGGTACATTGTAGAAGGAGAAACATTGTTTTAGTACATTCTAGAAGAATAAACATTGTTTTGGTACATTCTGGAAGGAGAATCTCTATTTTGGTACATTCTAGAAGAATAAACATTGTTTTGGTACATTCTGGAAGGATAAACACTGTTTTGGTACATTCTGGAAGGAGAAACATTGTTTTGGTACATTCTGAAAGAAGAAACACTGTTTTGGTACATTCTGGAAGGATAAACACTGTTTTGGTACATTCTAGAAGGAGAAACACTGTTTTGCTACATTCTGAAAGAAGGAGACACTGTTTTGTTACATTCTAGAAGAATAAACATTGTTTTGGTACATTCTGGATGGAGAAACATTGTTTTGGTACATTCTAGAAGGAGAATCTCTATTTTGGTACATTCTAGAAGAAGAATCTCTATTTTAGTACATTCTAGAAGGAGAAACATTGTTTTGGTACATTCTAGAAGGAGAAACATTGTTTTGGTACATTCTAGAAGGAGAAACAATGTTTTGGTACATTCTAGAAGGAGAAACATTGTTTTGGTACATTCTAGAAGGAGAAACATTGTTTTGGTACATTCTAGAAGGAGAATCTCTATTTTGGTACATTGTAAAAGGAGAAACATTGTTTTGTTACATTCTAGAAGGATAAACACTGTTTTGGTACATTCTAGAAGGAGAAACATTGTTTTGTTACATTCTAGAAGGATAAACACTGTTTTGGTACATTCTAGAAGGAGAATCTCTATTTAGGTACATTCTAGAAGGAGAATCTCTATTTTGGTACATTCTGGATGGAGAAACACTGTTTTGGTACATTCTAGAAGGAGAATCTCTATTTTGGTACATTGTAGAAGGAGAAACATTGTTTTGGTACATTGTAGAAGGAGAATCTCTATTTTGGTACATTGTAGAAGGAGAAACATTGTTTTGGTACATTCTAGAAGGAGAATCTCTATTTTGGTACATTGTAGAAGGAGAAACACTGTTTTGGTACATTCTAGAAGGAGAATCTCTATTTTGGTACATTGTAGAAGGAGAAACATTGTTTTGGTACATTGTAGAAGGAGAATCTCTATTTTGGTACATTGTAAAAGGAGAAACATAGTTTTGTTACATTCTAGAAGGAGAATCTCTATTTTGGTACATTGTAGAAGGAGAAACATTGTTTTGGTACATTCTAGAAGGAGAATCTCTATTTTGGTACATTGTAGAAGGAGAAACATTGTTTTGGTACATTGTAGAAGGAGAATCTCTATTTAGGTACATTGTAGAAGGAGAAACATTGTTTTGGTACATTCTAGAAGGAGAATCTCTATTTTGGTACATTGTAGAAGGAGAAACATTGTTTTGGTACATTCTAGAAGGAGAATCTCTATTTTGGTACATTGTAGAAGGAGAAACATTGTTTTGTTACATTCTAGAAGGAGAATCTCTATTTTGGTACATTGTAGAAGGAGAAACATTGTTTTAGTACATTCTAGAAGGAGAATCTCTATTTTGGTACATTGTAGAAGGAGAAACATTGTTTTGGTACATTGTAGAAGGAGAATCTCTATTTAGGTACATTGTAGAAGGAGAAACATTGTTTTGTTACATTCTAGAAGGAGAATCTCTATTTTGGTACATTGTAGAAGGAGAAACATTGTTTTGGTACATTGTAGAAGGAGAAACATTGTTTTAGTACATTCTAGAAGGAGAATCTCTATTTTGGTACATTGTAGAAGGAGAAACATTGTTTTGGTACATTCTAGAAGGAGAATCTTTATTTTGGTACATTGTAGAAGGAGAAACATTGTTTTGGTACATTGTAGAAGGAGAATCTCTATTTAGGTACATTCTAGAAGGAGAATCTCTATTTTGGTACATTGTAAAAGGAGAAACATTGTTTTGTTACATTCTAGAAGGATAAACACTGTTTTGGTACATTCTAGAAGGAGAAACATTGTTTTGTTACATTCTAGAAGGATAAACACTGTTTTGGTACATTCTAGAAGGAGAATCTCTATTTAGGTACATTCTAGAAGGAGAATCTCTATTTTGGTACATTCTAGAAGGAGAATCTCTATTTTGGTACATTCTGGATGGAGAAACACTGTTTTGGTACATTCTAGAAGGAGAAACACTGTTTTGTTACATTCTAGAAGAATAAACATTGTTTTGGTACATTCTGGAAGGAGAATCTCTATTTTGGTACATTCTAGAAGAATAAACATTGTTTTGGTACATTCTGGAAGGATAAACACTGTTTTGGTACATTCTGGAAGAAGGAACACTGTTTTGGTACATTCTGGAAGGATAAACATTGTTTTGGTACAATCTGAAAGGAGAAACTCTATCTTGGTACATTCTGAGTATTTATTGAAGAGCTATGGTATGTTTATAGACTTTATTAAACTTTTAAATAGGGTAAAGATGTTAATAGGACATTACTATGTTCAAAATTGAAGAGATATATGACAAAATAAAAACAAAAGAATAGAGAATAAAAGGATAAAGATTATTAAATGTAATATTAATTGAATAAAAAAATCAAATGCTCAGAGAAGTTGAGAAAGATGTAAAAATTGTAAGAACAAGGAAAGAAGTTAAAAAGAAAAACTGCCAGAGTATACTGTGGCAGGGAGTCGGGTGGGCATTGTTTACAAGTTGTGCTGTAAAGGATATTGATTCATAAGCTAAGGTTACAGAACCTTTGCAAACTGTTAAGTCTGAGACGTGAGAGGAATAGAGGTAGAGAGTGATGGAGGGTAGGATGTTAGGGAGAAATAGCAATGGCAAGAGAGGGATAAAGAGAGGAAGGAAGGTAGAGATGGGGGTAGGGGCAGAAGATGGAGGAAGGGAGAGGGAAACAGAGGAAGTGAGAGATGGAGAGAGGGTGTTCAAGGGGTATAGTGAGAGAAGAGAGAGGGAGGTAGAATTGGAGATAGAGAGAGGAAGGGAGGAAGATTGAGAGTGAGGGAGGGATAGAGGAGGACAGGGAAGAAGGGAGATGGAAATGTAAATGAAGGCAGGAATAAAAAGGGATAGGGATATGTAAGGAAGGAGGGAGGGAGTGATGTGGGCACAAGATGGATAGAGGGAGGGTTGTACAGAGGGGCAGAGTGAGAAAGATTTAGAGGGGTGGGAGAGAAAGAAAGGGAGAGATGATGAGAGAGAAATAGAGAGAGAAAGGGAGAGACAGGAAGCCAAATAGGTTAATATGAACAGGGGGATAGAGGGAGAAAAAAAGAGAGAAAGGGAGAGATAGAGAGCCGAGGAGGGTGGTAGGAACTGGGGGATGTAGGGAGAGAAATAGAGAGAGAGAGAGATAGAGAGCCGAGGAGGATGGTAGGAACAGGGGGAAGTAGGGGAGAAATAGAGAGAGGGAGAGATAGAGAGCCGAGGAGGGTGGTAGGAACAGGGGGAAGTAGGGAGAGAAATAGAGAGAGGGAGAGATAGAGAGCCGAGGAAAGTGGTAGGAACAGGGGAAGTAGGGGAGAAATAGTGAGAAAGGGAGAGATAGAGAGCCGAGGAGGGTGGTAGGAACAGGGGGAAGTAGGGAGAGAAATAGAGAGAGGGAGAGATAGAGAGCCGAGGAAAGTGGTAGGAACAGGGGAAGTAGGGGAGAAATAGTGAGAAAGGGAGAGATAGAGAGCCGAGGAGGGTGGTAAGAACAGGGGGAAGTAGGGGAGAAATAGAGAGAGGGAGAGATAGAGAGCCGAGGAGGGTGGTAGGAACAGGGGGAAGTAGAGAGAGAAATAGAGAGAGGGAGAGATAGAGAGCCGAGGAAAGTGGTAGGAACAGGGGGGTGTAGGGGGAGAAATAGTGAGAAAGGGAGAGATAGAGCGCCAAGGAGGTTGGTAGGAACAGGGGGGTGTAGGGGGAGAAATAGTTAGAAAGAGAGAGATAGAGAGCCAAGGAGGGTGGTAGGAACAGGGGGAAGTAGGGAGAGAAATAGAGAGAGGTAGAGATAGAGAGCCGAGGAGGGTGGTAAGAACAGGGGGGTGTAGGGGGAGAAATAGTGAGAAAGGGAGAGATAGAGCACCAAGGAGGTTGGTAGGAACAGGGGGGTGTAGGGGGAGAAATAGTTAGAAAGGGAGAGATAGAGAGCCAAGGAGGTTGGTAGGAACAGGGGGAAGTAGGGAGAGAAATAGAGAGAAAGGGAGAGATAGAGAGCCGAGGAGGGTGGTAAGAACGGGGAAGTAGGGGAGAAATAGTGAGAAAGGGAGAGATAGAGCCGAGGAGGGTGGTAAGAACAGGGGGGAGTAGGGGGAGAAATAGAGAGAAAGGGAGAGATAGAGAGTCGAGGAGGGTGGTAAGAACAGGAGGAAGTAGGGGAGAAATAGTGAGAAAGGGAGAGATAGAGCCGAGGAGGGTGGTAAGAACAGGGGGGAGTAGGGGGAGAAATAGTGAGAAAGAGAGAGATAGAGAGCCAAGGAGGTTGGTAGGAACAGGGGGAAGTAGGGAGAGAAATAGTGAGAAAGGGAGAGATAGAGAGCCGAGGAGGGTGGTAAGAACAGGGGGGTGTAGGGGGAGAAATAGTGAGAAAGGGAGAGATAGAGAGCCGAGGAGGGTGGTAGGAACAGGGGGAAGTAGGGAGAGAAATAGAGAGAGGGAGAGATAGAGAGAAAGGGAGAGATAGAGAGCCGAGGAGGTTGGTAAGAACAGGGGGTGTAGGGGGAGAAATAGTGAGAAATGGAGAAATAGAGAGAAAGAGAGAGATAGAGAGCCGAGGAGGTTGGTAAGAACAGGGGGTGTAGGGGAAGAAATAGTGAGAAAGGGAGAGATAGAGAGCCAAGGAGGTTGGTAGGAACAGGGGGGTGTAGGGGGAGAAATAGTGAGAAAGGGAGAGATAGAGCGCCAAGGAGGGTGGTAGGAACAGGGGGGTGTAGGGGGAGAAATAGTTAGAAAGGGAGAGATAGAGAGCCAAGGAGGTTGGAAGGAACAGGGGGGTGTAGGGGGAGAAATAGTTAGAAAGGGAGAGATAGAGAGCCGAGGAAAGTGGTAGGAACAGGGGGATAGAAAGGGTGATGTAGGGAGAGAAAAATTAGATGTAAGGAGAGCTTGAAGAAATCATGGAACGAAGAAATTTGCAAAAAATATATGTAGACCTTAATCTAACAGTGGTTTTGTATTAATTACATTATGTACTTATTTATAGAATGCCATTTGTACTTATCAAAATAGTTGTTTTTTTTAACAAGCCAGATTAGTGAAAATGAAATAATAAAATCTGGGACACAAAAGCCAAGCAACATTGAAGCAGTGGAAGGTGTGAGATTACAGGGTTGTAGTGGTCCTGTATCAGGATTCAGCTAGAGTTTAGTTATATTTAGAGATGAGAGACTAAAAAACAATAATAGAAACACAAATCAGAGAAAACCTATCTGAGAAACCAGATTATATTTGCTGAAAATAGTAATCTGGAATGAAAGAAGAAAGTAACATAAAAAGGAGGAATGTCAGGTAATCTATAAGCTGGCTGTGCTAGGGTGTAGGTTAAGAGTGCTGTTTTTTTATTTGCTTTGATCAAGATGATTTGTTTTGAAGAGGCCAGATTTAAACTGCTGTTAAAACTGTCAAATTAAGTCAGAGAAAAATACTTCAATAAAAGTCAGGAGAAAACATAAACACAAATAAATCACAATATTGCAGTGTAAGGGAGATGAGGTCAGTAGGTTTTGTTAATGTAATCCACCAGGACTTAAGTAACATTAATTGACACATTGTTTTAAAAGAAAAGCTGAAAAAACAACAACACTCAGTCCTTAAACAAAAAAACGAGAAAAGAAGAAAACAACATAAAACTAAGATTTATCTGACATATAACAAAATCTAGCAGCTTTAGGTCATGGAGGTTTGTTTATATGCTGCCCAGTGCTCTGTTAGGTCACGATTGGTAAACAACTGCTGGCTATATGAGTGCAATAACAACCTATCTACCTCTACTCGACCCCATAAGATAGTTGAGTTTCACAACTTACTGTTCCTATGGCTGTATTAAGATGGAAATGCGCTATAGCGAACTATCTACAGAAATTCTGGACTATAGGATACTTGGTTTTAACAATGTAAGTCTGATGTGGCTGAATGGCCACAATAACCAGCTATCTACCTGTATAGTGGAATATTGACATAGTTCATTTTTACCTGTGACTAGATTATTTGACCTGGTAGGTTTCCTGATGAGGCAAACTGCTCCTGTGATGGGGAAAGAGAGAAAAGAGAGAGAAGTTATGGGGGTGGGGTTGGACCATAATGGTTTTGCTCTTAGTTAAAATGTCAGGGTGGTCCTACTGTTTTCAGAAGTTGTGTGTTTGATTTATGTTCTAATTTTACTGAGTAGTTTTTGTTGTCTATTTCTCCCTCCCTCCAACATGTCCTTTAGTCATTGTCATTTAACTCCCATGCAAAAAATAAACGTTTAACTATGTGTGTTGTGTTTTGTTTTTGTTTTAACACAATTGATAGATTAGTTTACAGTGTATTGTTCAGTCATTCCTATAATAGGGGATGTTCAACCAGACCTAGGGGGCGCCCGTGGCAGAAAGGTAGAGTCGCCGATTTTTAACTCCTCTGACAGCTTAGCCTCTCATCACTTGGGTTCGAGTCCCGTTCGGGCCGATGGACTTAATGTGAGAAGGTTTTCAAGCTGACTTGCAGAGCGCCGGTGGTTCTACCTGGACATGTTTCTAGGGTCTTGCGCTCTCTCGTGTTCTCTCTCTCTTTCTCTCTTGCTTTCTCGCTCTAGCTTTCTCTCATGTTCTTGTTCTTCTTGCTCTTTTTGATTGGGACTATTTCATCATCCCTTACCCCACATGCACGCCCGGCCATAGATCTCTACAACAAGTAAAATATAGGGGAACTGAAAGAGTGGTAAAAAAGTGGGGTGGTGGTGGAGTTAGCTTGAAATTAGATTGGATTTTCTTTTTTTCTAACTGATCTGAAACTAGAACAAGTAAGTAATATCAAGTAGCTGAGAGGAAAGGAGAAAAAATCCAGGAGTAAAATTGTAAACAGTACAAAGTACACCCAGGTCAGTATGACCGATATTGCTAGGGGAGAATAAACATAGAACAGTGCAGCCATCTTGTTCTGGTGTAAGGTCATATCAGAAAAAAAAATTCTTCTCCTGGTCACTTGAGGTGAGGGGAATGACTAAGGTCAACTAGCCCATGTCTGATTGGTCAGTTTTGGCTATAAATAGACTCAGTGCTCATCTCCAGCCAATCAGAACACAGTTTGCATTGCAGAGCTGTTTTTGTGCCTAGTATTGAGCTGTGTAGAGAGAGAGTTATACTGGTGGGGAGATCGGTAAGGATGGGGGGTGGGGAGGTGAACAGTTGAGGTGACCTGAAGGGGCAAATATAGTGTGTACATGGTGGTGGGAATAAAGGAAAGAAGGGTGATAGTGGGATAGACAGGGAGGAAGTGCCAGGCAGAGAGAGGGAGGAGAGAGAGAGGGAGGGGGGGGGGAGAGAGAGAGAGAAAGAGACTCACACAGAGGGAGGGGGAAAGTAGGACAGAGAAAGAGACAGATGGAGGAAGTGAAAGAGGAGAGAGGGAAAGAGGGAGGGGAGAGAAAGAAAGAGAAAGGGATGGAGGTTGAGAGGGAATGAAATTAAAAGGAACATTTAAGAGATAATTGTTAATATGATAATGTTCAAACAGAAAGAACAGTGTTGAAATATTGAGGTAAAAAAATATGCGAAGAGCAGATAGAGAGACAGAGAAAGATGCAGAGAGAAAGAGAGATAGGGAGAGGGGAGAGAGAGAGAGAGAGAGAGAGAGAGAGAGAGAGAGAGAGAGAGAGAGAGAGAGAGAGAGATGATGATGATGATGTAAGAAGAACAGGGAGCTAAGAAAATATCCTTAGTTGCAGCCTTATTCCTGAAAGTACCAGAAAGCACTTAATTTACCGCAAAGCAAAAAATACCTCAAAGCACAGCAGAATGCCCCAGTGGTCTAACACTGTGACAAAGAGCCTTAGAATACTCCTGGTCACTTCACCCTGATTTACTGACATCCTGTTTATCTTAATGCCTTTCAATTCTTCACAAGTTCACCAAGGATTTGTCAGGCTTAGACAAAGAGTTTCCCACTGGGATCTGTCTGATCAGGATCTGCACACAGAGTTTCCCCACTGGAAGCGGTTCCCCACTTGAAGCGGTCTGATCAAGATCTGCACAAAGTGTTTCCCCACTGGGAGCTGTCTGATCAGGATCTGCACAAAGTGTTTCCCCACTGGAAGCGGTCTGATCAGTATCTGCACAAAGTGTTTCCCCACTGGAAGCTGTCTGATCAGGATCTGCACAAAGTGTTTCCCTACTGGGAGCTGTCTGATCAGGATCTGCACAAAGAGTTTCCCAATGGAAGCTGTCTGATCAGGATCTGCATCAAGTGTTTCCCCACTGGGAAGGGTCTGATCAGGATCTGCATCAAGTGTTTCCCCACTGGAAGCGGTCTGATCAGGATCTGCATCAAGTGTTTCCCCACTGGGAGCATTTGATCAGGATCTGCACAAAGTGTTCCCCACTGGAAGCTGTCTGATCAGGATCGGCATCAAGTGTTTCCCACTAGGAGCTGCCTGATCAGGATCTGCATCAAGTGTTTCCCACTGGGAGCTGTCTGATCAGGATCTGCACAAAGTGTTTCCCACTGGGAGCTGTCTAATCAGGATCTGCATCAAGTGTTTCCCACTGGGAGCTGCCTGATCAGGATCTGCACAAAGTGTTTCCCACTAGGAGCTGCCTGATCAGGATCTGCATCAAGTGTTTCCCACTGGGAGCTGTCTGATCAGGATCTGCACAAACAGTTTCCCACTGGGAGCTGTCTGATCAGGATCTGCACAAAGAGTTTCCCACTGGGAGCTGCCTGATCAGGATCTGCACAAAGAGTTTCCCACTGGGAGCTGTCTGATCAGGATCTGCACAAAGAGTTTCCCACTGGGAGCTGTCTGATCAGGATCTGCATCAAGTGTTTCCCACTGGGAGCTGCCTGATCAGGATCTGCACACAGTTTCCCCACTGGGAGCTGCCTGATCATGATCTGCACAAAGTGTTTTCCACTGGAAGCTGTCTGATCAGGATCTGCACAAAGAGTTTCCCACTGGGATCTGTCTGATCAGGATCTGCACAGAGTTTCCCACTGGGAGCTGTCTGATCAGGATTTGGACAAAGTGTTTTCCACTGGGAGCTGTCTAATCAGGATCTGCACAAAGAGTTTCCCCAGTGGGAGCTGTCTGATTAGGATCTGCACCAAATGTTTCAAACAGTGAGCTGTCTGATCAGGATCTGGACAAAGTGTTTTCCCCTGGGGGCTGTCTGATCAGGATCTGCACAAAGTGTTTCCCCACTTGGAGCTGCCTGATCAGGATCTGCACACAGAGTTTCCCACTGGAAGCGGTCTGATCATGATTTGCACTATTTGCTGCAGCATCTGTATTGTGACTTGTTATAAATAGTATTTAGCAAAACATTAAATTTACAAATGATTTGTTAACAATTATAGAATTATAAGGGTTAAGAAAATGCCATGGTTAACTTGCTATGTTTACACTCTTGACCTAGATTAGGAATAAAAACCTCAACCTGACTGACCTATTTCTGGTAACAAGTGCATGGTGAACTGAAGTAATTTCTATAATATTTATTTTTAGTTGGACTAGTTTACTTCTCATAAAGGGGTGCTAATGGAATTATTGAGTAAGTTGTAAAGGCTTATGTGTAGATATATATGATAAATAAAAGTAATAGATGCAGAGTGAATATATGATATATGTAAATATTGACCAAGCAATTAGTTTTATTGGGGATAAACTCCTGTTTTATTCTGAGAGAAGAGATATACAATTTATTCCTTTTCATTAATTTTATATGTGACTTTTTCTGCCCCATTTGTTTGGAACATTTTTATGAAGGGTTGATACATGTTCAATTAAGTGCATAGAAAGATAAAATTAGAGGTGTGGGGCAGAGGACGTCCATGGTGTAGTGGTAGAGTTGCTGGTTTGTAACTCCTGATTGCTTAGCCCCTCACCACGTGGGTTTGAGTCTCGGTCGGGGCGAAGGACTGAATGTGGGAAGGTCTTCCAGCTGACTTGTGGTGCGCTGGTGGTTTTACCCTGACATTTGTCTGGGGTCTTCCTCCACCACAAAGCTGGACATTACTAAAAAGATCATAATTGGTCACTGAGATGTAAACACAAACAAAAGCAAAACAAACATGAAATTAGAGGCTGTAGGCTCTAGGTCTTGCTGCAGATAACAGTAGTAAATTTTGACTTTTGATTTTGTGTTTAAATATATCCAATAATTCGCAACTAAGGCCAATATTTTCATTACTAATTGAAGTTGTCAGAGACAATTCTAATGAGTACCAGGTATATAGGGTTTGAAGGAGGAATAAAGGAGTCAACAGCAGTTGCACTACGCCTCTTATCTGGGGTACTGTACAATCGGAACACCTCAGATAATTTACAAATCATCTCTCAGATGTATGTAGGTAGTCGGCTATTTCAGTAAATGGGACTGCTTTTGTGACAGTTTTCAAAACAAAGATGGCAGCTAGGATGACGGCTCACTACAGTTTGAAGCCTGTAAAACTTCAATTTGTTGTGGCTTCAATTTTAAATCATCCAGGTTTAATTTACCCTGCGCAGCAGACATGCAGCTGTCATACGATGCCATTGTTCATGTTTTTTGCGAACTACATTTTAGGTATATTCTTCTTCCAACTTCCAGTGAACAAAATGATCGTGATTTCATTAAGTATCATTGCAAAGGGATGATTGTCCCGGGGATGGAGTTACCCGCGGAGTTCCGATTGGTGTACTGCAATGTCACTTGGCTCTGTCATCTTTTTGGCTCTGGACCAAACTTAGGGTGCTGGTGGCCACTTGGGTAGAGTACCAACTTAAAACAACTGATTCCTTAACCCTTTACTTTGTGCGTTTTAGTCCCTGCTTGGGCTGAAAAGTTTCATGTAAGAACAATCATTGAAAAAACTACAAGTAGAGCAACGTGACCAGAGGTTGAAAACTGCCACAATATTTCTTCAATTACATGATTTTATAAATAAAACTTACGAAGTTTTATCATCTGAGGAAATATTTCAAGGTTTAGGGGACCGGCCGCAATAGCTCAATTTGTAGAGCGTCAATTTGCGGATGGGAAGGTTGCGGGTTCAAACCCCGGCTGTGTCAAACCAAAGACTTTAAAGTTGGTAATAGTGGCTTCCCTCCTAATGCTCGGCTAAGGGGACAGCATTTCGCCTGACTCGGCAGCACTATATCTGCTTCAAGTGGACACCATCTCCAGGTAACTAAATTTCTGTTGGTGGGACAATAAACCCAATAAACAAACTTTTTCCCCAAATCAGGGGTGCCAACTTGTACATCCTCTGATTGTTTAGCCTCCCACCATGTGGGTTCGAGTACCGTTTGGAGCCAAGGACTTTAAATGGGAAGGTCTTTTAGCTGAGCTGCAGTGCTCTGGTGTTTCTAAATAGACGTCTTGGGTCTTCCTCCGTCAGAATAGCTGGATCATACGTGATCATATGATAACTGGTCGCGGTGATGTATTTGGAAACAAAAGCAAACAACCTTTCGCTTCGCCCTCATCAAAATCCAATACAGGCATTGGCTGTCTTCTCAATTAAAAAAACAACAAAAAAACGCCTAAAAAATCAATTTAGAACAACAGTTTTAACTCTAATTATGTGTCATTTAATTATCAGCCATACACTGTCTTCGTTATTTTCTAACAACTATAATTAAGCTACGGACTCTGCAGCAAGTAGCGTAGAGTGTAGACCTTGATCACACATATCTCCTGATTTTTCAGGATCTACACTATTTGTCAAATCCATATCAACATGAGAGTAGCAGACTTAACAGAGACAACATCAACAGTAAACAAGAACAATAACCAGTAAACAACAACAGATAACAACAACAAGAAGATCAATAACAACAAATCCTAAAAACACCTTTTTTTTTTTTGTTAACCCCTGTCCCCAAAATAAATCAACAACAAAAAAAAAACAGCAAGAGAACTCGAGGCTACATGTACCATTGTCTAGAACCATATCTGTCTTTAAACAACAATCATCCTCTGTGTAATAAAATAACATGAACAAAAACAGCAAGAGAAACAGCAAAAAATCCCAGGCGAAAATTACAATAATGAAACTTCTTCAAGTCAAAGTTAGCCTAGTCCATGTCATTTGTAGGGGGGGGATGCAGGATGTGCCATTTTCCCAATATGGGAGTTTCTAGTTGTAATTGGAGCACATATTGATTTTTTGTTTTGTTTTCAATGAGAGGAGTTGTACAAAAGTTCAGGGAGAGAATTTTCTCTTAATCAGCTTAGTGTGAGTCGAGCAGGCTTAAGTAAATAGTGTAGGCGAGGATCAGATAACACCAGCTAGAAGATTTTGCGATCAGGATTTTCACCGTTTGGTACAGGGTCTCTATGTCGCTTTAAGTTGTGTAAAATTTGAGAAAAATTAAAAAAAATATCTTGGGTTATTAACAAATACAGCATGAGGGTTAAAAATATACTGTTGTTTTTTGAGTGGCTGCTTCAGATGACAGAAGATTTTTTTTTCCTGACGGCATGATGGGAGGTCTCCTTGATTTTTCCTAGAAATATTGTTTGTGTGAGATCTATAATGTTAATGGTTTTATTTGTTTGTTTGTTTAACTGGCTAAATGAGGGTCAGCACAACCATTTGGATTTTATTGTGACCCCATCATGCTACCCATGCATGACTTAATAGGTTTCATGCCATTTTGTCTAAAATGGGTCCTTAATGAGTACTGTTTTTTTTTTTTTTCGTGAACCTACTTAATTCTAACAGAGAGAGAAGAACAGTTGATTTATGGGATATTTTTCTGTGCCAATTACAGCAAACCCACCCTCCCTCCCACCCTGGATCATCCCCACCTTTCAAAAGCATTATTACTGGAATTGATAAATATACTTATTTTTATCATTCTTCCATCTTTTTTCTCTTTTTGTTCCTTTTTTACCCTCCAATGATTGCTAAAATTGATTTGTCAGTGAAATTAAATAATTTAAAAACTCTCATAGTGTTGACACTTGTAAATTAACTGCTCACAAGGTAGAATGTATATCTCTAAATTTGTGATCATAATCTGGTGAAGAATTTTTGCATTATATGTGTTTGTTTTACAAAACGTCAAGAAGAACTATAGATAAAAGGAGATTTGTTTATGTATCCCACATCCCATCAAAACCAAACTCTGTTGTTGGTACGCGTGTTTATACTAAATAAGTATAATCAAGAGAGCCTATAAATAATAACGTCTTGTCTTTCTTTTTTGTGTTTCAGGGATAGAGCGCAAGTTTACCCTTGAGCCCCAACCACAGGCCGTTCCATTGGGTGGGGTGGCACGCTTCCAGTGTAAAATACGCGCCACCCCTCCCCCTCTTTATGTCTGGGAGAAGAACCAATCAAAACTACCTCAAAACGACAACAGGTATGTCACGTAGGTTTCCACGAGTTTCTTTTCAGTTTTCAGTGCTGAGAATATAGTTGCTAAAAGAACAAAATATCCATTGTAAAATACACACACCCCTCTTCTATTGAAGAAAAACAAAAGAAAATAAGAAGCAAAATTTTTCAAAAGGAATGTCAACAGAAGATCGTAAAATTGTCTTTAAGAAAATTAAGAAAAATGTTTCTAAGGTTAAAAAATAATGCATAATTCATGGCATTTTACAGTTCTGTTATGTATCCATAACTGCTCTACCGATAGGCAGGTGTTATATTTACAAATGAGAAATTAGCAATAACTGAACTGGAAGGTTTGGTATTTTTTTTGTATTTGTTAATAATTTGGACCAAGTAGGAATTTTTGAATAGAATACAGCTTTTGATAAATTAAGATGCGCCGCCCGTGGCATAGTAGTTAAGACTTGAATTTATAATCCATCTGACTGTTCAGCTTTTTTTTTTAATACTTAAATTTTGTCCTGAACATAAAAAAAGTTTTTTTTGAACTAGCGTTTATTTTGGGAGAATCCATCGGTTCTACCAATCCTCTTGTTTACTGAGAATGATAATAAGAAACAGACATATATTTACTATTTTCTGTAAGATTTTTTTGTTAATTTTGTTAAAAGTCACTATGTGAGAAATGTCCAGCCTTCTCCATCAAATTATCATAATGACTTCAATGTAGGGACATAATCTTCAATTAGTGATTTATAAATGAACACATTTGACTTTTCATGGATGTATTGTTGATCAGATTACAAAACTACAACCTGATTTCTGAACGCGCCATCTGTGAATGATGTTAAATCTGCACAAAATAAAATTCATTTTGAGCGCTCTTTTCGTAGTGTAATTTCAGAATACCTCGGATAATGAAATGGAATGAAATGTAAAATAATGGATAAATGAAAATTGTAGCTAAATGTTTTTTTTTAAGAACATTATTTGTTCATGTATTTTTCTTCTAGCGAACAAAAATACTGTCGGTATCATTGCAGCAGAAACATTTAAGGAGCAATCAAATTGAAGACAGAATTATCCGAAAAGTTTCCGATTGTATCAATATAAATATTTCACTATTTCTTATTATGCAGCAGTAATTATTCTTGTTATCCCTCTTTGCAGGTATTTATTTTTAAGCTCAGGAATATTACAAATCACGGGTGTAACGGCGAGCGACGTTGGCGACTATCGTTGCTATGCCACTCAGGGATCTTTAAACGATTTGTCAGGGCTTGTCTCTGACATTGAGGGTCGCTATAGCAACGAGGCATCACTCACAATTGCTTCAGGTAGGTTGTATTGTTCATTCAGAAAATGTTAGAATGTGTAGGCATGAATTCACAATATGATAATATGCTCATGGGTGAAAGTTTTCAGGATTATGCCTGAAATTCAGGTTCCTGTGTGTCTGAAAATGGTTGATTTTCTTTATTTTCCTTATAAAAAATTGACACATTTTCAGAATTTCAGGTTTTTCATAATTTCTAACTTTCACCCATGTATATTGGCATTAATTCACAATGATCACATTTAGGTCTGCTGCAACTGTGGCTTTGTGATTGAGTCGATGATTTGTAACTCCTTGTTTCGTGGTTCCTGACCGCATGTGTTCGATTCTTTCTCGAGTCGTAAACTGTCATATGGGAATCTCTTCTTGCTGAATTGTGGTGCGCCTGTTGTTCTGTCCAGATGTTGGTCACGAGTGATCTTTCATCAATTACCATAAACTTTGTAATAAATGCTCCCTCACTAATAAAGGCCCCCACCCCCCCTGCCCCCAACGATTTTCAGAATAAAAATTAATGCACAAACTATTTAAAAACATATTTGTAAAATAAAACTTTCTTTACTCACCATCTGTCCATATAAAGTCTTCAATAATCCAATAATCCTATGAATAACAGTGTTAACTTCACTTTTAACTAAATATAACGTAACCTCGAAAACTTGTAAAAGTACAGGTAACTGAATTGTAATTAACGCCCCATATTTGTTAAATTGTAACGTCCTTGGGGGGCGGTAAATATGAAGTTTACGGTATAACTGGATATTTCTTTAGTTACCATATTTTTTTGTTTCGTTTAGCCAAATATTTTGCCATTTAATTAAATCATGAACTGGAATGGCACAAATGTAAAGCCTGTGTATTGAAGAATATAGAAAAATAATGCTGACCCTGTTAAATAAATATTTCTCAAAATAAATAAATATTTCTTAAAATCCATCCAGTGCAGCAAAAACTTAATTCGTAAATTCTATCTAGATCTGCATAAACCTAATTCTTAATTTCATAAATTTGAGCTAGTGCTAATTCGTTAATTTATTAATTAAAAAAGTTAGCTAGTGCTGCATAAAAACATAATCCAGAAAGTCTTGCTATTGCTGGAAAAACCTAATCCAGAACTATTTGCTAGCGCTGTAAATATGTAATTCTTAAGTTCAGAAATGATTGTGCTACAGTTATTTATCTGTCAGTTCAAAAACTGCTGTTGCTACAAATTTATTCAGTTTAGAAATTCTTTTTAGAGCTGCTCAAATTTACATTTAAAAAATGTTTTTCCTTAATTTCAGTTAATTTTTGTCAGTGCTGCAAGTTCCTCCATCTGTAAATACCATTTTTCTATTTACCACAAATAACCACATTCCTGCCATTTCTCCTACCAGGTCCAGTTGACCATCAGATTATTGCCAGTTCAGACAACGTGACTGTGAATGTCGGTGTTCGGGCGGTCCTCGAATGTTTGATTCAGGGACCCCAGATAGTGGAGTGGACGAGGGAGGTGGGCACAGGTAGGGAGCGACTTTTTATTAAAACTTTTTTTTTAGGATGCTCTTAATAAACATTATTCAACCTTTTATTGGTAGTATATTTTGTTAAATTTTGAAAATTCACACAATTTTGTTGATTTTTCTTTGAAACACTTTTTGTTTTGTATTTTGTTTAGAATGCATGTATGCTGAGCATATAATTCTAGATCCTAGGCTAAACAAGACTACAGAAAAGCAACAACTGTAATTGTAGATTCTTCCTAAGATGTTAAAAACAGTTGTTTATACTTTTATTTATGCAAGTTGAAAAATAGAAAATGCATAAAAGGGATAAAGTGAGCAAGTGCATAAAAGGATAAAGTGGACAAATGTATAAAAGTATAAAGTGAGCAAATGCATAAAAGGATAAAAGTGAGCAAATGTATGAAATGGGATAAAGTGGGCAAATGCATTAAAGTATAAAGTGAGTATATGCATAAAAGGATAAAGTGAGCAAATGTATAAAATGGGATAAAGTGGGCAAATGCATAAAATGGGATAAAGTGAGCAAATGTATAAAATGGGATAAAGTGGGCAAATGCATAAAAGTATCAAGTGAGTATATGCATAAAAGGATAAAGTGAGCAAATGTGTAAAAGGGTTAAAGTGGGCAAATGTATAAAATGGGATAATGTGGGCAAATGCACAAAAGTATTAAGTGAGCAAATGCATAAAAGGAGGCTTGTCCTTCTTCAATAATTAGCTGGATGTTACATTTATGAAAATAATTGAAAATGAAGTTAAACACCTATTGGAAACCTATTTTAACCAGGTTATACCCTATTTACGTTAAATGTCATCATATTCGGTGCTGTATGACCTGTTAAGTGTCGGTGTGCCGTAAAACCAAAATACAAATACGGAACTAATTAAACTGTTTATTATAGTAACGTTATACATTTTTAGACTTCTTATTATGCTGTTGTCATTTATATTTCACATTATTTAAACCTCAAAGAATTTTATATTTCTTTTTACATATTTTTATTTTACCCTGATTTTACTCAATTCGCGTTGTTAAACATCACTGTATTCGGCACCATGTGACCTATCAAGTGTCGGTGTGCCGTAAAATCCAAAATACAAATACATACGACAAAAGGGGGCGGCATGATGTAACAAAATATAAATTTCTTCACTGCAGGTGGAGGGATATTATCTTGGCCATGTTCATTCACTAATTTGATTTTAACTGGCCTCCTCGTTCAAGTGTGGACATCACACAAATACAAATATTTTTGCTTGTTAAAATGAAATAAAGAAAACCCCATATGCTTTTGAATTTTAATTGACCCTCTTCACCAGTGCTAGAACATTGCTAAAATAAATATATTTTATACTTGTTAACTAATGGAATAATTGAACTTCCTTGTCACTGCCAGAACATCACAGAAATAGATATATATTTTTTATTTGTTAAATTATAAAAAACTGTTCGCTAATTGAATTTTAATTAATATTATTGAGTGCCAGAACCTTACACAAATATTTTCTAGGATTTTTTTTACATGTTTAAATTAAAAAGACTGTTCACTAATTGAATTTTAATTGATTCTCATTTACCAGTACAAGAACGGGTACCAATCAGCCAGAATGGGAGAATCAGCTTGCTGGGCACCAACCTCATGATTCACGCCACAGAGCTCAAGGACAACGGAAAATACCTCTGTAAAGCAGGAAACCACATCAAAGTCATGGTTCTTAATGTCATCAGTAAGTTTGAAGTTATTCTTAGCACCACATATGAGGAGAACATATCCTGCTTCCTTCTTTATTTCTCCTCCAAACACTTTCAACCTGCTACTCATTAGAATCGTCACATTGAGATAATTGTAAAAGTTCTCACAATGTAGGGTTTGGTTGAGAATTATGGGATATACAGCTTCTGCAACCTCCTTTATTTCTCCTCCAAATACTTTCAACCTGCTGCTCATTCGAATCGTCTCATTGAGACAAATTTAATGAGTTCTCACAATTTATGGTTTGGTTGAGCATTATGGGATATACAGCTCCTGCTAACTCCTTTATTTCTCATCCAAAATTTTATACATGGTACTCATTAGAATTGTCTATATAGTACATAAGGTGAAAATTATAGGATATATATATGGTAACACATTAACAGAGACCGAACCTGGTAGTACAATCGGTAAGCATTGGCTCCAGGTACTGGAGGCTCCAGGTTCAACCCCAGGCTGCGACATACCAGAGTCGTTAAAAATGATAGTGGTATAGCTCCCTTGCTAACGCTCAAGCAAATATAAAGGTAGTTCCATGACTGGCTGGTTTAATGTGACTGGGTGTGGTATCATGCCAGTTGTCACAGCATGCAATACACGGTGAAGGCAGCACTATATCTGCTTCAAGTGGACACTTTCTCCAATAACTGAAATACTGTTGTTGCGACAATAAACCCAATATATACATAAAAGTTGGAAAAAAAAATAACAATTAATTTTAATTGACTTCCTTAACCAGACCTGAACATCCTTAAAATTCATATTTTTTATGGGTCATTGTCCACAATAATATCGGCAAGTTTTGTTTGGATTTTAAAATTCCAATTACAACTTACATAAAAGAATAAAGATGTACCCTAACACCATTAAAGCAAGAGTGCACAGATAGTCTGTATCAAAATCAATGGCATACCAAGGTCATGCAGGATGTCAATTGAAAGAATATTCAATACAATGCACATGGGTAGGCAGTTAGTGTTGCAGACTAAGCCCCTTCTTGTGCTGGTGGTTAAGTGGTTAGTCACCCACTTTTAACTCCTCAGCCCCTCACAATGTGGTTACAAGTCACTTTTGGCAAAAACTTTCATGTGGGGAGGTTTTCCAGCTAACCTGGGGTGTGCCAGTGGTTCTACCCAGTATTCCTTCACCCGTAATAAGCAGGACATCGCCAATGAACACAAACTCAACCCTTCATTGTATTTGTTAAGCGAACCCTGTCAGAGTGTGAATTTTTTTTTTTTAGTGGTCAGGTTGTCCAGCTGACCGTCGGTGTGCTGGTTGGTTCTGTCCTCAGACAATGTTTGCGGTTCTTTTTCATCCAATATCTTGACATTTTCTATCTGACCATAGTTGTTCCAGCAGGGCTTTTGTTTGCCTTCATTAGTAGGAGCCATTTACCTGCGCCTTCCCCTCAGAAAATCTATTTAAAATCATGCTGTTTTCCCCATAAAGTAACTTTACATGAGGTTTTTTCATTCCCCTTCAAGAAAGAAATCACACTATTTTCCCCCAAAATTACAGGGCATGGGCCCCATCCCCAGGCATTGGAAAAAAAGCCTTGCCCAGTGATTAAATATAAAAACTGTCACCAAAACGTTTCTATCAACTAATACTTACATTTATTCTCTCTAACTTTATTACAGAAGCGCCAGTATTAACAAAGATCCCTCCAAGTTCCCGCAACCCCGCAGGACAGTGGGTCTACTCACAGTGTTTGGCTGAGGGGTCACCAAACCCAGAGATAACCTACCTCTTCAATGGAGAACCCATAAAGTTTGGCAACGAGTATAAACTCACGAAGGTAAATGTAGTTCTAACAGTGAGAATAAATCGTCCAAGGTAATGTGGGTCTTACAGCGTGAATAAACTCTCCAAGGTAATGTGGGTCTTACAGCATAAAAAAACTTACCAAGGTAATGTGGGTCTTACAGCAGGAATAAACTCTCCAAGGTAATGTAGGTCTTACAGCAAGCATCAACTCTCCAAGTAAATGTAGGTCTTACAGCGAGAATAAACTCACCAAGCTAATGTAGGTCTAACAGCGAGAATAAACTCACCAAGCTTATGTAGGTCTAACAGCGAGAATAAACTCTCCAAGCTAATGTAGGTCTAACAGCGAGAATAAACTCTCCAGGGTAATGTAGGTCTAACAGCGAGAATAAACTCTCCAAGGTAATGTACTGTAGGTCTAACAGCGAGAATAAACTCTCCAAGCTACTGTAGGTCTAACAGCGAGAATAAACTCTCCAAGCTACTGTAGGTCTAACAGCGAGAATAAACTCTCCAAGCTACTGTAGGTCTAACAGCGAGAATAAACTCTCCAAGCTACTGTAGGTCTAACAGCGAGAATAAACTCTCCAAGCTACTGTAGGTCTAACAGCGAGAATAAACTCTCCAAGCTATTGTAGGTCTAACAGCGAGAATAAACTCTCCAAGGTAATGTACTGTAGGTCTTACAGCGAGCATCAACTCTCCAAGTTAATGTAGGTCTTACAGCAAGCATCAACTCTCCAAGTAAATGTAGGTCTAACAGCGAGAATAAACTCACCAAGCTAATGTAGGTCTAACAGCGAGAATAAACTCTCCAAGCTAATGTAGGTCTAACAGCGAGAATAAACTCTCCAAGCTAATGTAGGTCTAACAGCGAGAATAAACTCTCCAAGTTAATGTAGGTCTTACAGCAAGCATCAACTCTCCAAGTAAATGTAGGTCTAACAGCAAGAATAAACTCACCAAGCTAATGTAGGTCTAACAGCGAGAATAAACTCTCCAAGCTAATGTAGGTCTAACAGCGAGAATAAACTCTCCAAGCTAATGTAGGTCAAACAGCGAGAATAAACTCTCCAAGCTAATGTAGGTCAAACAGCGAGAATAAACTCTCCAAGGTAATGTAGGTCTAACAGCGAGAATAAACTCTCCAAGGTAATGTAGGTCTTACAGCAAGCATCAACTCTCCAAGCTAATGTAGGTCTAACAGCGAGAATAAACTCTCCAGGGTAATGTAGGTCTAACAGCGAGAATAAACTCTCCAAGCTAATGTAGGTCTAACAGCGAGAATAAACTCTCCAGGGTAATGTAGGTCTAACAGCGAGAATAAATTCACCAAGCTAATGTAGGTCTTACAGCGAGAATAAACTCACCAAGCTAATGTAGGTCTAATAGCGAGAATAAACTCTCCAAGCTAATGTAGGTCTAACAGCAAGAATAAACTCACCAAGTTAATGTAGGTCTTACAGCGAGCATCAACTCTCCAAGTTAATGTAGGTCTTACAGCAAGCATCAACTCTCCAAGCTAATGTAGGTCTAACAGCGAGAATAAACTCTCCAAGCTATTGTAGGTCTAACAGCGAGAATAAACTCTCCAAGGTAATGTACGATAGGTCTTACAGCGAGCATCAACTCTCCAAGTTAATGTAGGTCTTACAGCAAGCATCAACTCTCCAAGTAAATGTAGGTCTAACAGCGAGAATAAACTCACCAAGCTAATGTAGGTCTAACAGCGAGAATAAACTCTCCAAGCTAATGTAGGTCTAACAGCGAGAATAAACTCTCCAAGCTAATGTAGGTCTAACAGCGAGAATAAACTCTCCAAGCTAATGTAGGTCTAACAGCGAGAATAAACTCACCAAGCTAATGTAGGTCTAACAGCGAGAATAAACTCACCAAGGTAATGTAGGTCTAACAGCGAGAATAAATTCTCCAAGCTAATGTAGGTCTAACAGCGAGAATAAACTCTCCAAGCTAATGTAGGTCTTACAGCGAGAATAAACTCACCAAGCTAATGTAGGTCTAACAGCGAGAATAAACTCTCCAAGCTAATGTAGGTCTAACAGCGAGAATAAACTCTCCAAGCTAATGTAGGTCTAACAGCGAGAATAAACTCTCCAAGCTAATGTAGGTCTAACAGCGAGAATAAACTCTCCAAGGTAATGTACGGTAGGTCTTACAGCAAGAATAAACTCACCAAGTTAATGTAGTACCAGACACGTTTCATGTGGGGGACGTTTTCCAGCCAACTAGTGGTGTGCTGGTGGTACTTCCCAGATATAAGTCAGGGGCTTTCCTCCACTAATAATTAGCTGAACTTCACCAATATGATTATGATGAGACATTTGTGGATAGCCTCCCCTTTGTCATCCCTAAATGCAAGTAGGTATTTTAGTTGGATTTCTTATTTTTTATTCTTTAACTCCTGGAGTGTATGTTAACTTTATGCTAACATTGTGAAACTCAGGTCATATATTAACAATAAAGAAGTGAATTTTCTTGTTGAAATTACATACCTTGATAAATGTTTAAATGGATGTTGAACTAACGTTTATACAAAAGTAAAACATATCAACATTTATAATGACACCATCTACGAAAGAACAGGCAATGAAGTGCAAGGATTCCAACTGAAAGGACCTACCTACTGTTCGGAATACCTCGGATATTAACTTACAAGGGAGACAATTTCCATTTCAGAAAGTTTCCCATTGTGAGGGTTTCATGTAACAAGAAACAAAACAATGTTAAACTCTATTTTCCAGGTATCTGACCGGTTTGTGGGTGAGGTGATGGCAATAGTGTTGAGTGATCAGAACCATTCAGGTTTTTACCAATGTCGGGCCTCGAACAGTGCGGGCACAGTCTATGGTTTCTTTAGGGTTGAGTTCTTTTATCAGAGTAAGTTCTTTGTCTTTTTTGCTCTTCTTTCTCTCCTTCTAACTCTTATATTTTCTCTCTTTCTCCTCTTTCTCTCTGTCTTTCTGTACAGGTTCTGAGAATTAGAGCTCTCTTCCTGTAACACTGATATTTGTCTCGTTTTATCTCTTATTTGCCTTTTTTTTTTGTTTCTGTAAAGGTTCTGTAGAATCAGATTATCTGCCTGAACTCTCATGTTTTCTCTCTTTCTCCCTTTCTGTGTATGGGTTCTGTTATTCCTCTTCAATAACTATATTCTTCTTTCACCATTTTGCTAATTCTTTCTCTCCCTCTAACACTTCTATTGTTTATTTTGTTCTTATCCTTTCTCTCTTTTTTCTCTTTCCCCCTCTCTTCTTTCTCTTTCCCCCTCCCTTCTTCCTCTCTTCTCCCTCTTCTTCCTCTTTCCCCCCTCTCTTCCCCCTCTCTCCTCCCTTTTCTTCCTCTTCCCCCTCCCTTCTCCCTCCCCCTCTCTTCTTCCTCATCTTTTGGCAATTTTTTTCCTCTTCCTCTTGTTCTCTCTCTCTGTGTATGGGTTCTGTAATCATTCCTCTTCAAGAATAAGTTCAGTCTTATGTTTCCTTTTTGCTAATTCTTTCCCTCCATCTCTTTCTTTCTCTCAACCTAAATATTTCTTTTTTTGTCTCTGTCTAACAGTTCTTTAGCCTGTACTTCTTCTTCAAAACTAAATTGACTGTTCTTTTCTTTTCCTTTAAAACTCTTGAAAATAAATTTAATTAAATTCTCTTTATAACCTTAATAGGACCCTCTAGCACTGATATTGTTTTAGTTATGGTAATAAAAAATGATGTTTCTTTGTTTATAAACTGTACACAAACTCTGCACGACTAAAAAGTGTTTTTGACTAAAATAAAAGGAGCAGAGCCCCAGATATGACGACTACACCTATTGCTGACTCCTTTATTTCTCCTCTCAACCCATTAACCCTGATACTCATTAGAATTGTCTTGATAAGACAATTTCATTGAGAACCTACAATATAGAGTTTAGTTGAGAATTATGGGATATGCAGCTCCTGCTAAATCCTTTATTTCTCCTCCAAACCCTTTATACCTGGTACTTATTAGAATCGTCTTGATACGACAATTTCAATGAGTACCCTCAATATAAGTTTTATTTGAGAATTATGGGATATATGGAGTCATTCTAAATGCTTTATTTCTCCTACAAACCGCTTATATCTGGTACTCATTAGAATCTTCTTAATATGATAATTTCATTTAGTATCCTCAATACAGGGTTTGGATAAGAATTAAATCCTTTATGTCTGCCCCAAGCCCAATAATATACCTGGTACTTGTTAGAGTCATCTCGATATAACAGTTTCAAAGTGTACAAAAAATAGAGGGTTTTGCTGAGAATTATGCGATATGTGGCAACTTTCTTTCCCTACAGAAAACGCTCCTGACATCCCTGTTAACTTGCGGGCGATCAACATCACATCTACAAGTGCTCGGGTGGTGTGGGATCCACCTATACCCCTAAAAGATTACGATCTCAAGATTCTGGCTTACACGGTCAAATATAGGAAAACTGATGGTGAGTCAAAACTTATAAATTATTTAACAGTATTTCAGTTATCTGTAGATGGTGTCCACTTGAAGCAGATATAGTGCTGCCTTCACTGTGTATAGCATTACATGAACACTTAGCTTGATTCCAAACACAGTCACATTATCCTGACACCGGGCCAATCAGTCGTGGAACTACCCTTATATTTGCTTGAGCATTAGCAAGGGACCTATACCACTATCTTTTTACACGACTTTGATATGTTGCAGCCTGGGATAGAACCTGGGGCCTCCCGTACCTGCAGCCGGCACTCTATCATTTATTCTGCCAGGTCAGGTACGTGAAATATGACCTCTCATATTCATTCTGGCTGACCATGTGTCAGCATTTTTTACGAAGGTCAAAGTGCGGGTAGACAGCTTTAATGAAAAAGCATTTTATAAAGTTATTTTCGAGGCTCAGAAGTGTTTATCAGTTTATCATATTAATTTGGACAATAAATTAACCATAACTATTCCAGATTCGACCATCATGGACACTGTGTCAGAATCCCAGCAGGTAGATCTGAATAACCTGGAACCATTTACCCAGTATACCTTATTCATCCAGGCCTACAGCCAAGCTGGAGCCGGACATAAGTCATCGGAGCTTATCTTCACAACCCAGGAAAGTGGTATGTAGGGTTAAACCTCGCTTAGCAGGCCACCTGGGGTTCTCTTTAAAACTTGCACACTTAGCAAGGTGGTCCTTTTAGAGAGGTTTTTCTGTACTTATACTTTTAAATATGCTTATGCCAGTGGATTTTGAATATTTTTTGTCATTTACAGTAACTAACTTATCAAGGAAGAAGCTGAAATGAGTTTTAAGCATCCCTTTTCTCCTGAGCTGTTTTTTGACAATTGCTTGCTCATATTCGTGTATTCTGTGTCTGAAATAATGTAAAATAAAGAATTGGAGGAAAGAGGTTGGCTAATATAGGGAGGAGGAGGCCAACTTATAAAAAAAATACATTTAATGCTCAAAGTTTGTGCAAACTTGACGTAGTTATTGGTCAGGGAAAATTGGTTTTGGTCATGGAAAAGTCAGGGAATTTTGAGTACTCTTCTTTGTAGGAACCTTGTCAGTGTTATAGAAGGTTTCTCAGATGATGATACAATAATAAATAAACAGAATCAAAACCAATACATTGATTGCCCTTTCCGTAATATTCTCGTCCCCATTTCAGTGCCTCGACGCCCTGTCGAGGTTTACCTGGAGCCAAGAGCTCGCAGCATCATGGTGAAATGGTCGCACTTGAATATAGAAGATCGTCAAGGCATCATCACGCACTACAAGCTGTTCTATCGTCAGCAAGAGATGGGATCCACACTCAAAGTTGTGCCTGACATCCCAGCAAATGCCACTTCATACATCATCGGAGGTGAGATAAGTTGTTCAGGCATCCTCAACAAAGTTTTGTCCAAAATTCTTCTCTTTCATTTTTATGTCACTTTTGATGAAACTTTACAATTGACTGTTTGACAGCTGTGTCCCCCTAAAGTTAATATACATATGTTATTCGATCCTGGACCGCGACAAACCAAAGTTGTTTAAAATGGTAGTGGTATAGCTCCATTGCTAATGCTTAAGCAAATATAAGGATAGTTTTACGACTTATTGGCACAGTGTCAGGATAATTTGATGGGTGTGGTATCATGCCAGGTGGTCATGGCATGCTGTGCATAGTGAAGGCAGCACTAAATCTACCTCAGGTGTACACTGTCTCCAGATAACTGAAATACTGTTGGTGGGACCATAAACCCAATAAACAAACAATATAATATAGTGATACTAGTATATTTACAGTAGGTTCCAATGATGGCCAGGGAATAATGTTATTAAATCTTTATCCCTAACAGGTCTACAAACAGAGACTAGCTATGAGGTTCGAATGTTGGCGGGGACCAGCATGGGAACAGGAAGCTTCTCCGACCAGAACTGGCCTTGGGTGTCAGTACACACAAGGGAGAAGGACTGTAAGTACTATTCTGGTTTTAAGCACTATCCTGGTTTTAAGTTCTATCTTGGTTTTAAGGACTATCCTGGTTTTAAGCACTATCCTGGTTTTAAGTTCTGTCTTGGTTTTAAGGACTATCTTGGTTTTAAGTATTTTCTTGGTTTTAAGCACTATCCTGGTTTTAAGTTCTATCTTGGTTTTAAGGACTATCCTGGTTTTAAGCACTATCCTGGTTTTAAGTTCTACCTTGGTTTTAAGGACTATCCTGGTTTTAAGCACTATCCTGGTTTTAAGTTCTATCTTGGTTTTAAGTTCTACCTTGGTTTTAAGGACTATCCTGGTTTTAAGCACTATCCTGGTTTTAAGTTCTATCTTGGTTTTAAGGACTATCTTGGTTTTAAGGACTATCCTGGTTTTAAGTATTATCTTGTTTTTTCCCCCTGGTTTTAAGTACTATCCTGGTTTCAAGTTCTTTCTTGGTTTTAAGTACTATCATAGTTTTAAGTACTATTCTGGTTTTAAGTACTATCCTGGTTTTTAGTTCTATCCTGGTTTTAAGTTCTATCCAGGTTTTAAGTACTATCCTGTTTTTTTTGTTCTATCCTGGTTTTATGTACTATCTTGGTTTTTAGCTCACCTGAGCACAACGTGCTCAAGGGGAGCTTTTGTGATACCGCTTCGTCCGGCGTCCGTCGTCCGTCGTTCGTCGTTCGACGTTCGTCGTCCGTCGTTCGTCGTCAACATTTACCTTGTGAACACACTAGAGGCCACAATTTTTATCCAATCTTCATCAAACTTGGTCAGAATGTTTGTCTGCATGAAATCTTGGATGAGTTCATTATTGGGTCACCTGGGGTCAAAAAGTAGGTCACGAGGTCAAATTTTAGAAAAAACTTGTGAACACACTAGAGACCACATTTATAGCCCAATCTTCACCAAACTTGGTCAGAATGTTTGTCTGCATGAAATCTTGGATGAGTTCGTAACTGGGTCACGTGGGGTCAAAAAGTAGGTCACGAGGTCAAATCTTAGAAAAAGCTTGTGAACACACTAGAGGCCACATTTATAGCCCAATCTTCACCAAACTTGGTCAGAATGTTTGTCTGCATGAAATCTTGGATGAGTTCGGAACTGGGTCACGTGGGGTCAAAAAGTAGGTCACGAGGTCAAATCTTAGAAAAAGCTTGTGAACACACTAGAGGCCACATTTATAGCCCAATCTTCACCAAACTTGGTCAGAATGTTTGTCTGCATGAAATCTTGGATGAGTTCGTAACTGGGTCACGTGGGGTCAAAAAGTAGGTCACTAGGTCAAATCTTAGAAAAAGCTTGTGAACACACTAGAGGCCACTTTTATAGCCCAATCTTCGCCAAACTTGGTCAGAATGTTTGTCTGCATGAAATCTTGGATGAGTTCGTGACTGGGTCACGTGGGGTCAAAAAGTAGGTCACTAGGTCAAATCTTAGAAAAAGCTTGTGAACACACTAGAGGCCACTTTTATAGCCCAATCTTCACCAAACTTGGTCAGAATGTTTGTCTGCATGAAATCTTGGATGAGTTCGTAACTGGGTCACGTGGGGTCAAAAAGTAGGTCACAAGGTCAAATCTTAGAAAAAGCTTGTAAACACACTAGAGGCCCTATTTTTAGGCCAATCTTCATCAAACTTGGTCAGAATGTTTGTCTACATGAAATCTTGGATGAGTTCGTTATTGGGTCTCGTGGGGTCATAAAGTAGGTCACTAGGTCAAATTTTAGAAAAAGCTTGTGAAAACACTTAAGATGATGGCCCAGTCTTCACCAAGCTTGACCATCATGTTTGCCAGTATGAAATCTTACATATGTTTTGAAGTGAGTCATGTGGATTCAGTAGGTTACTTGGTAAAATTCTAGAAAATGTTATCAACCCAGTGGCCACACTAATGGTCCAATCTTCACCAAAGATTTCTAAAGTAAATAACTCTTAATTATTTAATGCCAGATTTGAGCCTACGTAAAGCCTGTGTCATCAGGTGAGCGATTAAGGGCCATCATGGCCCTCTTGTTAGTACTATCCTGGTTTTAAGTATTAACCAGGTTTAAAGTACTAAACAGGTTTTATGTTCTATCCTAGTTTTAAGTACTATCCTGGTTTACTATCCTGGTTTCAAGTACTTTTTTTGTTTTAAGTACTATCCTGGTTTTTCATTATTATCTTTTGGGTATGTTATCGTCATCCCCGCTGGAATGTGGCATTCTTTTTGGAATGCGTTTGAAATTTTTAGTGGCCTTGTTGTAGTAATCTGTCCTTCATAACTACTTGACAGTATTTGGTCAAGTTTTATTTTGTAAAAATGTCTAAGGTGCTCCGATCTGTTATAAGGCATCACAGACTTCATTCCCTGGATGGGAGTTACTGATTTTAACTTTGAAACATTTGTGTTAACCCCTTCATTCATAGTTCATCTATAATTTTGAAAATTCACCTGACTATGTTGTTTTTCTTTAAAAAAAATTAGAGATAAATGGATTTTAATAAATGTATGTTCAGCATATAATAACAGATTGAAGACTGAACCAGTCTACACATATACGCTTAGTCATGCAGTTTCTGCTAATGAGTGTGAAGAATTTGTAAAGGTATAAAATGGCGTATACATGCAAGAAAGGGTTAAACAGGTTTTATTTTTACCTAGATAAGCTGTGCTGTATGAAGGGTTCAATATTTGTTGTTTGTTCATTATTTCATAAATAGGAACCATAAAGTTTGGTTACTTTTTTAAATGAAATATTTTAGACAGTATTCAATACAAATGTCGTAGCAATGTCATATTAAGCATGTGAAGATTTTATTTCAGTTCACTTCTAGTCAAATTACTCATTGTTATACATCAGATAATGGCATTGTATTGTTTTAAACAAAAACTGGATGCCCTTAGATGTTTGTATCACTGCTTTTCTTCTTCTTCTTCTTCTGCAATAGCTCAATTGGTAGAGCGTCGGCTTGCGGATGGGGAAGTCACGGGTTCAAACCCTGGCCGTGTCAAACCATGACTTTAAAGTTGGTAGTAGTGGCTTCCCTCCTAATACTCGGGGCTAAGGGGACAGCATGACTCCTTAAGGGGACAGCATGATGCCTGACTCGTCAGTGTCAATATGATGGACCGGCCGGGTTCAGTCCCTGGGCACCGCATACGTGCCCCTGTGCTATAATGATAGAAATGCCTCTGCACAGTGTCGGCAAAAATGTTGGCAAATCCCTCTTCTTTATAACTTCACAAAGCAGCTGTAAAAAGTCCTGGAGTAATCTGACAGATAAAAATTTCACTATGTGACAGAAAGATTGGTGTAATTTGTTAACAAAAATGGAGAAAAGATAACATAGGTAGGTTAAGAAATGGATCAATAAAATGTTTACTTTAATTGCAATTACTTGAAATAGCATGATCTATCTTTGAAGGATTTCTTGTTTGGCTGAAGGAAGTTTCCTTTTTATCTTGCCATCATTCGGGAAAAAGTATAAACTTCTTAATGCAAATAACCAAATCAAATCAAATAATAAATAAAATCATTTTCCCTTCAGATGTGACAAAGCCAGTTCTTCATGTCGTGCCGCTAAATCAGACTGTTGTGAATGCCACCTGGTCTTTTTACGGCGACGTCGAGATAGAGCAATACAGGCTAGAGTTACTGCCCCTGGGTGCTTTGCCGGGCAACAGGCCGCAGACTTGGACGCTGGCTTCTGACATGCATCATCAGCTGATACATAACCTTGGTAAATTGGTTGCTATGGTTTTAGAAATATTAAATTAATGGATAAAAGACTCTAAATTTGTTTTTGGCTGTTTTTGTTTTGTTTTTGAAGTACATTGCAGCAACCAATTATGATCATTATAGCAATGTCCAACTTTTTGATGGAGACAGACCCCAGACACATGTCACCGGCGCACCGCAAGTCAGCTGGAAAACCTTCCCACATTAAGTCTTTCACCCTGAATGGGACTCGAAACCACGTGGAGAGAGGCTAAGCAGTCAGAGGAGTTACAATGAAATTGTATTTGTCTCCATGGTTATTAGTAATTGTTAAAATAGCAGCCATTTAGCTATAGTTTTTATTTTACAGGGTGTTCTGGTTAGTAGGACATTCTTCCGGATAATTGTTTAAAACAAACTGCGATAAAATATATGTACTTTTGCCTCCTGTCTTTAAGTTGTTTTCATGTTGTGCTCAAGGGGAGCTTTTGTGATGCCGCTTCGTCCATCGTCATCATTTTAGCTTGTGAACACACTAGAGACCACAGTTTTTATCTAATTTTCATCAAACTTGGTCAAAACGTTTGGCTGCATGAAATCTTGGATGAGTTCACCTGGGGTCAAAAAGAAGGTCACTAGGTCAGATTTTAGGAAAAACTTGTGAACACACTAGAGATAACATTTATAGCCCAATCTTCAACAAACTTGACCAGAATGTTTGTCTGCATGAAATCTTGGATGAGTTTATAACTGGGTCAGGCGGGGTCAATAAGTAGGTCACTAGGTCAAATGTTAGAAAAAGCCCTTTGAACATGAGACCACATTTTTAGCCAAACCTTCACCTAACTTGGTCAGAATGTTTGTCTGCATTAAATCTTGAATGAGTTCATTATTGGGTCACGTGGGGTCAAAAAGTAGGTCACTAAGTTAAATCTTACCATAAGCTTGTGAACACGCTAGAGGCCCCATTTATGGCCCAATCTTCAGCAAACTTGATCCGAATGTTTGCCTTTATGAAATCTTGGATGAGTTCATAACTGGGTCAAGTGGGGTTAATAAGTAGGTGACTAGGTCAAATCTTACAAAAAGCTTTTGAACACACTAGAGACCACATTTATAGCCCAATCTTCACAAAACTTGGTCAGAATGTTTGTCTGCGAAAAATCTTGGACGAGTTCGTTATTGGGTCACATGGGGTCAGAAAAGAGGTCACTAGGTCAAAACTTAAAGCATGTGAACACACTAGAGGCCACATTCATAGCTCAATCTTCACCAAACTTAATCAGAATGTTTGTCAGCATTAAATCTTGGATGACTATATTATTGGGTCATGTTGGTTCAAAAAAAAAAAGTCACTTGGTCACATTTTAGAAAAACCTTGTGAAAACACTTAGAGGCCACATTGATGGCCCAATCTTCACCAAACTTGGCCAGAATGTTTGCCAGTATGAAATCTTACATATGTTTTGAAGTGTGTCATGTAGATTCAATAGGTTACTTGGTAAAATTGTAGAAAATGATATCAACCCAGTGGCCACACTAATAGTCCAATCTTCACCAAAGATTTCTAAAGGAAATAACTCTTAATTACTTGATGCCAAATTTGAGCCTACTAAAAGCCTGTGTCATCAGGTGAGCAAATAAGGGCCATCATGGCCCTCTTGTTAAAGATTTAGCCCAAGGATATTAACCCTCTTGTTGCTGGAAACACCATTGGGGTTTGTGTTTTATGTTAATGGTGAAAATGGTGTTTCCAGCAATTTAAGTATTCAGGCAGACCTGCAGTTCACTGGTGGTTCCAGACATTTGGATCTGTCTCCACCCAAACAGCTCAACGCTGCTATAATAATCATAATTGGTTGCTGCGATGTATCTCAAAATCAAAACAAACTGATTGTCCAATGTTGCCTTTGTACATGCTATGTAATTTTTCTGGTCTGTTTATGCATTGTTGATATTTCTTGTTAGCTATTACTGAGCCTTTACAGGGTGAGCGATATAAAGCAATCATGGCCTTCTTGTTATTATATTTTCCAGCCCTGAAATTTATATTATACTCCAGCCCTGAAAAAATGATGAGCACTCGGATTCAGTCATTTTCAGTATTTACACTTTAGTCATTTAGTCATTCTTATTTTTTTCAGATGAGAACACATTTTATGAGATCTCTCTCACTGCGATCCTTAAGGATGGATCGATGTCTAGCGTCGTTGAGGAATACAGCGCGTCTACTGCGCCACACACACCCTACCCCCGCAATCTCCAGGTGACGCTACGTACAGCCACCAGTCTCTCTGTTAGTTGGTACCAACCGGAGCCTACCGAGTGGCAGATTGTCCAATACATTGTGCGGTATGCTGAGTCAGCTGGTCAGACGGTACCACTGAACTATCAAACAGTTGTCAGGTATGTAAAGATATCATGGGTTTTTTATGGTATGGTATTTGCCGGCATTTTTGCTGATACTGTGCAGCGACAATTCTTTCATTATAGCACAGGGGCACTTACGAGATGCCCAGGGACTGAACCCGGCCAGTCCATTATTTTGACAACGATGAGTCATGCATAATGCTGTCCCCTTAGCCCAGAGCGTTAGGAGGGAAGCCACTGCTACCAACTTGAAAGTCTTTGGTTTGACCCGGCCGGTGTTTGAACCCGCGACCTCCCGATCCTCAAGTCTACGCTCTACCATTTGAGCTATTGCAGCTGGTTTTTATGGTATAAGTGACAGATTGGGTTACTTGGATACACATATTAGTGGATAATTATACTGTTTGATTTAATGATTAATTGTTTTACGTCCAAATTTAATCAAAGAATAGAATGTTTCAAATGTATTGTTCCTACATCTTTTCTTTAATGTCTCACAAACTAAACATGCTTACACACTGACAGCAACAATATATCTTTCCAAAATAGTTGAAAAGATCTCTTGTGTCTTCCTAGTGTTTCCCATGTTATTGTGCCTACATATTCACTTTAATGTCTCCCTAACTTTACATGCTGACATTGTACCTGGTAGTGCAATCAGTAGAGCGTGGGCTGCAGGTATGGGAGGCCTTGGGTTTGATCCCCGGTCGCAACATACCAAAGTCGTTAAAACTGATAGTGGTAAAGTTCCCTTGCTAGTGCTCAAGCAAATATAAGGGTAGTTCCACGACTGGTTGGCCTGGTGTCAGGATAATGTGACTGGGTGTGGTATCATATAACAGGTGTTCACAGCACGCTGTACACAGTGAAATCAGCACTATATCTGCTTTAAGTGGACACCGTCTCCAGATAACTGAAATACTGTTGGTGTATAAACCCAATATACAAACAAACAGAATAAATGTTTTAATAGAACATACACTTATAATTTACTTCAGTTTTATTTTATTCCACTTATATTTATTTTACCATTTCTAGTTTACTTTTCTTTAAAGGCGTTATCCGAAAGTTTGTCTATATCTAAAACATGTAACAACAATTTACCCTGTTCTTGGGAATGTGTACATAATTGCTGCCTACTTTAGTGTTGTAAGTAAGGGCCTTTTATATTATTACTTCAATTGTTTGACAGTCCGAATTGTAAAATATAGCTCTTTAAATGTTCATTCTTTTTACCGCCTCCAGATAACTGAAATACTGTTAATGTGGGACAATTAACCCAATAAACAAATTTTTCTTTTCAAATCTATAAATAAGCATGATATTGGGATGGGTGGCGGGGGAGTTCAGCTAAAAATAGATTTCGACGTCATAGCTGATTACCCAGATGGCCATGTAATGTCATCTCAAAAGTTAGTTTTATAAGTGGCTAAATGTGCAGCATGGCTCAGTTAGGTAAAACATTTATGTTTTGACAAGCAGAGTGTTCTATTTTACTTTTTGTATGATTTTACTTTTGTGTGGATTTTGGACAACAATAAAAAGCATTTAGTGGGATTTTCTACAGGTAACTAATTTATTTGGTTGCATGAGGAAAATATCAATAGACAAAAAAACTGTTGAATACTTTAAGACTTGCTTGACATTTTATGATATTTCCATTTCAGTAAGACAACCAGTGCTCTACTGCAGAACCTCAAACCAGGCACGATGTACGAGATAGCTGTCCAATCAGAAACTGAGGAGGACCACAGTAAATTTTCTCCTAGCATCTTGGTAGCCACAGGAGGTAAGAAGGACTTCATTGCCATGGTTACAGAAGCATGAATCGTTACTATGGTGGTTAATGGAAGCAGTAATGTATTAGTTCCTCTAAATTTGGAAGCAGGCTGTGGTTATGGAAGGTTACTGGTGTGGTTATGGAAGCAGTGGCTGTTGTTATGGAAAGTTATTGTTGTGGTTATGGAAGCAGCAAGCAATGTTGTTATGGAAGTAGCAAACTGTTGCTGTGGTTATGAGCAGTTACTGTTGTGGTTATGGAAGCAGCAAGCAATGTTGTTATGGAAGTAGCAAACTTTTGCTGGGGTTATGGAAAGTTACTGGTGTGGTTATGGAAGCAGCAAGCAATGTTGTTATTATGGAAGTAGCAAACTTTTGCTGGGGTTATGGAAAGTTAATGTTGTGGTTATGGAAGTCATTAAGGTCAATTTCACAAAAACCGTTAAATGATAATCTCTTCACACTTGGAATATTTATTCCCTGTTGAAAGTAAAAACCACTTAAAATTGTAGGTAATTTAGGTAGGTAATTTATTGGCAGATGGCAGATCTCTTGCCCCTTTTTGAAAATTACAAATTGTAATTTTATCCAACACTAAATAAAATTAAGCTTATCACATTGATGGCAGGATTTTGGTGACACTTTATAGGACTGGTAAATCTAGTTGGTCATTTTGTTGTTGTGTCTTGACCGGCTAGATTTCACAAGAGTTATGGCCCTTGATTTAATTCATGCTTACAGTATCTGTGGCAAAGCAGTGGCTGAGGATATTCATCTTCAATGATACATCATGATTAATATGTTTCTTTTTTCCCTTCTTTAGCCTCAAGTGAACCCCAAGATTTGAGGGCTCAGGCTCAGAAGCCAGGGTTTGTGCGTCTAGATTGGCAACCACCTGCTGTAGCGACTAGCAGCATCAAATCTTACCGGATACTGTATACAACACAGCCCAATGATCCGGATGAAAAGTGGAAAATGGTAAGGGATGGAAAATATTCTTTGTCTTTTTTTGTCCTTTTTGTCTATTCATGGTGGTGTAGATATTTGTAACCAATTTCTGAGTGATTTTGCTCCAAAGTTTGGGCTTTTGAGCTTGGCTGCGATTTTCACCCAGCTTGCATTAATTAAAACATACTTTTTTTATTTTTGGATATTATTAGGTGTTCATGGCATGCTATAAACATTGAAGGCAGCACTTTATCTACTTCAAGTGGACACCTTCCCCAGATAACTGAAATACTGTTGGTGTGACGATAAACCCAATAAACATGGTGAAGGGAGCACTATATCTACTTCAAGTGGACACCATCTGCAGATAACTGAAATACTGTTGGTTGGACGATAAACCCAATAAACATAGTGAAGGCAGCACTATATCTTCTTCAAGTAAACACCGTCTCCAGATAACTGAAATACTGTTGGTGGGACGATAAACTCAATAAACATAGTGAAGGCAGCACTATATCTACTTCAAGTGGACACCGTCTGCAGATAACTGAAATACTGTTGGTGGGACGATAAACCCAATAAACAATAAACAATCTTTTTGTTATCGTAAGCTGCAGTGTTAGGCACACCGGATTCATTTCTTGAAATAAGACCCTGCCCAAAAGCTTCAAATTACCGCTATTGTCTGCTACATCAGTGTAATCTTACATATAATTGCAAGCTGCATTAGTAACCTCGGTGGACTTCTTAGAAAAAATGAAAGAGATTTGAGTTTTTATAATCCCCATTTACGAAGTTAAAAAGAAAGACTATTTTTTATTTCCCCAGGTGACCAAGAATGGATCGGAGCTGTCAGCAGTGATTTCTCTGGGGGATGAAAGTGATAAACTGTACTACTTCAAGATTCTGGCTTTGACAGATTCTGGGCCTGGACAAGTTACACGACCGATCGAGTACGACAACAACATGGCTGCCATAACTGGTAAGTAGAAATTTCAATTTTAAACAAAAAGGCTAAGACATTACTTAAATTAAATGGTTTTATGAAAGATTAAATGATTTTTATAAATGGAAAATATTTTTTCTATTTAAGTCCGTAAAGCCAATAACTAATAAGTGTTTACCAGTTTTAGTTTTTAGAAAAACTATTAGTTTATTGGACAATTGAGGTTTGTTATTTCAAGGATTAACAAATATAGATATATTTATAAAAATATATTATAATGTTATAAATTAACCAATTAACTCTTTTCTTTTTTACTTATACCATGAAGAAACATTTGTTTTTCCTGGGGAACATAAATATATAATCACATCTTGCAGATTCAGAGATAAAAATAATAGTTGCTTAGCCTCCCATCTATGAGTCCCTTTCGGGGCAAAAGTCCTAGTGGGGTAAGGTCTTCAAGCTGACCTGTTCTGGTAGTTCTACCCAGACATTGGTCTTGCTTTTTTTCCCCATCCAAAATAACTTCACTACAATGTTAATAAGGTTGCTGCGTTAGATTTCAAAAACGAAAAACCGGCAGCAATAGCTCAGGTGGTAGAGCGTTGGCTTGAGAATCAAGAGGTCATGAGTTGAAACCCCGGCCGTGTCAAACCAAAGACTTTAAAGTTGGTTGTAGTGGCTTCCCTCCTAACGCTCGGGGCTAAGCGGACAGCATTACGCCTGACTTACAGATGTCAGTATAATGGACCGACCAGGTTCAGTCCTTGGGCACCTCATAAGTGCCCCTGTGCTATAATGATAGAAATGTCGCTGCACAGTATTGGCAAAAATGCCAGCAAATCCAAATCCATCCAAAAATGAAACAAACTACAGCTGAAGAATTGTTTATATCAGTAATGAACAAATTTCTCACTACTTTTACAGACCCAGAAGAGAGAAAAGCTGGTCTAAGCAATGAGCAAGAACTTGGCATAATTATTGGAGTCAGCATTTGTGCTGCCTTTATAATCATCTGCGTCGTTATCTTCCTGCTTCGAAACAGGTTTGTAGTATCATTTGTGCTGCCTTTATAATCATCTGCGTCGTTTTCTTTCTGCTTCGAAACAGGTTTGTAGTATCATTTGTGCTGCCTTTATAATCATCTGCGCCGTTTTCTTCCTGCTTCGAAACAGGTTTGTAGTATCATTTGTGCTGCCTTTATAATCATCTGCGGCATTATCTTCCTGCTTCAAAACAGGTTTGAAGTGTCATGGTGCAATCTACTGCCTTTTTTTTTTTACCAGATTTGAAGTACTTTGCTAGTGCACTTCTTATGGTGTTTATACCGGACTTTGAAACACAACCAGTAGGGTGTTGGCTCCAGGTACCAGAGGCCCCTGGTTTGATCCTCGGCTACAATTGACAAAAGTTTTTAGCCTGTGGCATAGTGGTAGTAGTGCTAATTTGTAATTCCTGTAACTGCTTCACCTCCCATCGCCAGGGTTTGAGTCCCGTTCTGGGTGAAGAACTTAATGTGGGAATGTCTTCCAGCTGTGACCTGTGGTGTACCAGTGGTTCTATCCAGACATTTGTTTGGGGTCTTCCTCCACCAAAACATTTTACATTGCTATGATCATAATTGGTTGCTGCTATGTATCTCAAAACAAAACATAAAAACATCAGTGGTATAGCTCCCTTGCTCCTTGCTCCTTGCTATCACTCAGGGAAATATAAGGGTAGTTCTATGACAGGTCGGCTCTGCGTCGGGATAGTGTAGTATCTTGCCAGGTGTTCACAATGAAGGCAGCACTATATCTGCTTCAAGTGATCAATGTTCCAAGTTACTGAAAAATACTGTTTGTGGGACAATATGCCTAGAAAACAAATACTACCCTTATACTAGAAAAATACTTGAGTGAAAAGTTAAGTGATTAATATAATTTACAAATCGACAATAAACAACCAAACAAGCACTTTGAAACTATTTCAACTAATGGTCATAACCATTTTAAATTACATTTAACCAATGATTTTTCCCCACACGCAGATTATTCTCATCAGCCTATCAGCAACAGCAGATGGCCACGCCCCAGGCTCCACGTTACCATAGCAACGGGCACATCCCTGGCAACGGTAATGGCCACGCCTTGATGTCGACAGAAAGCTCTGCCCCGGTGACAAGCGCCTATGAGATGACGCCGATGCTGAACAAGCTACAGGAAAATGAGGATTCTGACTCGAAGGTAAATTGTTTGTCTTTCTTGTTTTCTTTTAAGACATTGGAATGTGCCATTATCCAGCCATTATCATGTGTATGGACCGGACCTTGTAGCGCAGTCAGTAGAGCGTCGGCTCCCGGTACGGGAGGTCCCGGGTTTGATCCCGGGTGGCGACATACCAAAGTCGTTAAAAATGGTAATGGTATAGCTCCCTTGCTAACACTCAAGCAAATATAAAGGTAGTTCCACGACTGGTTTGCCCGGTGTCAGGATAATGTGACTGGGTGTGGTATCATGCCAGGTGTTCACGGCATGCTATACACAGTGAAGGCAGCCCTATATCTGCTTCAAATGGACACCGTCTCCAGATAACTGAAATACTGTTGGTGGGACAATAAACCCAATAAACAAACAAAAGCGAAGCATTTATTTTTGAAAAAGTATAGCTTTATTTGTTTGATGCTGTTCTCATGTCACGTCAAATTATTTCTAAAATAGGGAGGAGGAACCGGCAACCTGATACTAACACCAAATGGTGCGAAGCTGAATGGGTTTGTGCCACTGAAGAAAAATGGGTACCGGAATGGCGAGACACATAACGGCCACCTGAAGTTTTTACGCCAGAATTACATGCAGCCTCTAGATGCTGAGGTTTGTGGATTTTTTTTGTTTGTTTGTATTTTGGGTCTTAACTTGATAGGTCAAACGGTGCTGAATACAACGAAGTTAAACGAGAATAGAGTATAAATTGGTTAAAATTATAATAAGAGAACAGAAATGTAAAAATGCTACAAGGTTAAAATAATATGAATTGAAAACAGGTTAGCATAATAAACAGTTCAAAATTGTAAACTTATTAGGAACACAAATCTTGTTCAGGAAACAAAGAAGTTGTGGATTTTAATTGGCTTGTAGTGTAAAGAAAAAGGTAAAATAAACAAACAGGAGTTTAAGATTTATAAGCTAACGTATTACAGTACACAAAACTGGCATCTTGATGTTTTTAATGTCATATTACAGCCAATAATCTATAAATTTAAAACATGGGTCCAGGGAATGCATTGCTTTGGAAACAATTCATCTCATCAAAATGTATGGTTCTCTCTTTTTAGCTCACCTGAGCACATTTTGCTCAAGGTGAGTTTTTCCAATACTTCTTCATCAGTCGACTGTCATGCAGTGTCAGCAATTTGCTTTTGAACACACTAAAGGCTACAGTTTCTATCTTATCTTCATCAAACTTAATCATAATGTTTGTCTGCAAGAAATTTTGGATGAGTTCATAATTGGGTCATGCCGGTTCAAAAACGAAGACATAGGGAAAATTTAAGAAAAACCTTGTGAGCTTGCTAGAGACCACAATTATGGCCCTGTCCTCACCAAACTTGGCCAGATTTTTTGCCTGTATGAAATTTTAGGTATGTTTTGAAGTGAGTCACACGGATTTAGTTGGTCTTTAGGTAAAATTCTAGAAAATTTAAATCCAGTGGCCACACTAATGGTCCAATCTTCACATCTTTTTTATATTGGCTGAAACAGTTTGATGCTAATATAGGTGTTTTCTGGCTGGCTTAGGTGGATGGATCCTATGATTGATTCTGATTGGCTAAATCATTTGTTAATGGGATAGCTTTTTCTGAATGGCTAAAACAACTAAATATATACATGATTTTATCTACTAAAATTATCTTGAGGACAAACAACCAAGGTACAAATAGAAAAAGGTCCAAATAGAGACTGTCAAACGACCAAGGTCTGAACAGAAACTGTCAAACAACCAAGGTCTGAATAGAGACTGTCTTACGACCAAGGTCCGAATAGAGACTGTCAAACGACCAAGGTCAGAATAGAGACTGTCAAATTATCAGGGTACAAATACAGACTGTCAAATGATGTTAGTCATTATATCATTATGTTCACATGGGTGAAAGTTTTCAGGATTATGCCTGAAATTCAGGTTTCTGTGTGTCTGAAAATGGTTGATTTTCTTTATTTTCCCTATATACATTGACACATTTTCTTAATTTAAGGTTTTTCATAATTTCTAACTTTCACTCATGTGTTCAGCTTTAGACACCTGTTTAAGTAGTTCCAATCCGCGACGCCACAGTGGCTTTTTCAGCCTTTGATTATTATTATTGTTGTTATTATTATTTAATATTTTGCCATTTTTTCTGACAGTATTTCACCTTGTTGCAGCAGACACGGGGCCTCATTGACGCCATGATGGGAGGATCTGGTGATCACATTGAACCTATTGTTCACCACACTGACAACATAAACGCCAACTCTCGCTACTCAAACGACATGGCATCCCTTGAAGACATAGATCACATTCAAGTTGACGCCATTGTAAGCCCAGTTCGGAGCGATGATGTTGTGAATCGAACCAATGGCGATGACAGCGGTGCAGGAAGTCTGACAGACAGTTGCGATGGTGGGCGCGGAAGTCCCGGTTCACACCAATCACACCGGCGTCATTACCAGCTTGATGATGGTATCCATGACTACAGCCCACCAAGCGACCTTGATACTGGTTCCGCAGAATCATGTCGGTTGTCAGACGTTGGGGTTCCGGTTGAGGTGGAGATTGTGGAAACTCAGGATAACAGGGATGATATCGGTGACAGTGGAGTCGGTTGTGAAGAGGACCGGAATAGTCGTAGTGCTGGTTGTGTAATTGTTAATGGTGTCGGTGACAACATTGATGCCATGAATGCAGTCTGTCAGTCAGGGACAGAAACAAGTTCAGTTGTGTGCCGATGCGGTGCCAGGAACGGCACCACAGTCGATTGTTGTTGCCTTGCTAATGCCAGCATGGAACCACAACCGTTATCACCCCCTCACACCTCAGCTAGTGTCAGTAACTGTTTAAAAATACCTCCTAAACAACAACCTACCTCAGTTTATTCTCAGGCAAATGACGCCACTGGCGTGATTCCGGTAACACCGGTGTCAAACAAAAACTGTAGCAGCGACAACCGAGTCCCAAATCCCAGCAGTGAGCCGCTTGTTGTCAGCAACAGCGATTGCGATGGAATTCTGGGACCTCATGAAAATTTTGGCTGCAACAGGGACTGCCTGAATGGTGGTTTTGGTTTGAGTGCAGTGGGAATCAAACCAGGGGAAACCACGCTGCGGAATGGCACGATTCAGCATCTCTGCAATGGTGACAACTTCACTACCTCCTCATCTTCATCATCACCATCACCGCTGCTTGTCGAGCAAAGTAGCGACCTCGGCATTACCTCACCAAGTGGTGGCAACAACAACAACTTACCTCACAGCAGCAGCCATAACGGCATCGGCGGGGATGGTGGCGTTGCTGGCATTGGTCATGCGACAGAAACACCGGAATATATTAGAAGCAGCTCGAGCTCGCGGCAGCCTCATTTGTTTTGTAAAGGTGAAAGGACGATCCTACCTCAGGGAAATCACGGAGTCAAAGTGGACGAAGCAGCTATAGCATCGACAGTGTCGACTGATCGTGTCAATCCCACAATACCTCACAACACCCTTGCATCAGGGGGAGATAAATCAGGCTGTTTGAATCGGCAGTATGTGGCCCCAGTACCGTTGTCGCTGACGATGGGTGTGGCATCATTGAGCGACCGTGAAAATTGTTCGCACGTAGACTCAAGATTTGCAGTTTTACCTCAGGATGCTGTCCTTAGCACAGCAAACACATTTTCTACGACACCTCACTATAATGTATAAACCGATCGACAGACTTTTTTTTTGTTTTTTTGTGTTTTTCAATCTTTTTTAACAAACGGTTGTTGATTTCGGTTTATATGTGAATGTGTCAACACATGTACGTAGACAAACTTATACCCTTGATCATTATATATTCGTGTGACCGGTGAAATTTTTTTCTTTTTGTGCATTTTTTTCTCTCTTTCATTTATTTTTTTAATCATATGGTGGATGAGACATCAATATAATTGTGTTTTATAAAGAGAGAAAAAAAAAAATTGCAGGGAAATTGAAAAAATTGATTATTTTATCAATGAACAAAAACAATTCGGAAAAATACGAGTGATTTTTTTTTTTTATTTATATATTTTTTCCCAAACATATGGCTGTGTCTATATGTTACATTACTTACCTCTTATAGTACAACATGGTACCTCTAGTAAGACTGCAGCCAAAACACAATGTTGTTGCTTTGGCAACCATTTATGTGTAAATGGTCGCCGTGGTAATGAAGGCTAGGCAGTGAGTGGCCAGTGGAAGTTTTGTTCGAGACTGGATTGGAGAATTTGTGGAGAAAAAAAAAGTTTTTTTTTTTCTTTTTCAGAGCACCTAAGAAAACGGGAAAGTAAATCTCTGTGTTATTTTTTAAAAATTTCAACTCCCAACCCTATGTTCCTGGATCTCGTTAGAATTGTCTCGTTCAGACAATTTCAATGAGAGCCCACAATATAGGGTTTGGCTGAGTATAAGGGGATATATAGCTAAATCAGGTCAAGATTAACCCTACTTTCCTAGAAGGTAAGAAATAAAAAACATGACTGAAAAAAGAATTCTCCACTTTTTTCCATCCATTGACACATTTCTTCCTAACATTATCAGAGAGGAAAATGCGGGTATTTTTTCTGAATCAACTTTTAAAATAAAATCTTTTTTGTCTTTTATTAATTAATTGTTCATGTTAAGCTGTGCTGAGAAAAAAAAACTTTTTGACATGTAGGAAATTCTTTGAATACTGGTTGTTATTAAAAACAATGAAAAACCTGAAAGGTCAAGTTTGTATCTAGTTAGGTCAAAGCTTGAAAGGTCAAGTTTTTATCTAGTTAGGTCAAAGCTTGAAAGGTCAAGTTTGTATCTAGTTAGGTCAAAGTTTGAAAGGTCAAGTTTGTATCTAGTTAGGTCAAAGCTTAAAAGGTCAAGTTTGTATCTAGTAGGTCAAAGCTTGAAAGGTCAAGTTTGTATCTAGTTAGGTCAAAGTTCGAAAGGTCAAGTCTGTATCTAGTTAGGTCAAAGCTTAAAAAGGTCAAGTTTTTATCTAGTTAGGTCAAAGTTTGAAAGGTCAAGTTTGTATGTAGTAGGCCAAAGCTTAAAAGGTCATGTATGTAAAAAAGGAAAAAAATACAATGTCTTATAATAAGCACCAAGCTTGAGGTATAGTTTTTAATCTTCAAAAATTGAATTAATTAGTATTTATCTTAAAATAACTTCTGTGTCCCAGTTAGAACACAATAATAATAAAATCACAGATTTGAATGAAGATTTTAACGCAAAAGTTAAGTTGTCAATAACAAAAATTGAATTAATTAGTGTCAATGTTGTCTTCTTTATAAGTTCTTTTTTAACAAAAAGCATACTCTTTGTTACAAGTATATCAAGGTTATAATTAAATAAGGTTTAAATGCATGTTAAGTTGTCCATAACAAATGTCAGATTTCAGAATTCAGCTCTGAAAGTTTAATAATCTCAAAAACTTAGGCTGGCAGCACAATTTTTTGTCTAAAGAAAAGAAGAATGCAAAAACTAAGTCGATAAAAATTAAAAGTTTTGTTTTCTCAGCTCAGTTTAATTGTTATTTTTTTTTTTTTTAATTTACCTTAATTGGTGATGATTTAAAAAATGATTCTTTTTTTTGCAAAATGTTCATTATTGGCATTTATTTTTGTGAAAAGTAAAAAGAGAAAAAAAGTAAAGTTGTAAAATTCTACACTTTTCTTTCCTTTCGAATGATTTATTTAAGTTCAAAACAGGGAAATTGTGTATCTTTTTTATATGAATATATATAAATATATATGTGTATATTGTTTAAATTAGCGTCGTAAAGTGCTAAAGATTGTGTATGATTGTCTAAATGTGCTATATATTTAGGTTTATAGGTTTATTTCACCTTGGGGTAAGAGAAAATAAATATTTTGACTGAAGTGTGATTATCTATGAAACAGTTTTAAAAATATTTTTTAAAGTTTGGGATTTTAAGTGTAAGACACTTCCTATCTCAGTACAATACAAAGAGATAAAAAGTTGAAAATAAAGAAAAGGAAGTGAAAAAAAAACTACTTCTGATTGTCAGTTAGGGTCATAGAAAAACTGAAGTGTGGAAATTCTCAATCATAAATTAAAAAATAGAAAAAGTGGAATTGCCAAAATATGAGAAATTTTTCTTTCTTCACAGGATCTTTTGATTGTTATTTTGTTAAGAATATTTGTTTTAAATATTGCTGCAAAAATGTTTTTTTTGTTTTATTAAAAAAAATCAGTTTTTTTACTGTCTTTAGTTGGCTTTAAGAAAGCTGGTTGGCCATAATAAAACCAAAGTTGGAAACGAAACTAGATAACACTCCTATTTGTCGGTGATTTGGTTGGGTGGATTTACCGACAAGATATCTGAACTGCTTTTGAACAGAAGCATCTTTTTTAACAACTTGCAGAGTTTTTTGTTATGTGTATTTTGGCAACTCATTGCTCTAAGGTGAAATGGTATTGTTTGCCCTGTGATGTCATCATTCATGAATTCTCTACTGTCGTACTGACTTTTTTTTGTCCATCACAATCTTAACTGTCATACTAAAATGTGCTATTTTGTTCTGTTACTTTGTGAAGTATCTAGTTACCAGGGCCCCAGATAAAATGGGTGTTTGCACTTTTAGCTAAATCCTATATTTCTACTTAAAACCCTATATACCTGACATATATTAGAAGCTTCTCATCGAGGCAATTTTAATGAGCATCCTCATTATATGTTGTTAGGTTGAGAATAATGGCATATATGTCTTCAGCTAATCAGACTTTTCTTCTCCAAACCCTTTATACTTGGTACTCATTAGAATCGTCTCGATATGACCATTTCATTGAGTACCCACAATATAGGGTTTGATTGAGAAATATGGGATATACGGCTCCTGCAAACTTCATTATTTCTCCTCCAAACCTTTTATACCTTGTACTCATTAGAATCATCTCAGTTAGACAAATTCAATAAGTACCCACAATATAGGGTTTGGTCGAGAATTATGGGATATATTTTTTCAGCAAATCGGACATTTTTCCTCCAAAACCTTTATACCTGGTACTAGGCAGAACTGGCAAAGGGTGACAACTCTAATGAGCGCCCTTTTTATAAGAGGTTGAGAATTTAGGGATATATTGCATCAAATGGTTAGATAACTTCCCTTTTACTAGAGGTCTCATGGTCTTTAATGTCTGTTTTCTCTCCCTGTTTTATGATTTATAAACGATTCTTGTTAAAGATTTGTGTATTTCTAAAATTTTACATAACTGATTATTATTAAAATGAAAATGTTGACAGTATTTTAAATATTTTTTGCAGGTTGGTTTTTAAAGGTGGATTGTAAATGAAATTTTTACATTAGTAAAATACATTTGTAATTTAATCAGTATATTTTAAGATCACATGTTACTTTTTATGATTAAATTGTTATTAGCTTTTTATGATTATGGAACGGTTTTACATTGCATTTTAGATCTTCTTATTGTACATTTCACTGAATCTTTACACTTTTATCTGATCTGCATAAACAATCTCTTACAAAAAAAGTATAAAAACCTTTTTTATAAATTCATTTCTCTTCTTTATTATTTGACTGAAACCTAAAAAAAACATATTCTTCTTACATCTAAAAAGGGGGTATCTGACAGTTTGGATCAATTTTTTTTCTCGGAATTACAAAAAAAGTCATTATTATCTGTTGAAAGGAACCACAAAATGCTGTCCATTGATGCCAAAGATCTTTTAGAACAATAAGGCCCAAATCCCCACTCTTTATTGCAAACATATACTTCCTATCAGAGCCATGCTAAAGAAGAAGTAGCCATTTTTAAACTAGAAAACCATGTGACTTTTGATATCACTTTATATCGTCATTCAGGTAATCCACTCTGACGTTGATATCTATTTTAAGCAGAGATCACAGTTATGCTTTTTTTTTATAGATTTGGAGAGAATGCTTTTTTTTTATAGATTTGGGGAGAATGGAACATAAAGTGATTTTTTCGCGGTATTGGTAGTGTTCAAAATCCATTTTTCCTTTGACTATACGAGTCTGAAATATATGTGTCTGAAATTATGCTTAAATTTCCCAAAGCAATAGATAATTAAGATATAATAAGATATTGTTACATGTATTTGATATGGATATCGTTACATGTATTTGATATGGATATCGTTACATGTATTTGATATGGATATCATTACATGTATTTGATATGGATATCATTGCATGTATTTGATATGGATATCATTGCATGTATTTGATATGGATATTGTTACATGTATTTGATATGGATATCATTACATGTATTTGATATGGATATTGTTACATGTATTTGATATGGATATCTTTACATGTATTTGATATGGATATCATTGCATGTATTTAATATGGATATCATTGCATGTATTTGATATGGATATTGTTACATGTATTTGATATGCATATCGTTACATGTATTTGATATGCATATCGTTACATGTATTTGATATGGATATCGTTACATGTATTTGATATGGATATCGTTACATGTATTTGATATGGATATTGTTACATGTATTTGATATGGATATCGTTACATGTATTTGATATGGATATCGTTACATGTATTTGATATGGATATCTTTACATGTATTTGATATGGATATCGTTACATGTATTTGATATGGATATCGTTACATATATTTGATATGGATATCTTTACATGTATTTGATATGGATATCGTTACATGTATTTGATATGCATATCGTTACATGTATTTGATATGGATATCATTACATGTATTTGATATGGATATCGTTACATGTATTTGATATGGAAAAACTGTCAGATACTGCCTTTAAGTAATGTACTTTTTTCAGCATAATACATCCTGACGCTTTGAACCAGATATCCCTGTAGTATCTCATGCACCAATTGTGGTTCAACATCAATATTGATATTACTGTATTGAAATGATGGAAGTTTACAAGCTCTGAAAAAAAAAAAGATGTGAACATTGGACCCTTTGAGACAAGAGCCTAGGAATCTCTTGAGTTATTATATCTCCAAAACTTCTAACAAACCCCCTGTTTGTAATATTGTCCTCTTTTGGTGTTTGTGTTTTAATATTTTCCCTCTCCTTGTCTCGGGTATAGTCCAAGTCTTCTATTGAAAAAGGGGGTATCTATTTTTTTGTATTTGGCATGTTTTAATTTTATTTTATCAATTTTAAATGAAATTTGATGGTGTTTTTTTCTTCTCAATGTAACAGTTAACAAATAAGGGCCTGAGTAAACTTTCTGTACCATTTTAACCCCAAAATGTTGTAGTTTTCCATAGTGTAATGTTACTCAAGTCAGACTTATATAAAAAACATTGAAATTGGAATATTTAAGTTAAGAGTTTGTGATATTTCAAATTTTTTAACACTTTTATAATATTAAGTTCTGAAATACATTTATAATATTAATTTCTTTAATACTTTTATAATATAATTGAGTTCTATAATACTTTTATTATAAGTTTTATAATACTTGTGTTGTCTTATAGTAAAATGCTGGCCAACTAAAGAAACATTTTAATGTTCTTCATAACTGTAACTCATCTGTTAAACAACAAATTCAAGCTTTTTATTTTGCCTGTTTAAACAGAAAAAAAAATCTTTAAGGTGATTAATACAAACACCATCATGTTAATTAAATAATAAAATAAAAAAAACAAAAAACAAAACCAGACACCCCCTTTTAACACAGGGCTTATATGAATGAATGAATGAATGAATAAATTAACTGACTGTGGTATAAATATATTGTATATTATCATAAAAATCTGTTGACATGGTAACAAGTGTTTATGTATGCCATGATGTAATACCAGGGATGCGAAAGAATTTAGCAGATGGCTTTAATTTTTGCATGTGTAAAAGGTGCGAACATAATTTAATTCTTGGATTATTTTTTTATATTGCACCATGGTAGATGTATTGAAGAGTAGTTTGCCTTAAGCAGTTGGATCTATAATCTTGCAGTCATCTATGAAATGTTGAAAAACAAAGTTTGTTACAGAAAGCTAATTAGTGAAATTACCAAAACTCATATCTTTTGATAATGCCATCAGATAAAGCTTACCTACCATGAAGACCAAAAAATGGCATCTGTAATTGGGTTCTCACGATAGGGGTGCACTATGTACATGGATGCGCATCATACATGGATGCACACAAAATGTGAGCGCGCACAATGTAAGAGTGTTTATGGTATTAACCTCCCACTCCCAAGAAAAACAACAGCAAACTAAACCAAAAATGGTATCAATACCGAGAATGGTATATTGTTCCCCCCAAAAAAGGCACAAGATGATTGCAAGGCTGATTGTACCATAAAAAAAGTGTTTTGGCGCAAATACAGGCGCACAAAATATTAGCTGAATTCTTTCGCCCCTGTTGATTTCTGATGTATATAAATCATCTTTCATCCAATGCATCGTTCAAGACTGTCAGTATGTTCCCTACTTTTATGAACTATAAATGGTAATAAATCCATACCAAGGACTTGGATTATTTTTTAAGGGGGCAAATATTAAGGAGGTTGGTGGGGTGTTGAGGGAGTAATTTATTTCAAGGTAATTTTTTGGTTATAAAAAGCTGTTAAAAAGATATCAACGTAAAAATGCAAATGTTTAAAAGTTTTTTGTTGTAATTGTTGCATTTTCATTCAACCATCAAGATCTTTTAATCCAAACTGTTAATATTTTTTAGTTGTTATCAGCCAAAGCAAATGCAATTTAATGTGAAATAGGCTCCATAGGTATTTTCAGTGCATTTTTTTTAAGTTGATTGTTCTCACACCTCAGCCACTCGCTCAAATTTGTAAAACATGCATCCTGAAAACAGTTTTACTTAAAGAGAAAATAGCCAGGACACTTTAACTTGTTAAGTTCAGTTAAAATAATTCTTCTGTTTTGGGGAAAAATAAACAATTATTTGTAATTAAAACATTTAAGATTTTTTAGTGTAGTGGAGATTGTCCCATACAATTTTCATGTCAACTGACCATCTAAATTTTTGTCTTTTTTTTTCTGTCTTTGTTTCATCGTTTCATATGTAATCACATTCAGTCATCACGTGACTACCTCAGGCTGTCCTCTGATTGGACGCTTTCTTGATCATGTGACTTCATTGACCAATCAGATGACTTTGCTCTTATGAATTTTTTATTCATTTTTTTTTTTTGTATGAAATAACAGGGCAGAGAAAACAGTATTTTTCTCACTTTATATTAGACTTTTAGGTGCCCTTTTCAGAACATTGCAAGTTTATGGTATGATTTATAATATACATTTTGATTTTGTTTGTGTTCACTGATATACATAATTTTTTGAGAAGCACTTTTACAGTTTTATCGGGGACAAAAATCATGTCTAAAATATGTTGTTTGAGTGTTTTTTTTTTTTTAAAACAACCTTTTTTCCATATATTTTTAGTAAGTTATAATTGTGATAAAAAATAAGGAAAGAAAAATGATCAAAGAAAAGAATAATAAATTTTTATTTGGACGATGAAGTCACATGTTCATTATTTCAGATATGTTTCAATGAATTGAATTCCTTTATTATAAAGAATGGAATGTGATGTCACCTGTTTCACATTCTAATGGCATAATGACAGTTCTATTCATGTTGTCTTGAACAATTTTTCTATTTGGTCAAGATTTTTTCTTAAATTCCATTGGTTGAGATTTCTCTCCAATCCTATTTTTTTTTTAGAATTGTGCTAAAAGTCAAACTTGATTGGTCAGCTCCCCACAATTCCCTGTTGTATTGGCAAATTTTATTGGTCAACTGTTTTGAGAAAATATGAGACATCATTTGTCATTGGATATTTTTTTGTAATCAAGGTCATAGATTGACCTTTGTCATTCATTGATTTTCTCAGGGTGAATTTGTATTATTGACATTTTGGCCATATGTATTTAAGTGTAGTAATTTTTGTAAAAAAAAAGAAGAAAAATGTTCAGACAACCGAACACATAATTACCTCAATTTTTTGTTTTGCTTCACATGCTTTTTCCCCCAGCTAATTGAAAAACAAGCTGCAATATTTGATTTTTCATTCTATAAAAACCTCATCTTCCACTTTCAAAACAATGCTTTTATTAATTTAAGTTAATATTTTATAAATGAAGATATTATTTTTACCTCTAATCGTATTTACTTGAAAGTTTTACTGTATTATCTTAACATAATTATTATATTTTTCTACGTACATTAGCTATTATCATCATTTTGTTGTATTTTGTTATTCTTCAATTGGTTTTCATTAAATCAAATAGGTTTTTATTTCGGGCGTTTCTATATAAAAGGATTGTTTTTTATGTATTAATAATATATAACGATTATTAATTATGAGAAATAGATATGAAGGGTGAAAAAGTATGTTTCTAGAAATGTAGGATTCCAGTAAGATTTTAATATATCTTTTTTTAAGTTTAATTCTTTTTAAAGGTAAATAAAAATTAAGAAGTACCGTTTTAGTGTAAAGTTTTTTAAATCGTTTCTATAGTTCCATCTTTTTTACTATATATATATATACACGCATACACTAAGGCCACTATTCACTTACTAGTCTTAAGTAAGAATTGCTCAAGTCATGGACTTCAATCCACAATATCTTCATTATGTATTCAGTCCCTGGGCACGTCATAAGTGCCCCTGTGCTATAATGATAGAAATGTCGCTGCAAAGTATTCGAAAAAAAAAGCTGGCAAATCCCATCCCTTTATAAAAGATTGTAAACAAAATAGTTAAGCCGACTAGTCTTAAGTAAGAATTGCTCAAGTCATGGACTTCAATCCACAATATCTTCATTATGTATTCAGTCCCTGGGCACGTCATAAGTGCCCCTGTGCTATAATGATAGAAACGTTGCTGCAAAGTATTCGAAAAAAAAGCCGGCAAATCCCATCCCTTTATAAAAGATTGTAAACAAAATAGTTGAGCCAATTAGTCTTAAGTAAGAATTCATGGACTTTAATCCACAATATCTTCATTATGTATTGAACTACATGTCTGTATTTTTGCCGGAGTCTTTAAGCTTAAAAACACATTAAAACTTCTTAAGTAAGTTATTTTTGATTGATATAAAAGTTGTGACTTGGGCTTAAGTCATGACTTAGACTTAAGACTAGTAAGGGAATACGGGCCTAATATACTTATAAACTAAAATTCGGAATCCTGATTATTGGTATTATGAGTAACCTGCCTACCTAGAAAACTTTGAAGCCCTTCTAAGCATTGTTTTAAGATAAATCTGTATATTTAAGAAGATTGTCTTTTTTTTTTCCCAAAGCAACGGTTGTAATTGTATGTATTTAAACATTTTTGACAACATACTACGGGTATTTTTTTTATGCCAAAACATGTCCTTGTGTAAAAAAAAGAAAGTCGACAATATTTTGCCTCATTTTCTTATTAATTGTAAAGAAAATTTTAGAAGCGTACACAAACTTTGTAAGCATGTTAAAACAAGAATATTTATATGATTTATTGTAATTTTATTACAAATAAATGACAGCACATTACTGCTGTAACTAAATTTGATCCATGGTTAACAGTTTAGAAAACAAAGTAAAAATCAACGTTTAAAAATTGAAAAATATATTTCATACGCGGTGGACGTGTTTTGTAATTATTGAGTAATGATTCACTAGTAATTTGACGCATTTTCGCAGTCATTCTGAAAATATTATTTTTTTCCTGTCACATCCTCAACCAGAAACTGTCATTATTTATGTCGATGTACTGAGAGACGGTTACTAGGCGCGGTTGCTAGGCTTGCTGTTTTATACATGTAGAGAGCAGGGATTTTACCTCCTGGAGACTAGCTACCGCGCCATGTGATCTCTCATCCTCAACATGAACGTCGTTCCCTGTAATAAAGGATTAATCGCTTGTATACATGATGAGCAGAGTTGACTTTCGTGTTTTTTTTCTCCAAATTTCCTATTTTAAGCTCACATGAGCTTTACTATAAAATAAATGGGCATATTGTTACTGTGTAACATCAACATAATTTCAGAACTTTGACATGGGGAGGACTTTCAGCTGACCTGCAGTGTGCCGGTGGTTCTACCGAGATACGTCGGAGGTCTTCCTTCTCAAATAATTTTTGGATGTCATCAAATCGACCAAAATTGTGTTGGTGCCCTGTAAAAAAAAACAACAACAACCAAACAAGAGCAATGATGAATTTGATCAATTGTGATTAAGTCGCTCAAAGATAAAGACCAGTTTTGAGTATATTCAGGGTCCATGACTATATTAAATAGATCCACGCTGTCAAACTTATTTTAACCTATCCGAAAATGGATAGACATTAAGCCCTTGTGTCAGGTAGTCCACAACCTTCTAACAAACTACCTTGATGTTTAAATGAATAACAGAATTTGTTGATGTTCTGACGAACTTGTGTGCTACTACGTGTGTGAAAACGTCAAATTTGTCAAAATAACAGGATGATGTAGCACTTTCTCCAACACAAATGCGCATGATTTATTTATTAATAATATTGCCAAAGACACATCAAAAAACTATATTTCACCACACAGTGTTTATTTCTACTCTCCAATGAATATTTTAAACACTCGATATAGTATGTGGGGCATAAACATTTATGTAACCAGAAACTAGCATTCTTATCAATATAAACTGTAAATTCCAACATATTTTCCAAGGTGATATTATGAGAAAACTTAAACTTAAGTAATAAAAAGCTTAGGGAAAAAAGGTTTCTGCCACTATTTAAACCTTTGAAAACATGCATATACAATTTTGTCATAAGACTGCGTTCACATGCAAGAGCACTAAAAATAAGGAAATTAAAAATAAAATGTAAGAATATTTCTTGCATGATATATATGAAAATACCTACACACAATGGAGATAACTAGTGTATTTATTTCATTTCGAAAAACCGGGCCACGACATACCAAAGTTGTTAAAAAAGCGTTAAAAATGGTAGTGGTATAGCTCCCTTGTTAACGCTCAAGCAAATATAAGGGTAGTTCCACGACTGGTTGGCCCGGTGTCAGGATAATGTGACTGGGTGTGGTATCATGCCAGGTGTTCACGGCATGCTATACACAGTGAAGGCAGCACTATATCTGCTTCAAGTGGACACCGTCTCTAGATAACTGAAATACTGTTGGTGGGACAATAAACCAATAAACAAACATTTCGAAAATAAGAAATACTCCATGTTAAAATATCTCGATGTGTATTTTATGCTTAAATAATGAGTATGGACCGGACCTGGTAGCTCAATCGGTAGTGTTAGTTCCAGGTACGGTAGGTCCCGGGTTCGAACCCGGGTCTTGACATACAAAAGTCGTTCAAAATGGTAGCGGTATAGCTCCCTTGCTAACACTCAAGCAAATATAATGGTAGTTTCACGACTGGTTGGCCCGGTGTCAGGATAATGTGACTGGGTTTGGTATCCTGCTAGGTGTTCATGGCATGCTATACACAGTGAAGGCAGCACTATATCTTCTTCAAGTGGATAATGTCTCCAGATGACTGAAATACTGTGGTGGGATGACAAACCCAACAAACAAACATGATATTTGCACTTTGATTACCTTTTTGTTTAAAACCATATAGGAATAAAGATCTCTAGATTAACAAAATAAAAAGTTGAGTTCTGATGGGGTTTGAACCCACAACCCAAATTGACAACAAAATACCAGAAGTCCAACGCTTTACACATAAATAATAATGTTTATTTTATTTATCAAGTGTAAGTAACACTGTAACATGTCATACAGTGTCGAGAGTTTATATGAAGAAATTGTGGCGTCTTGTTCAGTTTTGAGTTGGTACATGGCACATAGATGTACATGCTGAAACTTTAAGTGAGCCTACTGGATGTTACAACAGAATTTTTATTAAAATGACAATATTCCGTATAAGTGACTTGGATTTTACTGTAAAATTCCCTTAAAAGCGATCCTATTGGATTTTACTGTAAAATTCTTTAAAAGTAGCTTGGATTTTACCAAAAACATTCCATAAAAGTTATCCTGTTGGATTTTTTCTGTAAGATTACATAAAAGTGACCCTGTTGGATTTTACTGTAAAATTTCCTAACAGTGACTCTGCTGGATTTTACTGTAAAATTCCCTAACAGTGACTCCGCTGGATTTTACTTCAAAATTTCCTAACAGTGACCCTTTTGGATTTTATTGTAAAATTTCCTAACAGTGACTCGCTGGATTTTACTGTAAAATTCCTTAACAGTGACTCCGCTGGATTTTACTGTAAAATTTTCTAACAGTGACTCCGCTGGATTTTACTGTAAAATTTCCTAACAGTGACCCTGTTGGATTTTACTGTAAACTTTTCTAAAAGGAACCCTGTTGGATTTTACTGTAAAATTTCCATAAAAGTGACCCTGTTGGATTTAATTTAAAAATTCCATAAAAGTTACTAAATTAAGATTTAACTGAAAAATTTCCATAAAAATGACCCAGTTAGATTTTACTGTAAAATTCCTTAAAAGTGATTCTATTGTACTTTACTGAAAATATCCATAAAAGCAATCCTATTTGATTTTACTGTAAAATTTAATAAAAGTAACTATTAGGTTTTACTGAAAGGTTTCCATAAAAGTAACCCTGTTGGATTTGACTGAAACATTCCATAAAAGTTTCCCAATTAAATTTTACTGTAAAATTCCATAAAATTGACCCTTTTAGATTTTACTGTAACATTCCCATTTAAGTTACCCTATTGGATTCTACTGTTAAATTCCCATAACTGGCCTTATTGGATTTTACTGAAAAATTCCTATAAGTGACCCCTGTTGAATTTTACTGTGAAATTTCTTAACAGTAACCCTGTTGGATTTTACTGTAAAATTTCATAGCAGTGACACTATTGGATTTCACTGTAAAATTCCCCAACAATGACCCTATTGGATTCTACTGTAAAATTCCACAAAAAGACCCTATTGGACTTAACTGTTAAAATTTGAAAACAGTGACCTTGTTGGATTTTATGGTAAAATAACATAAAAGTGACCCTATTTGATTTTATGGTAAATTCCATAAAAGTGACCCTATTGGACTTTACAGTAAAATTCCCATAAAAGTGACCCTATTGGATTGTACAGTAAAATTTCCATAAAAGTTACCATATAAGATGTTACAGTAAAATTCCCATAAAAGTGACCCTATTGGATTTTACAGGAAAATCCCATAAAAGAGACCCTATTGGACTTTACAGCAAAATTCCCATAAAAGTGACCCTATTGGATTTTACAGTAAAATTCCCATAAAAGTGGACCTAATGGATTTCACAGTAAAATTCCCATTAAAGTGACCCTATTGGATTTCACAGTAAAATTCCCATTAAAGTGACCCTATTGGATTTTACAGTAAAATTCCCATTAAAGTGACCCTATTGGATTTTACAGTAAAATTCCCATTAAAGTGACCCTATTGGATTTCACAGTAAAATTCCCATTAAAGTGACCCTATTGGATTTTACAGTAAAATTCCCATAAAAGTGACCCTATTGGATTTTACAGTAAAATTCCCATAAAAGTGATCCTTTTGGATTTTACAGTAAAATTCCCATAAAAGTGACCCTAATAGATTTTACAGTAAAATTCCCATAAGTGACCCTAATGGATTTTACAGTAAAATTCCCATAAGTGACCCTAATGGATTTTACAGTAAAATTCCCATTAAAGTGACCCTAATGGATTTTACAGTAAAATTCCCATAAAAGTGACCCTAATGGATTTTATAGTAAAATTCCCATTAAAGTGACCCTAATGGATTTTACAGTAAAATTCCCATAAAAGTGACCCTAATGGATTTTATAGTAAAATTCCCATTAAAGTGACCCTGTTGGATTTTACTGTAAAATGTTCATAATTGTAACCCTATTTTTTTTATGGTAAAATCCCCACAATCTGTAATGAGCACAAATTTTGAAAGTTAAGATAATGCTAATAACAGCTAGAATCTGTAAAAAATACACCAGGATAATGGACTCCACTTTCAGGAGTGTCTGAATAATGAGAAATCAAAAGTTTGTTGTTTTTCTTCCAGATTTATTCGAGGACATTTTTATCTCCATTTATAGTATTATGAAACATTTACAACATCAATTTAACATAAACAGCACTTAACAGCTACATGTACCCATCATAAAAATCAATAATTAACACAAAAATATATGATACATATAGTCATGAATATAAATAACTAAAATAAAACTAGAATTGTATTTTTTTTGGGGATGGTTTATGGCACACCGACACAACACAGGTCTAACAGTGCCGAAAACTAGAATTGGCTAACCAGTACCTCTCACCATCTCTCTGTACATAAATTTCTCTTATAACAACATCTGAAATCTTTTTAAAAGTGGGGAAACTGATAGTAATGAAAACAAGTTCCCGCGATACTAAGTTCAAGTTTAGTAAAAATTTATGAAAAAGTGTAGAAGAAGCCTTTGGCTGAATGAACACACAGACATATGGAGAGATACTGTATACAGTCAGATGGATGGACAGACAGACAATCAGACAGACAAACAGACAGTCAGACATTGTTTTGGAGGTTGTATTTTTATGCATCTCTATACACAATATGTATTCTGTATTAATATTTTGTTTTACAGCATACCAACACTTCACAGGTCATATGGCGCTGAATACAATGAAGTTTAACAAGAACAGAGTATAATCATGTTTAAACAGGCTGGCCAGCGGGCCCTGCTTTTCCCTGTTTTTTTTACCAGGGCCTTTTCCTTAATTTTTCACAAAAAAAAAACAGCCCCAAAATACATACTTTTTTGTATATAATGCTGTCGAATCAGAAAAAGAAGATTTTAAACAAGTCTTTTTGTCATGATTTTCAACAGAATCATAACATCTATTAGCTTTTACATTGTATGTGTTAGTATATAAAAGGTTGTATCATTGATGTAGGCACACAGATCACTTCATGGACATTGTTCTTGTGTGACTGAGGTGGATAGATGGCTCTACAGCAGACATTCTGTGAAGTTCCCCAATGCACAATAGTCTGAAGTACTGTGGTCTTCTTTTTGCTGTTCATTGAGTGGTAATCTTTACCTGATTTGGAGCAACGGTAAGAAAATAGCCCTACTATCCCTACTTTTCAGCTGCATCGTTCCTACTTTTGCCCTACTTTTTTAAAGATATCGAGCCCTACTTCTGCACTACTTTTTCACGGAAGGTCACTGGTCAGCGTGTTTAAATCAAAATATGTACCGGTAAGTAGTAAATTCACAATAACATGATGACAGAAAAAGATGCTAAAACATAGCTTAGTAATTTATCAACTCTTCGCCGGCTGAACACACACTGATCAGGCATGGGCAAATTGTGCCGATCCAGCTTAGCCAGGTGTTTGATCCTTTCCAAATAGGAGAATCTTAATTCGATATACAGATGTGTTTCTGTATATGCCCCACTTCTTCCAAGGCATGACAACTGATCACAAGTAGTCAAGGTCATGCTGGGTCAATCCTTAGTTGCTTCCAAATTTCAGCTTACTCGTAACTCTGGAAGGCATCCCAAGTGACAACACCCAAAAGGAGGTAGCTAGACTTCTTGGCTGCATGGCAAGGTTTTGTTTCACAAAAGAAATCAAATATGCTTAGACTCACAATAAAAAAGCATTTGATAGTATTGCGGGCAATACAGTAGTCCCTTACCGGTCCCTCAAAAAGTTATGGGCCGAACACAATTTTGCTTCAAGGTCAGGCTGTGACCTTGACCTTCAAGGTAGCGACCCAAATGAAAAAATGTTGCGCATGCATATTGTGCACATTGCTACCTATTAACATACCAAGTTTCATGCGCCTAGCTTTAATAGTTTTTAAGTTATCAAAGGATCCAGATTTTTAGCGGACAGACAGACAGACGGACTGACGGACGGAGGGTAAACCTATAGTCCCCTCCGGTGTAAACACCGGTAGGAGACTAAAAAATGATGTAGCAGGAAACTATGTAGAGAGCAAAGTTGCAGAAAGTAACGTCAGTCATAGCAGATAATAATACAAAGTGATCTCCAAAGTGATCACATGATTTTTTTAGTTTAAATTTAGCTAACTGTGCAGCGTGGTGCAGATAGAAAAAAACAACAATGTACATGAATAATAACAAGGGTTGTGTTAAGCTTAATTGTTTAAATAGATACAGGACATCAATCAACAGCACTTTGTGGTATATTTTTAGGTAAAAATAATTTATATAGTTTGAGAGAGAAAAAAAAGTCTGACCCAAACATTTGGATTCCACTGGTAATACCTTAAGTGGACTTTGAGAACCTTAATTGGAGATGAGGACATAAGAGTACTTATTTTGTGTTATCCTAAAAAAAAAAAAAACAACATTTAATTTAGCTCCAACTGAAACTGTCTTTTCTGGCGCTGAACTATTTGCTGTTAAGTTCACTTTTTAACATCTACATATGAAGTTGTTAATTTGTTTTCTGTGATAAAACTCAGCCAATAAGTTAACCTAAAATTTGTAATTGACTATTTATAAAATCCAATCTTGAATTTTTTTAATTAAACTTTTGATTGGTTATAAAACACAAAAATGAAGTTAATTTAAAATTTAATTACTGGTTATAAAATCCATTAAGGAAGTTAAAATTTGTAATTAGTAATAAAATGCAAAAATGAAGTAAACTTAAAATTTGTAACTAGTTACAAATTCCAATCATGAAGTTAACATAAAATTTGCAATTGGTTATAAACAAATGTTTGATTGTTGAATTTTTCAACCCTCCAGCAGTATTTCAGTTATTTGGAAAGTGTCCACTTGATGCAGATATAGTGCTGCCTTCACTGTGTATAGCATGCCATGAACACCCGGCATGATACCACACCCAGTAACATTATCCTAACACCGGGCCAACCAGTCGTGGAAGTACCTTTATATTTGCTTCAGCGTTAGCAAGGGAGCTATATCACTACCACTTTCAAAGACCTTTGTATGTCACGGTCCGGGATCGAACCTGGGGCCTCCAGTACCTGGAGCAAACGCTCTACCAGTTGTGCTGCCAGGTCCGGTGGAGTTAAAAGACATTGCATATTATTAACCAGTCATATATATCGGCAAGGGTACTAACATTTCTAATGACTCAGCAAATTTTTCGGCCCAGGTTTGAAACCCAGAGTCAACACTGTACTGATTGTGTTATAAATAAAAATATTGTGACAAGGCTTACAGCTGTAAATAGTCCCACAGATGTATCCATACACCTGGGACAATTCACACCTCATCTCTCAAATGTACGACAGTTAAACCCTGAGAAAATTAACAAGTGGGTGTTTAAGATGCCACAACAACAAAAAAGATAAAAGATTTTTGTCATGTTTATCATCTGATTTTTTTCTAAATGTAAACTGACAAACTGAAAATTTACAGAACAAAACAAATCCTATACACTATACATTTCTATTTTTTTAAAGAATATCTTTATTGTGCATTATTAATTTGGCAAACAAAAAGTCGCAATTCTGTACAATTCAATGCGCAAGAACCACCTTTCTTGGTGCGCCAAGACATGTCTGGGACCTTCCTCCACTTAAAGGCTGGACGTTGCTACAGTAATCAAAAATAGTCGCTGCAATGTATTTTAACAACAAACAAACCAATTGTTTTATACGACAGGAGGCAACTTGAGAGCCTCTGCAGTGTTCAGCTACAGCATAAAAGCCTCCTACATTAAAGTTCTCGCCCTGGCCAGGACTCGAACCCACATGCTGAGGGGCTGAGTAGTTACAAGTCAAGGGCGCCCCACCAACTTAGAGTAGTGCTAGATGCTTATATGTTTTTTTATTGGGTTTATCATCCAACTTATTTCAGTTATCTAGAGGTGGTGTCCACTTGAAGCAGATATAGTGCTGCCTTCACTGTGTGTAACATGCCGTAAACACTTGAAATTATACCACACCCAGTCAAATTATCCTGACACCGGGCCAACCAGTCATGGAACTCCCCTTATGTTTGCTTGAGCGTTGGCAAGGGAGCTATCCCACTATTTTAAACAACTTTGGTATGTCGCTGCCGGGATCGAAACCAGGGCCTCCTGTACCTGGAGCTGATGCTCTACTTTTTGAGCAGCCAGGTCCGGTGAAAAAATATTTCAATCCATTTTTATCGTGGTTCAACAACGAATTTGCTTTATTAAGCAAAAATAATAAAAAAATGCAAATTTGCCCAACTGTTACCAAGTCTTTTGAAGTTCAACATTGATAAGAAACTTAACAATAAGTATAGATAAAAACAACATATAATAACAAAACAACAAATCAACAATTTAAGAAGTGAAAACACAACATAGATCTACCAAACTAATACACAAATCATAAAAATACTAGATACACAACCACATAATGCTTAAATGAAGCATAAATCTTTCAGCACTGCTTTGCTACAATTGCTGTAAATATATATTTAACAAAAGACCTCAAAACAATCACATTCACAATATAACTTAATAATTTTATCTTTCGATGTCATAATAATGTTAAAAATATTATGATCATGACCTAGAAAACAAATCATTTTTAATTTTTTTTTTATTGAGACAAAATGAGAGCCGTGGATCTCCTCAGCACCTCTGTGTGGTTTAAACACCCAGTCAGTGCCAAACTGTCATGTGGGGAGGTTTATCAGCCAACTTGCAGTGTGCTGGTGGGTCTTCTTTCACCAAATATATCTTTAAACTGACCTGCGGTGCATCAGTGGTTCTATCCAGACAAAAATCTTCCTTCACCAATAATAGCCATGTTACTGTAATGACTATAAATGTGTTGCTGCAAATGTTTTTGTTTTTTTATTACATTGCACAACACAATTATGGTCATATTGGCGACGTCCAGCTAAATATTGGTGGCAGAAGACCCCAGACTTATGTCTTGGTAGAACCACCGGCACACTGCACATTTGGCTGGAAAACCTCCCCACTTGAAAGTTCTCTTCTCAACCAGGAGTCGAACCCATGCAGTGAGAGGCTAAGGATTTACACGTCTACGACTTTAACTTCTTGGGATGAGATTTGCTGGCATTTTTGCCAATATTGTGCAGCAACATTTCTATCATTATAGCACAGGGGCACTTAAGAGGTGCCCAGGGACTGAACCTGGCTGGTCCATTACACTGAAACCAACGAGCCAGGCCAAATGCTGTCCCCTTAGCCCTGAGCGTTAGGAGGGAAGCAACTACCACCAACTTTTAAGTCTTTGGTTTGACCCGGCCAGGGTTTGAACCCGCGACCTCCCGATCAGCATGCCGACGCTCTAACACTAGAGCTTTTGCGGCCGGTCTAACTGCTTGGAAGCGGGAGCCCTGTGCTACAAATGTATTTCAAAAATAAAACAATTACCTACATTGACTTTCTACACCTTCAAGAGGTGCTCCAAATGAGGTTTATCGACTCTTGAGTGGTAATTTAGGAAAAAAAATTGGTGTGGAGTCAAAAGAATACAACAAAAAAATAAGATAACCATATATATACCTCATTGTTCAAAAAAGTAAATGAACAGTTCTAAAATCCTCCATGAAATCTGTTTACAAAAACTGGATAATCCAATCTGGGCAGATGAAATGTTGGCTTTCTTTATACAAAATAACATACATATTTTGTTTCTGATACTGTTTGTAAGCATTTGAGGTAGGTGCTAAATTGAAACTGTCAATATAACAATAGATAGTTTCCACATCAGTGAAAATACCTTATCTTGGCAGCCATCTTTGATGGTAACTTCAAGGGATTTTCATATGAATTGTATAGAAGGGTAAATTTTATTTTCTTGTAATTTCTTCATTTGTGGTCCGATAATTAAAAGCTATACACCACTGGAAAGCTCTTGAAATTCATATTTTTAGAATACAATATTTTTACAATTGATAAATGCACACAGAATTAATACACAGAAAAAAATAAAATTATTGGCTCATACTTAAAACAAAATGAACAGTGTATCATTTTCGGTTGTATTTCTTTAACCTCTTAAAACAGTTTTGAGTTTAATAAAGCACATATTTCCTGATTTGGGCCTGCATTAGCTTCTGCCCACAAAGATGGCTGCCTTAAACTGTCTTATCAGTGTAGATGACATCACATGGAATCTATCTATAGGGGGAGGAGCTATGTACAAATCGCTGAACCGTCCATTACATTAAGTGTTTCAGAGAACAGTTGTGACTCTGAGTCCATATCAATATATCCACAGTAAGTCACCACCGTCCATTACATTTAGTGTTTCAGAGAACAGTTGTGACTCTGAGTCCATATCAATATATCCAGAGTAAGTCACCACCGTCCATTACATTTAGTGTTTCAGAGAACAGTTGTGACTCCAAGTCCATATCAATATATCCAGAGTAAGTCACCACCGTCCATTACATGTAGTGTTTCAGAGAACAGTTGTGACTCCAAGTCCATATCAATACACCCAGAGTAAGTCACCACCGTCCATTACATTTAGTGTTTCAGAGAACAGTTGTGACTCCAAGTCCATATCAATACATCCAGAGTAAGTCACCACCGTCCATTACATTTAGTGTTTCAGAGAACAGTTGTGACTCCAAGTCCATATCAATACATCCAGAGTAAGTCACCACTGTCCATTACATTTAGTGTTTCAGAGAACAGTTGTGACTCTGAGTCCATATCAATATATCCAGAGTAAGTCACCACCGTCCATTACATTTAGTGTTTCAGAGAACAGTTGTGACTCCAAGTCCATATCAATACATCCAGAGTAAGTCACCACCGTCCATTACATTTAGTGTTTCAGAGAACAGTTGTGACTCCAAGTCCATATCAATATATCCAGAGTAAGTCACCACCGTCCATTACATTTAGTGTTTCAGAGAACAGTTGTGACTCCAAGTCCATATCAATACATCCAGAGTAAGTCACCACCGTCCATTACATTTAGTGTTTCAGAGAACAGTTGTGACTCCAAGTCCATATCAATACATCCAGAGTAAGTCACCACTGTCCATTACATTTAGTATTTCAGAGAACAGTTGTGACTCCAAGTCCATATCAATACATCCACAGTAAGTCACCACCGTCCATTACATTTAGTGTTTCAGAGAACAGTTGTGACTCTGAGTCTATATCAATACATCCAGAGTAAGTCACCACTGTCCATTACATTTAGTATTTCAGAGAACAGTTGTGACTCCAAGTCCATATCAATACATCCAGAGAAAGTCACCACCATCCATTACATTTAGTGTTTCAGAGAACAGTTGTGACTCCAAGTCCATATCAATACATCCAGAGTAAGTCACCACCGTCCATTACATTTAGTGTTTCAGAGAACAGTTGTGACTCTGAGTCTATATCAATACATCCAGAGTAAGTCACCACTGTCCATTACATTTAGTATTTCAGAGAACAGTTGTGACTCCAAGTCCATATCAATACATCCAGAGAAAGTCACCACCATCCATTACATTTAGTGTTTCAGAGAACAGTTGTGACTCCAAGTCCATATCAATACATCCAGAGTAAGTCACCACCGTCCATTACATTTAGTGTTTTAGAGAACAGTTGCGACTCCAAGTCCATATCAATACATCCAAAGTAAGTCACCACCGTCCATTACATTTAGTGTTTTAGAGAACAGTTGCGACTCCAAGTCCATATCAATACATCCAGAGTAAGTCACCACCGTCCATTACATTAAGTATTTCAGAGAACAGTTGTGACTCTGAGTCCATATCAATACATCCAGAGTAAGTCACCGCCGTCCATTACATTTAGTGTTTCAGAGAACAGTTGTGACTCCAAGTCCATATCAATACATCCAGAGTAAGTCACCGCCGTCCATTACATTTAGTGTTTCAGAGAACAGTTGTGACTCCAAGTCCATATCAATACATCCAGAGTAAGTCACCACCGTCCATTACATTTAGTGTTTCAGAGAACAGTTGTGACTCCAAGTCCATATCAATACATCCAGAGTAAGTCACCACCGTCCATTACATTTAGTGTTTCAGAGAACAGTTGTGACTCTGAGTCCATATCAATACATCCAGAGTAAGTCACCACCGTCCATTACATTAAGTATTTCAGAGAACAGTTGTGACTCTGAGTCCATATCAATACATCCAGAGTAAGTCACCGCCGTCCATTACATTTAGTGTTTCAGAGAACAGTTGTGACTCCAAGTCCATATCAATACATCCAGAGTAAGTCACCGCCGTCCATTACATGTAGTGTTTCAGAGAACAGTTGTGACTCCAAGTCCATATCAATACACCCAGAGTAAGTCACCACCGTCCATTACATTTAGTGTTTCAGAGAACAGTTGTGACTCCAAGTCCATATCAATACATCCAGAGTAAGTCACCACCGTCCATTACATTTAGTGTTTCAGAGAACAGTTGTGACTCCAAGTCCATATCAATACATCCAGAGTAAGTCACCACTGTCCATTACATTTAGTGTTTCAGAGAACAGTTGTGACTCTGAGTCCATATCAATATATCCAGAGTAAGTCACCACCGTCCATTACATTTAGTGTTTCAGAGAACAGTTGTGACTCCAAGTCCATATCAATACATCCAGAGTAAGTCACCACCGTCCATTACATTTAGTGTTTCAGAGAACAGTTGTGACTCCAAGTCCATATCAATATATCCAGAGTAAGTCACCACCGTCCATTACATTTAGTGTTTCAGAGAACAGTTGTGACTCCAAGTCCATATCAATACATCCAGAGTAAGTCACCACCGTCCATTACATTTAGTGTTTCAGAGAACAGTTGTGACTCCAAGTCCATATCAATACATCCAGAGTAAGTCACCACTGTCCATTACATTTAGTATTTCAGAGAACAGTTGTGACTCCAAGTCCATATCAATACATCCACAGTAAGTCACCACCGTCCATTACATTTAGTGTTTCAGAGAACAGTTGTGACTCTGAGTCTATATCAATACATCCAGAGTAAGTCACCACTGTCCATTACATTTAGTATTTCAGAGAACAGTTGTGACTCCAAGTCCATATCAATACATCCAGAGAAAGTCACCACCATCCATTACATTTAGTGTTTCAGAGAACAGTTGTGACTCCAAGTCCATATCAATACATCCAGAGTAAGTCACCACCGTCCATTACATTTAGTGTTTCAGAGAACAGTTGTGACTCTGAGTCTATATCAATACATCCAGAGTAAGTCACCACTGTCCATTACATTTAGTATTTCAGAGAACAGTTGTGACTCCAAGTCCATATCAATACATCCAGAGAAAGTCACCACCATCCATTACATTTAGTGTTTCAGAGAACAGTTGTGACTCCAAGTCCATATCAATACATCCAGAGTAAGTCACCACCGTCCATTACATTTAGTGTTTTAGAGAACAGTTGCGACTCCAAGTCCATATCAATACATCCAAAGTAAGTCACCACCGTCCATTACATTTAGTGTTTTAGAGAACAGTTGCGACTCCAAGTCCATATCAATACATCCAGAGTAAGTCACCACCGTCCATTACATTAAGTATTTCAGAGAACAGTTGTGACTCTGAGTCCATATCAATACATCCAGAGTAAGTCACCGCCGTCCATTACATTTAGTGTTTCAGAGAACAGTTGTGACTCCAAGTCCATATCAATACATCCAGAGTAAGTCACCGCCGTCCATTACATTTAGTGTTTCAGAGAACAGTTGTGACTCCAAGTCCATATCAATACATCCAGAGTAAGTCACCACCGTCCATTACATTTAGTGTTTCAGAGAACAGTTGTGACTCCAAGTCCATATCAATACATCCAGAGTAAGTCACCACCGTCCATTACATTTAGTGTTTCAGAGAACAGTTGTGACTCTGAGTCCATATCAATACATCCAGAGTAAGTCACCACCGTCCATTACATTTAGTGTTTCAGAGAACAGTTGTGACTCCAAGTCCATATCAATACATCCAGAGTAAGTCACCACCGTCCATTACATTTAGTGTTTCAGAGAACAGTTGTGACTCTGAGTCCATATCAATACATCCAGAGTAAGTCACCGCCGTCCATTACATTTAGTGTTTCAGAGAACAGTTGTGACTCTGAGTCCATATCAATACATCCAGAGTAAGTCACCGCCGTCCATTACATTTAGTGTTTCAGAGAACAGTTGTGACTCCAAGTCCATATCAATACATCCAGAGTAAGTCACCACCGTCCATTACATTTAGTGTTTCAGAGAACAGTTGTGACTCTGAGTCCATATCAATATATCCAGAGTAAGTCACCACCGTCCATTACATTTAGTGTTTCAGAGAACAGTTGTGACTCCAAGTCCATATCAATATATCCAGAGTAAGTCACCACCGTCCATTACATTTAGTGTTTCAGAGAACAGTTGTGACTCCAAGTCCATATCAATATATCCAGAGTAAGTCACCACCGTCCATTACATTTAGTGTTTCAGAGAACAGTTGTGACTCTGAGTCCATATCAATACATCCAGAGTAAGTCACCACCGTCCATTACATTAAGTGTTTCAGAGAACAGTTGTGACTCCAAGTCCATATCAATACATCCACAGTAAGTCACCACCCTCCATTACATTTAGTGTTTCAGAGAACAGTTGTGACTCCAAGTCCATATCAATACATCCAGAGTAAGTCACCACCGTCCATTACATTTAGTGTTTCAGAGAACGTTGTGACTCTGAGTCCATATCAATACATCCAGAGTAAGTCACCACCGTCCATTACATTTAGTGTTTCAGAGAACAGTTGTGACTCCAAGTCCATATCAATACATCCAGAGTAAGTCACCACCGTCCATTACATTTAGTGTTTCAGAGAACAGTTGTGACTCCAAGTCCATATCAATACATCCAGAGTAAGTCACCACCCTCCATTACATTTAGTGTTTCAGAGAACAGTTGTGACTCCAAGTCCATATCAATACATCCAGAGTAAGTCACCACCGTCCATTACATTTAGTGTTTCAGAGAACAGTTGTGACTCCGAGTCCATATCAATACATCCAGAGTAAGTCACCACCGTCCATTACATTTAGTGTTTCAGAGAACAGTTGTGACTCCGAGTCCATATCAATATATCCAGAGTAAGTCACCACCGTCCATTACATTTAGTGTTTCAGAGAACAGTTGCGACTCTGAGTCCATATCAATATATCCAGAGTAAGTCACCACCGTCCATTACATTTAGTGTTTCAGAGAACAGTTGTGACTCCAAGTCCATATCAATACATCTAGAGCAAGTCACCGAAATTTCATTGTATTTTATTCAGAATGGAAAGCCCCCTGTAAATGGCAAATATTTTATAAGTGAAAAAAACCCACAACAACAAGAAAGATGAAACTCAATTTATGGCCCTGGAATTTCAAAACTGAACCCATCTCTTCTGGCCCTTTCTAAGAGTCTTCTCGACTCATAAAGAAATGTTGAGAAGTTAACATTTGGATATTTTTCCACCAATTCTTCTATGGTTTCCAAGGTAACTCTGTCACAGCGAATTAGTCCGAGGTATTCCAATCGAGGGCAGGCAAGGGCGACGACTCTAACACCATGATCTGTGATCTCCTGACACCAACCCACATCAAGGGATTCTATTGTGTGGCAAAAGGAGGCAATGGCTTCTAAACCTGGGGAGTATAAAAACACAAATCTGTGTCAATGATATGGTTTCTCCCTGTGAAAACAAGAAAAACAACACGGCCACTGAATGCAGTCCTATACAGCCCTGCTTTGTTAGTAAGTAAGGTGGGTTGCACGAATTAACGCGACCGCCAAAGTTATTCTTGACAGCTCTGCCTAGTTAGTCAGTGATATGACCTTTGAAACTACACAGTCGATGAAGTCTATTGCCTGACAACCCTGTCTTGTAAGTTAGTATGGTGGGTTGTGAATGAACATGGCCACTGAATGAAATCTAAACATCCCCTCTTTTTAGTTAGTAAGCTAAATTGGAAATTAACTGAGTGCAGCCCTAAACTGCAATGCTTCATTAGCTAGTTATGTTGCGGTTTAGGGATGGGATTTGCCGGCATTTTTGCAGGTACTGTGCAGCGACATTTCTATGATTATAGCACTGGGGCACTTATGAGGTGCCCTAGGACTGAACCAGGCCAGTCCAATTTTACTGACGCTGACAAGTCAGGGGTAATGCTGTAATGATAGAAATGTCGCTGCGCAGTATCGGCCAAAATGCCGGCTTATCCCAATCCCTGTCAATTTTTCAACTGAGTACTCAAATATTCTGTCATTTTTCAACTGAGTACTCGAGTACTCAGGTACTCAGGCAATTTCAAAATTGTTCACTCATATACATCATTTTCACTTTTAACATTTTTTTCACAGTTTGTGTTTAACTAGTATTGTACTTAATAGTTATTTTTCAGTAAATATGATTATGTTCCTGGTATCGTCTTAATGTACATCATTTAAGTTGAAAACATTTTCTAACATTAAGACTGTATTTATTTGTTGATTAAATAAGCAGTTACCTACCGCCAGACCTGCAATTAAACATGCAAAGTTTTGTTTATTGGGTTTATCCTAACACCATCTTTTAAGTCAAACGAAGGGGACATAAGAAAATTTAGGGCAACTTGCTGTTTTGAAATGGGTTCAAATACTTCAAGTTTTAAGTGAATGTCTTTAAGGTTTTTTAAAATTGATTAACAAAATGGTTATCTAGCACTGCCAAGAATGTTATGGCACTAGTGCTGCTTTTCTTTTTATCTTCAAAATTTGAAGTTAAAAATGCACTTGCCATGTTTCTTGTTCTTTTGCTCTGCTGTTTGTTCAACCCTAAACAATCTGCTTCCCAAGTTTGAATAAAAACTTTATGATCTGGACTTGTAGCTATCGAAGGGAGATAATTATAAAAAACTTGACGACAAGAGTTATGGTCTAGTTCTCATTCTCCCATGATGCTGTTATATTTTAATTATGAGGAAAATCCACATTAAAAACTAGTTACAACTTAAATCAAGGTCTGATTGAATTTACTTCAAGATCACAAAACTGAAAAAAAGAAAAAAAAGGGGAAAAATATATTCTCAGAAAAATGTAACCACAGAAATAAGGCGTTAAAACTCTAGGAATTATTTTAGAATTTTCTAAATACTGCACTTCTACGCACCAAGATCAACCCAACCTTTAAGTTTGGAGTCTTGAAGTCAAGATGTGCATTTAGTTAAACATTTTTTCAGATATTATCTACACAGAAGTATAATGGACTGTCAGACAGGTGGACCTATTACTTTAAGAAGAAAAAATTAAATGGACAAAAAATAAAAAGATACCTTTATCAGTAATCGTACAAGACACACAGTAAAGCCGTTTCAATACTGGGAGATTTCTCGCTAATTCGTTGATACATTCATCATTGACGACTGTGTTCAATGATAGATTTAGGCACTCCAGCTTCCGACAGTGGCGTGACACAAACATGATCGACTCGGCACTCAGACGCACAATGTTTGATATGTCTAAGATAGTCAGGTCTTGTAGCTGGAATTGAAAAACAATAAAGAATATTCTTCAAAATTCTTTTACCATAATTGATTGAGGGCCACCAAAGAAACGTGTATACAAAACATTAATCTTCTAGTTCTTGTGATGAAAATCATTTTTCAGTTTTCCTATATAGCCATTTATGGAAAATGTTGATGCCTCTTGTGGCCATGTTTCTGACGGACAAAAATTCTATTTTAACTTTTTTGTTCCGCTTGCCTGCTGACCTGAAAGTTTCGTTGAAGTTTCCCAGCAGTTTCAGAGGAGATTCCATTTAAAATGTTGATAGGCGTGTAATGCATGCGCATGATATAGGATGTCAGGCGGGCGTTCACAAATGCTTATAAGCTCACGTGAGCTAAACACACACCCCCACTCCCAAAAACTGAAAAAGATTAACAAAACTGCATAATATAAAAAATCCAAACAAACAGGACATGATGTTTGTTCATGATTCAGAAAGTAAATTTCTTTTATAGTCAACCATTTTTGTGTAGTTTTTCAAATCAAAATAGTACCATATTCTTTCCTAAACACTATGTGGACATTATTTTGCAATGATGTCACTACTTTCGTCATAACTTATAGAAAATATCAGCGCTTGGACATTTTGTATTCAAATAGATCCTTTTTCTTTTCATTGCTTGCATTTGAGAAACTCAGGAAGTGCAAGGTTAGAGCTCTGTAAAACCGGTTTAAGCACCCCAAGTGGTCCATATTGTCGACTGACCATTCCAAGGCAGTAACTGTCGGGTTTGCTCTTTTCGTTAAATGACTCATCACAAATTTGTTCTTACTTTTCGCTTGGCTTACATGTGAAATACCTTTGTTCTGTGCCTTTTCAGAGTTTGGTATATGTTGCAATGCTCATAGGACTTTGTCATATATTCTTATTTTTATGATAAAAAAACAAACTGCATAAGATAAAACCCCCAACAAATGACTGAAGAAAAAACAAACAGTAGAAAAACAAAAACAGCAAGAAGAAAAAAACAAAAGAACCTACACCAGCAAGAGATTTGAGCCCATCGTCGGAGATGCTACAAGACATAATGTTCAGATATGACAGTCTTTTGCAGTTTCTCACCACTGCTTTCAGTCCTAAGTCTGTCACCTGAAAATATATGTTAAAATGTTGCTATGGAAACAGCAGTGAACACCAGGCATGCTATCACACCCAGTCACATTATCCTGACACGGGGCCAACCAGTACCCTTATATCTTTTTGAGCATAAGCAAGGGAGCTATACCACTACAATTTTTAGGGACTTAGCTATGTCGAATGCCGGGATCGAACTCAAGGCCTCCTGTACCAGGAGCCAACATTCTGCCGACTGTGCTACCAGGTCCGATAGACAATCAGTTTCAATTTGTTTCAAAGGAAATCAACAAATTCCATATATTATAATTAATATATTATGTAGATATAAATATATAGATTATGACCATGACAGATGCAATTTCTGCATCAGAATTTTCATCTAATGTAGACAGATGTGTGAGAAATTATTAAAATAAAATGTATCCTAAAAAATTGAAGTTAGTCACTTCATGAGTGCTGTTAGGAGTTACTAGTTGATATAATAACCTGGGGAGGCTAACAAGAAGATTTCAATGAGAGACATTAAATAAAAAGTCTCCCCTGAATAATCCCTAAATGCAAGTATGTCCTTTCATTTATTTTACTCAGTATTTATGCTCGTGCTCTTTGGAGAGTATGCTGGCTTTTCTGCCTTTCTTGTGAGAGCCAGATTAACCATCGTCAACAAACATTTCCATTTTCTTTTGTTAAATAACAAAACTCTAAAGGTATCTAAATGGATTTTAAGCTTATATTTATGCAAAAGTAAAGAATTTCACTGTTTGTAATTGCAATATCTACAAAATAACAGTCGATAAAGTCCCAGAATTCCAACCAAAAGGACCTACCTACTGTTTGGAATACCTTGGATATTAACAAGAGAGACAATTTCCATTAAACCAATGTACCCCCATGGAACTGCATGAAAACTAGCTTACAAACATTCAATTAGTCTGGGCCCATTTGCTGGTGATTAATGATCGAAATACACTGGGGCTCCATTAAAACACTGTTGGTGGGGTCCATGAAACTGATCAGCATTATAAAGGACCGCGTTATAGATTCTGTGAAAGGAACATAAACTCAACTAGCGATTGCTGATATATGTTTGTTTCAAATGTATAATTTATAATCTTGTAATAAAAAATGTATGGTACAACATAGCTTAAGCACAGTTCTGTAACCTTAAGAAACCAACGTTTAACCTTAAAACAATTAATATTAAGAAAATTAAAATTGAAAGACAGACAATGCAGTTTGTTTATTATATTGAAATTAAAATCAGGATTGCAAATAGTTTTTGAGAACTTGACTTTTTCAAAAAAAATTCTCCATCTAACCAAAATATAAAAAACCCTTTTAATTCTATTAAGAGTATTATCAATAGAAGACCACAATATCAAAATATTTAAGACATTTTGTTAAAGAGATGAAGATATGGATTTTTGCCGATATACCGGCACAAAATACAGAATATTCTACCATGTTACAATGGTCTAACAGTAGCTGTGACAACCGAGGACATCTATCAGCCATCCTTGAGATACTACCGTCTGTCACCTTGTTACATTGGTTTAGATGAAGGCTGCGTAACTCTGGGCATGCATCTGCAACCTACAAGAGAGACAATTCCCAATTTTTTGAAATGAAAAAATGTATTAGTTATCCCCCCTTATTGGAAGGTATTTTTACATAAATTATATAAACATATTCTTACTTTATTTTTAAATTGCTAATTTTTTTAAATGTTCAAGCACTTTAACTAATTCTTATCTCAATTAATATGTTACAATTTTATGTGCATGTTGCACATAGTGTTCCAAAAAAAAACTAAATCTTATTTTTTTCTACAGTTACTATATACAACACATTTTCACAAAAGGGAGGTAAGACAGTAGTATTTGAATAGTAAGAGAGTAACATCCCCTTATAAACAAACAAAGGAAATGTCAAACATAAAGTTGCCTCTCATTGTCTTGACTTTGCAAGAACCATCCGCACAATGTAGCAGCTGGAAAATCTCATTAAGAAAACCATGGAAAGAATGTTTGGCAAAGGATATGACAGGATATGACAGATGAAAAAAATGAAAACTCTGGCCTGACAGATGGAAAAATGAAATCGCTTGCTTGAAACATTACGACACAACTATCAGGGAACACATGTGTCTGTAAAGGAAAGAATGCTTTGTTTGTTGGGTTTGTCGTCCAACCAACTGAGTTTCAGTTATCTTCAGACAGTGTCCACTTGAAGCAGATATAGTGCTGCCTTCACTGTGTATAGCATGTTTGTTTATTGGATTTATCGTCTCAACAACAGCATTTCAGTTATCTTGAGATGGTATTCACTCGAAGCAGATAATGCTGCCTTCACTGTGTATAGCATGGCGTGAACAATGGGCATGATACCACACCAAGTCACACTATCCTGGGCCAACCAGTCATGGAACTAACCTTAAATTTTGGCTTGAGCATTACCACTTCCATTTAAACGTTTTTGGTATTTCGCAGCCCGGGATTAAACTCATGGCCTCCCGTACCTGGAGCCAACGCTCTACAGATTGCGCTATTAAGTCCAGTAAAGGAAAGAAGTTTAGAATAAAGTGTTAACCTGTAAAATAGTTAGGTCTGTGATCTTGCAGCAGCCATCAAGGTGAAGTAACTGCAGTCTGGAATATTCTCTGGACAGACTTAAACCTTTAAACGCCCTGTCTGTGATGTCGAAACACCTGCATGATAAAAATAAACTTAAAACTTATACAAGCATAAAAACACAAAGAATTAAGCAATACCGGCTAAACCCTAACCCTATATGCCTTGTCACAACACCTGCATGAAAAAAAAATAAACAATTTTTTTTTGCGTTTTTGTTTTGTTTCATCGCACCAACACAGTTATGGTCATATTTATTGATTTATTTGGGTTTTATGAAACACCAACACTGAACAGGTCATTAGGCACCGAATACAAATAAGTTTAATGTGAATAGAGAATAATCAGGTAAAAACTAAACTATGCTAGTAAAATATAGAAAAATCTATAAGGTTAAAATAATGTGAACTAAAATTGAAAATGGGTTAATTATATTAGTCGGTCTATGGTCATATTGATGACGTCCAGCTGATTATTTTCTGGGTAGAACCACCGGCACACCACAGGTCAGCTGGAAAACCTCCCAACATAAAGTTCTTGCCCTGACCGGGACTCGAACCCATGCAGTTAGGGGCTGAGGAGTTACATGATAGAGACTCTTAACTGCTTGGCAAAAGGCGCATCCAAAAATAAAACCGAAGATGACGGTTCACTCACCTCATGAGAGATAGCATCTGTAGATGTTGACATTTAGCCAGCATGTGTCTGATGCCTACATCAGTCACAAACCTACAGTCTGTCAAGTTCACCTGAAATATGTCAATAAATATCTATAACTATGACTTAGGAATAACAACCTGCCCCATGGCAAAATACTTTTCCTATAACCGTAACTGTATTATTATAATAAATGTTCATCCAGAAATTTTGTTTCATTAAATGTCTTGTAGACATTATCAAAATATATAAAATGATGATTAATATGTCTTCGTTAATACTCTGGTCTAGGCTACAACTTTACTGCAGACAGTCTTCTTCAGACCGCTTTGCACAAATAAACCACACAAACTTTTTTGTGTTGCACTGTGTTGCTAGGGTTGTTAGGCGCAAAAAAAGCAAGTTGTTTAATATCCATATCTGCCCTTGAGCTTTCGCTCGACGTCATAAAAACTGAAGCAAACCCTGACAAGGAAGCAGTTACTATCAAATACATTGTTCTTGGTATTTTTCATTTTCTCCCAGTAGCTACCAGTAATATTCCTTAAAAAAGAACACCCATCTACAAAATTAAAAAAAAAATATAAATTGTATATTGTGGTTGCCATGGCAACCACTCACCTGCAGAACTCTATCACTAAAGCTGAGAATCTGCACAAGAATATTGTCCGTCAGTCGATGCTGGTCCTTTAGTGAGATGGATCGCCACAGCGACGGGTCACGACACAGATTGTACCAATATTTGCACACACAGCTGACATGGCGTAGCAATGTATATATGGAAAGACGACGAAAAATCTGCAACATGATTGTTCCTGGGAGAGCGTTGATATTATTATCTGACTGAACCGACTCAATGTCTGTAGAACTAAGCTCAAAGCATACATTTGGGGGTTTAACGTCTGTGGCAGTGATGTCACATAACCCTGGTTGCATAGCAACCAGCTTTGGCTCTGATTCTGTTACTGGCCTCACTATTCTAGCATGTAAATGATCTTTGAAAAAGGCGCTGGCAAATCTTTGTCCAAAAGGTGCTTGTTTTGTGCTCGAAATAGGTGCTCTGATGTTGTCTGGAAGAATGTTACTGCTGCTGGCACTGTGGTCTGAAGGTGTGTTGATGTTATTTACAGGGGTTTGAGCGGATCTCGCACCATAGTCTTGACTACTACTAGCACCACTTTCCCATACATTAGCACTTTGTGATCTGTTTTTGGCTTCAACCTTTTCTACCGTACCACCAGTGTTTTTGCTCAGACCTGACTTTTGTGAACAATAAACACTTTTACTTACACCCTCGTTGAATCCAGTCAACTCACTGACGCCACTTCCTCCACATATAAATCCACGTTCTTCTTCATAATCCTCCTCCTGCTCTTTATCTATTTTAATACCCTCATCCCTTCTGTTTCTTCCTTTGACGTTATTCCCATCTTCACTTTGACATTTTCTTTCTTTAATCCATTCATGACTTTCATCCTTCCAGTCACCGGGATCTCCGCAAGCGTCACTTACAAATCCAGACAGTTCCTCTGGTCTACTATTTCTATCACTGTCAAAACTTCTCATATTTTCCTGCCTTTCATTTCTCCAGTAACTTTCATAGTTCCTTGCACCATGACTACTACTATCGTTGCTACTTCTGTTATTGCTGGTGTTGCTGTCGACTCCTTTGGCAAAAGGATGTAGGTTCATGACTCTACCCATGACAGAGTTTGAAAACATCTCAATAAATCCTGAATCAGTCAATGCCACTTGTCTTGCCGAAATCTGCACACATCCCTCTTCACTTTCATCTTTCTCCCCATCTACATGATGTTCATCGAATCTGGAATTATCTTTCTCACAAGTCTCTCCCTTTTTTGCCACACATATTTTTGAGCAGTTTCTTAAACCATCCGAGCTTCCTTGTTGTGTCTCTCCTAAATCTGCATCGAAAGCATGCAAAACACTGTTTCTTAATACATTTGAGATTTTTTCTTTAGCTGAGTCAAAATGAGTTGATGCATTGCCTTTTCCAACAAAGTTACTGTGAACTGAAGGTTGTTTTTCAGTGCCTTCATATAATAGAGAACTTGATAGTTCCTCACTGGGTAAATTTTTATTATCAGTCCATTCATTTTTGGTTTTATCAAGCAAATCCCTGCAGGATGGCTGCCCAAAATCAGAATTGCACCTGATATTTTTGTCAAGATTTTCATTTCTAGCAAATGGGAAGCAACTCTGCTCAGACTCAGTTGACTCATCCTCACTTTGACTATCAATATTTGTCTCCCTTCCCATGTCTGGAATTCCTTCCGAGAAGGTTTGATTCTGTGAACTGTTACTCCAAAAATCTGGATTTTTGAAAACTGCTCCATACAGGTGACTGCTAGCAGATCGTATATTGCTCGGGCCATCTCGAGATGGCTCAAAGCCGGAACTATTTACAAGCTGCTCTATAGGATTCAGTTCTTCCGACATGGTTTTATTGTTTCCATGACGATAACCACTGACTCTTTCAACTCTAGATTCACATCCTTTCATTCTATCTGCATTTTCTGAACTATGCTCCACCATTGCTGACAATAAATCAACTGATTCTGAATTAAAAAAATGACTCTGAGTAAAGTTTCTAACTGACACATTTCTGTTATTGCTAGACACCAGGCCCGATACACTCTGTTCAACAATTCTTGAATGATCATCCCCTTTTGGAGGAGCAGATCTTGTCAATGCTGGATGTTTTGATTCGTGATCTGAAAGCCCGACTGTTGATTTTTCTGCAGGTTGATGTAGAAGTAAGCAATGGTCATCTATAGGTTTTTCTTTACTAGGCACACTCACAGAATCTCTATGCTGGAGACAACTATTTTCTGCAAACGACGGAAGCAAATTTAAATCTTGTGATAATTTTGGAACTCTTCCAACAGGGGAGGTGATTTCTTCTTCTCCGGTCTCAGACTGTATCACTTTCCCCTCTGTAGTTGTCTTCCCTGAATTTGAAGTATTGTCTTTTGCAAGTTGATTACTGTCCTTTCTGGGTAAGAAACTGTCCTTTGTAAGTAAATGAGTGTCTTTTGATGGTAAGATGCTGTCTTTTATGAGTAAATTGCTGACGTTTTTCGTTCCTGCACATGTTAACTCCCTTAACTGTGCATTACTGTCCCCTGAACAAGCAATTACTTTGCTGTCAATGGAATGACTACCCTGGGCATTTAAAACACTGTCCTTAAAAGATGAAGATTGTTCCACGGATGTAAAGTCCGAATTCCCTGAGTGATAAACTTTATCCCCTGAATCAGATGCAGTGTTTGGATTGTCTGCCCTGGTTGTCTCCATTTTGGGAGTGATCTCCCCTAAATGTTCAGGATTTGCAACAGTCAGAGTGTTGGCCCTTTGGCCATGTGTAAAACTGTGGTCCAGTGCATCTAAAATGAAAGGAATCAGGATAACTATATGAAAAATAGAATAAGAGTTGCAATTCATGAGTCTTTCAGTTTGGATGGCAAAAGCAATAAAAAAAAGTAATAAAGAAGTCATTGTTAGAATGTAAACATAAATGTGAACTTTTTCTAAGGGAAAAGTGGAAGATTTTCACTTGCAAAGTGGGAGTATTGTTATTTTCATATAAACAAAGAAGGAAGTTATCTATTTTCAAATAGGAAGATTTCTGAAAATGTGCAAAACACCCCTCATTTTCAAATAATTTTGAGCCTTAAAAGTGGGAGTCTCCCTCAAAAAGTGGAAGAGTTCACCACATGTATGTGTATAGTACTCAAAAAATGACAGAAATATTTGTCAATGGAGGTGGTAAGAAGGTTAAAAAGTTAAAGTTTAAAGTTATGGCAAATTCCTGCCATTATTTATTTAGAATGGTAATCATATCAAAGAAAATCTTAATTTGTGTTACTTATTTGGTAAGTGTTTAAGCTGTACATGTAAATACGGTATGCAAAGGCAGTGAAAAGTAAGAAAGAAAAAGATTAAACAATGTAATAGAAGTGAAATAAAATATGCTTGGGTTTTGTGTGATTCATACCGAGACCTCTTGCATCTCAGTCCATTGCTTTATGAACTGCGCAACAGTCTTTTGACAAGTATGTTTCATGTAGCTTCATTATACATGTCAACCAGCACAAGTTTGAAAAAAACCCTTATGTAATGATTTTGACAGATTTCAACATACAATTCGCAAAAAGCATTTTACCGAAGAATTTTTTTTTATAACCTTAGCAGTCTTCATGAAAGAAATTTAAAAACACTGGACCTTAGGTCCACAAAGCTGGCAATATATACTGCAACTACGGATAAGTATGATTTTGGCATTTTGAAGCAAAAGATTGGTAAACTAACCAAGGTGTTACGAGTGGTTGGGTTCAGTAAAAGGCTGTAAAGCGTTGTTTAGTTTAGTTTAGTATAAATGTTTTTATAATAATTCAGAATTTTTAAAAAATGATGTTGCTGAAAATTCTGTCAGACCATTCAACTTTTAAAATTTAATGAACAGACAGAGATTTTGGTGGACTCGGGCCAAGGTCCACTGGGTTTTTGTTGATGACTGCTTCAGGACATTTTTCCAAAATTAAACAACAAAAAATTTCTTTGTTTAAGTTAAGAAAAATAATTTTGATTCTTAATACAACCCAAGGACTTTATTGTATTGTAAGCTTATGCCGTCATTATTACCTTATGCCTTATATAAATACTAATTAGCTATTTTCATATGTTTTATTAAATTGCTTTTTCCCACGGTTTCTGAGAATTTGGGCAAAATTTCTGCATAAACTCATCAAAGGTGATTTTGAATGATTCTTATATAGTAAGACAGTACACAATGCAAAAAAATCACACCAAATGTTCATTCTTTCCAAAACAAGCACGATAATGTTCTCTGCTAGTAATTGATACTGACGTCAAAGCGAATTGATCTCAAAAGTAAATTGTCACTTGGTTTTCTTTGATTAAAAATAACTATCTCTGCAGCAGCGCTCAGATGGGAAATACCTGTTCGCGATGATGAATGGGGATTTATGCTTCGCTGTTCACAAAGATCTAGGGCATCAATGAACTGCATTTTGATGGACCTTTTCAGTTAACAATGACTTATTTGGTAATTTGAGAAAAAAATATTTGGTCCAAACTATCGGATACCACCTTTAATTCTCTAGTATGCTTAATGATACATCAAACTTTCCAACCGGTCGACAGATTCAACTGTTGCACCCCTAGACATCGAGTATTTTCCATTAACACTGTTCACCACATTTTGGTAACTACTGAACACCATTCAGTTCAATGTCCGGTAGTGGTCCCCCTTATGGTTTTTAGAAAATAAAGAATCTTTTAGACTCAGTCGTAAAAATTTATATGTAGTTGCAATATATATTAAAGTAGCATCAATTTGTTTTTATAAGGCATTAATATCGTATCCGTGTCAGGGATGACATTAGCCAAAGATCTGTGTAAACAGTCAAGGGTAAATCCCTACTTGTCATTGCAAATGGTATTTCCTATCCGAGCCACGCTGCAGAGAAAGCTGTTTTCAAACTTAGAAAACCATGTGACTTTACTTTTATATAGTCATCCGGGTAATCTGTTCTGACGTTATCTATTTTTAGCAGAGACCACTATCACTATTTTTATAGAGGTGGAACGACTGGACATTTAGAGAATTTTTGTTCACGATTGTTACAGCATAAAAATAAAAAGTTCAAAATTGTCTTTAAAACAATTTATGCAAAAAGTATGACCAAATTCTCCAAAGCGGTGGTTAGATATTAGTATGTGTATATAGGCAAACTGTCAGAGACCACCTTTAAGACAAAGAGTTTGGATATATTATATATCACACTCCAAGGGCGCCAAATATTAAAAAACAACTCGGTGGTAAAAATTTGTATGTAGTTGAAATATATATGAATATTGATTTGTTTGTAATAAAACCATATCAGTATCAGAAATGACAGTTGAAACTGTTGCCTTTAGCCTTTGGCCTCCAAGGCTTTTTTTCGGCCAATTTTATAGCCGATATTCGGTCATGTTCCCAATGGCAAAACATATACTTTTTTCCCAATCAGAGAAGAAAAATTCCCAATCGAAAAAAAAAAGAATTGACTTGCTTCTAAAGCAAGCAGCGTTAGCAGAGGCGGGATCATCATCGAGTAAAGTGGAATTAAATAAGGCAAACAGGATAAAGAACAACATATAACAGTACAGCTTTTTATTCCCCAAAGGTGTAAAAAATTCCCAATTTCTGGCAAAACGATGCCAATTCCAGGGGTATGGGTCATATTCCCAAAATGATAAAAAAAAGCCCTGGCCTCTGGCAGAAGTTCCAAAGTCATCCTTGATACTTTGGGACAACAATTTTGACTGTTCACCAAACACTCATGAAATAATCGTATGCTACTCACCTTGTGACAGTTCAACCATCACACGTGGTCTCTTACAAGGGTGATCGTCTGCCAACTGGTCCCCCATTTTCTGCGTCAAGATATGCCCTCGCACTAAGACAAGTTAGAAACACATCTGCTAAAAAGAAGAACAATTCCTTTTTATAAAAATTAAGACTCCCATACATATGTGTGAAAAGTACCACTGACACACTACAGAGGAGTTGACTTTTTTCAGTCATCTTTTTAAAAAACATCTTATTCTCATTAATTTTAAAGTAATCAATGTTGTAAATGAGACATCATTTGCGGCCTTTTTTTTCCAGAAAAAGTATTGAAGTTTTCATATATCTGAGAATCAAGGAGAGTTCTAAATAAAAAGTATATTCAAACTGAGCATGGTGTAATTTTCATAGTGTATATATGCCAGTTTTAAACAGTACCCTGACTGGCTCAATAGTGACCCAAGGATTTAAAAAAATGTAAAGTTCTTTGTTAAATAAACTTATGTGAAGCACAGCTGTCTGAACCTTGGATGATGTGAGCCTTGCACAGCACTTTTTTAACACTTTTATATACTGTCCCCTCAGACTTGCAAGTTCTATACCGTATATCCCAATACCACCATATATAAACCGGTTTATGGGACTTTGTTTATTGGGTTTATCGTCCGCCAAGAGTATTTCAAGAACCAGTTGAATGTCTGTGTTTTCTAATAAATCCTTTAATTTGTTCTTTTCTAAATATACATTCACAATAAATCCTATATCTAATTGTTTAGGGTCACTCGACTCTGTGCTTTAAATAAATACAGTGATACTGTGTATGTTAATCTCTGCCATGGATAAGGCCTAAAATAAAATTGTTTTTGTTTCCCCTCCCACGACCGACCTGAGAAAAACGTTTGACCCCCCAAAAAATATCGACAAATTCAATTTAATATTTATTTTTTACTTCAAAAACTGATCGTAGTTCAAATGTTCCGGTACAGAAATTCGAAATGCATTGAGTACGAAACTCCGGTACAGAATTTCGAAATGCATTGAGTACGAAACTGATCATCATGATCGCCAAGGCGCATTGTTTTTTATGATGGTAGTGTTAAATAAGGAGGCATTTCTTTTTAATCATTAAAATATGAAACATTTTCTTGTTTTGTCGTTAAAGGTAAATTTCTCAAGGCAAATAAAAATAATTACAAGAAGTTGAAAAAAATAAATATTTTACCTACCTACCTACCCATACCTAATATACCTGGGTCGTGGGAGGGGAAACCAAAAATATTTTAAGTCCAGCCTAAGTGGGATTCCTTGTATACATTAATGCGAACTCATAGATCTGACTTTTAACTTCAATATATTTTATGTTATTTTTCATTACTCAACCTTACTTTCTGGTTTTGACATCAATATATCAACTACATTATGATTCATTAGCCTCAAAGTTACAACGGATTGATGATGGTGTGAAAAATCAATGAAAGTAACAGCATGTAGTAATAGGCTTCAGCGATATTTTTTCATTTGAAAAGTATGAGATAAAAAAGTGCACATATTTGAAAACAATGAGATTTTTTCAAAACTAATGAGATTTTTTAGTAATCTTTGACAAAAGTTTTATTTTTTCGCATAAAAACAAATTAAAATGTACATTCATTGTACAAAAACATTATATATTCATATAAATCGTTCATAAAATTTTCATAGAAAGATAAATTCTAACAAAAATTATATCAACTAATTCAATTCAAAAATAAATGTTAAGCCAATGAATTATTTTGTATCTGTTGATAAATGTGGTCGTAATAAGTTACTTTGAAAATATACCAGATGCCGAATTCACTATTCTCGGTGCCAAGTTCACCAAGTGCCGAGTTTACCAGGTGCCGGGTTGATCAGCATTCCTGTTTCACTACCCAGATGTTTCGCAGCTCGGATGTTTCGCACCGAGATATTTCGCTACCTTGTTTAATAGCGAGTGTGTATTGAAGTTTTATGTGAATGGGAGTGTGTTGTTTTAAGCGTCACTGCATGGGTTGTTTGTATCTTTTTCAAAGGTAATTTTGAATTATATAGAAATCACCAAATTACGACTTGACTGGTAAGAAATCCTTATTTTACTTGAGTGTAATTATTGGTAATAGTGATGTAAATTTTTAATTATCATTATTGAACTAATATGAATTAATAAATTGTATTAACATGAAATATTTATATGTATGTATTCTCATATGCAAGTGAGAATATATTTATTTATTTTTATTTATACTTGCAGGTTACAAAAGAACCTTAGTAAATTGATCACAACATCTATGGAAACCCCAGTTAAGTGCGTAAACTAATTAGGTGAAAAAAACAACACAATAACACAATGTGAAACTACAACAAAGACAATAATAATAATAATGTTACATTTAATTATACAGAATTATATAGCATACACACATCTGTCAGCTTTGATAATTCAATTACGAACTACCGGATGGCGAAACATCTCTGACCTAGGGAGCGAAACATCAGGTGCGAAACATCTGGGTAGCGAAACATCTGTCATCCATTCGGTGTGCAGTTTGGCAACCAGTTGGGAGCGGTAACAAGCTAGAAACTGGTGGTTCTCCAGAGCTGGTCGTGGGTTCAAACCCCATCCTGTGTATATGGTCATTGCACCTTGTTTCACAAGATTTTCTTTATAACTTGACAGTGGGTACTGACCAACAGATTGCACATTTTTGCTTAAGTCATCTTTATCTTTAAAATAACATTGAAGAACAAAACCGAGATGCTCAAATCCCGACAGTTAACTCCTTAAAACAACTGCTTCTTAGTCATTTAAATGAGGCAAAACTTGATTCGTGGATAATAACAAACAGATAACTTACCATTATATATTCATTAGCATGAAAATTCGTCCAGATTCGTCTTTCTAAACATTTAAAATAAATGAAAACTTGACAATTCATTATTCCGGAAGTATATACATCTACCTTGTTCGGGAGGGAATAATGCGCAGATAATAAAGCCAAAATTCAGGTTAGCAGTGGATAGCGCATAATCGCGGACAAAGGTACATTAACCGTATTAAACTCACATTTTAAGGGATATACATACACTTTCTGTGGTTGAAATCAACGCATGCACATATATTTCAAAAGTTTTGCTTGTAAAACATACATAATACCTTTTTATGAAGAAAAATATATGGATATACTCTGGTTAGGTGGAATTATTGCCGGGTAGCTTTAAATTTTGTCTCAATATTTTTTTAATCAATGAGAGGTTTGATTAATCATTTATACATTTTTTCTTCCATTTTTTACCGCATTTTAAGGGTGCTTTCCGACAGTTTGTCTATATCTAAATCACGTAAAAGTTCTTAGCCGTGTTCTGGGAAATTTGGGAATAATCGATCCATAACACAACTCGTGAATTTGGCTGAAATGTTCATTCTTTCTAAACCCATAAAGTAGGGTGATTATTGTCCCACACATCTCCAAGTGATGTGCCAAGCGATGTGTTTAAACAATCATTGTGATTTTTTTTTAGTTATTTACACATTAATTTAAACTGTGAATGTTTTAGCACAATTGTGTAATTAAGGGTATTTAAAATTTCAAATGGTCATGATTAAAGTATTAAAGATGTGAAAGTATGCTTTTGAAGACGATTTATAATGGTAATTAATATGGTCATATGAAATGGATCAAAGACATACAGGACATGTACATTGTAGTCAATATGAAGAGCGCAACAAACAATTAAAATTAAATTCATCAATATCATTTAACAGTTTGTGAACTAAAGGTATTGTTCAGATAAGTATAAAAACATAATTTTACTTAATTTATAAATGGTTAAAAACTAGCCTGTCATATTAACAAACAGCTAGGTTTATCAATTGACAAATACACAACAGAATGCCCCATGGAGATTTTCACACCTAATGGGGTCCTACCGATATACGGAGTTATCCCTGATTTCGCTACGTATTTACCTCCCTTGAACGAGGTGGCGCTTCTTTGGGTAGTTCCGGTTTCGGTTATATATAGGAAACTATATTGAGAGTACGCCGATTTTATGTTGAAAATAGCTATGGATTAGGAAAAAGCGTGGTCACATGTAAGGTTTTTATGGCCTGAAATATATGTACATGTATTGGAATTTCATGTAACCCGGATGGATGTAAACACAATGAATTAATTATGTCGAGACATAAAACGAAAAAGAAAAACGGCGATGTGCCTTACTGTTAGCTTTAAAATTCCTATTTATACGCACATGTATCGGCGGATAAGTGGAATTACCTGTGTCAGATCCAATAATAATATAATTGCAAATATTAACAGATCAAAAGACGAAAGCTAACGCTTGGAAATAGCGGAAGTTTTCAATCAAATATGAAGTTTAAGAGCGTTATTTTTTCAAACTACCGGTAAATCGCAACTTTCAATCAAAGACGGCCGACTGTTTTAAAGTTACTCATTATATAATTGTTTTAAATAAAGCAGTGTTATTTACGTTATAGACATAAAAAACTTGATGAGGTCAATTATATCTTATTTTAATTATTTGAAATGTGTTAATTTTGATGTTATTAATCTTACTTGTTCTTCAGATTTCAGTCATTTTCTTTCTTTTCTGAAGTATTTCTTTTCTTACAGTGTAAAAAATTACACGGTTGTGTAAAGCACTTTCTGTGCTGCAAGTATGTGAAAATTACCTTTGAGTATATAAAAATGACATGTTTATTGTGTTGTGTATACACCCACCCCCAATATCTTACACTGACCGGTAATCCACACCAGATGTGTCACCAGGCATGAGGGGCAGATAAGACCCCCACCAGGTGTAGGGGATGACTGGAGAAATGCCTCTAGGGGATGACTGGTTAATTGGCTGTAGGGCTCAATGAGTTAATGAAAATAGGATAAAAGAGCAAAAAAATACACACACCAAAATAGGTTGCATATGTTGCCAACTCCCTACATGCCACAAATTTAATTTCAATTATGACAAGTATAAAAATGCATTACTATAGTCGAATTGCTCCAATTACAACTTCACTTCCAGCACATTTACATTAAAAGCTTACACAAATTATCTGCAGCTCATAAATGACGAAAAAAGACAACAAAAATCGCGAAATTAATCGCAACACGCCAGTATAACGGGACGATCTGTCGAGATTAAGTACCAACTTTTTTTACCCCACCCATACAGTTTCTTGAGAAACTGTTCCGACTTTAACAGTTTTACTCTATCATACATAATTTCCTTCTTAGCTTTGGCTGTACTGCTGTTCTGCATCAGTTTCCTACGTTGAATATAGAGCGAACATTGAAAATCCTTTAAGAACACAGGGATAAATTTCGATATTTTATCTGATCGTCGTTTTTCTCAACAAACCGGAACTACCCAATACCAAAGGGATATCACTCTAAACTGACTTCGCAAGGGAGATAACTGTGGATATCGGTAGGACCCCATTATCACCCCTCAATGGGGTCCTCCACACTGAACAATAGGCCTACCATAATCCCTATATAAACTATAGATGGTACATTCGATCCAAAAATGGTACATTAAGTCCTGGTACATTACGGTAATGGTACATTAAAACCAGCACCCAGGGTGATGGGGCAGGCTCGTCGCGTGTTTTTTTTTTTTGCTTTTGGGCGGCGAGCGGGGTGGATATTCCCCACCCTCCCACGATCGGATAAATTTTGAAATTTGAAAGGCCAATAGTGCTATTTCTTTGACTTTAAACCGGATTTCTGATAGCCTTTTCTGGGTCTCATATTCGTATACAGCATGATGAAAATTCGACGGATTTATTAATTTTTGACCTGAATTTAATGAAACTTGGTCCGGATGATTGTTTTGGCAATATGTAAGGGAAGATCGAATAATAACACAAAACACAAGTGTACATGTTTGCAGATTTAATATTGACAAAAAAGTATTACTCTGTCAATGTTAAACATAAAAAATATATATTAAGTTGTAAGCAAAAACAACGTCAAAATATCCGACAGCAACACTAGAATTGTAGCTTTTTACTGAAACAGCCCAAATACACTTGGTCGCGATTGTCTGACAGATACAAAGTCATTAGCCACGCCGTCCAAATCCATGGCGTCAGTGGCGTCCTGGTGCAAGTGCAGTGTCATCAAATTTCCTGGGAGGTAAGTCTTTACACGACGAAGCGCGGAAAACGATCGCTCACTAGTAGCTTTGTTTGCTAGCATCATAAGAATAAGTTTTAACACTGTCACAACCT
>CM017570.1:43166880-43503496 GCA_007844125.1 Sinonovacula constricta
TAAAGATGTATCAGCTAACGTGTATCCTAATCATATGACTTATGCATATGTACAGGTTTAAATAAGGTTATTTCACTATAAAAATGAGTATTTATTATAATATCATTGTCAGCGTGTGCAAATAAATATCGACTATTTTATAGATAATTTCCATGTGATGTCATAGGCACTGATGAGATAGTTTAAGACAGCCATCTTTGGAGGCAGAGCTATTGCAGACCGAAATCTGGAGATATATGCTGTATTAAACTCACCACTATGTTTATATTTTTTTCAGTCTATATATCTGAAGTTTATTTAAAATTTAACAGCTTTTCTGAAGTATTTTAAATAAACTAATATTTTGATAATTTACAAGGTAAATAATACAACCCAAAAAGATAAACTGCTAATTTTGTTAAAGGATGGGCCAATAATTTTATTTATTTCCCTGTATCAATTCTTTGTGCATTTATCAATTATAAAAATATCGCATTCTGAACTATGAATTTCAAGAGCTTTCCAATAGTGTATAGATTTTAATTTTTGGACCACAAATGAGGAACATAAAATTTCCGCTTCTATACAATTCAGCTGAAAATCTCTTGAAGTTGCCACTAATGTGTAAACTAACTTAAAAGTTCTAGTGTTTTGGAATTGTTTCAGTCTCTCACAAGGTATGTGATGCAATGAATGATCTACATGTATGTTGTATGGTTGTATGTTTTATTTACAAAATAGATCCGTCCTCATCAATACTCTAGCTAAGGAATTACATAAAATATATGCGGTTAAAAGACGTCGAAATCACATATTATTTCAAGTACGACGAAAAGTTTGTCATAGTTAATGTAACCTGCGCCTCTAACTGGAAATGTGATGCAAAAATCTACACTTGTCTGTAAACATATCATATTGACCTAGTGGAATATGAAGCAACTATACCTCAGCTTGCGTTCGACATGAAACAATCTACGATCAATTAGAAACGTCGGAGACAAAAACAACCACAAACCGCCAAGTAATATTATGTACATTTGACGTGCCTCACACACGAAGTGTGAAACTATTTATGAAGATATAGATGTATTTATATCAAAAAGAAAAAGACAATGAACTAGCAAGGGAATGACACGAGGAAATACGCGACCGAAAAAAAGACGTCACATGCATTAATGCATTTAAATCAACGAAAACTTACGTAAAAGTTTTAATGTTTTGGAATGGTCTCAGTTTCTTGTATAACTAATGTGTTGTAATTACTGATATATGTTTGTTGACAAAATAGATTTACGAAAGAGAAACCTTCAGCAACATACCCCAGCTAGGAAACAACAAAATGGTATACATAAATGGTATATAGTTAAAACAGACACCGCATACAGGAAAATCAAAGATCTTTTCCCCTTAAAATCTCGTATAAATGGAACTATCATTATCTGTAAACAAAACAAATTGAACTAACGGAATCTTTTATAAATGAAGAAACATCGAGCTTCTTAAGGGAATGTGACGCGGAAAACTACCATTATCTGTTAACATAACAAATAAAACTAACGGAATCTCTTATAACTGAAGAGAGACTGAGCCTCTTAAAGGGAACGTGACGCAGAGAACTACCATTATCTGTAAACAAAACAAATTGAACTAACGGAATCTCTGAAAAATGAATAGACACTGAGCCTCTTAAAGGGAATGTGACGCAGAAAACTACCATTATCTGTAAACAAAACAAATTGAACTTACGGAAATATTTAAAAACCTTACTTAAGCTTGAGTTGGTAAAAAACTATCAGTGATCAATGACAGACGTAAGCGCTGTGTCACAGGTAATGTTACGCAAGAAATTATATATATGTTTGTAGACAACCTATTTATTTATAACAGCAAACTGAAACAACAATAGCCTAACCGAGGAATGACACGAGAAGATACTATAAAAAAGACATCAAATACATTAAGATCAATCAAAACTTTATAAAAAGTTGTAGTGTTTTGGAAATATCTCAGTGTCTCTTATAGAGAATGTGAATCCCTATTAGAGGAATTGAAACACAATAAAAGATATATGTTTATACACAAGAAAAAGTTTATACAACACAACACATACTTCATATTAATAAACAAGACATGTTGCCTTAATGGAACAATACAACAACAATACTTTTGCTTGGGGAAGACATAAACAAGCCTCTTATCGAAAACAGACATCAGTTACAATAAAGATACAGAAAGCTACCGAAAAGATATGATACATTTGAAAGGTGGCTGTGTCACTGACAAGGAACGTGACGAAATTAACTACAAGTTTGCAAACAAAAATAGTGGTAACTAAGGAGAAAACTAAGCAACAATACCCATATTCGATCAGATTAATCAATTAGATTATTCAGTTGTAGGTTATAAGATAAACACACATAAGTATAACATGATAAATACAATATTAAGTCTTATAGGATACACGGTTTACAAAACTTACTTTTTAAGCAATAAAAGAAATAAATCGATTAACATGTGGAAACATCTTCTTAATGAATTAAACATTACTTTGCATTATTTAAACATTAAAAGAATGAACACATCTGTTTTAAGAAAGTTTATTAGAAACATGCAAGAAAAATAAAAGTTCCTCTTTCTTACCATAGACCAGCATTTCATGTACTTATTTATATAACAAAAGCAAAATGTACTTATGTTTAATTTTGATGTTTGTTAGCCAAGAGCATCATCTATGTATTATGTTTTTTCTTGATGTTTTGTCTATGTACATATGTGTAAACAAACGGACTGCATAAAGCAATCCAAAAAGAAAAAAATCGATCAGCAACAGACGCCAGTAACAGTAAAGTCACAGAAATTTACATTTAAATCAGAATATTTATGTCACACAATTATGCCTCTTACAGGGAATGTCACGCAATAAACTATCCATTCGGTGTATACTTTTAGACGGATAGTTTGGTTTATCGTCCCACCAACAGTATTTCAGCTATCTGAAGACGGCGGACGGATAGTGATCGTAGTGAACGTCGTTTGTTTCTGTTTGTGACATAAATCTAAACGTTGATAATTTCCTTAGTAATAGACTTAGGATGTCACTACATTTTTGTAGGTATATAATTCTTGTTATATCTGTTTTATCTCAAACCATTCTCTCTCTAGAAGCTGTTTAGTTGTCAAAGTTTAAATCTCATTCATCTATTGTACATATTCTGAGATTTCATTAAAATAGGATGTAATAATAAGATTCTTTACGTCCTGATACATGTTCTTACTATTAGTTTCTCACTTAACGTACACCGTTTATATTTAAAAATACCTTCATGAAATGTGAGGTTGGAGCGCTCCACAAACTAGGGTTAGCACCACACTCGTTCATTTTGCAGACTTGTCATTCCAGGGCGGTTACTTTTTGTCGTTGTTTTGTTGTATTTCTGTGTGTTTAATGTTTATGTTTTTGTCACTTTAACGTTTACTTGTCAAGCTTTGTCAAATGGTAGTTGTTACTGTCAATCGTTTATATGTAATAGTCTCATATGACCGTTTCATATTTTCATATGCCATAACTTCACTTATAAGGTAGGCAAACGTTAAGAGTTAATGAGCCATTGAGTGGTTTCTTAACAATTGTGAAGGACGTTAGGCGGCATGTGTGCCTCATTCATATTTTTGAGTCTGCAAGAAAGTGACGTTTTCCCAAATATACCTTGGTTATAAACGGCGTTTTCTTCGTTTGCCTTGACAGCTGTTTTGAAACCCCGCATAACAGAACCTTTCATATGATAGGTCTGACGTTTATTATTTAATGCAGTGATGTAATTTGTAAAAAATGTAATTCTTTTCCCTTTGAATATATTAATATGAGTTAATATTGTTTAAACGCGCAGTCGCTAAAACGATTGATAATGACTTTCCCATTTACTTCCACTTATTTCAAAAACGTTACAATTATACTGCTACTACTGCTGTTATAACTACTCATAGTACTTATAATGAACGAAATCTTTCTGTATATTATAGAATGGATTTGGAGCGCAATTATGTGTGTGACAATTTACTCAATTCAAAACAGAAAAGTATGCACATCTCAAGATTTTTATGCAGAAATTCAAACGTTACTGACCAATAATAGTTTTCGCATCCTCAGTTAAATTTAGAATTTAGATGTATACGCCTTACTGTGACCAAGCCGCTTTGCTTAAATGTCATATACCCTCGTCGCTAAACAAAACACGTTTCGCCCTATCACAGGTGCATTTATTATTGATCACTACACGATTTGCTGTATGTACGTGAACATTGTATGCCTATATAGCAGATATAATCGATTTCTGTCATTCGGGCATGTTTTATGGCATACTTTTTTCTAAAGAAAATTCCCGATGTCAATATAGGTGTTCATCGGCCTGGTATTTGGCAATCGAACATAATGAAATATAATGACAGCTATTGTACGTCGCCTCGATGAGTCCTTTGATCAATCTATTAAAGGCTTTGTTTGTAATTTCCAAAATAGTTTAAACATTCCAGAAATATAAGTTTATGAAAACATGGTATACATGTATAATATATGTACCACTATTGAAGGACATGCTAAAAAGTTACCTTAGTGACCTCTAGTGTTATTGTAAAGGTTCATAGTCAGGCATTGACTAACTGGTCCCGGTAGCGTAATAGCGAAATGTCTGCTCGACCAACGAGGGTCCTAGGTTTAAATATAGGCCGCGATAAATGCCAGATCGTATATCCGGCACTGGTACTGCTTCCATAATCATGTATAATAAATGTAAACAGTAGTTTTAAAGAATAGTCGGCCTCAAATCAATATATTGTGACTAGGCATGTTATCATGTCATATATCCACGGCATGGTGTCACAGTGGGCACTTCAAATAAATTCTCTCGCTCTCTCCGGAAAACTTGAATATTAACGTTGGTTTTATAAACCCTTAACATTTTTGTTTAATTTAACAGAGTTTAAATTTTTTCACAATATCTTTCGACATGGCGGTGACACTGTCTGCATTAAACCGTGTTCAAATACTCAAAACGACAAACCTGTTTAGCAATAAGAATATATATGATAAAGTCCTAAAAGCATTGTAACTTATACAAAAATTTGAAAAGACACAGGACAAATTTCTTCGCATGGAAGCTAAATGTAAAAGTAAAAACAAATCTGTAATGAGTCATTTAACAAAAAAGCAAACCCGACAGTCACGGCCTTGGAACAGTCAGTCGGCAATATGGACCGACTGGTGTGCTTAAACCGGTTTTACAGAGCAAGTTTACAATGGTTATTTTAATACCCATTTTCTCTTCAAGTTACATCAATATTAAATTCGATATCACTGCCAAGTCGACCATTAATGGTGTATGGTGTATTTGTATAATCATCATGTGAAATTCGAGCATTGAACATTGATCACGACGGTCTCTTATTATAATATTTAGTTGAGCACACAGTTTTCAAGTTTCATGAACAATATATACAATGTATTCCCAAACAGAGTAATATATCATCTATCTAAAATAAAGTTTAACATCATTCGATTCTTATTAAAAGTCAGGTCCATAAGATATTTTTATTGTTTACAGTTATGCGTCCATAATATTCTAGAATTTGCTAGGATTCCTCAAGAAAACAGCAATAAACAAACGGAATCAGAAAATTCGTTCAAGCAATTGTGATTAACAGCTGTCATAAAACTGGTCAGTCACAATGGAACGCTCTTATAACCAGGTGCATTTTCGTGTGTGTGTGTGTGTGTGTGTGTGTGTGTGTGTGTGTGTGTGTGTGCTTGCGCACGTACATGCGTGTGCGTGTGTACCTAAATGTGTGCGTAGTAAATGATATATTATTAAAAATACGGTTTAGTACTCGCAAAATGTAATGTGTCCACTTGATATATTACGATTACAGTTTAATGTTATCAAAGCATCTTAACTTATATACCAAATGCTCACACGATTTATTTCCTTATCATTATTCGGATAGAATCGGTAAATACTGACAGGACCTTAATATTTATATTAATCTAAGTTGTTATTGTATGTTACCCAGTCAAAATAATAATATAGCGCATTTAGTGGCATCGTGCCTCTCAAATAGACACGTGTAACACCAAGGCTATACAAGAATACTTCTGCTGCTGAAGGAAGTAACCCTTAGTGAAGACAATTTATGTTTATAACAATACTAATAAAACTTCAAATGCTTCTACCACTACTATTACTACAACCACCACAACAACAACAACAACTACTACTACTACTACTACTACTACTACTACTACTACTACAACTACTACTACTGCTGCTGCTGCTGCTACTACTACTACTACTACTACTACTACTACCGATCTCTACAGCAAACATGTCAGTGCTATTGCCTTGTGTTTTGATGTATCCAAGCGAAGAGATCCGCTACAGTGCATTTGTGCCCCTTTGAATGAAAAGGGTTGTAACGAGACAGGTAAGAGATCAATATGTTATATGAGATAGAACGAGCGTCATGTGTATTCATTGCAACTGATTTTACGGCCCATAAGCATAACATTTGGCAAGTTTATGCATGCTGGCTGGTTTATGTGGCTGGTTTATGTACACAAATAAACGGATGTTGTAGTACACGTCAAGAGTGCATAATGACCGTGTTTTATCGACAATTTATATCAGGCAACTGTAGTCATAATTTAAGAAAACTGATATTTAGTAAGGATTGTAAAGAACACATTAGAGCAGTAAAACTGTCATAATATGGCGACCAAGAGAACTCTTGATACGGGGACAGGTAAATGTCGTGATGTCAAATGTTCCATTTGTGCTAAAAGGAAAAGAGTTACGAACGCGGAGTATTACTGCCACGACTGCCGGAAGCATCTGTGTACATCTTGCTTCGGGACACATAATGAATTAAATGAAAATCACAAAGTGGTGCAAGGACTTGGAAAAGACAAAGATGTGATAACTGAGAAATGTGAGAAACATGAAGAGTTAATAACGTTCTACTGTCGCCAGCACAAGGACGTGCTGTGTAAGAAATGCTGCCTGGATCACAAGTAAGTAAATCTTACCGTAACTTAAACTTGGAATAACTAAACCCAAGAATCAATCTCACATCATAATTCACTTCAATAATATAGTTGGTTAAAACTGGCTACTAATTCAATATTTTATTACGATAATGATTTAAATAATAAAGACTAGACTGCATTTTAACTGAGTGTCCGTGGGCACGTGAGTAAATGTTGTGCTTTGCACCGGATGGTCCTGTGTTCGATCCTCCGATCAGCCAAGGAATAGTATTGTAGAATAATGTAGAGTCCGAATTGAAGCTGGAACGAATAAGCACTTAACTTCAAAAGAAGACATACTACTTTTCACCTCACCTTCATTTCATGTAAAGAATGGTACTATTTAATGCAATCTCAGTAATTGGTATATTCCAAAGAGAGAGAGAGAGAGAGAGAGAGAGAGAGAGAGAGAGAGAGAGAGAGAGAGAGAGAGAGAGAGAGGAGAGAGACAGACAGAGAGAGCATGAGAGAGAAATAGAGTGAGTGAGTGACTTTCATATAAACACTGCCGTTTTACTGTTTCTTAGGTTTTTTAAGGATTTATACAGTTAAGTTTTAAGCGGTAAATGTTAAAATAATAAGCTACAGACAGAAGATAGGGTGCATGATATGATATTACACTATATTATTAATGCATCACAATGGTTGTTTTGCTTTTTATGTTTATGCTTTAAAGTTGCTCTATTTCAATAACTTGTCCTACATGTGTATAATGATTGGTATCAAAATAACAGTTTCAACTGGGCAAATGGTGTCATAATTAAATTTTGATGTCATCAATTATACATGGGCCCAAATAAAAACAGAAAGCTTGCTGCGAGGTTAGCAATGCATTCCGATATTAAATGAATTGTATATAATACTTGACAAACGGACGTTGATTTAGGACAATTTGGAAAATTGTTAATTAAATCAGAAGACATACGCATAAACTTAACCGATTTCTGCACGCTATACCCATAGTTTCATTGGTTAACATTTTAGTATCGAAACAATGTAATTTACCAAGTGTTCATATTGCTATTAACTAAAGGTGGTATCTATTTAGAAAACAAGATACTGTTACATATAAAGGTCCCGCAAAATGTTGTAAAATATGTGTGAACAGAGAAGCATACATTAACACTTTTTTAGATCACGTTGCATACCCATTCGGTTTACCGTCTCCAGATAACTGAAGTACAGTTGATGGGACGATAAACCCAATAACCAATACCAACTCGGGTAATATGAAAGCTAAGAATTATGGCGGAGATAATGAGAACACTAGGTGCCTACTTAGTTTTAAAATCACGTTACATACACATGCGGCTAATATGGAAGCTAAGAATTATGACAGGGATATTGAAAAAAACTAGTCAAGCTTAATTGTGAGAGATTCTAGCTCCTAAAATGTGTTATAGAGACATACTGTACGGTGAAGGTCGAGGGCATGTAATCGTATTAAATAATGACACTATTCAGTTGGCACAGTATATTGATCGCTGTTTGTGCTTGTCGCTAATTATGTAAACTGGGCTGATGTTGGTTTTTTGAAAATTAAGTGTCTAAATAGACGCATCTTTCTCGTGACCTGTATGGTGCATTGCCGCTTTTATAGTAATAAATGCGTTATATATTTATATTTATCTTTAACTTAACATTATACACATTATTGTTATCATGCCAGGTGATACTGCTGACAGTAACACAACGACCGTGATTATAGACTGATATGGTGGCATGTACACTGATATATTTTATTGACCTAATTTACAGGGCAAATTATAGAAAAATGTTAAGTGAACAAACGCATGTGACAACTGCTAAATATGGCATCATGATTTAACATAATGAACTTAGGAAATGATGCTAAAATTCTTAGCATGGATAAATAACCATAAACCCACAGGGTCGTTATATTGATAGGGTGGGTTGGGGCAATTATCTGCGCTCGGTTTAGCTTTGCCGTGAATTTTGTTTAATTTATGAAAAAACTCATTTTAAAGTAAAGAAAAGATTAAATACACGTCGAAATATAGCTATAGTCTATAACGGTCCAATTGGAACCTTGTTCTCCATTGTTTGACATGTAAAGTAAATAGTGTGAAGACAATTTTCAGTTGCACATGGCGTACATAGATACTAGAATCAAAACAAAACTGTCTTGCTTAAAGTTAATAAAAGCTGTGTGGATCTAAGGCAAGCCGCTATTTGAAGTCGCAAAACTCGTTACTCCTCTTACATATGTTGCACTTCACTGCATGGGATTGAGTCATACTCAAGGATAAGACATTTCATGAGGGGTTTTCCAGCTTATCTGCGGTGTACGGCTGTTCTGCCCAGAACATCCTCCTCCACCTTACTATAATGACCACAACTTCGATGATCTTCAATGACAGTTTGCTTTCCATTTTCTTTTCAGGGATTGCCATGACCATGAAAACATCAAGAAATCCGCTGATGAGCTCCGTGCTGACCCTGATTTACAAGCTGTCCCAGCACAGCTAAATTCAGCTCTGGACAATATAAAGAAAATAATTAAAGCATTAGAAGAGCATGTGACTAGCATTCAAAATAATGGAAACGATTTTCTTAAAGATCTGGAGGTCTACGCAAATAATCTTTTGTCCAGAATTAAGGAGCTACAAGAGAAGGGTAAAAACGCTGTCGAAAGTAAACAGAAAAAGCATCTTTCAGTCGTCAAACAACATCAACAGGCATTGGCTTTAACTAAAGATCAAACAGAGCAATGTTTAGATAAGATTACCAAGTCAAACGAGTGGAAAGCCGATATGTTTGTCCTAAAAATGAAGGGTCAGACGTTAGTAAAAGAAGTTGGTGCTCTTTATCACAAGTCAGACAGTTTGATAAAGGGACATCATTTCCGCTTCATGACCGACAAGAAGATACTCGACTCTCTCAGTGGTTTCGAATCCCTTGTTTATGAAGTCAGCGCAGAAAAGGTCAGTTCACAAGGTGCTGTGGGAGTTAAGGTAGCAGCACCTTACAGGGGTAAGAACGTTAGAAAGATCATCGTACGTATACCAGAGGAAAAGAGATGTGGTATAAATGGTTGCTGTCACAATTCTGGTGAAAATCTGGTGATAATTGATAAATTTAACAGAAGACTGAAGCTTGTGGACCTATCAAGTTGCACGGTTACCAACAGCTTTGATACTGATGAACATCCTATGGATGTATGCTGTATTGGTCCACAAGAGATTGCAGTAAGTGTACGTTTCATGTCGTTTTGGCGTATACTGTTCTGTTTTATATTGAGACGCACAACTTTGTATATACAACATCACAAACCATATTGTACAAAGCGGTGTTAAGTTATGCTTATGTAATTCATTTATTTACTTGATTAAACAACTTGGTTGTTACTATATTAACAAGATATTCCGAAAAGTAAAATAACACAAATAAATTTAAGTCTTAAAGGCTCTATATGCATACTAATTGTAATGATGGGGTGTTATAAATTTGATATTATATAGGAGAACCAGTATCTCCAATTAGAATGTATATCAAAGTCCTGTGAGCATAGCAACATATGCCAGACCCCGAAAAGGCACAGGACAAAGGTATTCATATGCAAGCCAAATGTAAAAGTAAAAACAAATTTGTGTTGAGTTTTTTAACAAAAAGACCAAACACAACAGTAACCGCCTTGGAACAACCAGTCATCAAAAAGGACTAACTGGGGTGCTTAAATCGGTTTTACTGAGCTCTAACCTCGCACATTCTGATGTGTTTCTCAAATGCAAGCAATGAAAAGAAAATGTCCAAGCAGCGCTGACGTTTTCTGAACTAGCTGTAAAGAAATTTGATATTGAATCAGAAGGTCCTGAGTTCAAACACCGTAACCGATCAAACGCTGTTAGTCCTTAAGCAGGACTATTTACTGCACAGTGTTCCATGTACTCAGAACCCGAGCACGGGTTCTACTCGGGAAGTAGGTAGTCAAGGAAAAACTTGTTTACTGTAAACTGAAACTAAACATTTCTTTAAAAAACATCTAGTTGACATAATACTTATATTGTCTTAGACTCATATTATAGACACATTTTTCTACAATATCAGTTTTTAAGGGGCCAGTTCTGATCCACCTCAAGGAAATAAGGGGGTCATCCAGAAAATCTAAATATCATGCTATCAATAAATGTATAGATCGACATGACACTTTAGAAAAAACGTTTAATGCACTTTCTGTTTGAACAATGTATTTTTGATTAAAAGTGTATAGTCATTCTAACTCTTCATTGGTTTCCAACAGCAGAGACGGGAAAAATAAATACCATATAACGACGTTGTCCTAAATGATAAATGATTATTATGCGAATTTCGTGTAGAGTTTCCATAGATAAGTAATAAATATGGCACCATTTGCAAAAATATTATGCAGAGAAGACCGACGCTAAAAGCGTACACTACAAATAACAATGCTCTGTTGTCGTTCTCAGACTGCATGAAAATTAACATTAATTAAAATTAACATTAGCAGTGAATTTAGTCATATATATATATATATATATATATATATATATATATATATATATATATATATATATATATCTATATATATCTATCTATATATCTCTCTCTATATATATCTATCTATATCTATATCTATATCTATATATCTATATATCTATATATATTAAGTTAAAAAAGTTGTATATAGCAATATGTGGAGCAATTCATAAACTTATTTTTTTCTATGTAAAACGAATTCAATTACTACCGTAAGTCTTTGACAGTTCAAATTGTAAAATAAACAGCTCTAAATGTTCAATCTTTTCAAGTCAATAAAGAAGTATATGAAGATTGAATATTATCAGGTTGCTAGCAATTGTTTATAATTTAAATTTAAAAATTGCCTCTACATTTCTGTATTTCCAGGTTGCTTTTGGCACTACCCAAATCCAGGTGTACAGCACCGAGAGTTGGACCCGGACACGATATATCAAGTTAGGCCATAAAACTGACAGTATTGCTTGTCAGGGCGGCCTACTGTACGCTGGTTTCCGTAACTCCTTGTACGTACACGATTTGTCTGACGGCAGGAAGCTGCGAGAGATCTGCAAAGACACCGAAGGAAAGAATATCTTCTCTGGCATAGAAGGCATCGCCCTGGACGGTACCGGCGACCGTCTCTATGTGGCTGACTCTGAGAGAGGTCTTGTATGTGTCAGCAAAGACGGACAGCTGTTGTTCCATCTTTCCCAGGAGGCTCTCGGACTGAAAAGTGCCTACGGTGTGAGCACTGACAACCGTGGTCATGTGTTTGTCTGCGGATATAGTTCACACAACGTAGTGGAAGTGACGGAGGAGGGTCACGAGGTGAAACAAATATTGTCAAAGGAAGATGGGATCCATGGTCCACGCTGCCTCCGTTACGATGCAAGCACGCGTCGCTTGTATGTTGGAGGGATTATTGATCAGATAATCGGGTTTGAATTTATGTAAAGTAAATAATGTTAGACATCTTTTTATTATTTGTGTTTGTCCTTGTGTTGCAGCATTAATTTTTTTTGTACAATCGGACAAAGATCGAACAATGATAGTTTATTTGATTGCAGTTTTCTGTTTTCATCTTAGTTCGCACAGCTTGTATATTTTACATACACATAAAAAACTACGTTATTAAGCCTGACAATATGGCGTCATCACCTGAAGATGTTTCCTTTTTCCGCAAAAGCAGCGAAAAGACATGCCATCATCAATACATTAATACAAATTATTTAGGCACTCGTATAAGACATTGAGAATTAAAACATCCTAGCAAAAATATTTGCAGAAAAAGTGAGCGTTCACCGGGATTTAAATCACCGACCTCTCCAATACATGAGGATTGCTTTACCAGTTGAGCTATAGAGGCTTTGTGAATGAACTACAAGTGAAACTGCTACATTGGCAACATGTCATTCATGGCCCTTGTGACAGCACTTGAAAGATTAAGGGCATGAACTACTTTTAAACGTTGCTGAGAATGGAACGGTCTGCACAAAGTTAGTGGTTCCTGTGTATCCATTAAGAATAAGCCGGCTAATTAAAAACCTTTATTTGTAAAAATAAAATATAATTATATAATTTACCAATTGTGGGGTGGGGTGATGTTGGTCTTCTTCCCAACATGTTTAGGAAAATATACATATACATATTTTACATATAAGAGGTAGAAGTTATCAAGTTGATTAAGGAGATATATTGTTCAATATAAAAGTTATTGAGGTTTGTATATCCAATTTGTATCAAATATCACACGAATAGTTTTTTTAATTAAGTAGTGAAATATGAAAAGGTCTTAAATCTGAAGAGGAAATATAAACGTGTCAAAACAATGGGACGACACAATAAAAACAAAAATAACAAAAAATCAACCTACTGCCGTAGAACGGTCAATTGGCAAAATGAACGACTTGGGTGCTGAAACTAACCTCACACTTCCTCAAGTGTTTTGTTTTCTTTTTTTCTCACAATCAAACAGTTTCAACAAAAATATCCCATCAAAGAAAGACAACTTAGAACATCGAGAGTTGAAACTGTTGAAAGTATATTATGTACAAGCAAAAAGTATTCCAGTAACAAACTATCATCATGATGATTTGATGTATTTATTAAATATGTTCGAATAGGTGTATGGGTTGCGGCACGGCGGGTGTTCATAAGCATACTTAATCCGCTTCTGGATTCAATAATAAAATGTTGATATATGAAATATTTTATATGTAATATATAGTTTATCAATTATAATTTGTATGGAAATTATTCCAATGGATATGTAAATAATCGAATATTGTTATTTTGCGTTCTTTTAAAGAACGAAACTGGATTAAACTGGTCTGACCATAAATTAAAATAAATTGCATATGTACAATATTCGCACTGAACGTCGCTCCAAAATCAAACAGTGTTCATTTTATGATTCAAACTACTTGTTTATTTATCGTAAATTGTTATGGTAGTGGCGCTCTTGCTAACGCTCAAGCAAATATAAGGATAGTTCCAAGACTGGTTGGCCCGGTGTCAGGATAATGTGACTGGATGTGGTATCATGCCAGGTGTTCACGGCATGCTATACACAGTGAAGGCAGCACTATATCTGCTTCAAGTGGACACCGTCTTCAGATAACTGAAATACTGTTGGTTGGACGATAAACCCAATAAACAAACAAACAAACAAACTTGTACATTTATAATGTTGCAATTAACTTTCGGGTCAATGATAGTTCATTTTCTTTGCAAGAAGTATACACAAGACAGGTATTCGCGAAAAAGCTGTTGGAATTTATACTAGTTAGTTTGAGTTTTCCATGTGTTAGAAATCCTGAAAACGATATAATAGTTTGGTTTACTTAACCTAAAAGCAACCGATTCTGGTGGCAAAATATTTGCTGAAGAACCGCCATTTTTTTAATGTTATTTTTTCGTGACAAAAGCTGTATGATTGCATTGTATGGTGTACTAATATCTACTGTCAGTATATTCGTGAAGTTGCCTTAAAGTCGAACGAAAGCTACGTATTGGCCGTCAGTTACATTGTATTTTTTACAAATTAAAATAAAGGCAACGTAATAGAAAATACTGCATTAATCAATGCATTATATATATCTATATGGTTATGCTTCGCTAGTGTACATGAATAAAAACAGATCACATGTTCCATGCTTTCAATTTCTTGGGGATACAAGTACTTTTTCTTAAAGTTATGAAAAGTGTCCTACAGTAAAGTTCAATAACAAATATCGATTTTGCGAATGCCGGACATGTTCTGAAGTAAATCGGAATCAAGTCCGATATATTTTCCATAGTTTTGTTGGAGAACTTTGGCAAAAATTCAAGTAAAGAATAGATTATCTGTAGTTATACTCTTGCCCCATACATGGGACTTCACGATGGTGTTAAAGTTAACCAGTTAAAATGTGCAACTAATGATTGTTATTGGAATTGTGTTTAGACCATTGATTAAACTATTAGGCCGTTGTTACATCGAATCGACTTTAACAATAGCTGTACATCTATGTATATTATTTGAATGTAGAATCAAAACATGTGTTTAATAAAGATGCAGATTGTGCTTGCTTTGATTGTTTCTGTTCAACCTTAATTAATAAACACTAATGTCTATATTTGTATTTATAATAAATGATTTAATTAATGTTTTTGCCATTATGTCAGTCAAATCCACAAATACATCCAAGCCAGAATAATGCCAATTTGTTTAAACTAAAAAACGCTAGCGATATTTTACATACACTTAATGCTGCAATTTAAGAACTGTTATTTTACATGTTATCGTTTATGACACGTTGTTTTTAACTATATGTTATCTCAGGACAAATACAGTGTGGAAAAAATTAGTAAATTAACATGATGTGTTTTTTATTTACATAAATTACGTAACACATAGTCAACCATTTTTGTGTATTTTTTTAAATAGATATAATACCATATTTTTTTCTAAACACTATGTGGACATTATTGTTCAATGACGTCACTACTTTCGTCATAACGTATAGAAAATATCAGCGCATGGACATTTTGTTTTTAAATAGATCGTTTTTCTTTTAATTGCTGGCATTTGAGAAACTCGTCAGGAAGTGCGAGGTTAGAGCTTTGTAAAACCGGTTTAAGCACCCCAGTCGGTCCATATTGCCGACTGACCGTTCCAAGGCGGTAACTGTCGGGTTTGCTCTTTTCGTTAAATGACTCATCACAAATTTGTTCTTACTTTTCGCTTGGCTTGCATGTGAAATACCTTTGTTCTGTGCCTTTTTGGAGTTTGGTATTGCAATGATCATAGGACTTTGTCATATATTCTTATTAAAGGTTAAAAACAAACAATCATTTAAAGTATTTAACTGCCGATGTATATGACGAAACAAAAGGGTGCAATCTTTTTAAAGCGTTTATTTTTTTACTTTATCTTCAATATTTTATTTATATATCTTTTGCTTTTACAAAACATACAATTTACCCAGAGTAACTCCATGCAAAACAAACACTTCTCAAAATATTTACTTGGCGTATAAGACGAATATAACGAATCATCTCTTAGTTTTTTCAGTAGGAAGTTGGATCACCTCGGCAATGTTCCCTAGTGGAACTACTCTTATGGCATCCCTATGCGTCTCAAATACTAGCATGCCAAATATATAAAACGATGGCAGTTATTTTCTAACTTCCGTATATGTTCGACTTACTTCGACATACTTTGCGAATTTCCCAGATAAATACATTTTAATATTGTCCAGCAAACATAAAACCGCGATTCTGTAAGCACCAAAGCACCTTATACATCATTGGAGCGATCTACCGAAGAGAATTAACGGAGGAGTTTATACAATATTTCGAAATTGGCAACTCCCGCGGTAAACGAGTGCGAGATTTTGGAGGATCCAGGGAAAGCGCCACCTTGCCTTTTTGTATTCGTTATGGAAATATCGTTAACATATCTTAGACACACGCTTTATTTCGTAAAGTAACAAAAAAGATTTTTTAATAGCTTAATTTGTTAGGTTTTTTTGTTTATTTACATTTGCAATTATTGATATAAGTGCGTTATAGGAATCGATTATATAACATTAAGATCATGTTCTTTTTGACATGACTAAGAAATTACAATGTTTTTTTCCATTATGAATCTTTAAGCATTGTTTGATCAGACATTAAGTTGTTTACTTATGGACATCTAACACCGCTTATCGTTTATTATTTTAAATACATCGCACCGATCAATCATGGTAATTAGAGCTATGTCCAGTTATAATGGGTAGAGTAGGACCCTAGACAAATGGTTGGATTGAACCACTGTCGCTCCACATGCCAGTTAGGAGACCTCCCCGCATTATTTAGTCCTTTGACCGAACTATACTCGAGGTGGTTGTAAATGGTAAGAGTAATCGAGCAATCAAAAGAATTACAAATCGGCGACTCTATCACTACGCAACAGGCGCCCACATTTAAATATCGATAAATGGTGATCAGACTTTTAACTGACGCTACGTCGCTTGTCTATGTCGTTTATATCTATGCCAAAAGTGAAGCATGACACCCCACTTATCGCTACAATAATGTTTTTCATATCCAAGCCACGCTGCATTGTTAGTTATTTGATTAGATATGATGAAGATGAGGATGATGATGATAAACATGATGATGCCCTGAATATTGTTTATTCCGTGTCTCGTGATGTTATCAGTATCTTGTGGTCATGTGATGTTGTTCAATGTACAGTCCTGGAACTTGTATCAGCTTTAAACCTCACCAGTCACAATTAAATAACAGTCACAATCGGTCATCCCGCCAAACTATCTACAGGCAGCAGAAGGAAAAGCACGTTACCTAGTGTTTAGAATTGTTTCTGCTATGAAACGCTTTTTTTTCATAATAGGTTATTTTACCTTTATTATATATTTCACACATGAGTGAAAATAAACACCCCGTTTATTACATTTCGCTTATTTGCATTATGAACCTTCAATGTGCCTTTAGAACAAAATAATAAATATTGACGTATATGCATCAACACATGTTAAGGGTATGAACGTGACATTATGTGATTTATATAAAATTCAGTTACATCATAAGATCCATAAAATTTGATATTAATGAAAATGTAATTGCAACCGGTCATAATTACGAACTTTAAAGATAATGCAGGTGAATGTATTTAAATTTTATCTACCTGTGGACAAAGGCAAACAAGGTAAATAAATAAAAAGCCGTGGATTTATCCGCAGTTGGCATATTTTATTAATAAAGGTACAAAAATTCAGATGTTATACCTACTGTACAATTCTCTAACCGAGAGTCATCCACAAATATAAAAAGGTTAAGCCATAACCTTGTCATAAATCTACTTTCTACTTATATCATCCGTTCGATGTCGTCAGGTTCACCCCATGCTTGATGGTACAGTTATTTGTTGCATTTTAAGCGATATAAGGCTTCTTGTCAGATTAAACCACTATGCATTGCTAACAATACAGTATATTGAATAACGGATGCATACCGTCTGGCCTTTTCATCCATTTAAAATGTCGTAACCTGATACAGCTATCCACCATCTTTGCAACAAAATGAACATTGTCCTGGGATAATTTATTTACACACCCATTACTTAAGCGGATCTTTTTGCAGGTGTCGGTCGTGAAAAAGCAGTCTCTGCGGATGTATTGCCTCTTTTCTCTGACCGTTTAAACTTTTCCGTTTAGTTGTTTTATTTACGTATATCTAATGCTATTAAGCTTATACTATTTGGCTTTGTTTACACATCAAGCTATTCATCAATGTCTTAAAGTATTTATTGCAGACTATGTGTTCTCGGTGAACATTCATTGTCTGTCTTTAAGTACGTATAGCTTTTTGCAAAGACATTACTTGTAGTTCGTGCTGTAGCTGAACATTGCAGAGGCTCTTTAGTTGCCTATTGGCATATAAAACAGTCAAGTCAAATGGTTGTTTTGTCACATTGTATCAAAAGGACTATGTGGCTTCATTGTATCTCCAAAGCTGCTAGGTTGGCACTTATTAGTAAACAATGTGCAAAGACAAACAATCTAAAAGTAAAGAACATAGAAAGATCTAATAAACGAATTGTTAACTCTTCTTTGTTTATGTAATTAAATTACACATATTGACAGTACACACACTGATCAGCTCCGATTCTCGTTATATTCATTTCAGCTTAAATCTAGTATCCAAACAAGAATAAAATGCTTTCTACATGAACATTGAACATATAAATAAATATCATTCTACGGAAATACGTGAAAGGCTGGTTTGTGCGTTGTAATTATTTTTCGGTTTGTTGATTACAGATACAGACATGTAAATAACTACATATATTACTTATTATGAGGGCTGCAACAGGACTACAAACTAGTATGTGGACTATTACCAACTAGCGGGTAGAATCGAGTAACCTGTCCCAAATTTATGTAACGAAGCCCTCATTTAGATCAATTAGAGTTAATTGTCATAGTAAGGTAGAGACTGAAATGTAAAAATGCCACGTTAATTGCCTAAACCGTGGATTTGCACAATGTTTATTTTGTAAGGTGTTTGTCAGTTACGGCGATCATAAATGTGTACTGGCGTGTCCTGAAATAGTACGATGGTGTTTAAGATCTTTGTTTTCCTCTCTACTGATTTTTTCGATATAAACTTTTTAATTAGAGTTGTCTACGTGATTATGTATATAATTCCATTGTTTTCGGTGAAATTGTTGCTTTAAAGTGATTAATGTTACCCAGTTAGCGCGAAATTAAAAACTGCACCTTATATACGTGGTTAAATAATTCTGACAGGCTGTAATTAGGACAGTTTCTCGGTCTTGATTTTTGCCCTGGCACGAGTTGACTGGTTCATATTATTAATATTGTATATGTCTTGAGGAAGATAACCGATTCTTCTTGTCCTATCACAGAACGTTAGGCTGATTATGTCTATGTATTCGTATTTAGACTGTGTATTCCCTCGGTTCTTCAGTAACTATGTGCTTATAATGATTTTACTAGAATTATTCTAAAGTACATTGATTTTAATACATGGAGTTTTTTTTGCCGATGCTAAAGGTATTAATTCATACTTTCTTTAATATTTAATAAGGGCTCGAAACAATGTGACTTTGATTTCTTATGTTGGTACCCTGAGTTTTTACCCTTAAAATGACGTTTAGGACTGTCCCCTCTAACAATCAGGCTGTTTATATTGGAGTCGTATTGTAGTCCCATGATAGTGTTCTGTCAAATATTGGACCTAAGCAAAGACATATGGTCTTTGTAATCTAACATTTTACTGCGGAGCGTTAGCTTTGGTAGGGAATGATCCTCTGCCCCTGTGCCCCTGCTTTTCAAAAAACGGTTGTCTGCCTTTTTTGAGGGGGTTACAAAATTTGTTTATGTTTCTATTTCTAAAGAATCATTTAGATTTATAACACCCACACCGCAGTAGCATACACATTCTATGTATTGCAATTGCTTGAGTATGTTTAAAACAATGTTGTTCCAGATCGTGTTTCGAATTTAATTTTCAATGAAATGCACTTAGATAAAGACATCCATTTTTCATATTTATATATTATTAATGTTTGCGATGTTTTAAAATATGAGGACTTGGTATTAACATTAAGTTATTCGATGAACCAATATTATTATAATTGCTGTGTTAATTAGGTCCACAAAACAATGCTTCGTTTGCGTTAATTTTCTGAAGATTTTGAGATTAAATTGCATGTTTTGTTTGTTATACGATGACACGACACGTTTTTGAGGCTTGATGCATTGCAATGACCTAACTCGCTGACTTGAACAGGAATTTTCGGGTTGCTTTAACCCTGTCTATCCATTGTGTGTCCTATAAAGTTGTTTTGTGTTCCTGTTATACCCAAGACTTCAGGATTGAACTACTCATTTTTTAAATACGAGAAGTGTAACGACTTAAATCGAATGACATTGGTATAAGATTTAACTCTGTCATAAACATTTAAGAAATTAAGTGTTTTACGTACCATTATAGCCGCTTAACGAATGTATTGAACCTGTAAAGGAGGCCGAGCGTCATTGTCTCACAGTATATTGTTGTCTGTCACAGAAGCAAATGAATCAGATCGGTCTTTGGCTATACTTTTAGCACGATTACATTTAACGTATGCAGGTCACAGATTTAAAGAAGATAATTTCACGCAGAGGTCTGTTCCATTGTTTAGACAACATTACACACAGAACAGATGTAAAGTTAAAATATTATGAATAGGTAAATAAGAAAAGGTCCTATCAAAATTTTTACAGATATTTAAATTTTATCTACCTGCAGACCAAGGCAGACAAGTTAAATGTAAAATAGGTAAAGAGGACTTGGGCATTTGTTTACTAAACAGACATGGATCTTTTCAACATCATCAAAATGAAATTGCCAGTAATAATGGTGGTAATTATACTACTACTACTACTACTACTACTACTTCGACTACTACCACCACCACTACTACTACTACTACTACTACTACTACTACCTATCTACCTACCTACCTACTACTACTACTAAAATTTAAACATACTATTAAACAGACACGGATCTTTTCAACATCACCAAAATGAAAGTGCCAATAATTATGATGGTAATTATTCTACTACTACTTCTACCACTACTACGTCTACTACTACTACTACTACTACTACTACTACTACTACTACTACTACTACTACTACTACTACTACTACTACTACTACTAAAATGTAAGCAAACTAAATGATATTTTATATCTCTGCCAAGAGTTCGTCATTCTGATGAATACACCCTTGTCATTATTACCACCTGTAAATTATATAAATGTAAACGCATAATGTGTAAGCAACATCATCAGAACTTCAGTAAAGTCTGTGTGTAGAATGGGACTTGAATTTCTGTGTGTGGTTGTATTTATACGCCTGACTTCCTTACAACTGCAGGTCTCTGGTTTAGCTGTTCTGTCCAGCTACCTCTGTTTGATGCACTATGGCTCTTCTATAAGCCTTCATGTACTCTGTAAATCGAATACTTTTGTTTTCGGGCCTTTTAAACGTAAGTAAGTTGTTTGTAGGTTTTCGGCAAAAATGGGAAAAAGAAAGGATTAAGATGTGCAACAATGAAGTATTTGTTTGCAACTATTCCTGTCTCCATGTACAATTTTGTGCACGTATACGAATAACATAAAAGAAAAAGCCAGCAACATGCAAAAGACACACTTTCATTTGATATAAAACAGTTTACGTGCAAAAGATTTTAAGCATAATATTTTATTTATAAATAACAACGGTATTTTAGAGTAATCTTTAATTTCTTTTAACGTATTTGCGAAAAGCCGAAAGGTTCCTTTAAATAAGAAACTATTTATCAAACACAGACAAAGGCAAGTTATATGGTGGTAATATAATCCAAAGATCCCTTGCAACAGACACAGTGATATTAGATTTCACAGGAAAAACTTGTCCATAAATGGATTTGTTTTCAAAGAATTTGAAACACTAACTCTTTGGACTTTGGCCTCGCATTGTTCAATCGATGCATCGTCTTTTAAACTGAACAAAGCCGTCGCCGAAAACAATAGAATACAAAATAGGTAGTCTTTATAGTTTTTAGACTTCACAGGGCAAATATGTCCATAAATGGATTTGTGTTAAAATAAAGTTGAACTCTTTCCAGTTGGTATGTAGCCTCTTATTATTAAACCGATGCGTTGTTTTCCAAACTGAACAAAGCCGCCACCTGAAGAAATATAATACAAAATTCCGTGCGTTGCATTATTCGCTTAATCTGTAGATCAAAAACAACACTGATTGTGATTTAAACATTACTTTAACATTTAAACTTTTCTGAGGTGATGAAACTGTTACCTAATTGACGTCTCCTGAATTTATAGTATTTTCTTTTTCTTTCGGAACTTAATGACTTTAATGTGAGTATGAAATTTTTCATGTGTGCTAGCGTACCTGCAACAATATACCCGTACTGTACTGATGTTGACTGTTACCTTATTGAAGTCTCCTGAATTTATAGTACTTTCGGAACTCGATGTCTTTAATGTGTGCATGCAATTGTGCTTGTGTGCTTGTGTGCTAGCGTACCTGCATGTTGATGTTGACTGTAACCTTATTGAAGTCTCCTGAATTTATAGTACTTTCGGAACTCGATGTCTTTAATGTGTGCATGCAATTTTGCTTGTGTGCTTGTGTGCTAGCGTATCTGCAACAATATAAGAAATATACCCATACTGAACAGATGTTGAATCTTGATGTTGCATCCCGAGATTTGATTGCAACAATATGTTATCTAAAAGCTGCCGCATTGAGTGTCTGAATCCCAGGATTAACCCACCGACCACAGCGTCCATGAAGTTTAATCAGACAACGTGATGGAAATGACGGACAAAGGTGATAAACTTTGTCTCGGGAAGATGGGATCTTGCTTCCAAGCTGCCTCTGTTAGGATTTGGACAGCAGCAGATTATATGTCGGTGAGGCAATGGGTCAACTTTTGTTGCTAGTTATTGGTGTAGAGTAGATTTGAGTTATAGATAACTTTATGATTTTTATTTGTTTTCCCTTTATTGTACTGATTGTGTTTAGATTGAAGACAGTTGTCTAAATTATTTCTACATTTGCACATTCTTGACAATACAAATTATTGTGATCACACGGTATAATTTTGTAGACAAGACTTGGTTTATACAACCCAATACAATGGGATGTAAAGGTCACATCTTAAAAGGAAGTATACATTTAAAAAAACAAAGGATTTACAATGATACAACAAGTATGACTAATGTAATGAAAGTCTGAAATTTACATCGGACTAAAAGTGGTGAGTTAATGTTTAGATGAATGTCTGTTGATTTCAATCCTAATTGATTGTGGTAATTTGAAAATAAAACAGAGATTTTAAAATGGAAATGTGTGTGTTGTTTTTTGTCTGTGTGTTTACATCATTGTAAGGATAATAAGATTTTTAAACATTAAGTGTACTCGCTGGTGTCGATGGATGTAATAGTTATGTTCTAAATTTGAATATGGGTGTGGACAACTTTGCCCCCCAAAAGAAAATATGTTATGTCCTTTTCAGATATGATTGCAACTTCATCCTATCAAGGTAAATACTGATATAGACCAACTGATTACGCGAATTATTTACTGAGCATTATTTGAATAGAATAGGAAAACACAGAGGGCTAAAATATGACGTTAAATAACAAATCTTTAACCGTCAAACTAGGATCAAGCGGAGGAAAGCATCCGATGATAGATTCTACAATAAGCTTACTAGCTTACTATGATGCTTCTACACAGATAGGTACCACTCAAATTAAACCGTTTTATCTGGACTCAATATCTAGGACATCAACAGGTAGCTTGATAGGAGGCCAATTTCAGTAATTGCCCAGTATTTATGTTTCTATTTCTGATACAAAGTGTCGAATACAATCTCTGTATAGGTGAACTAAATTTCTAAGTTAAGTTCCAGTTGAAGTACTTGTAAAAGCAATTGCTTGTCACAATGTCAGAGAAAATATTATTCTATATTTCAAGTTGGCTGGAAAACCTCCCCACATGAAAGTTCTTGCCCCGACCGGGATTCGAACCCACGCGGTGAGGGGCTAATCAGAAAAAACAACATGAAGACTTCTTTGTGTTTATATCCATAAATACATTGACGCGGCACATCATCAGACTATGCCTCTGCTTCACTTGAAACGTTAAGTGCATTGAAAACGCCAAAGATGAATACTTACAACAATCTTCATCAAAAATTAAATGTAAATGTTGTAACACACTCCGTCTTTTAGAAAGATGGGGCAAATGTTTAGGTTTGTATAAATCAATAAGGTTTTATTGCAAGTTACCTTGTAAAATTAATTGTATAGCATATTCATTGTGTCATCTGGCATGTTTTCTATACTTCTCAAAATATAACCACCCGGACCTTTGTCTTGCTTTTTACTTGCTTTACTTGTTGTTAACCGCAGTAGTTCCAATGAAAAAATTTCAATGGTCCTCTCTCTGAATAGCTTTGACTAAATGTGCACTCCGCAGTGGTCTCCCCGATTACAAAAGTAGACACCTAACTTAAAGGCAACATTCTGCAGATAAATCGTGTACGATTGAAGTTACATGTCACATAGGTAGAACCAGCAGATTCTGGTATCAAAAAATGCAGTTGTTGTATGTAATAATACACGTGTAACTACACGTGTGTATCCTCAGCTTGACAGATCGATTGTTCTACTGGCTATGTTATCAAGGCCACTCATCGTTTAACTTTATCCGGAATGAGCAGGCTAAATAATAATAATAATAATAATAATAATAATAATAATAATAATAATAATAATAATAATAATAATAATAGTAATAATAATAATTCTACTACAACTACTACTACTTCTACTACTACTGCTGATTGTATTTGTCATGGCTTTAATTAATAATTATTTTTAAGGAAGGAGGGTTGCTTTCTTTAACAGCAGATAGCGCTATTGTCGTGTGGTTTAATGTATATGTAGTCATTTACGGCAGTTAATACGTCCAATAAGTATGAGATTGTGCAAGTGTTTAAACTGTTTAAAAGTCTTGTGGGAGTTGTATTTAAGTAAACTTGTTGTATACGTATGATCGATAAATATACCATACAACTGCGATCATACTTTTTAAACACGTTTTTAATTTATATCTAGTAAAGAAAACGTACGCACATTACAACAAACAGGCTTAATATGGCGACCAAGGGAGGCCTTGATATGGGATCAACGGGACGTCGTGATGTCGAATGTTCCATTTGTGCTGAAAATAAAAAAGTAAATAACTCGGAATATTACTGCTCCAACTGCCAGAAGCATATGTGCACATCGTGCTTAAGGAAACATAATGAGTTGTATGAATATCATGAAGTCGTAGAAGGACTTGAAGACGTCAAAGATATGCTAACTGAGAAATGCAGTCTCCAGGACCACAGGTCAGTTATCTTACCTTTACACAATGTAACAGTATAAGAATTAGAACTGCTGTTAATGTTAATACATCATACTACATATCTACATCATATCTTATTTCTTGATCTTAAATTGAAGTACAATTGAAAAGGTAGGGTTGGTAAAATCTGCAACTTATTGTGATATAAAAAGTAATTTGCAACATTTAATAAAAAAACGTCTACGCAAATTTAGTTTTAAATCCCATAGACAGAAAACAGAAAATGCAAACGAATGCAGTGATCAATCTGATTAAAATCATATCCTGAAAACCGCTCCACTATCAGGATCTGACGACGTGTCAATAAAACCTTACCAACCAATTAGATTGTCGCCTACAAAATCGCAAAAGTAAAATGATGATTCGAAGCCTTCCGAACCTATCGTTTTAATGGCTACGCTCATTCCATTTACAAAGAAATGTAAACATGGACACTCCGCGCAAAACTTATGTCACTGAAGACAGGTGCGTTGTATGCAGTATCCCATTTGTTTCATTACAGTAACATCTTCCTGTCGAAAGTTAACTTACAAGCAGTTGCAGAACAAACTTAAACTGAGTGACGAAATCTACTGCGTCATCGATAGCGGCCATTTTGCGACTCTTAAGGAAAGCGTTATACATTACGCTCTCTGATTGGCTAGTATAAAATTTGTAATATGGGAAAACCATTCTTGTTTATAGACGGTATTTGCGGGCCGTCATTAGATCTTATATTTTGTAAGGTCTGTCTTTATTGAGATTGATACAGTGATATAACTTGATGTTATTGTATACTGGCATGATTTTTATGTTTACTTGCAAACTTCGTTTGTCTTTGGTTACGAGTTTGAGTGTCCCCTATATGAAGTAAAGAATTTAAGTATCACATAATTATTTTGTCCTTTGTTATGTGTTAGGAGTGCGTCAGGTATATATGCAAATGTTGAAACATCGTTTTGGACAATGCAGATGTTTATAACGCGTGTGAATATCATCTGAAAAAAAAAACGTATTCACAAGAATGTGTGTGTATGTTTATGTGTATGTGTTTTTTTTCTTAAAATGTTTGTAAATATGTCTTTGATTTTTTAACTTATTTTTACGACGTAACTCCTGAACGCACACAAAACAACTTAATTAAACGGGTGGTGCTCTAGAAAACGATTTTGGCAGATAAGGGTTATATTAAAATCAGTACATACATAGAACTGCGTGCATGTTTTAATTCGGTCGGGTCTTACTCTGTTTATTCACTTAGGATAGAGATTTAACCAATAAGTCTTAAAAGGAACAAACAGTCTTTAGTGACAGATGCTGGATGTAAGCTTTCGATTCATTACCATACCTACTTTTAAAAACGAATAACACTTACTTTCCGATAACTTTTCATGTCATTTTTCGTATTTTATAACAGGATGACTGGGCGGATGTTCACGTTTGTGTAAATTACTAAGACATTATTCTAATTGAAGTGGCCTAGCTAATACTGTACAGCGTTTGTTGTGGCATTGCCTAATTATGATAGGTTTTTACCTTAAGAAATGTTCTTTTGTTAAAGATATTTCAATCTAATACAAAGGATTGAAAAGCTCATTAATAACAATGACTGCTCTATTAATCCTCAATAAGACATGTAACATGATAGCTTCGACGGAGAATATTTACTGCAATGGCCTTCGTCACTGTGAATAGACAACCTAATACATTAAAGGCAATATCCCCCAGACAAATAGCGTTACATTTAATGTGTAAACCAGTTTACAAATAATAATAATAATAATAATAATAATAATAATAATAATAATAATAATAATAATAATAATAATAATAATAATTATTATTAATAATAATAACAATAATAATAAACATCGGATGGTATAATCGAATTGTGACAACCATAGTTGTTTCAAGTATAGGACATTAAGTATAAAGACGCATTTCGTTGACATTTAATGCACTGCCTGTTGAATTGTTAACCATAATAGCAAGATCTAAGAAAATATATATATGGAAGTAAAGCCGACAAATGCTTATTTTGTACTGTAAATTGGAATTAACTCAGTTGAAAAACGGATTTGGACGATAATTGGTCGATGGTTAAAAGTGTATTCACAAGCAATTGTAATGGTGTATGTAATATAATTTAAATCCAATAGAAAGGACGTTCTTCTCCGTCGTGTTTTGTTTTGAAATAGTAGTTTTACCTGCTTATTTTTATTCACTATTTAACTCAGTTGAAAAAAAAAACGGATTTGGGCGATAATTGGTCGATGGTTTAAAGTGTATTCACAAGCAATTGTAATGGTGTATGTAACCAAATTTAAATCCAATAGAAAGGACATTTTTTTCCGTCGTGTTTTTACTGAATAGTAGTTTTACCTGCTTATTTTTATTCACTATTTCGTTTTTATCATTATATAATTTGTATGAATGTATTTCAAAATTATATTGCAAAATATATCATTTCAAAAGCTGTTGCGCATGTCATTCGTTTTGTATCAATCCCTGGAATTGCAACTTTGCAAACGTGGTTGAAAATCGAATCCAAACTTCGAAAATCAATTCGAAAAAGATGCTAACAACGTGTTTTCTATGGCAGTTTAGGCATTTTCAACCATTTGAATCGCTTTTGAACCGCATTTTCAACACCAACCAATTGTGGCCATAATGCATTTGTTATCGGCCTAAGTGTCATTTTACAATATCAGGGTTTTATAATTGCTTTGTTTTTGTCAATAACTACAATAACAAATCAACTAATGCAAAGAAATACACCCTTTTGAGATTTTTTTGTTGCAAAAGCCGTTTTTGTTTTGTTTTTGATTTGTTCTGTTGGTTTGTTTTTGTTGTTGTATTTTGTTGTTGGTATTGTTTGTTTGTTTGTTTTGTCAACGCTGTTGAACATGCCAACCGTTTTTGCTATAATTCTGGTATTTGTGACAACTGGTACAATTCCTGTTTTATTGCAAGAACTGTTGCAACAGAAAGCCTTGGTTACCGACTCTTTAAATGCATTTTTATTTTCCTTTGTTAAGCATTTATGATCTAAAATACAATGTGTCCAACACTGAGAGATTATCAATGAACTGTCGTCAAATCGAGATTAATTTAATCAAATGGTGACAGATACCTACCAGTACAATCAACAGTACTTTGTACTACTTGGCGGCTAAGGACGTTATAATATGGTGATACGGAAAAATGAGTATGTAAGACTACAGCTGACCCCACTGATAATTAACTGACAAAGGAATGTTGCTGACCTATGAAATAAGACGTTGTCGTGTCCACTTTTGTATGACCTGATACATAGACAAGATGTGCCCTGAGACACTGACATATTTAATTGTCCCCGCTGATTGACCCCCGCTGATAATTAGATGACAGGAATGTGGCTAACCTAAGGAAGTAGACGTTGTCGTACTCATCTATGTATCACCTGAAACATAGACTCGTTTGCCCAGAGACACCGTCATATTAATTACGAATTATTATTTTCCTTTATTAAGAAGAAATATTCCAGGTTATGAAACTGCCAACTTAGAATAATTATATTTCCACCCCACAGTCATCTATCCACTATAAAAACAACTAGCCTCCTGAACTCCTGGCCCAAATCCCTATTTTCTACAACCCAAACCGGTCAGGGGAAGTAGCTCGTCAGAGAGAGGGAGAAATCTTTGTTTCTTGGATTTATACAGATAAGTTACACTCTTATTCGTAACACTCGAAGTAACTATTAAAATTATTGTATGACAAGTTGTTCTTTTGGTAAATAAATTCGCCATCATATTTCTTTTAATGTTAAATACCACCATCCTAGCGTGGTTGTTGGCGATTTCACACTACTGTTAAGAAATACTTTCAAGAAACTGTATCTAGCTATCTTTATGATACTTTGTGTGTGTTAGAATTGGGTGACTACAAGTTGAATAAGTCACCTTTAACTAGTTTGCCTTTTGTTTAGGAACCTTTTCGATACATTGCGACACAGGCGACTACCAGTTGTTTAGTTATATATAATTCACTTGTCTTTGTTCAAGAACCGCTATAAGTACTTATCTTATAATTTGACAATTACAAGTCTAAATCATTTTGACTAGTTTGTCTTTTCTTATTGGGTGCTCCACCACCCTGTAACACAATTACACTAAATAAGATATTGTTAAAGTTAAGAACAAAGTTGACTAGAAACCGAGAATAATTAACGCAAAGATATAAGATTTAGCTCAAACTAAAACCACTATACTAATAAATAAAAATAATTCTAAAAGTAAAATCTAATCAAGAGCCACTCTACGATTAGGGTATATAAATAGTTACGAAGCCGATGGTTAACCGTAAAGTAAAATAAAAGAAAAAATCAGTTAAAAAAATTAACCGTATTTAGTTAATAGCTTAACGCCGTCGTGCTACGAGTAAAGCTAAATAGTAACACAATGTACTATACGAATTATAAAGTGGTGTTACAATGCAGATGCTTTTAAGCACAAAGCACACACAAACACCAAAAACAATTCATCTTAACCATACGTATTTTTATTGAATATCGTCAGACAATTTTAGGTATGTTTTTTAACTTTTCAACATGTGACAAAGCAATATTTGGTCTCTGCTTTTGAAAACAGATTGCAAAAAAAATATTTGTCATATATGTAATGTGCATGAACATTCTTGTGGCGTGCTGTAAACTTTTGCCTCTTAAATGCTGCAATGCTTAGTCGTCGTTGTTGTCGTCGTAGTAGTAGTAGTATAGTGATTTCGATAATGATGATGATAATAACGATAATGATGACATATAAAAAACAGTACCGAACACATTAATGTTACTGCAATAAAATGAGGTCATTGTACTGCGGTAAAATATTGGGCGAACCGATTACTAGTACCCATTTAACGTAGTAATACTAAGACGACTTTTGACCGCATCGTTGCCTGTTCTATCATAATTTCTTTCTTGCTAAAGTAGTCGTTATCTATTCTATTTGTACTCTAACGTTAAAATACAGAACCATTTAAATACAAAATATGTTGTTTTTTGGCCAAATCGACATAATACTTAAATTAAAGGCGAACTGGATAGATTTCGGTGCAATAAACTGTTCATCAAGCTCAATGTGAAGTATTTTGAAATGTACGTACTACGTTGATGTATACAAGCTAATATGCATGCTACTTTTTTTTAGTTTAAATGCACATAACGAAATATCTCAAATCCGTCACTGTAGGACTTTTGACTACTTTTTTTCCGTACTGACAAAATGTATGGAAAGACAGAATGTTGCTTTATCTGCTTGCTGTTTACAATACATACGTTAAGTCTTCGTTTCATTTTCTGCGAGATAACTGTGTACACTAAACCATTTTCGTCCATATTGCTCTAATGGGCGATGTGACGTGTAGTAAGTCACTGCGCATGTTCGTGTTTTTGCTGTGTCAGCTTGCTTTTAAAGTATGTCTCACATTTTTCTTTGTACACTTGTATTGTGATATCCTATTGGAATATTACTGTAACATAGGGAGAAAAATGTGCAGCCAGTCCGGGACTCGAACCCGGGACACTTTGCTTAAAGGGCGAATGCTCTACCGACTGAGCTAACCGGACCGATTACACATTCTCTTCTTATCACCCGGCTACATGCACCCCAGGCAACCTAAAATTCTTACCCGAATTTCCACAGACCGTATGCTCTACATACAACTCATAAGCAACTCAAACACTTGAGTACCGTAACGACCGCGAGTCATTTACGATGGGCGCCTAAGTAACATAGGGAGAAACATGTGCAGCTAGTCCGGGACTCTAACCCAGGACACTTCGCTTACAGGCGGAATGCTCTACCATGAGTTAACCGGACCGCTTACACATTTTCTCCCTATCACCCGGCTACATTACTATCAACTTTAGCTCTAACATCCATATACACTCTTACCCATACCTTCTCTGATCGTCCATTCACAACAAGTTATTGGAATTTTAACAAGGCAGACAAAATGTTTGTCAGAGGAATATGTAAAGTACCAATGTGCTCTTTGTGAAACAAATAACACAGTGAAGAATGCTTTGTCTTAATTACTTATGTGACAGCTGTTTATCAATTCATAATACCCACAGTACACCACATCAGTTATTGCCATTTAATGATGACACTATTAAAAATAGTGACTGAGAGATGTGAGAAACATCCGCATAAGCAAGATCACAAGTAAGTTACCGTACACATCAGAGTATGATTGTTTTCTACCTAACATAAATCATGTGTGTAAGGAACAACTTCAAAACATTTTATTTTTACTTGAGTGAATAAACAGTCTCATTTAAGAAAATTTAACTGACAAACGATATTGACATTAAACAAAAATAGATCTATATTGTTTTATAACTAAAGTTATGAGAACTTCTGCCCTTTGGAGTTCACAAGATTCGTATATCAGACATTTAGGCTCGACCAACCGAAACAACCCCGGATAAGGCTGCATCTTATATTTTCAAGAATGTTTGTCACAAGTCCCGAAATACTGGTCTCCACCTTATGGTCTTGCAGAGCATCGCTCAAATCTTCAAACACACCGATAGCAACTTCAGAATGAATTCAATGCCTTTTGAAAACGATTCATGCTTGATGAAAGATTTGGTGTTTAGTTTTCTTTGGTAGCAAAGGAAGTGCACCGGCGCCCACTGCCTGCTCAGTTGTTTTAGCCTACTGTCTACAAATCCCTGACAAGTAGTTAAACAAACATCAAAGAATAGGTCTTATCAACGTAAGTTGAACAAGTCTAGAGTATGAGTTCCGTAAAGTAATAACTTTATGACGATGATCCTGATTGAGTTTCTCTCACCCGAACGCAAAGCGGTCTGATCTTCTGTGAATTGTCATCCATTGCAATATTATAAACTGGCAAAGCTTTCCCTCGCTCTCATTGTCTAGCATCGCAAAAGCAAAAGCTACGTAAAACATGGTGGTAGGATTGTTACTGCGCACAAGCCTTCACCCTTGCCTGTACAATTTTAATTAGCCCCCTTAGTTAATTGTGACCTTCTGGAGAATAGGTAAGCTATTCTACTATTAGTTTGCGTCAAATTCGGTATATTTATAACTTATCAAATATTACGTCGAAGGCACATCCACAGTTACTCGTGCATATATGAAGTTTTAAGCTAGATTATAAAAGTTTCGAAAAGATCGGTCAAGATTTCTCACATTCGTCTATGGTAAAGCGTAAACCTACTTTTTATCGCCATAAGAACTTTGCTGGGTGGAACGCATTTGCACGAAGCCATAACATTGTATTTACTTCTAATGCAGAGAATGCAGCAACAGCGCTGAAAGTGCTGGTTTTGGAGGTTTACATTTTTCAGGAATCATATGTCGTCATGAAATTAAGGTGTTTTTTTTATTTTTATAATTATTTTGTAAATAGAGACATAGCCCACAGAAGGTACATACACTTATTAAAAAATTAGATACAACTTACAAATAAAAAGACAAAAGAAACCGTCACAAATCAAATAAAATGTAAAAAAAAATCTCCACAAAATAAAAATTAAAAGTACAACACAGATAAGATACGCCAGTGCTTACACATCTCTTTCACATCATCCGCAAACAAGTTGAAACATCCTCCTCATAAATTGTCCGGGTAAAATTGCTGATGTCATTTTGTGTTAATCATTGAAAATTGGTGCTTACAAAAATGTATATCCTGAGTTCTTACTCGAATAAATTTTGAAGGTAAATGCTTGTCTCTTTTGCCTTTTAATGTAAAACGTGCTGCTAGGACATGCACGCTCCTTATTTCTTTTTCTTAATATGGATTTTTAAATAAAACATCCCTTATTTTATTTCACTCTTTTCCACATACCAAAATTATTAAACAAATTTTCTTTTGGTAAGTGTTTTTTATCCTGGTGAGAATTTAATTGATTAAACAAAACTTTTAGTTTAACTAGAAGCTAACTCATTTCGTCCAGAACAGCTTGTCTTATTGCGATGATCAGTTTCAATATTTCCTTCCTTTAAGTCAACACAGACGGTAAACGGCCGAGCATATATATGAAACTATCAAATAAGTTTTCTTACATAGTCTTTATTAACAGGCGTGATCATATGGAGATGTGTAACTATCCAGCTTTAAGCGCTTGTGTCGCAAATGCCTGAGGAACGGTCAATAAAGTATCATCTACATAAAGATTATTTTAACGATGGTGATTGGCTTGCTGTAATATCACACAAGCTGGTAGATTAAAAAAAACATACAATTTTAGGATGTTGATTCTTTTTTTTGTGTTTTTTTTGTGTGTATTGTTGTTGATTTTTTGGCAATAACTACACTTAACCATGCAAGCACCGAAATAAATAACACATACACAAGAAACACTGATGGTGATTGGTTTGTGTTGATTAACTTCTCTTTATTACATAAGCATTCAAATAAATAAAACATACCTTTCCATAAAGAATAGTGACTGGTAAGTGTAATTAAACTACACTTCACATACATACTTGTGAGAAGATTTAGTGATGACGATATGCATAGTGAACTTTGAAACTGGACAGTCATCATTCGAGTTCATCAAACAAACATATCTGATTTTGAGGGAATTTCCTGTTCTAAAAAAAGACGTAAAACACATACCTGAGGCCAAACTATGATCCAGCTCAACGATCTGCTTATCTGTGTAACAGTTGAACACCTCTGTCTCTTCTAGAAACATTTTTAAATAATCACTGTCTTTATTGTAAGAGCACTTAAACAGGAGTTCCCGTAATAAAACCATTATATCACGGGCTTCCTGCTTGTCGCAGACGTCGATATTAAACTATATAATCGCATAACAACAAATAAAGGGATTCCACAAAGTATTTGCTTACATTGGGTTAATTCCTATCAAGAAAGTAATGCCCTGCACAAATGTGTACAAATATATGCTATATTAACAATGCAGTAACAGATTTCTTTTTCAAAATGGAACAAACCACACTGCCATCTTATAATAATTATATATTCAAAAGAATGGACGCTGACAAAATTCTCTTCTATTGTTTGGAAAATCTGGTCTTGATAGCAAATGTGTGCGATTCAATATTACACTGAACTACACAGAACTACATGAAAAAATGGCACACAAATCTTCTGGAAAAAGCAATAAATTAATATGGATAAATATATAGATTTAAACTAAATGTTTCTTAAAGTGGCTTGTTAACCATTTAAATATATTTAATTTTTGTAAAATGATTAAGCTCTATATAGACAATTAATGTATGGCCTAAAAATATGCCAAATTCATAGATATTACTGATTTGTTGTTGTTGTTTTTAATTTACAAGACCCCTGTTAATTTGAACCTAACCATGTAACATTTAACATACCGATAAGCTTAAGTGGAGGTCAATAAAGTTACCATGCAAACAATATAATTATGTCATAGAATATATTCAACAAATGTTTAATATATATGGTAACATAATATTTGTTTAATTTTTTTCAGGAAGTGTCAGGATCCCCAAAACATCAGCAAATCCTCTGATGAGCTCAATGCTGACTCACTTGTTAGCTATGATAGAAAGATAGATGTCCGTATATCAGGGGAAGAAAGCAAGTGTATAATCGTTGGTTTATGTCACTTCTCCGATGGAAGTCTAGTGATAGCTGATAAAAGGCACAAGAGACTAAAGCGTGTAGACCTGCCAAGTAGAGAGGTAACTAATTACTGTGACACAGAACAAGAGCCAGAAGACATATGCTGTATTGGTCCACAAGAGTTTGCAGTAAGTATAATTTTCATGTCTCTTTGGAGATTATGACGTATAAGGTGTTGTTTTATTGACATGCACTTGTCGTACAAACGACATTCTGCCAAGCTGTGAACGGTCATTAATGTGCATGTGATTTATTTATGTGATTAAAACTATTCAAAACTTGTATCTGTAAATCTTTACAAGATATTCAAACAATAAAGTAATTAAATTAGATTTTAGACCTAAAACGTTGCATGTGAATGATTATTGTAATGGTTGGTGTGTTTAAATTTATAACATAAAACTGCACCCTCCAAAATATAAAACTGCATCCTCCAAAACAAGCCCAAGTAGGCGTCCGTGTTCTAGAGGTGAAGACTTTGGATCAGAGGGTCCAGAGTTCGAACACCGAAAACAATCACGCAATGTTAGTCCATAAGAAATGCTATTTACTGCACAGTACTCAATGTACTCAGTACCCGAGTACTGGTTTTACCCAGGCAGAAGGCAATGGAGAAAGAACTTTTTACCCACTCGACCATAAATAAGTAACTAAACAATTGCATTTCCTCAACAACAACAAACGAAAAACGAGCAGGTTTGACATAATTCTTATATTTTTGTTATGTTTTTTAAATACATTGCAGCGACCAATTATGATAATTACAGCAACGTACAGTTTTTTAGTAAAGGAAGACCCCAGATTAATGTCTGGGTAGAACCACCGCCGCAGCACAATTCATTTGGAATACCTTCCCACATTAAGTCCTTCGCCCCTAACGGGACTCGAACTCACGCAGTGAGAGGCTAAGCAGTCAGAGGAGCTACAAATTGACGACTCTACCACTATGCGACGGGCGCCCCTATACTTATATTGTCTTATGCTCATGTTATAGATATATAAATATTTTTCTACAATATGAGTGTTTTGCACATCAGAATTTCCGATGTAGTGAACGACATCATTTTCAGGGGGTAAGGCGGGGTTTATCCAGAACGGTCAAGCCATCTAAAAATGTAGAGCTCAACGTGATATTTGAGAAGAAAAAGTCTATATGTACTTTTTTATGTTTTAACAATTTACTATAAGTGATACCTTTTATAGTTATTATAACACCTCATATAGAAATACCATAGCAATCATAGTTTGCGGTCTTGTGTAATCTGTTGTTGATGCGACCAATAAGTTTTAAATTGAAATCATGCCTTAAACCGAAGTGGGTCACACGACCAACTTGATTGATATGTTTGTCTCCAAATTTAATACCTAAAATTAGGGACAGGGAAGTGCGTCGCTTGGTACAGCTGTATTAGATTTTTCTATATTCATGTCTATTTTCCATACTCGACACAACGTCCACTAGGTGGTGTAAGCAAAGTTGGGGATAAACTATAAGTGAAATGTCATCCGCAAGTGACGGGTTATTATTTTATTAAAAGGTTACAAGCTTAACATTTATTTTGGTAAAGTGATTTAAATGTTTCTCTGATGTTGTTTTTGTTTTCTTAATAAATGAGTTTATCATTTTCTTGACTGTGTATCTTTAAAATATTAGAGATTGTTATTTTTTCATACATTGTTATAAGATAAATTTTATATTTAAAATTTCATCGTCATAATCATTCTCTTCATAATAAACTTGTTAAATTCACGTATTAAATTTTAATGATAATATTACGACGAAATAATATACATATATATAATAATGAAAAATGTTTACATTTATATAAAACTTGAATCAACATGTGTTAGTGAAGTAATTATTTAAAAATTAAACAGTTCAATTTAGATGAATACGCCGATTAAATAAAAAAAACACTTGTTTGATATTTAAAGTCTACATTGCAATCGTTGAATAATAAGAAGGACTAATTTAAGTGATAATTAATTTTAAATTTTAGTGAAAGCATTGAACGGGGAACCAGTCTGAAGAAAATGTGTTCCCTGTTTACGTTAGATTTAATCCTATCGCTAGCAAAATATATTACAATTTAACGAGGGAATGTCCGACGGACAATGAGTATTACTAAACTTCTAAATCTGTTTTCCAACATTTTATCAACATTTTGAAAATAAACGTCTGTTAGACTCTCATTCAAATTTATGAATTGTCAGAATGACATGAGTGCTTATAAATAACTAGCAAATTACCATAATGGTCAATTTATAACATTTAAAAGAGTATCTTGTGTATGCATATCTACTTAAAAATATATGCACTATCGCTTATATCAAAATGTCATGACGGTTGCCATGGAAGCTATTAAATATAATATTAAATATATAGTTTTATTTCAAAGCACATATAGCTATAAGCCAGTTGTACACAATATATAAAAACAAGTTACATAGTTATACATGTAGAGTACAAATATCAATACACATCATGTATGTAACATTAAATATACATGTACATACATTTCTACTTTTTTTTTTTTTAAATAAATCGACTTCATAAAATGCAGAGAGGGGTGCAATATGCAGACATAGTCTCAAAAAATATCCTTATGAAGCATGTAGGTGAATATCAAACGCACGTAATAAAACCAGCATTGAATTTTGGTCCGAGACAAGACGGAAATTCACCTAAGGCGTCCTAGGGAAAACATGACATTGTGGCGTAACGGGGCTCCGTAGTAGAACGCAACATCATCCCATGATTACGATTTTATTAGTGAAAGTTACATTTTACAATCTACAAAAACAGTAAGGCGTGACTACCTCTCTCTAATGCGTCCATATCCACTCACCTCTCCCTACCTTATCTCAATCCCTTTCTCCTTTTGCCCTTAATATATATAGTCTAACTAAATTTCTCATCCATACAGAGCTTGCATATATTTTTGATAATCGTGTCATTCCTATAGTGCACAACTTACGCTTTCCGCCTATATTTTGTCGTATGCATCAATCACGGTCCGAATCGTGCCTCTTTATTGCCATTTTACTGGTTTCCCGTGCGTCATAGTATATTTCCTTGTTTTGATTATTATTCATGTCATTCTTTGTCCTACTCTAATTTAATTTTCTGCAGTTCGCTTAATTAAACGACACGATGTCTTTTGCTTACCATTTATTATTTAACTAACAAATATTTATTTAACTGAAAACTACTGAAACATTAATTATTTACTTGAAAACTAGTTAATATGGTAATATTAAATTACAACCCTCACAGTTATATACATTTATCGTAATCTATTTTTAAAACTCTCTCTCTCTCTATTTTGTCTCTTGCATTACTGTTCATATATAAGCATGTATTATAAAATCCCTTAAAATATATTCTAAATTAAATGTTATATATAATAAATCAAAATTAAAACCAAATTCAAAAGGAGCACACCCCCAACATATTACTAATATACTTGTATACAGTGCTGTGTAAATAAAAATCTTTAAAGCATGTATCAAAAAATGCAAAAAAAAAAATACACTAAATTGAAACACTACCATGCCACATAATATCAATACTACTGAATACAATCTACTATATATATGTGTGAATAAAAAGATTTAATACAATTTATGATCGATAACTGTCCATTTAAATCTTTTTGAAATGTCCAAAAAAACATGTTTGTGTATGACTATAACACGATTATAATTTTCAATTTAAATCTCCAATTTGTTCAAATACATTTCTACGTAGTGTAGACAATAAAAACACTAAACTTTGATTTCAATGTCGCTAGTATGCGTACATTTTCAAACACTCTTCGCGGCTGTCGGCGTTAATAAGAGTGTCCTGCTTGTGCTAGTCGTCAGCGTTGAAGAGAAAAGGCGTCCCAATTCCCTCCTCTCTGGACGAGCGGCTCGTCGTAACATTTTGTCCGAAAATATATTAATCCTAGGATCACTTCTAATTTAACAGTAAAGTACCACTATGTAACACTGAAAATAACACTTTAAATTGTATATGTTTGCGCACAACTTGGTTGTTCGTGTATCTGTTGGATGTCGGTGTGAAGGTTGGTTGGCAGTTGATTGTGTTTATTTGTGACGTCCGTATCTGCGAAGAGTCGTCCCTTCGGCTGTTAAAATTCGTCTGTTGACCATTGGCAGTCATATAACGATTGTATAATGAAATCGATGTGCTGTTGATTGGCCTATGACGATTCCTGTTGACTGGCAAAAGTGGATGGATATTTATTTACTGCGTAGGTATGGCTTTACTGGATTCGATAATCACAAATCTTTAAATGTATTTCTGGTAAGTTTCCTGTTGTAGTAGTTTATTGTTTGTTGTTATGACGTTATCATTCACATCCAAAAATGTTATCACTTTGACATGTAACTGTCATGTAACTGTCATGTAACCTCAGTATATTGTACCATACGGTCATTGTTTGTGAAAAACGGTTGTTTGCCGAAACTTAGCTTTGGGTCAATTGTGACGTTTGTAGGTTGGACTGCGTTCCGTACAATCTACTCGGCCGGCGCTACAATGAATAGACGGCCCGTCTACCTGTAAGGCTTGGAATCAAAAGTGGTTTTGTGCACCATTCTCATTTTTGGCTTATGCAAAATGCTATACATAGGTTTTGGGTTTTAGTGTTTTATACAATTTTTTCCCATTAACCCCAATTAATCATTTGTTAATTGCTTGTATACCAGCAGCAGTGAAGTGTATATTTATTTTGCTGTTTGTGTCTGTGGTTTATGTATAGTGTGCGTTATCCACGAGCATTCAAAGATGTCAATGTACACATGTATTGTATTCGCAATTTAATGGATTTCGTATTGATATTGATTTTCCTCTAAATGAAAATATACATAGCAACAACATAAGAGTGAATAACTTACAGCCATAAATGCACGACATTTGATGTATAATTTAACTAATATTTTATACATGCAAAGTCTCTCGTGCGCGCTGTTTATTTACAACTTCATTGATGAATCTATATCTTCTAAATAATAACTTACTATGTTTATTTCCGTAGATCTATTCTGACAAGTTACGTTTGCTTCACATAATTCTCTTGGTTCTCTCTAAATCGCACCGTACTTATCAGATAATCGTAAAAAACTATTTCAATTTTTGGCCTTTTAATCAATAGACCGTCGCTGTGAAATGTCGATTATTTCACCTTGTTCGATACGCTCGTCTTCACTATCCACGTCTAATTTATGTCAAAATATGCGGATTTTACGCTCTGACTAATAAATCGCAAACTGATTTAATGCAACTGTGTTTATCACTTGGCGAAGGTCATTGAAGCATGAACTCAATATTACGTCTGTGCAGTTATGTTCTTGACATTGTTTAATGCCTCCGGGGCAGTGTAACTGCCATTGACATCCCAACTGTTTTCTTCACTATCTGTCAATAATTGTGGCGACCCTATTGTCGCGCTATCTGATTGATGTGTGTATTCATCTAGTGACGTGTTGTCTATTTGTGCATGTACTGATGGAACAGAGTGTTCATTAACCTAGCTATTAGCTCAATTAATGGTATATCATCCTCGCTCTCAGTGCTAGATCACATAGACTTGTCTGTCGAACTGTCACTACTTGTTACGCTGTCCTGTACTACAAACATACACATACTCATAAGATTTGTCCCTTTTCTGGATTTTTTTGGTATATCCCTGCTCTCAATATTTGCAAGGCGTAAATGGACAATATGTGTGGTAACTACTTGATTATCTAACTGGTTCTTTACTGTGAAATGTTTGTCTGAGATTTTGTCAATAACGATGAAATATGGTAGCCAAAGATTTTGATTTTTACCTCTACAGGTTACGTCTTTTAGGTAAACGAGATCATTAATTTCTATTTTGACTTGTTTTCTGTTCTTATTTGCTCTGTCATATCTTTGTTTCTGGGCCCTATGTATATTTAAATACGCTTGTTTATATATTTGATGGTTTTTAGATAACATAATTTGATGGTAACTTTCACCGAGATATGGTAATTGATGTCCTAAAAGGTTGTCAGTTGGAATTATTACGTCTCTATCAGGCATTATAAAGTATGGGCTCATGTTTGAACTACCGTTGCTATGAAATCTTATCGCTGCTACTGCTTGCTGTAAAACTAAATCCCAATTTGTTCCATTGTCCTCAATAGATTTGGTGATAGTGGATCTTAAAGTAAAGTTTAATCTCTAAGATCTTTTATTAGCTGGAAAAGTGATAACGAGAAGTTTAAACGTGGCGTATATTCAAAACATAGTTTCTTCAAACATTTTTGACGCGTAGCAAGACCCATTATCTGTAGTGATTTGTATAGGTGACCCCCACCTAAAAATATAAGCTCATAAAATGCTGCTGTTACGCTTTCGCTGGTTGCGTCTTTGATGGCTATTACTTTAGGATAATTACTAAAAGGGCATGTAAATGTCAAAATATATTAATTTCCACTTTCTGTTGTAGGTAGTGGACCTGTAATGTCCGAGCTCCACATTGTTCCTGGAATGTTTGGTATTGTCATTTTTCCATCGGCGCTGTAATTTATCTTAAATTAACTGACTGACATTTAAAGCAATGGTCTATAAATGTTTTAACTTCTAGAAGTCATTTGGGCCAATAATATGTTCTAGCTATAGCATCATCCACCTGTGTGGAAAGTCTCTAGCAATTTGTTAATCAACATGTCGGCAAACTGCCCGCATTTTATGCAATAATTTTGCGTGCCTTCGGGCGATTTTATTTTATTGTATCCGCGATCGTTAACATTTACACGGTTCCGGACGTGGGCTAATTGTGACATGTAGAAATGTACTTTGTTTATTGGCGTATTTAATATATCGGTGTACGATTCATCTTTGGGTATTTCGTCTTTTGTCGGCAACCCTGATAAAATATATGCAACAACGTTTTGTGTTCCTGGGATATAGACTATCGACAGGTCGGATTCGCTTAATTGTAAAGCAATTCACTGAATTGTTCTGTTCGTAAATGTTGTTGACAGCAATTGATGTTACGGCTTATGATCTGTTCTCAATGCAAATTTTGATCCGTACAGAAAACAACGGAATTTCTTAATGGCTTGGCCTAATGCTATCACTTTTTTAACAATTTTTGGTTGTTTTCATTGAGCTCTTGAACATTTTCTGGACAAGAATTCGATAGGTATTTCGTCTTCGCGTCTGCCAGTCAGTTTAAATTAAACTGCACCATAAGCTCTATCGCTTACATCGGTTTCAACGATAAAAGGTTTGCTTAAATCGGCGTGACGTAACAGTGGCATGTCTGTTAATTTTGTTACAATTGTTTCGAAACTGGATTGAAATTCTGTGGTTCATTTGAAAGTATTATGTTTTTTTTCGTTTGATAGGTTAGTGGGCAGACTATTTTTTATGGAATCTTTGTTCGTAAACCGCAAGTCCTAAAATGACCTTACTTCCTTGACATTGGCTGGTATTGAAATTCTTCTTCTTTGCTCTCATCAGGTTTGATTGCTACTGCTGAAACGGTATGGCCTAGGTATTTAACAGTGTCTTTGAAAATTGGGAATTTTTGTAGTTTCAGTCCTAAGTTATTTTCCTTTAATCTTTAAAAAGGCATTTGTAAACGGTCTAAATGTTGTTCTTTGTTTCTGAGATTTTAACGAGTCGTCAAGATATACGAATACTAATTGATCTAATCCTCCCATAATCCTTGACATTGTTTCTTGAAATATGAATGAACTCAAATTAGGACCCATTGTTAAGCATTTGTCGTGTGTGCTAAAACAGGTCCATATTGCCGACTGACCGTTTCAAGTCGGTAACTGTCTGGTTTGCTCTTATTGTTAAATGACCCATCACAGATTTGTTCTCACTTCTACATTTGGCGTGCATGTGAATACCTTGGTCCTGTTTCTTTACAATTTTTGTATATGTTGCAATGCTCATTGGACTTTGTCTTATATATTCTTATACTGATCTTTTTCTGCACTTTTGAGTTGATGGTAGCCTTATGTTAAATCAAGTGTACTGTAAAATTGAGATATATTTAGGCAACTTAATACTTCATCAATGCTTGATAATGGTCTTGTGTTAGTAATGACGGTATCTGTTACCAGGGGCATGGTCGTCGCGTGTGGGGATTTGCACTTCAACATTTGGGACTAAACCTATATCATTTGGGTGTTTTAAAAAACAGATTGATTTTTGTAAATTAAAATTTACACTTCATTGTACTACTATTTCGGGGTGACAATCTTATCTAAATTTAGTATATTGTCTGCTAATCGCTTACTCGAAGTTCTGTCGATGTTTTTGGTTCGATCGACTATTAGTCATGCTACATAACCTTGCTAGAAAGCATCCACGGCATAATTTGAAAGTTTTGGTGGAAATGTTGGTTAACATGATACCAATTCATTTAACTCTAACTTCAAAATTGCTGGTTGTAATTCTAATTTTTTTTTTCCAAACAAATAGCCTCTATCTACTGCCTCTATACAGAACTCTTCGTTAGTTGGTAAATGCGGGTTTCTTTTTATTTTACCTATTAAATAATGTACAGCTCTTGGCACGTACTGACTTCCTATATTCTAGTCAGTCTCACACGTGCCTCGTCACATGCGTGCCTATTCACTTAAATGCTTAACTCTGAAAGGACGTGCTGTACAGACACACCCGAGCCAGTATCGCCTGTTCCTCTCCCAGCACGAATGAAGACTACCGGATTAAGTGCAGTCTCCCTTCTCACAAGCTTACTCGGACGTGCCCTTCGGAAGTATAAACACTTACGTCTCTGGGAATCTAATGAAACCCTATTGGAAGTCGAACCATTTCATGGAAGTCTGGCCGGCTTACACCTGCAGCCTCAAAGTGCCTAGACCTATCAAAATGACTGGGCGGCACGAAGAACACTGTATTTTGCTTTTCGTATAGCGTTCAATGAGTTTCTTCTAAATACCTTATTTACAAAATGAAGGTCAGTTGCCTGGGTATACACGGACTTCCTTTCGCACAAAACCAAGCAACGGCAAGTAGGCGAAAAGCCGAAATCAAGACTCTATGAAAGAATCTTTTAGACATTGTGTTTTGTAAAGTTGTCATCGTATAGCTCAGAATTATCTTAAGTTCCGACAGGATTCAGCTAATTATGCTCGGACAGTTACATCGGAAAAATATGTATATTAACTTAATGGCTGTTTTAGCACCAGCAAATAACATAAATTTCCTCTGAACAAATAGGAAAGTAGCTGCGAGTGTGTTAATTCTGTGAGGTTTTGAATTAAAATGTATACATAAATCTTGCTAAGTATACGTTGAAACAATATAATAATACTTTTAAATCTATGAACTTTCATACTGTCTTATGCGTAACCTTTAGTAGATTAAAATATTGTTTGAAAATATTTAGATCTCTTGTTTCTTGACGATGTATCGATCTAGACACAATTCATGTTGCGCATATCCTGTGAGTCTACTCTAACAATTTCATCTATTCAGAGAGTCTGGCTAAATATCATATTACTGTTCTAAGTGATAGTCGTCTTTGATCTATGTCATTACGAATTTTCTGGCTTGTTATAAATAAATGCCCAAGTATCTTAGTTTCTTCATTTTCAGACACAAATGGAGACTTCGATTGTAATCAAGCTGAACTGAGCCAGGAGGACACTAAGCATTTCAAATGTACTGTATTTTGGGCTGGTTATTGATTCGCGATTGTCACATCTATATTTAGATCAAACACTAGCATGATGACCGACCACGAACGACTGAAGTTTACCATTTTACCTGCAACTGTTTACATGTTTTAATTCATTTTTTACCTGCTCTACATTTCAATATTTTTTAGATTGTTGTGTGCATGATTATTCTGCCGGCGATGTTACTCGACCGACAGCAAACTGACTGAACGTATGACACGACATCAACAGTTTTTGTGTTCTGTTTCTTCTTCCTTTATTTTCAGGTTGTATCATCCTTTACAATTATTAAAGCTAGCATGCACATTGTCAACAACACAATCTGTACAATCTGTACATTTAGATCTGCATTCTGTTTTTCCAGGTTTCCTTTAAAACTACTGAAGTCCACGTTTACAACGCCGTGAGTTTGATTTTGATACGAACAATCGATTTGGGCCATGAGACGAACAGGATCGCTTGTCACGATAGCCTACTGTATGCTGGGTGGGGGAAGATCTTGTACGTACACGACCTGAGAAGTGGCAGTAAGCCGTATAAAATCCGTCCCAAGGACAACGAAGGCCAAGATATATTCCATATCATACAATGCATCGCCCTGAACGGTCCCGGGGACCGAGTCTATGTGACTGACATGTGGGGAGATCTGGTATGTGTTAACCCGGAGGGGCGTCTTATATTCCATCGTACCCAGAGGTCTCTCGGACAATCTTAATCCACGGGTGTGATCACTGACCACCGTGATCACGTGTTTGTATGTATAGAGAAATCAAACAACGTGGTCAAGGTGGCCAAAAATGGTCACGTTGTCGGAGAAATATTCTCCAGGAAAGATGGGATCGAGGTTCCACTCTGCCTCAGTTACGATGTCAGCAAGAGTCAGTTATATGTCGGAGGGGAGAGTGATCAGCTTCTGATGTTTGAAGTGAATTAACTTTTATATTATTAGATATTTTTATATAAATGAAATGAAAATAAAAACGTGTCTTTAAAACTCTATAATACTGGAAATCTTATACAATGTATGTAGTTGATGACACGTGACAGTTAACGTTTATTTAAATTCAATTTGCTGTTTTCATCACAGTTCGCCATTAAGCATAAAAATACGTGATTACATGTGGATATTACGTTTTCCCGCACAATCTATAAAAAGGCGTGACGTCATCAAATGAATTGCTGAATTATTTAGGCATTCGTTGGAGATTTCTTCTGAATTTAATAAGATTTTAAATAGAAATTCACATTTAAGGTTTTTCGAGTTTCCATTTAATGCATTTGTTAGCACATGTGTTTGATTTAGTACTATGTGCCTTAGAAATGCAAACATGTCGTACAGTTTAATGGCGTTGTATCGCTTTATAAACAATAATGAACAGATTTTCGATGTTATTTTGTTAAAACAATTATAGCCGTTACAAGTTTCGCGTCGATGTAATTTTATATAATCTTTGCAAACAACAAATAGCTATAGGAAGTTTTGTTCAATCGGAATCATACATCTGTTACGAATAAAATATCGTTGTTGTTGCAAAATAAAACGATTAAGGCTAGATGTATTACGAATTGATTAAAAGTTGACATATTTCAACCCTTCTAAAGGGTCATGATGGGTATCTAGTCAATTAATATCAATGCAGATCGTAAAATGGCTATGCGATCTTCCATTAAGAATTAGGATTAACCCATTTTGTACGCGTAATTGTGTACTAAACTAGAATTATTCTAGTTGTTTGCAAATAAATATATTTATTTTTTAGTACGACTCTTAGTATAGTCACATAAATGACATGTTGACAGTCGATATCAATGCGGGTTGTGTCTAAATTTGTGTGCTGCCTTGGCTCCGGGTTCTTCATTCCCTATGGCATTGATTAGGATGATTGTAGGTGTGTTTTCCACCATATCTCAGACCAAAAAATCCAATCATATCGCAGATATAAATTTTGTTGCATTTAATGTTAATACTTTGCAAGAAAAACATGTAGCATTTGTGTATGTCAACAGTGAACTAAGAATCGATATATATGCATTAGTTTTTGTTTATATGTTACATTACCATTTTATCTGTCATTCTTTGTCCCTAATTGTGCGTGATTCCAGAGCGGATCTAGGATTTTACCAATGGAGGACTTGAATTTTCTTGAAATGTTTAAACGACTTCTCTATATGATTTGTGGATTTCTTTACACGTAAATGTCATATATTATATAAATAAAACATGCAATGACCCTTAAAGATACCAGATATAGTTTTGCTAAAACAATGCTACGAGGATGATTCCGTGAAAAGGAGGATGTGTCATACTTCCCGTGAAATGGCGAATCGGGATCAAACCCGATATATTTTCACCAGAATCATTAATATAACTGTAGTGTATTTATGAAATATTTTCCAAAAGTTTTACAGACATGTGCCACTCCGAGTGTTCTTTCCTTCCTAAATCCGCTCCTGTATTCAATAATAAATTATTTATATATTGAAATATTGAAATCAAAAAGTATATTGTACCTGTATCATATAGTGTTTCAATTAGTTTTTGTATAGACAAGTTTTTTATGAATATGGATATAATCGATAACTGTTAAATGCATTTTTAAGATCAGACCTATGCTAAAGCAGTTTGGACATATTTTAAATTATAGTGCATGTGCACATGATTCGCACTATGAGGTCTGTTGACAAAAAGAGACGACGAAAAAAACGCCATTTTTTCAAATTATTATTTCAAATTATTTTTTGCTTGACTTCATCTGTATTATTTTAGCTGAACTTCAGTTAATTTGAATATTAATCAATTTAAACACTGACAAAGGTGGAGAAAATGTTAACGTTATTCGGGTTTCCAGGTAGTTTTGGCAACTAAACTGAATTTGATGTTAAAGGTACATTTTTTCCGAAAGTTTGTAGAAACATAATGTGGTATTTGAATTGTATTGTTATTTAAACAAAATTATTTTTTGTGTGTAAATTTTTGCCGAAACTGTGTAATGAAAATTATGTACACTTGGTTAATATGCTTTCAGCGTGGTCCGGTGGCGGGCCCGTGAAAATGATCGACGTCTTAAATGCCGGATATGTGCTCTGACGTAGATCCTTACCAAATACGATACACTTTCCACAGTTTTGATGAAGGCCATTGATCTGTTAAAAGGGCCTTTTACGCTGGTGTCATTTTAAACAGTGAATCATTTAGCGTGTGCTAAAAATAATTGGTCCTGGGATTGTGTTTAGAACATAGCCACGAACTAGTAGTTGTTTAAGACGATTGTTACATTGAAACGACTGTAATACTATTTATTACATGTACCATAAATAGACGCAACACGACTGGTCACATCCCCCAAATAGTCGAGTCAATAAATATAGATATTGACTCGCTTTCGCTGATATTAACCGGTCTATTAATAGAATGCGAAATTTCCATCAATATTATGCGCACGCATCTACAAAACTTCCTTAGAATTGTTCGCATTGTAGGATACTCGACCCAGACGAACAATATTCACGAAGTAAACAATGTAAACTAATTTCTTGCATTTAGGTTTAGATAATAATAAAAGAAATAGAAATTATGTATAATTAACTATTTATAGTTCATGTAATTAAACAGTTATTTACTTATTAGCTGGAAAATATGCTGTTGATATTGACCGCAAAAATCATAATTGACCTCGGCTCACCTCGGTCAATAACGATTTTTTGGTCAATATCACAGCATATTTCCCAGCTAATATGTAAATAATTGTTTAATATATGCTCAGGTACATGTATTTGAATGCAGAATTTAATTTGTGCTTGAAAATATATGTTATGTTGGTTTGTGTATTATTGTTTGTTTTTTTCAAATTTAAATAACCAAACTAATTTATTAATATCTGTATCTAAAATATACTATTTAAATTATGCTTTTTGTCATGTGAATTCCCAATAACTACTAAATTCAGAAAACAAAATCGATTTGTTTTTATCACACCAAGCAAACTTTTCAAAACAATACATACTGCAACTTAAGTACAATTACTGCTTTAGTCTCTGGATAGAAGTATAATTTCATATTCTATTATTTACGGAACAAAAAAAAAATGCTTGCAATATATTTATTCTTTGAAAAAAAGAAATTATTTTAAATATAAGTTTAAATATCCTGACATTGTCTTATTTATATAAACGTTATACATGTAACACAATGTATTGGGTAAATGAATTCCGCTATCAAAAATAGTTTAATTTAGGTGTGTATGGCGGAACAAAAGGGTGCAATTTATTTAAAGATTGTTTTTGATTTTTTTGTTCTGACAATATCTTAAATAGGTTATTTATATATTTGCTCATGAAAAATATACATTTTTATCTAAAACATCTTTATACACATTCACTATTTCAAACAAAGAACAATGTGAATCATCTCTCGGATGTATGTAGATAGTTAGATCACCTAACTCTCGATATATTATGGCCACTAAGTATTATTCATTTTTTTGTTCATTCACTTTAAATCTCTAATCCATTTTGCGTATGTTTGTCAGTGTTTAAAGTACACCAATAACTCATTTAACTGATTGACCGTTCTATTTAATATAATGTCTAGTCACATTTTCTTTTAACTTTTACATTCTTTTAACTATTACATACGATTGACATGCTCCCAGATTCTTGTCATTTTCCCTTATTCAGAATGTCTGTTTGCTACTCTTAAATATATTAATTTATTTCGGATTGTTTCTAATCTGTCTATTAGCCTTAAGTCTTTACATGCTGGAAAAACCAGTTACCCTACTTACATAGAAACGTGCCTCACCCTAATGGTGTTTTCAGCAAGAATGAAGTTCACAATCGTCGTCAGGTTGTTGACATTCATTAGCATTTATTTGGAACCTATTTCTCTTAAACCTCCCCTTTAAGATCATACAGCTAGATCCACTTCAGCGCTGAATGAACACTGTAAAGAAGTTGGTCACCATTCAATTGCCTGAACACGCCATTGATAGAACATAAAAAGAACCTGATTCCCACTGTTTTGTTTATAAAGGGACGATACTCTAGCTATTTAGATACCACATTCTTTACTCCCTTTTAGGTAGTTATTTTGGTATATAGTTACACAGAAAAAAATAGATTTCTTCCCCAATTTATAACTATTTAGAACAGTTGTGACCATGCACATAAAGAAGTATCTTACTAATTGAGATCAGAATGAATTACAATGTCTGGGCAATATTTAAATAATAAACAAAATTGAAAACTTACATACAAGTGAGACTTAACATTTCTTTCATTTTGAAAATTCGAAAATGGCGAATTTCCAACAAGTGGAGGCAGCACTCTTTGTGTCACGCGACATAGCTCTCGTCTTATGTGACACCCAGTGAATGAATGTGAATAAGCTGATAAAGAGTGTGTGAAAGAGAAGAAAAAAACCTCGAACAAATTATGTCCTGATTAATTATGTATATGACATAATTAACAAACTGTATTTACTTGTTAGTAGACATATATCTAGAGACTTAAGTAGTAAACAGTGCAGCTACCGATCAGAAAGGTGCCATAGGATACGGGCGGACCAGGATCTGGCCAACTGGTGTACATGTAATCAATCTTTTTTTCCAGTAATTAAGAAGTTTGAAATACAATTCTTAAATTTGGTCTTTCAATTTCAAAAATACAGATAAAATGGAAATAAGGGAAAAGTCATTATTACATTTCATCCATTTTGGACATTAAAGACCTTTGTTAAAACCAATGATATGGCTTCGATGTTATAAATCTTTGAGATCGCCTTCTAGCATCTGATTGGTCAGATTTTAAATCATATGTTAAATCTAGCTAATCGGATCATTTAGATAGATGACAGTCTCTAGCTAATGGTTTTATAACCTAGGACCCTGATTCTTTTTGCACTGTGCTACAGGCTTGTGTTAAATCCCTCAAAATAGATAATAAATACAATAAGCATGCCTTTAATAAAATCAAAGTATTACAATAAGAAATCACTAAAAGGGCACTAGCTATATAATTGACTTTATCTCGATATAGCCTTTTAATTTCTAGACTTGTTGTGTTAGTGTAAATCATCATTTTTCATTCATTCCAGTGACAATTATGATGTTTTATTAACTAAAGTCCAGCTTTATCCCGTAGAGAAAATACCTAAACAAATACCTAGGTAGAACCACTGGCACACCGCGAGTTTGGTAGAAGACCTTCCGCATGAAATTTGTTGCCATAATCAGAACTTGCACTCATGCCATAAATGGACAAAGTTATCAGAGTTGTTACAAGTCTGTGACTCTATAAGATCAATATAGAGCATGATTGTTATACAAACATATGTACAATGTAACAATGTGTTTTGCAGACTTACGACAGGTACAAATAAAAGATATATCAATAGGTAAAGATGGTAATACAATTGAAATCATGAAAATTATGATGATGAACGTAAAATGTACAAATGTATCAAAATACATGTATGAGAAAATGGTGTCTATTAAAAAGACAAGGAAAAGCAAATGTATATAAATACACTTAAACAGACATGCAAAGAGTGCAATAGAAAGTATAAGCAACAAAAAATAAAGAAAAATAAACACCCAGTCAGACTGGATGAAGCAAAACATTTAAACACACAAAGACAATGACAAGTATGCTTATTCACATTTTAATAGAAAAAAGACAATTAACATACATAAAGGATTTCATATGGTGATAAAAACACAAGTAATCAATGGTATTTTCTTTGCTATGGTTGTAAATAAAAGCATTAATGAAGAGCATAAAAGGGCATCCAATTTATTTTTGAAGCAATAAAATACATCAACTGACGTACAACAATGACGGGCATCCAAGAAATAGAAAATCTCTGGATGAGTACTTTAACTTAAAATAAGCTGACAAATGTGTTTGAACAATTGGCTTTTATATTTGAAATCTGCTGTACCATTCGTATTGCACATCTTCTTAGTGTTGTAAAGTTACATAATGTTATATAATAACATCACCACAGTTTTATGGAGCCAATTTAAGTAATAAAGAACGTGGAGGAATCTTAAACACTTAGTACAGCAATTCAAACCAATGATAAAAACTTACTCAACACATGTGGTTCGAATTGCCAAAAACTGAAGTAGAACATAGTTTCTAACACCTCAATAGGATTAACATCGAATTTTGAAATTCTGAAGTTTTTCATAAGAAAGGTCTTCTTTTCCTTACTGGCCGTGATTGTTTGTACTGGCCCTATTGCATTAACCAAATCACTGTATGTCCATGTTGGCCCTGTTTTATAAGTTTGGCCCCGATTTATCTTATTTACACAAGTAACTTAAAATACTTACTCTGCAAACGTTGTACATGTGGACCAACAAGGCAATACAAATCACAATATGAAAAAGTTAATTATTAATCATTTATAAGAATTTACCTTAAATATGACATTTACCTTAATGATTGTAAATGATGTAATGACACACCTTTAAGTGTAAATGTGTACGATGTTGACAGTTGATTGAAATATTGTAGGTTATATGGGAGTTATGGATGAGACATGAAAATGGAAAGGTGGATGGACAGTACAACTGCTATGTGCCATTGCATGCCGCCATTTTGAGATGCAAAAAATCAGCTGGATTAGTATTGATCTTATTGTTTGTAAGTATATTTTGTGTAAATGAAAACACCAATACAGAATTACATGTTTGCACCACTATATTACCAAATTAACCTTGTATAAAAGACCAGTTATGTTTTTGTAGATTTTATGTCCGAATTTATTGAATTTCAAAATAATACAGCCTACCTTGATGGTGACTGCTTTAATGTACAAGTTATACTGGTGCATTGTTAATGGTCAGGAAGCAGATTTAAATGACACAATAATAAAAAATAACGAAGCATGTTTTAAGTGGAGTACTACATATGAAATAATGTGTATAGGGATTTGGGATTAGCCGACATTTTTGCCGATACTGCGCAGCGACATTTCTATCATTATAGCACAGGGGCACTTATGAGGTACCCAGGGACTGAACCCGGCCGGTCCATTATACTGACACCGACGAGTCAGGCGTAATGCTGTCCCCTTAGCCCCGAGCGTTAGGAGGGAAGCCACTACTACCAACTTTAAAGTCTTTGGTTTGACCCGGCCGGGGTTCGAACCCACGACCTCCCGATCCGCAAGCCGACGCTCTACCATCTGAGCTATTGCGGCCGGTCAAATAATATGTGTATACTTAAATAAATGGATTCAAATACGTTTTGTATAACATGTTAAGATGCTACCAAAAGAAGAATGTACATTAAAACACAAATACAATTGCAATAAAGGTCTTCTTTTCCCTACTGGCAGATTGTTTGTACGGGCATATATTGTCGACTGACCGTTCCAAGGCGGTAACTGTCTGGTTTGCTTTTATTTTTAAATGGTTCATCACAGATTTGTTCTCACATTTACATTTGGCGTGCATGTGGATACTTTGTTCCTATGTCTTTTCAATTTTTGTATATGTTGCAATGCTCATAGAACTTTGTCTTATATATTCTTATTGTGTATACACTTATCCCTTGGTGTACTTTGTCCTTTATCTTTTGGACATACCAGCAACTTTTATAATACCCCAACTTTTATAATATCCAGCAAGCGTAAAACAACAGGTCTTTGACTTAATTATGTCTTAAAAACTGTCAGGTTTGTACTTGTTAGTAGCCAATCAGCAATACAAATGTAAAGAAATTTTAACGATCAAATGATATATAAATGGCACATGCCAATGAGGGTGAGGCGTCAGCCGAGGTTGATGTTATTTTTCAGGGTTGATAATTTGTACCAACACCCTCACCGCCATGGGTTATTCATTTTATTATATTGAACAAAACTGTTACGTGGAAATATTTATTAACCAAGAGATATCACAGTTTAAAGTTAATAGTTCACAATAAAACAGTACCATTAACAATAAGCAAACTTTAACAATATTTAGATGTATATCACAAGCAAAATATAATAAACATTTTTGTAAACAACCGGTGTCGTTTGCAACATTGTTCCCCGCCATGCTACAATACACACATTGTAAGCAGGAAACCGTTATAAAACAAGGGAAGTAACTGGTGCTTTCTGTGCTTTTAGTAGTCCACCAGTAGTCTCCATTAGATAGATGGTGATCGAACCATGTGCTCAAAGGAAACAAAAACGAGCGATCTAGTATCAAGCTTTAGTATAGGGTAATTAACGGTGAGGTATATAATAAAAAAATTACACCTCTTCTTTGTTTATTTCATTTAATTACATATAATGGCAGTGCGCACATTGATCAATGATTCACTTTATAGTCCTAATTTTGATTTATTTGTCCTAGTTAGAGGCAGAGACTTTAATATAAAATGACACGTTAATCCCCTTAAAAGTGGATTTTTCAATGTTTATTTTGTAAGGTGTTTGTTACTTACGGCGATCATAAATGTATACTGCCGTAACCTAAAATGGTTAAGTTTAGTGTGTTCCTATGTATTGTTTTTCGATATTGAATGTTTAAATTAGTGTTTTCAACCAGAAAATACCATAAAATCCGGTTGTGTATAGAACTCTCAAGTTCTCTCTTTTAATATTTTTTTCAATGTTGGAGAAATTATTATTATGTTACCCATTAAGCGCGAAAATTAAATCTAAATTCTATTTTAAAGTTGTACTAGTGACTCGCAATTTGTCATTAGTATTTTGTACAGAAAATGTTGACAACATTATGTCTTAGTCAGTGATTCAAATAAAAATAAGTAAGAGTGAATGTTTTAATATATAATGTATCCGCTCTGGGTACGCGGGTAGTGATGTTTTCATTGATTCCCCTTTTCTTGTAGTCGGAAAGATTAATGTTGTCCTATAAATATTGAAGAGTCCCGTATTTTATCAAATAACCTTTTCCTGGCAATGTTCTATCATTGCTTTATATGTTATGCTAAAGGCACCTTATATACGTGGTTAAACAATTCCTACAGGCTGCAATTAGGACATTAGTTTGTGTGTTCCGAGTTGGCTTGTTCCTATTATTGAGGTAGATAGCCTAATTTTCTTGCCATAGCCCAGTACGTAAGGCTGTATATGTCTAATTATTCGTATTTAGACTGTGTATTCCTTCGGTTTTTCAGTAACTAGGAGCCTGTAATGATTTTCTAGACTTATTTTGAAGAACATGTTTTTTAGTAAAACAAACATTATTCTGGTCGAAAATTAAGTAATTAAAACGTACCTTTCTTTCAGATTTGATAAAAGTTTGCTATAGGGTGTCTATGCTGTTTTGTGCTAGTTCCCAGAGTTTTTACCCTTAGTAGATGTAATGACGTTTCTCTCCACCAATCAGGTTGGTTATATTAGAGTTCCATGCCTGTGTTCAAAGACATAGAAAGGTCATATGACCTTTGTCGTCTAACGCTTTTCTGCGGAGAATTAGCTTTGGTTGGGTATAATCCCTTACATGTGCCCTTGCCTTTTCCTAAAAGAAAACATCTGTTGTCAGCCTTTTTCTTGGGTTACTGTCAACGCCAAAGTTGTTTGTCCATGTTTCTATTTCTAAAATGATTTATAATCCCTTGATTTGAGCTATTGCTAGTATTTCTCTGCCATGAGTTCATCATTCTGATGAATTACCCTTGTCATTATTATCATCTGTAAATTATATAAATGTAAAACAATAAAATGCAAGCATCAATATCAGCGTTTTAGTAAATTATAAGTATAGAATAGGCCTTGAACTTCTGTGTGTGTAGTTGTATTTCTATGCCTACCTTTCTTATAATTGAGGTCACCGGATATATGTTGTTAATATCCAGCTACCTTTACATGATGTTCGATGATTCTTATAAACTTCTATAAGTCTACAGTTACTACCATATGCATGTTTCCAATTCTTTACTTTCGGCGCTTTTAAACGAAAGTAAGGTGTGTGTCTTCGATAATTTTCGAATTTTCGGCAAAATGGGAAAAAGGTAGTATTAAGATGTGCAACTATGAAGTATTTGTTTGGTACCTTGTTTGGTACCTTGTGCAATATCAGGAGAGAAAAAGCCAGCAACATGTAAAATATACACTTCTATTTGATAACTGTTTACGTGCTGAGACAATTATCTACATAATACTTTTTATAAATAGCAATGGTATTTTAAAGAAAATATTAAAGTTAACGTAATATCTATTTATCAGAAGCAAAAGCAAGTTTTATGGTGGTAACATAATCCAAGTATCCTTTTTGTGTTAAAGTTAAGTTGATAAAGTTGAACTCTTTCCAGTTGGGCTATTGCCTCTTATAATTAAACCGAAGCATTGTCTTTCAAATTGAACATAGGCGCCATCGAAAGACATATAATAGAATACAACAGAGACAGTCCTTACATTGCGTTATTTGCTCAATCTGTATACCAAAAAACAACATTGGTTGTGATTTAAACATCACTTTGACATTTAAACTTTTCTGAGCTGATGAAACTGCTACCTCATTGAAGTCTCCTGAATGTATAGTATTTATTTTTTTACTTTCGGAACTCGATATCTTTAATGCGTGCATGCAATTGTGCTTGTTGCTTGCGCACCTGCAACAATATAAAAATATACCCATACTGAACAGAGGTTGAATGATGATGTTTCATCCAGAGATTTGATTGCAACAAACTATGTTATGTAAAAGCTGCCGGTATTCCGCACACCCTGAGTGTCTGAATCCCCTGATTAAACCAACGACCACAGCGTCCATGAACCTTAATCAGACAACGTGATGGAAATGACGGAGAAAGGTGATAAACTTTGTCCCGGGAAGATATGATCTTGCTTCCAAGCTGCCTCTGTTAGGATTTGGACAGCAGCAGATTGTATGTCGGAGAGGCAATGGTCAGTTTTTGTTGCTTGTTACTGGTGTAAAGTAGATTTGAGTTATAGATAACGTTGTGATTTTTATTTGTGTTTCCCTTTATGCTACTGTTTGTGCTTAGATTCAATACAGTTGTCTAAATTATTTCTTCATCTGTACATTCCTGACAAAACTATTAAAATTATTGTAACCTAAAGTATAAATTGGTAGATAAGACTTGGTTTAACCAAAAAATACAATGGAACGTAAAAGTTACATCTTAAAAGGAAGTAAACATTTGAAAAACAAATGATTTTCAATGTTACAACAAGTATAACTAATGTAATGAAGGGTAAAAATATGCATCGGACTAAAAGTGGTGAGTTAATGTTTAGATGAGTGTCTGTTAAATTGATTTCAATCCTATGAATGAAGCCTAATTGATTGTGGTAGTTTGCAAATAAAACATAGATTTTAACAAGGAAAAGTGTGTGTTGTTTTTGTGTGTGTGTTTACTTCATTGTAAGGATAAATAATTTTTTAAAAGATTAAGTGTACTCGCTGGTGTCGATGGATGTAATAGTTACGTTCTAAGTCTGACAATTGAAGTGAAATGGGCGATCCTTGTTTTCCATTTCTAATGTTATTATGGATTTAATGTTGATTGACGTTCCAAAGTATATGCTTAATATACGACGTCACAGCTGACTAATGAATAGTTAATTGTTGTTAGAAGCTGGTACACGGTCATAAACGTGTAAACAATACAGATTAGTTTGTAATAACATTAACTGGGATTCATTTAATATGGCTGTACATGATTCATGAATTCATAATACAATCACAACAATCTGGTTGATAAAATGGTTTGGTGCGGAATATTTTTAACTCATAACACATATGAAACATTTATAAGTAGACATCCAAAATATTAGTTATAAATGAACATGGTACATTTTGATAGAAATTAAATATATGAAATCTGAATACACACGTAACTCCAGACTATTGACACAGAAAACTACAAGGTATACTTTGCAAAATAATAATGCAAACGCTGGCACAATAAATAAATGTAACAAAAGGCAATGTTTATGAAATCGTCATGTTTTCCTTCAAGAATAGATACAAGTAATGGGTTTGTAACATCCAGGAAATGATTGACCAAGACTTTTTTCAATGTTTAAAAAGTAACTAAATTTAACATTGCCAAAGGGTACAAAGTGTTTAGTATCAGATTTTGGAGGAGTTCACGCATCCCATGACATTCTATAACTGCTTCGTCAGCAAGTGACATCCTGATAACACATTACCACACTATTTATTTACATTGTTCGATCATGATTCTCTATAGGATATAAACTTTGCAACATCAAAACAAGCTCAGCAATTACTCCAATTAAGTCTTTAGGTCTTTTTCTAGCCAAAATGCCATACATCGCATGTTTAATACTAGCAATGTAGGCTTCTAAAGCTATGTAATTCCGCCTGTCACATAATGGCAAACAAATTACTGGTTACACGTGTCCAGAGATTATTTGTTGCTTGTTTCATCCACTCTATTCTACTAGGCAACTCTGTGCATGTTGCATATCGTGTAAAATGTTCGTCTAAACCATACCACGACAATGCGTTAAGCACGTCAATAAAGCCATTGGCATTACGGACATCATCTGATCAGTAGCATGTCTTTATTACAGAAGCTAAAGTTAAAGCGACACAACTGACCACATAAAATTAAATATATTTTGTCACTTTTCGGCTTTCAGCGGAAGACAATGTACAATACCCAGTGCAAATCTGGCATGATTGAATACATACACGATGGGCATCCTCTAGTCTGGCGATCTCGAGCTCGGTAAGACCATAAATACTCTCAGTGTCTTGGGCAGTACTACAAAAATCTCAAGTTTAATATTTTATGTAAGATTTCTAAACTATAAGAATTGTGTTCCCTCAGTTGAAATCAGCATAAAGTATATACGCCTTGCTGTGACAACACCGCTTTAATGCTATATACCGTCCCTAAACACGACACGTTTGCCCTATCATAGGTGCATTTATTATTGATTAATACACGGTTCGGGCATAGCATGTACGTGATCATTGTACCCTTATATGGCAGATCTAATATATGCTTGTCATTCTGGCAAATGCTCAAGTTGTGCTCAGATGCACGCCGTTCTCATTATGATATCCGATGTCTATACGGACGTTTGTCGGCCTTGTTTTGAAATACATTCAAATAATATTTTTGTGTTGAATGAAGCAACAACTTGTAAGGAAGTATGATCAGTTTTTAAATAATACATAGCCACAGTCACAGCAGATGAGATCAATAATATTGAACTATAATGACAGCTATTGTACGTTCACTAGACGGTTTCTTTGGCCTTGTTTGTAATTTGAATAATTATGTTCAACATACCACAACTATTAAATAATCGAAATGTATATTTTTCAAAGGCCGCCTTGCTGATTTTCTTTTGAATTGGGAATTAATGGATAGAAAAAAATATAAACGCACATTTCATTGCGTTAAACGCCCAAGGTTTTAATGAAAATTTGAAATAGATTGATTGTTAAATATGCCCCATTGTTACAGAAATAATAAAATTTAACGAAACAAAACCTTCCTCATTTTAAAGTGACAAGTACCGCACAACAAAACAAGGTGGCCGGTACATGTCGTATCGAGTAAAGAAAATAATATATACATATTTTAACACATAATATAATCATTGTCTTGTGTGTGTGGGCAAACATAATGTATTATTATTTATATATGTTAATATGTGGAGGAGGAGGTGTTGTTTTTCTTGTTGTTGTTCAAATAATAAATGGTTCATGACCATGATGAATATACTTATGTTAGCGTCACTACCTTAACTGCAGACAGATCAGTGTTATTGCTTTGTGTTTTTATGTCTCCAAGCGACGAGGTCCATGTCTGTGTGTGCATTGAATGAACGGGTTGTAACAAGACACTTGAAAGATCAATAATGTTTTGTCTGAAGTACAAATATCGTTGTGTGCATTCAGTCGTGTATTTCCATATGAAAGATCAATAATGTGTTGTCTGAAATAGAAAGATCGTTGTGTGCATTCAGTCATTTATTTCGATATGCTTAAGGCCCATAAGTATAGGATTGGGCACGTGTTTGCGCATACTGGTCATAAGACGATGGTGGAAGTTGAGTCCACGGATAGACGAGTCTTGTATTTAAGTTATCCCCCTTGATATATATATATATATATATATATATATATATATATATATATATATATATATATATATATATATATATATATATATATATATATGTTCATAACCAGGTGACTCTAATTCTGCTACACTAAAAACGCTTAAAGATAACTAGATGGTTAAGCTAATGAATTGACTTTCCTTGCTAAGACTAATAGTCTTTGGGTATACTTGACCTTGATATGATATATAATTTCAGAAATAAGCAACCACTTTCCTATGCTTTGAGTCTTCGTCGAACTTTAAGCTAGAGTTCAAATATGTTTTCACACGTTTTAGGGGTACCATCGGTAAGATCATGCGCACGTTAAATGATCACATTTAAACGTTTTTTTATTTAAAAGATCAATAATAATTATTTTGTCTGACGTAGAAAGATAGTTGTGTGCATTTAATCATTTATTCCGATATGCTTAAGGCCCATAGGTATAGTACTGGGCACGTGTTTGTGCATACTGGTCTTAAGACGATGGTGGAAGTTGAGTCCACGGATGGACGAATCTTGCAGTTTTGTAATCCATCCCCCGATATAAATATTTTATCATTACCAGTTGACTCTAAATCTGCTACACTGAAAGCAGGTATTTTTCCTGGGACTTTTCAACCCGATCGAATTATTTAGAGACATAAACGCCTACAGATAACTAAATGGTTAAACTATTGAATTGGGTTTCTTTTTCAAACGTATAGCCTTTAGGTATATAATATAAGATATAATATATAATTTCAGAAATAAGCAACCACTTTCCTATGCTTTGTGTGTTAACTTAGCTGGAGTTCAAATATGTTATAACACGTTTTGGGGGTACCATCGTTAAGATTATGCGCACGTTAAATGATTACATTTAAACGTCTATTTTATTTGTCAAGTTCTTTAACATTAACAAGTATCTTTAAACGAGTTATTCGCCGATATCAAAGGTGCGTAAATATTTAATGAGCTTGTTGAAAGTATACTCATGTATGAATATTTAGCAAATGTTTTGTCAGGCTATTAATAAGGTACTCAACGCTTGCATTCATATCTTTTGTGAAGATGAGCCTCGAAGTCTGTACAATCGTTCTTCAATAAACACATGTCAATGCCTGTAGTATTGATCCATTCACGTCAGCTGCGCTTCTTGATTGCAGCACACATGGGCTTGTGAGGGTAATGGTCTTTGAAATTGGACACTGCAATCCTAATTGTAGTTAAAATCAAATACGGTACAAAACAGTTTGTAAGCCGTCTAGACGGCTCCGTTGGTCGATCTACCTCAATAGTTCATTGTGAGTTGTTTAAAATTGGACAATGCAATGCTACGTGTAATTGTAGTACACTGTATGATTATCTCAATATATATATATATATATATTCTGATATGTATTTACATAGTAATTTAACAACGGTTTCTTCCATTACCCGCAGACAGATCAATGCTATTGGCTTGTGTTTTGTTGTATTCAAGCGCCGAGATCCACTTCGGTGCGTGCGTGTCTCCTGGAATGAAGGTCAGTCTTGTATTTGAGGTTTTACGGCACACCGACACTTGATTAGTCCTACGGCGCCGACCGATCTTGTAGTAAATATATTATGTACGCAAAGACATTGTGTTATTGATCAATTTAACAGAAAAGTGTGGCTACAATTTATGACACACATAATCTCTAGTGAAGAACACTTGAGAATATTCATACACACGGACATAATATGGCGACCAAGAGAGGTTTTGAAACGGAGCCAGGCCAATATTTTGATGTCAGATGCCTTATTTGTGCTAAAATTAAAAAAGTAACGAAAGCGGAGTACTACTGCATTGACTGCAAGAAAGATCTGTGTACATCTTGCTTCGGGAAACATAATGAATTTGATGAAAACCATCATGTAGTGGAAGGAATTAAAGACAGCAAAGATATGCCAAATGAGAAATGTGGACAACATGCTGGCGAGCTTATAACGTTTTTCTGTCGCCAGCACAACGAACGGCTTTGTACCAAATGTTGCCGAAATCACGGGTAAGAAAATAGTACAGAACGTTATTATTTAAAGATAAGCGCTTATATACTTGATCATAGCATAATTAAAAAAAAGCAGAATAGTGCATTGTGAGCCGATCTAATTTATACCATTTACTATCACACACATGTACATGACATATAATAGCCAATCCATTATGGAGAACTTTTAGTCTGATTAGGATAAATACCTTTTGCAGGTGCAACTATCATATTATATGGCAATTTGCTTCTTAAATTAATTATTCAACACAGTTTAAACCCATAGGTGGTAAAATCTGGCAACTAGCTCAGTTTTATTCAAGAGTTATGTAATATGTCTAGATGAAATGACTTTGATGAAATAGTGTCCATAGACAAAACGAGATTTCTACATGCATGCAAAATATTTTACGAAAAGTCAAATTTGCAGAAATTAGTATTAAATTGATATTAATTTTAAGTATAAATGCTAGATTGCATTTAAACTGGGTGTCCGTGGTCTTTTTATCAAACGCATGACTTTGGAACGGGGGATTGTAGGTTCGGTCCTCAGACCAGTCAAGAAATGGTATTCCGTGGCAGATATTTTGTATTGCACATTGTTCTATGTAGTTGGTACCTGACTGCTGGTTCTACTCATGACGAGCCTGGTAGGAAATCATAATATATTTATGCTAGTTAAATACTCTTAATTTACATCCAGATGTAATGTGGTATCTAACAGTCTGGGCCAATTGCCGTTGTCCCAATAAATCCAAATTAATTATTGATCCAGTGATCCTGTACATTGATGTCCCACGTCTATTGGAATGTAAAGTATAACACCGTACTCTTCCTTATGTACATGGCATGCTGCACAGTATGCTAGTTTAAACGAAGAAAGCGATACGATTATCATTCCGGTAATCTGATGTAGATATGTTTTTACCATAAATTGGATCGCCCTTAGTTAAAGCCTGGAAAAGAATGGACATTCAGAGCTATTTTTCTCACGATTTGTACTGTCTAAGCATTGAGGTTGCGTTCAAAATCGTCGTTACTTAGACTGAATCTTATGCAGAAATTATCAACACATTCGACAGTTTTACTAATTTAATATAATGATGAAATACTGTAAGCAAATTGTTTGATACAATGTTAACACAAAATTATAGTTGATTACAGTTGAACTTCGTAATCTTTAAGTGTCATGGACCAGGCAAAATGCCTCATTATCTAAAGCGAGTTTGTCATAACGAAGTTCAACTATAGAGTCAGTTTCTATGGTTAGCAAACTAAAATTTCGGATTATACGTGCTGAATTATGTTTAAATATTTTTTAAGAAAAATATCATTTTAAGCTTGATAAAAATTGCACACACATATTGCACTTGTGTGTATTGAACTACGACAGTGTGTATACAAATATCATTTGTTTTTATATTTTGGCCATTAAGCATTTTGCAAAAGTCATTACACACGCCTAGCGCTCTTGTCATTAGAATGCGATACGCGGGTTTTTTTGGTGTCAAACAGGTAATTTCGGTCAAATATATCTCTGGCTGTCACTAATTCGATCGTGGTTGACAATAGGTCTATATTTTGGTTTTGCAGATTAATGCAAGAATATATAACACAGTCCTGTGAGCACTGCAACATATAGCAAAATTCGAAAAAGCACAGGACAAAGATATTCACATGCAAGCCAAATCTGTGAGGAGACATTTAACAAAAAGAGCAAATCCGACATGGAAAGGTCAGTCGGCAATATGGACCGACAGAGGTGCTTTAACAGGTTTACATAGCTCAAACCTGCAAATTTCCAAGCGATGATGTTTTCTTTGGCAGTAAAAGCTTTAAAATATCGATATTCTTGACGGGAAAAAGAATCAAATTACATATGATAATGATACGAATCTGTATTAGGTCTGAAACGATACAGCTCGGTTTGGCTGTACTGCCGTACGTCGACGTTTGGTACGGTACACAGTACATAGTCATCCTAATTCTGTACGTACCTTCCGAATAGAAGCTAGGGCGAAAAAAACATTTAATTTAAAGAAAACGCATCTAATCGGTACATTTCAACCCCATTCACTAATAAAACTGCGATGTGGCTATTCAATGGAAGTTGTGAAAACGTTACCGACGAAATGCACTGACTGTCGTTCTTGTCATCTTACGATCTCACACATCAGTATTTATTAAATATGTTTATGGAATATCAGTAATTTATGTAGGAAATTATTTCCTCCTGAATGGTAAATAGCAGCAGAATTGTTTTATCTTGGTAAAAGTAGCAAGCCCCAATGTTGTAAAGCAGTGCAAGAACGGGAATCATACAATTTACAAACGGGTGCAGTGCAGTTTACAAAAACCAATTATACTGTTACATGTCCTACGATTCAATCAGTAAATGGACGCCCTTGACGATTGCTTTTTTTGGTAAAATAACATTTCTTTGACGAGCACATATTAAAGATATATAACTACGCTATGTTTCCAAAAAATGTAAGTATTTTGAATTGCGGGGAAAAAATCTGTATCTTATTAAAACTCAATGAGTGACTTTGAAAAACCGAGTTTCATAAATGGTGACAGGAAACGAAGCAAATAAAAATAGATGGTCAATCGCATGAACTGTTTGACATTTGATGATTCAAACACTTTTAACACAATTAAACATTTTTGTTATATTAGGCTAACATGAAATGTTATGAAGTTATAAATAATGGGCATATAGTTAACTGTATGGTTATCTTACATCAATGTAAAGTTAATTTAAAGCTATGCTTTCTGTCAAATTTCTAACAATGGGAACCTTCCCACAGCAGGTTATAAATGGACCTAATCACAGCAGGTTGTCAGTTGACCTAATACACCGGTTGTCAGGGAGCGGAGCATAAGATAACGTGGTGACAGGGAACCCTGGTTGTCGGGGAATCTACACAGAGTGATCGACGTACCCACAACGGGTTTTCAGGGAATCTACCCACAACCGGTTGTTAGGGAACCAACTCACAGCGAGTTGACAAGAGACTTACCCAAATCGTGTTGCTAGGGAACCCCACCTTCGACAGCGATACGTCAGGGACGCTACCCAGCGCGGATTATCACCAGATATACCCACAGCGGCTGTCACGGGACTTTCTTGTAAGATTCAGCAAGTTGTACGAGAATTGTTCCATAGCTGCTTATCAGAGATTCCACGCATAGGGTGTTGTCAAGTGATCTATCCACGCGGGTTGTCAGCGAGCCAACCCATGGCGCGCTGGCAAGGAGATTATCAACAGCGGATTGTCAGAGGACGGACACAGAGTTGCCACAGCGAGGTGTAATAAAACTTTCCACAACAGGCGGGTATGGAACCTATCTGCAGCCGGTTTTTCTGGGCGCCCCCACCCCAAAGCAAGTTGTCAGCGGATCTATCCACAGACTGTTATCAGGGAACCGAACCTCAGCGGGGCGTCAAGGAACCTACTCAAATCAAGTAGTCGGTAAACCACACCTCATCTGTGTAAGTGATTATGCTCACTGCGCGTTGTCTGGATACCTACCCACATTACATTTTCAGGGGAAAACACACGCAACAGGTTTCTCAAGGAACCTTCTTTAAGCGGGGCTTTCAGGGGAACTATTATCAGGAAATTATCATGGAACCTACAGACAACGGTTTGTCAGGACACCTACCCAGAGCGGCTTGTCAATGAGCAGATTCATGACATATTGTCAACGAACCTTGCATGTAGTTAGGGTACCAAATGACAGCCTGTTGTCGGCGGCGGGCTGTAAGGTAACGTACCCACAGCGGGGATATCAGGGAACCTACTCACAGCGGGTTTTCAAGGGACAAACCCAGAGCGGGGGATCAGTGAATCTAACCGCAGACCGTAGTCAGTGGACCTTGCAGCAGCGGTTAACGCTGAACCTTCGACAGCGAGTTGTCTTGGAACGTACCTACAGCTAGATTTCAGGGAATCTACACAGTGTCTGTTTTCAGATAATCGAGCCTCATCGGATTGTCATAGAGTCTCTACCCAAAGGTTGAATTTAGACCACAGTAGGTTGTCAGCGAAACTATCCACAGAAGGTTGTCATGGGACGTACCCACAGCGGGTTTGCCAGGGAACTCACACACGTACATTTGACATGAAAACTTCCGAGATCGGGCTTTTAGGAAATGCGCGCATAGCGGGTTGGCAGCAAAGCTTTTAACACTGGTTCGGAGTGAATCTATCAACAGCGGGCTGTCAGGGAACCCACTGACAGCGGGTGTTCAGGCATCCCGGACTGTTAGGGGACCTACCTACAGGGGATCTACCCACACGTTTCCAGGGCATTGACCATCCACAGCAGGTTGTTTGTGAACCCACACCCAGCGGAATGTCGGGGAACCTGTCAGGGATCTTTCCCACAGCTAGATATCACAGAACCTGATGACGGCCGGAGTTCAGGCATCCGGGGCTGTCAGTGATTTGTCAGGATTGTCCGGGAAACCGAGCAATCATGAAAACTACGCACAGCAGTTTGTCAGCAAATTGCGTTTACGATTATGATATAGGGAACCTAGCCAGAGTGGTCAAAGAAGCTACCCCGTTTTGCTTGTCAAGGAATCCACCCACGGAGATTGTCAGAGGATCTAACGTGTAGCGGCTTCTCAGGGAAATAAGCCACGACGGGTTACCACGATAAATTGTCAGAGCAGCTATCCGCAGTAAGTTGTAATGGGACTTATCAATAGCGAATTGTTATGGAACCTACCCAGAGCGTGTTGTCAAAGAGCCAGACTGCAGCAGCTTATCAGAACCAAACCACCAACTGGTTGTCAGGGAAATACTAACATCGAGTTGACATTTTATTTTTACAGAGTTGACAATGACGGTCAAAAGTTAGGATTTTCAGAGAACCTACCCAAAGCCGATTGACAGCTGCTTGTCTGAGCACCTACAGAGAGCGTGTCATGGAAATTATCAACTGCGATTGACAAGGATCCATCATACAGCGTGTTGACACGCTTTCAAACAACGGGTTTGTAGGGAACCTACCAACATCGGGTTGTCATCAAACATAGCCACAGCGGGTTGTCAGGTCACATTCTCAGAGCTGTTTGTTAGGAAACCTTACCATTGTGGGTTGTCATAGTATCTACTCACAGCGTCTTGTCAGAGAACATATCCGTGGCGGGATGTCGGTGAACACATCCTTGGTACGTTGTGACGGACCCTACTGACAGCGTGTTTTCACGGAATCAGGGTGGTCAGGAAACCTACCCACAGCGGGTCTTTAGTGAATTTACTCACCATGTGCGGGAATTTAGAACACCTACCCACAGCGACTTCTTATGGATCTACCCTCACGGATTTGTCAAGGAACCTACCGTTAGAGGTTATTTAGGGAAACGACACATAGCAGGCTGCTCTTGAGTCTACTCGCAGAGGGATGTCAGGTAATTTCCTCACAGCGTGATGCCAGTAGCAGGATGTCAGAGAATCTACCAACAGCAAGATATCAGGACATCTGCCCACAGCGATGCATCCTGTGCATCCTGTAAACCAAATTAACATCGAGAATGCTGAATTCCTTACAAATATTTGGACAGGTTTGTTATTCAATCCTCCGCCTGCAGAGGCCTCATGTAAGGAATACCGAGGGGATTTAGGTATTAGAATCATGCTGAAAAATGTCATTGAAGTAAGCCATTGTACAAGGGTTTTCCTCTTGTCTACTGCATTATAATTGTTTAATGACTGCTACCTGCATAACATCGCTGTAAATTGCGTTCTTTGCCGAGGTTACAGTATTTACAATATATGTTTTTATAGGAAGTAAATTTCTATTAGAAAATACCTTTTATTATTTTGGTAATGTATACTTCCACTATTTAATGACATAAAGGAGCAGCAAGGGGGGAGGGGTCAGCATACCAGTTGTATTTGGATAACCCATTATTCGGGCCAGCATACCACTCGGATCGGGGCCTAGGGGGTCGCATTACCACATCTACTCCATTGTAGGGGGTTGGGCCGAGCATACCACGTAGCCCCACTTTTGGGGGGGGGGGCGAGCGGGGACAGAACGCCCCGCCAGGGGATTATATTTGGTCATGAGACCTCCCATGGCCCGATCCGGGTACTATGCTGCCCACCTTGCTATGCGGTAGGTCCGCCCCACCCACTCCCGCAACCCGAAAAAATAGTCAGAGCCCAAGTTCTCCCCCACAGTCTCGTGGAAATCAGTCTTCGGTTTTCTTTTTCTCTCGGAGATAATATAGTTTTGTGGTTTCTTCTTTAGATCGTTCAAGCCGATTCATCATAAAGGCCACCATAATGAGTGTGGCGACAGGGAGAAATGATCTTGTACAGATCAACGATTGTAGGGGGACACATTGTTGCCGATATACAGGAGAGGGCCCAAACCTTTAACATATACACAACTCATGATGTATTTGATTAAACCCATTGCGGAATGGAGATAAGCATAAGATATTGCTATAAATTGTGTGCGAAGCAAAAAGTCGACACACATTATCTATTCCTGGTATGCTGGTATGGGGGGTATACACCTACACAGTTTTTACTACACGCGCAGCTCCGAGCGAGAGTGTATTCAACATTGTGAGAAGCTCTACTAGCACTTCTTGACGTGCCTTTTTAGCACGGCCTCCTGTTTTAGGTCTTCAAACTTATGGAGCTCCTATCGAACAAGCCTATACTCGACGTCAGAAATATTCCCGTCTGTCAGGGCTTTGCTGACGATGTCAGAGATGTTATTTAGCTTTGCTCGGGCCATCGCCTCTATGCGCCGATGTTTCTACTCCCTCACATCTCTAGTTCAATTAACAGCGCAAACTCTCCCATTAATTCGGCTCGATTCCCGCGTCTGAAAATTGAAAATATCATCTTTATCAACTTCTAGTAGTTGTTGGGAGGTTTTCTCATCGAAATAATAGCCTGGTTTAGTTATATCATAACCGTCCTGATACTTTCCACCTATGGTAACGCCCACAATCACTCTCTCTCTCTCTCTCTTTCTCTCTCTCTCTCTCTCTCTCTCTCTCTCTCTCTCTCTCTCTCTCTCTCTCTCTTCCGAGTTTTCATTACGTTGAGCCGCAGACAAAGACATAGCCAATATTTTTCTTTTTTCTCATCATGAAGTAGTTCATTGTTCTATGGCTATTAAATTTACAGGACGGTCCCTTTGGGCACTTCGCCGTGGTTGGAAGGGTCGACGGGTCTATGTGAAGCCTAGCAGTTCCAGGATTTCTTCCGAGATTCGAACGGACTCGATAGTTTCATCAAGCCTTATGGTTACGCCGCGGAGTGGGACACTGTCTCTGAGGTATTCTTGCAGCTGCTGAAAGGTCCAAAGGCCTGGACGCACAAAAGTTCTCTCCTTGGATGAGGTTACATACTCGGTGTTCATAATTTGTACCAGCCAACCGTGTACGTGATCGACCGCAGACCTATTTTCAAACTCCCATCCCTGTTGTCTATGGGCTGTTGAAGATAGGTCGGGCCTGTAGTGATATCGGGGATCGTTTGAAATATCTTGCATCCGATAGACACTCTTCATTGAGACCTTTACCTTCAAAAGCGGCGTAGAGTATAAGGCCGGAAGCTTAACGCCAGAAACGTGTCCATCCTAAAGATCACGGCTGACCCCAACCAGTTCTACTCTGCCAGCCTGCCCGAAATCTGACAACACTACTAAGATCGTAACAGAGGCCACAGTTCAAGATTGAACTGATAACCCGATGAAGTTCTGGCAGAACCAGCTGAACTTCGCAGTGTGATACGCAACGACGGGCTGCGGGGTCTCATTCAATGACCACCTGAATGGACCTGAGGGGCGTGAAACCAAACCCCCCCCCCTCATTCAGTCTGTCTACCTCTTCCATGTCTACTACACCAGCCGTCGCATTCTAACGGAAATGAAATGCGCCCTCACCCATGATTCGTCCTGGAATCCCGTGAACAATATTTACGACAGGAGAGCGTATGAACGGCTTTGACAGGAATTCAGGGTCGACCCCCAGACAGATTGGCGCCAAAAAGAGTACCCCAACAGCCGCGGCCTGGGGGATGTACACACCAGATGGTGCGTTGCGTGGACTCAGACAGACTTTCGACACGACAGCCAGGAAAAACACGTTGCCAGCCAGAACGCCGGAAGCCTAGACCCCGAGCACATGACGTTTGGGTCATAGGTCTCTGGAGGTCGTCATTGCGGGGTTTCGTCTTGCGACTGGCTACCGCCTAAAAAGGCACATATTGAGTTTATCGAGATAGATCCCGGCGTTGATGGCTCTTGGAGCACGTTCGTGCTAGACAACTCGAAAGTCTTCACTCAGGCCGGCAAAGAGCGAATCAAAGACTAGATCCGGACCTACGTGTGGGTTCTGCTTGGGGCCAAGGCCCAAACCAAGTCCTAAATCGCAGGCGGCTTCGAGGCGCAAAAGCAGTTCCTAGCCCTAGTGGAGGAGGCGATTAACTCTCTGGTCGACATCCAGGCCGCTATCACTGCGTTCTGCAGTATGCTGGAAGCGAGCTAAACGTGGTCTTCGGAACAGGATTTTACATGGGTCCGAGTGGCATGCTCCTTTACATCTATCCCGGCATCGCGGGCTACAACAATAACAAAAAAGTCTCCAGCCGACCTCCCTATCGGCGTGGTGGGGGTTACCTCTCTTCCGGTGCAGACTTGGCTACATGACAGCTTCCATCAAAATCACGGGACTGCCTTTGATGGACCAACCTGCAGCGAAACTGCCTGGCGCCAAAAGCAGTGAAGCTGTATCCGCTGCTACAGTAGGTGCGCGAGCAGGCACCAAAAGCAGGGAAGCTGTATCCACTGATACAGCAGCTGCGCGAGCACACTCTGAGGAAAAGAAGGTTCTGGTTGTGGGTGCGTTTGCAGTAGGGCTAGTTGCTCTTTGGCTGGCGCTTCGCCAGCCACTCGTGGGCAGCAACCAGTAACAAACCTCCGACGGCGTGAAACAGAGCCCAAGTGTGTTCGGCAAGCCATCCTACTGCCTTGCCTTCGTTTGACAAGAGCCATGAAAAACACGGCCTATAACACAGGTGATAGCAGCCGCGGCCCTCTTCGAGAGTTTTGCGAGTAGAGCGCCAAGGGCTTTCAGCTGTTTTTTCAATCTCGAACGCCGCCCTTACCGGGTTGGGCTAGGTGGCCTGGGTGAGGGGTTGGGGGCGCCACGTGCTGATGGTCATCCAGATTGTTGTGAGGATAGATATGACGGTGGCCCCATTGCTCTCGGAAGAGAATCTTGATCCTCTCGACCAGCGTGGCGAATTCATGTAGGATTCGCCACAGAATCTTCCGAACCCGGCTGATCTGCGATCTGAGAGCTTCTCGGTTGGCTGATGCCGCCTTCAAGCGCGTGGAATTCAGTGGTGGGGCTTAGATTGTTTTCAACGTGGTCTCCTCCACTTCAGACAGGGCGGAGGATGCTCTGTCGAAATCTGCCACCTCGATGCTTCTGCCAGCACTGGCGCGCATCACTTCGTCATGTTCACTATCAGTCCGCTGTATTTGGGCGACAGATATGGCGGGTAGAGCAGGAGTACTTTTGCCGGGCACACAGTCCGAGAAACCGAGTTCATCCCGGGCAATGGACTGACTGCCATATCCCCCCCCCACCCCTTTAGATGCTTAAGAGAATAGCGCTAGGGGTTCTCTAGTTATTTTGTGGTACAGATCAACGTTTTTGTTTTTGTTTTTGTTTTGGGGGGGTGGGGAACTGTAAGTGACCCTTTTGTCGATCTCAAATTTTTGTTAGTCCCGACCTGCAGGAGGTTAACCCACACCCAATTAAAAAAAATAAAAGTCAACAATGGTTCCCATAAGTAATTCAGTGGAGAGCGAGGTAGTTGTTATATCGTCCGTGGCCGAATCCAACTGCGCCAGACGGTCACCGAAGTCTTGCAGCGGGATGCACTCGTCAGACATTGTATTGAAGACAAGGGTGGCTGGGTTCAATACAAGATGATTTTTTGTCGAAAGCTCCCAGACGGTTGTAAACACGAACAACCCATCCACAATCGATCAGAATCAGCAGCTCTTAGTGAGGTTTCCGAATCTCGGTACCAAGTATATCATTGTTCCAGAATCAACCCGTTTAGCATTCCAAGTCAAGCTGGTCTCAACCGACGCTAATCGCTTAGTGGTCAATAATGTGGGCCGGGCGATCGTTAAGAAAACCACGATTAAGATTTCGGGATTGAAGTCATGAGTCTCGATGACAGTGATTTGTTCGGATGTCACATTGACCTTTGGAAAACGGAAAATGAGCGGCTAATGCCATGCAATCGGTCTAGGTCCTGGCTCAGAGGTACAACGCCATCTTCGAAGACCTTCGAGAGCAAACGCGTTGCGTCGCTCTCTTTCACTGCAAGGATCGGGATAGTTTCACGAGTGTTTGCGTGAAAATGACATCATCCCGCAGCCGACAGGCCTGCCTAGCGGGATCAACTCGCCAAAAAGAAACATGCGAAGCTGCAGTTACATACCTCGCAGCCATGTAGTTACGCCTTGTTAATATGAAATGCTTATACATTGCCGCCGCCTGCGTCGGAGGAGGAAGGGCGGCTCTTCTCTTTTTCAACACATTTAGACTCGGCGTTTACGAGACTATAGCAATGGAATGCGACGACATTATTGACGAGCTCTTGCCGATGAGTCGGCGCCGCCTGCGAGGGCCATTGCTCGGTCTGGAGGCCACGAGGACGGCGGGGAGGAGGCTTGTAAGCCTGCAAACGCAGAACGACAGGGTCAAAGACAGACGTTGGACAGAAGTCTCGACTGGGGGCTAGCGTGACCAAGACTCTGGGTCTTCGTAGCGCTCCTGATTTACACTATGGTGGTTAGCCAGCTGCTCCCGATCCCGGCTGTTCAGCTTGATTTACGGATTGTTGACCTCGAGGCAGATCCGTTCATTGGGCATGACCTAACTACCATCACCTGCGAGCTATACCAACACTATGGATTGTACTTAGCTCCTATCACAGCCATGCTAAGCACTTTTAAACATTGCCAAGCATCCAAGCATGTATCTACTTAGCAAGATGGCGGAATCTACCGCAGGGGACAGCGGGTTTAGAGCCGACGTAGGATGCGCCGCCAGAGCAGAAGGTGACAAGAAGCAAGAATTCTAAGCGGGTTGCTGCTGCACGGGCGGGGGCAAATGCCAGAAAAAGGAACTGACAAAAACTCTTAGATGATTTGCGACGCCTTCAGGCGGCGGAGGCGGAGAGCACGGTGGAGCGGTTGGCGGTCAACGATTGCGAGTCACCCCTTCCATCAGACGAGCACAAACCCCTGTCACCTTCAGCAACGCCTCAATGGCTGATGATCGCTGGAGTCGTAGTAGCCCTAGCTGGAATCTTTTGAAGGGTTACGGGCTCCGCTGCACCCCACCGCACCTACGTCTGCGAATTGAAGATGGGTGCCCGCGCGACTCGTATAGACGCAATCCCCATTGCATGGACTAACTGCATTATAATTTCTACCAAGCGGAAAAGCGGAAAGGAAGTAGTCAATTCGATCGTGGTAGCGGCACTCGCAATCGGCTATGCCCACCAAGGCAAGGCAGAACTCGGAGGGGCGTACCCTAAACTTGAATTCACCCCACTGGACGTTGGGAATGACCATAGTCGGCATCACGGCCGCCACCAGAGATCTCCTCATCAAGCAAGGGTTAATCCCCGCTGACATACTGAAGTAGGGCGCCTATGTATAATACCATGGCCGACATTGCACTGATGTTGGGCGGCGCGCTCGCCATCGATTTCATACAGGACGAGCTTTACCGGCAAGGCCACGCCATCAAAACCTTCCAGGACGTTGACGCTGCCATGCGTATGCTTTGGTCATGCTAGAGGCAAACAAAAAGTTTGATCCAATAGGATCCTCCCCTCAGAAGACCGACTTTTACCATGCATCCCACGACCAGCAGGAACAGTTCGTCGAAACAGAAACAAGTATGCCCTGAAGATGTGGCCAGCAGGTTCAAAGCCGCTGAACCGCTTACTACCAAGGAGGCCAATGGGGTCGCCGCTGCTCTCGAGCGGATCTACAAGCGGGACCCGCTGCGATCGCCGAAACTGTCGATCCTGGGCGGGAGTTCATGGGCTCTGTGTCCCAGCTTCTGGCGAAGCTCGGGGTTAAGGTCAGGCGCGGCCGCGTGAACATCCACCTTGATTAGGGAATTGTAGAGCGGTTCAACCGGACACTTGCTAAACGCCTGTTCGAGCACCAGTATGCGGCCGATATGCGACTGCTAGATGGTCAACGGTCAACCGAGTGGGTTGGTAGGCTGCCCTCGGTTGTAGCGGCTTTGAACGGAAAAGAGACAAGGCTTATCGGTAAACGACGAGTGGATGCCATCATGGCCTAATCCGTGGCACAAAAACCCTCTTCGGTTGTTTCCGGCCGTTCGCTTGGTGTCAAGGAGCAAAAGCTCCCCCCAGGTGCCGGTGTCCGCTATGTCTACCAGGCCGCCGAACTGGAGGACGGCCGCCGACGTGCGACAGATCCCGTGTGGTCCCTTGAGGTCTGCGGATAGGGCACTCTGTTACGAAGACGGACGAACCCGTCCTCTATTACTTAATGGACGGACCTGGACGAGGGTTTGTGCGCGAGGAACTCCTCTTGTGCCCCCAGACACCCAATTACCGCCCCCACCCGATGGGGTTCTTAAGCGTCGAAAGCTGCGACCCTTCTTTTTCGATTGCACTCAAGACAGGTCAAGCGGACATTGTCACGGAGTTGTCCAGACGGTCCACACTTAACTGCTGTATTTTTAGTGGCATGAACCAAGAGCAGTTCGATGTTGCATGCTGTACAACGGTTGTTTTGAGCCTCCTTCAGCTGCAGGATGTGGTCGACCTTAAGGTTGAATCCCATGAGGCCCTTAGCTCTGTCCTGGTGCTGATAGGCCACGAGCTTCCGTTGGATCGCCTTGCGGAGTTGCTTGGTGAGTTGCCTGACCTCGGAACCCTCTTTCGGGGGACAGACAACCCGTTCGAGTTGGTGCATCTACTCCACTCGAGACACCGCAAGGTAGGCCAGATTGGACCACTGCAGAAAGTCGTCAATGATCCATACTTTTTGAGGTCTGTGGGTTGTCAGACTCTGGGAGGAGTGAACTATGATGGAATATCCCAGAAGCCAATCATCTGTCTATATAGCAGCCTCTGCAGCCTCGACATAGACGTCCACGACGTCGTTGAGAACTAGCTTTTCCTTTCGGGCTGCGCACGGGATCGCCATCTGAATATTCTGCTCCCGACTGTCTTTCGGGTGGTAGGGAAGAGGTACAAAGGTGCCCCGAAAGCGGTCCTTGTGCCTTGGAATAGAAGTCCCTGTGTTTGGTCTCGCACCTTTTGTCTTAAAGTCAGTATGAGGTCGCCTGGCTTCCATGCTTCCACAAACCTGTCCCATCCTAGGCAGCCGGGGAGCGCCTTTCCCATCCCTTGGCCCTGGTATTTGTCTGGCCGGAGACGGATTTTTTTCAGGTTCCTGAGGGCGGGGTCCTTCGCTTTGTGGTCGACCTCGACCTCCTTATAGTGGTCCGCCTTCTGCCGCAGCCAGTCGTGCGGCATCTCTCCCGCGATTGGCAGCGGTTGCCCCTGATCACCGCAGCAGACCTGGACGCCTTTTTCATCAAGCTAGTCGTGAAAGGTATCGAGGGCACTGTCCCAGAAGATCACCCTCGGGATGAACTTCTGTCCCATCCTATCTTGGGTCCACTCCGTTTGTCCTCTCCAGCGGAAGAAGCTGTAATAGGTTTGGGCCTTTACACCCCGGGTCCGCATCTCTTTGGCCAGACGATGGGTCGAAGTGAAGACCAAGGGGTCCCTGGCTCGGAAGAGCTGGATGGCTCGAGTGGTTAACCTGAGCCTCCACCGCCGTTGAGGTAGATTAATTTATACCATGACTGTGGATTATTATGACTTGGTGCCGTGGTTCGTTGCAGGTCTTTAGCTTGTACAATATATTCGGGCTTGGGGGTGTTTGCAGCGTGCTCTTTTGGCATGTACAGTTGCTCGCCCTTGTCTCTCCACCAAGCTGGAGCAACAGGGGTACAGGGTTTTTATTTCTAAGAGGCAACTAAGGCACTAATCCTCCCTGCAGTTGCATCTTTGGGAGGCAACAAACGCCCCGATCCCTCGCAGTTGTGCAGGGCTACTTTTTACGCGTAGATGGAATCGGTTGCCATTTGGACAGTTTCGTCAGGCGTGAACCGGCGAAGCAACTCCAGGAGGTTGATGTGGGCGTAGGCCAACATGTTGACCCTTAGGTGGGCGTACTGCGGCTGCGTAATGTCGTAGTAGGTGAGGACATGGCCCAGTAGATTATTATGACTTGGTGTCGTGGAAGAGATGTGAGAAGCCGTGTTGCTCTTGCGTTTGTCATGCGGGCGTAAAAGGCCAGTCAGCTGGCTCTATCATCCATACCTTTGGTGATCTCAATGTCACCAATATCAAGGGGTCCTCTGTCTCCACCCTACACGTGGAGAAGACCACTGCGTCACCATTTACTTCAAACTCATCTTTGGCGTCTTTCAAAATCTCAACCCACTGGTCAGCTGAAAATTTCACCGGGGAAAGGACCTGTTCATCCAGGTCGAGGAACTGTTGACCCTTAAAGTCGGGCATTTCTGCAAGTAACTCTTACTTATATTCGTCCATAGTGCATAATGGATTATCCAAATTCGACGTATCTTTCTTATAGGGAATTTCGATGGTCGCCAAACGCAAAAAGTCCTTGACAAAGGCTCTTTGCTGAAGCATGTAATGTTTTGACCCCTTCCTCTTATAGTCACAGGCCATCCAAAGCCCCAGGTCGTTTTTGACTCCTTCCCCGCAGAATTTGCAGGGCCTCGTGCCGCCGCCTTTTCAAAATCTCATTAGGTGAATTCTGCAGAGGTCCCTGAGGCAGGACCGACCGCAGAGCTTCGTGGAGCTGAGCAAGGGCCAAGGGCAATTGTCTGTCCCCTACATAGTGTCGGTGTGAAAGCTTTATTTATACCCAACATCTAAATTGGAAGAAGGGTCATGGAGCACAGGCCTTCTGGGCCGGCGAGGGTGGTCGGCCGTCCCCAAGATCGGGCCATGGGAGGTCTCATTACCCAATCTTATCCAATGGCGGGGCGTTCTGTCCCCGCTCGCGCCCCCCACCCCCCAAAAAAGTGGGGCTACCTGGTATGCTCGGCCCAAACCCCCTCCAAGGGGGTAGATCTGGTAATGCGGCCCCTAGGCCCCGATTCGAGTGGTATGCTGGTCCACATAATGGATTATCCAAATGCAAATGGTATGCTGCCCCAACCCCTGCTGCTAAAGAGTCTTAGTTTATACTAATTGTAGAGAGATCCACCTAAAAGTTTTCACACATGAATGTACATGTTCCGTTCCTCCAAACAGACAGAGTAACAGACAGAAAGCAAGGGAGAAAGATGGGCATGGAATGTTCTCCCTCTATCAATACAGGACTTTAATACTTCTCTTAGGTATTAGTAAAATGTGGACACCTGCATGTGCCAGCGTCTTTACAATTTCATGTGTACTTTTTATAGTTTTCATACATAAAGTGATGGTCTATGTATGTATCTACGCGCCTATCTACGTACCTAACTACATACCTATCCAAGTATCTACCTAGCTACCTATCTGGTTACCTAGCTAACTCGCTTGCTACCTAGCCTTTAACCTACCAACTTACCTACCTATCTGCCTAGATGATAAATATGAAATATATATGCAGTGTCTGACTTAATTCCCCATGTACTGATGATGTACTGGTAATCTAACACTGCATGTTATCATACCATCGCACTTTGCAGATGATCTCATCCAACAATTTTCATAGGAGGTAACACTGCTCTTTAATGTCGCATGGCATCATAAGATGAAAACAATAGTAGCGATGGTAACATTCACATATTTGATGACGTGCATTACTAACAACGTTGATTAGGGACGAGTCTGTTTTTGTTAGACCGAAAGATATCAGTAAAACTTAACTAGTTTTACCGGTTTTGTAGGCTGTATGCAATCTAATCTGCTTTATTGACATTTTATTATCGAGTCCTTGCAGATCATCTGTGTTTATATTGCTAATAATTGATATATACATGTCCATTTACAAGACTACAATACATCACTGTTGATAGTAGCAAAACGGCCGTAATTAGAAGCCAATATTGCCGCACATGGACTGATATATTTTTCCAACAAAATGGCCAGATGTTCAACGTGGTGTTTAGTCAATGCTTGTTTAAAACTGCAAAATAAGAAGAAAGTGTTTGTTTATTTTTTTACCTCAAAGACAACGTGCGAGTTATACAATACAAGATGTATAATAAGGGATAAAATACGAAATCTGTTATTAGCCAGCACATCGATTTTCCGTGCTCGATTCAGCTTCGCTGTATATTTGTGTTAAATTAATGCAAAAAAAAGATCTGTTTAAAGTCAAGAAATTCTTGTAGAGAAAGACTGAAAGAAGCACAGGTCAGTTTGACATCGAAATAAAAGACAGAAGGTTCTAAATGAGAACGGGGTGAGTAAATTAAAACTAATACTATCATAGTTGCCTGCTCGAAACTCCTATTAAATTGTTTTCCCCTTCACCGCATGGGTTTAGTTATACCTAAGAGCAAGACATTTCATGTGGGATCTTAAAGCTTACCTGCTGTGTACGGGCTGTTCTGTCGTTGTATATGTCTGGAATATTCCTCCACCTTATTATAATGACCAAAGTAGGGACACGATGTCCTTCAGTGAGAGTTTTCTTCAATATCTTTACAGGATATATCAGGAACATCTAACTGCAGGCCCAAAGTTACAAGCTGTCAAAGATAGGTTAAATTCATCTCTAGATACTATAAAAAAGTCTATTAAAGCATTAGATAATCACGTGGATACTAGTCAACAATGTGCACATGATATTCTTGAATATCTGGAAGACTATGCGAGGAAATTGTTGTCACGAATTGAGGAGCTAAAAGAGAAGAGTAAGAAAGACATCAAAAGTAAACAGGAAGAGCTTCTTGCAGTCGCTAAAACACAGCGACAGGCGTGTACTATAACTAAAGATAAAATAGACCAATGTTTACATAAAGTTACAATGACAGACAATCCCAAGGCCGATACGCCTGTCTTTATAACAGAGAGCGAGATATTAGCTCAAAGAGTTGACGCACTTTATAACAAGTCAGAAGGTCTGATTATGGGACTTCATTTTAACTTCATGATTGACAAGAATATATTGGACTCCCTCAATTGCTTCTATTCAATGGTTAAAGATGCAAGCACAAACGATATCAGTTCACAAGGTGGTGGTGGGGGTAAGCTTGCATCTTACAGCAGTAAACGAATTCAGATCAATATCCGAATACCTGAGGATGAGACCACTTGTGGTACTAAAGGCTTCTGTCACCTCAGTGATGGGAGTCTGTTGGTAGCTGATGGCAACAACAGAAGACTGAAGCATGTTGACCTGTCAAGCGGCACTGTAATCCGATACTGTGATACAGATGGACAACCAACGGGTGTATGCAGTCCTGGTCCGAAAAAGGTAGCAGTTAGTTGTTAATGTCTTTTTAGAAAATTAAGTGACGATTAATATTATACTCCTTTTTGACATATTGTAATTTCATACATGTGTAACCAGGGTGTGTTTGTGTTATTGTGTTGTATTTGTCCGCACATTTAATATTGTCCGTGTACATCGTTCTACCATGTGGCGTCTTATATATAAGTACCGTTAAAGTGTCATGTCCAGTGAGTAAGTTGATTCTAAACCGGTTTTACTAGTGTGTGAGCAGTTTCAACTAACAATAATTTTCCCGCTTTTCTTTATCCCTTTCTCTACCAATTAATTCACTGACAGAACTTCAAACTAGAAAGAGCACATATCTTTTACAGATTCACATGAAATCTTTTACAAGATTTAGTTATAAGTTGGCTGGTTACAAACCATACCCTTAAATAAAGAACTTTTTTAAAACCTACGAAGATTTGGTTTATTCAACCTTACTACAAAGAGAGGTTACACATGTTTAATGTAAGTGTCTCTTTATATACGGTAAGTCGCGAATATTGGCTTTTTGTCAAAGCCTCAATCAAGAACAAGTATATGAAAAACAAGAATCTGATTTCCTTATCGCACTATCGCCTGCTTAAAAATTATTAAATCGGCACAGTACTTCTATAGCGCAAAAATAATGTGCTGATCTAATTATTTCAAAATCAACGCCCTAATGATAGCTGCAATTTACACTGATTACTTTTAAAAATTGCAACCTTGCTCCAGAATGCTAATAGAAACATCAGCACTATTATTGTCTAAAGTTCGTTTAGCTCCTTGTCATGTATTCCGGAAGAAATTTTCATTTTAGCCACATAACTGAACAAGTAGGAAATGTTTGTATGTTTAGCCGTTGGTTTGGACATTTCTGTACAAAGCTGTGCATTGATAAAATGCATATAAAAACTAGCAGACTGTGGACTTTTACACGATAAACATTGTCTATTTTTGACTGTCGGAATAAGGTCAGTGACAAAAAGATGTTTCAAATTCTAGGTTATGTTAGCAAAATTTAAAGTTGGTCAGTTAAATTGAAAATGAAGTTTAGGTCTTGGATAAGTCAAGAAAAATACAAAGTTCCGGATATAAGTCAAGCAGCATAAAGGAAACAATAAAAGGCAAGGGCAGTTTCTATCCTTTAGCTCAAAGGACCATTACATTTTTTCCTGTTCCTTTCTATGTTGATCTGTTAAATTTAGGAACCTTGATTACAGCCTGACATTACTTCACAGTATCAGTGTAACATTACAGTTAGCTAATGTATGGATTATTGGATACCGTCTTTGTCATTTTATTTTTAACGAAAAACAATATGACACACGGATATACAAGGAAGACGCTAAAATTTGAAGAATCTATTTTAATATCCTAAATTTTGTATTGTTCTTGACTTGCCCAAAAGGCAATTTTCTATAAGTTCTTAATAGAACAGTTCAAGAATCTTTAAACTTGTCTTACATCTAGTTATTTTATCATAAGACTCTTTGAAGAAGGTAATTGACTTATATGATAATCTATAGACCAATATTAACATTAACCAACAACTATTTAAAATGATGTTGTCATTTTAAATACTAAGTTAATAAATCTAAAGTTAAAGGGAATCAACATAAAGAAAAACAACAACAACATCAAAGAACATTTGTCTTGCAACAAATTATGATGTCATCAATATATAAAACAAGAACACAAGTTGTGCGTTCACGATGTTAGCTATAGTGACACGTGTTATGTGAGGTCATGAGGAAAAATAGTTAACGAATGTTGTTAATTATTGGTTTGTATTTTATCAAAAATACTTTGAAATCTATGCACTTTCACAATTGCTTAACTTTTTAAACTACAGTATCTAGTTCTATAAAAAATCATTATGCACATTTAATGCGAGTCAACTGTAAACTTTCATCAGTTTTCGATTCAGAGAGGAGGGAGGAAATAAAATCATAGTTTATAAATGATGATCGTATTTCATCAGTGTTTAAATGAATAGTTTCACGTGCTAAAATGTCAACAATTCTGCATTTTCAGACGTAGAAAGACCTCGTGTAATAGTGTTTTCTGGAAAATACTTCCTATTTACACAAAAATGTATGATGAGAGATTATGTACGGCAGAGCTGGGCCTAAGTTCAATTAACGTCGTTCCGGCCAAAAAGCACTGTTCGGTCTTTCGTCAGCGGACCAATCATCTGCACTAGGTCCAGCTTTACAAAAAATCTTATAATGTAAACAACTAATATGTTTAAAGTAAAGAGAATGTTAAACGCAGGTAACACAGACAGAGACTAACACGGGTCAAATGAAATCCTGCTTTTGCACGTTTGTCATATAAAGTAAATAATTTGGAAACAATTTTCAGCTGAGAACGGAGTACGAACACGTAAAGCTCAAGACAATACTGTAATATTTAAAGTCGATGCAACATGGCACGCCAGTATATGAAGGGTCGAATCGCCGAATCTTAACTTCTCTTAAATTGTTTGGCTTTCACCGCATGATTTAAGTACTAGTCACTGGCGAGTCATTTAATTCCAACTTTCTTCCGGTGTACGATTTGTTCTTTGCAGTAATGTGTCCGTAATCTTCCCCCACCTTACAATGATGACCAAAATGGGGTTGCTGCGATCTACTTGAGTTAATGATGATTTTTCTATTTATTTTTAGGAAAACTGCGTCTTCCAGTACTAACGTAGTAACACTTGGTAGGATCACCGTCCGTATAATAGATAATAAGAAGAGTTGTGTTATATATGGCTGCTGTCACCTCAGTGATGGAAGTCTGGTGATAGCTGATGGCATCAACAGAAGACTGGGGTGTGTAAACACTTCAAGCAGCTACGTTACCAGGTACTGTGATGCAGAAGCACAACCAACATGTATATGCAGTACTGGTCCACAAGAGTTTGCAGTAAGTATATTTTTCATGTCTCTTTGGAGATAAACTTGTAACGTATAATATTATGTTCCATATTGACACACATATCTTTAATATCATAATGTCACGAACCACCTTCTGCACAGCGGTGTTATGACAAATTAAGTTTATGTATTAAGTTATTTTATTTTGTATGTAAAGAAATAAACTAAAACGTATGTCTTTAATGTCTTTATCTTTAAAAAATATTGAAATAATCAAATAATTTTAATACATTTAAGTCTAAAATATAATTATTGTACATATGGGTGTAAGAAAGTTTATATATTATATAAAATCATCTTGAGCGTCCATTGTTTAGTGGATAAGACATTGGACTTTAGATAAGGGGGTCCACAGTTGGAATCTTAGCTTAGTTGTAGCCTTCAAAAAGGGATCAGACACTAATATTACTCACGCTTTTGTTAGTTTTAAGCGGATTTGTTAGTCAAATGCATGTAATGAACTTTAATTGGGAAAATTCCGATGACAAAAACAACCACAACAAAAACAAAAATAAAATAATAAAAATGGACTCATATTTAACTGGAACCATTTATAAAACTTCTAAAACTGTTCAGATTTAGTATTGTTGCTTTCAAATATAGACCATTTACTCAACTTTTTCAAAATTAACGTCTATTGGATTTTCATTAAGTTTTTATTAGTATTCACAATGGCAGACGGTGACCAGTTAGCATTGTTCTAAACCTCCATTGATATAAATATATCATGACATTTGCCATGGGAGCCAAAGTACGCATGAAAAACGTCTAGTGAGTGATGTCTGCGGTAAGGATACCTAGCTACCGGATTTATGCAAATGGTATCTACCTTTCGTGATTGCCATATATTTTTTGTGTGTCTTCGTTATTTTCAAACACAGGCACCATGAAAACGGAAATACTTGGATGCTTCATAATATTCATAGGCAGCTACAACTATATTAATCGGATTTATACGAGAAAGGGACACATATCTATATAATGATCTATGGAATATCTCCTTTCTAATACTCGCACACAAACGCAGATCCAGACACTAACCTTGGAGCCATGAAATACCGCCCCTTTTAATAATTCCAAGTTTCAAGTTTGGAAATCCTTTCATGTCGGATTGGATTGGATTTGCCGGCATTTTTGCCGATACTGTGCAGCGACATTTTTATCATTATAGCACAGGGGCACTTTTGGGGTGCCCAGGGACTGAACCTGGGCGGTCCATTATACTGACACCGACGAGTCAGGCGTAATGATGTCCCCTTAGCCCCGAGCGTTAGGAGGGAAGACACTTCTACCAACTTTAAAGTCTTTGGTTTGACCCGGCCGGGATTTCAAGCCGCGACCTCCCGATCCGCAAGCCGACGCTCTACCACCTGAGCTTTTGCGGCAGGTTCCTTTCATGTAATATTGTCAATAAGTGTGCGTTTTGTATCTTTACAATGGTTACCTTTATTATAGAATGATGTTTAAAACATGTTGCTCCAAACAGTGCCTTAAACTTCCTGTGTATGTGTGTATTTATTTATCTGTGCGGAGATACTTTGACGTTCCCTGTTTCTCTATTTTCACAGCTAAGGAAACGTCTATTTTGGGCTTTTCATGAAATTGTTTCCATACTTCCATAATCATAACCGTAAGGGATAAAATGAAAACAAGTTAATCCGGAAACCTTTAACTCTTGTTCAATAAAACATGTCTGCATGAGATTAATATGGCTGTTTCAGGCAAACATCAAATAGGAAATATAATGTGTTTAACGGTCAGCACATTTAGTTAAAAAGGTAGAGAAAAAAATATACCATAGCGGAAAATGGTGTTTTAACAGCATACGAATTTGTTGATATCTTTAATGTTTGTTAGTTTGAAAAACGCCGTGTAACGTGGCTCAGAGAGACAGAAATAAATGTTTGTTATGGTGAGTGTGATTTTGTGCTTCCTTTTTTACATATATGTAGACCACCAATAAACAAAATTACACGTTATCTGTTCAATTAACATTAATTATTTTGGTTATTTTGTAAAAACTGGTCTTAATACCTTATCTTAAAACATGTTACTCATGTTTATATTCTCGAAACAATAAGATTAAATAATATCTTAAGAAAAATGTCTATGTATATCGAATTGATATTTAAGCCCATCATAAACTGGCTTTAGGTGGTATCAAGCAGTTTACCGATATCTTATCTTTAACAACATCTTACCCTCGTTCTAGGAAATATGTGCATTATTTTTTACATCAGACATGACAATCTAAATCACCGTTGGACGCGGCATTGCTATTTTATGTACGGGAGAGTGGTTGACATAGAGATTAAAAGAGTCAATATTTGTTCAACTTTTCCCTTTCCGACCAGTTTGTTTGAGTGTTGAATGGACATGAACGGATGTTTATATTAAGTGTTCATAAAGTACATTCACAACTGACCACACTTGCGCAGAAAATACACTAGCGTAGCACCTTATATGCACTATTATTTCTTACAAAAACATAACGGTCAACAAAGGCATTAAAACGAACGAACGGAGGACGGAGGAGAGGACCAGCAACACCTTATGTCATTTGAAAGTCATATAAAAGACGACAAAAATGACAACCATGACGGAGCTTTTCCGCAGCAGTGAAACACTGTTAGCGTAGTATTAGGTATTAATAACCTGTAATTTTCTGAATTCTAAAGGGAGTGAAATCTGCATTATGACGCGAGATATTATATTCCAGGTTTGTGATCTGCTTTATTTACATGGATGGAGCGGTTTGATAAAAGAGTTATCAAAACAATGTTAGGTTCACTGTATTGCTTTAAAGGTGTATCAGACAGGTGGGACCAACGTTATGTTACCTTCGTCTTTTGGGCCTGCAGAAGGCACAGAAAGATTTAAGTCAAGACAAAAGAACAAACACGAGGCTCTGGCCATGAATGTTTTAATGTAGTGGTTGTCATAGGTATAAATGACAAAATATGAGGACAGGGGAATAAACATTGAGTTAGTTACATAGAGTCAAGAATAAGGATATCAATTCATTTTGCAACCAGTTACCTGCAGAAGGCACAAAAAGGACTTAGCCCTGACAAGAGAACAAACACGAGGCTCTCGTCATGAATGTTTTAATGAAGTGCGAAGGCGCCCCGGTGCAAAGGTGAAATGCTAACTCGAAAAAAAGTGTCCAGTTTAACTACACCAAAAGTATAAGGGGCTATGCAATATGATTGGATTAACATATGAATTAATAGACTGGATGAGGTTTGACCTACATGTATTTCAGATTGGCATAAGTTAAATTTAGCTATACAAATACGAAGATCAGACTAACAGTTTGATGCTTAATTTTAGTTAGAAATAATAATGACTCAACTAAATGTTGAAGAAGACGTATGGTTATAAAGAAAGATAAGTAAGATAATTTAGTTACAGATTGTGATTGTTACAGTTATCTTGCTCATTCAACCAAGTAACGTATTGATGTTGTTTTCTTTCCAAAGAATCCGCGAAATGCTGTTAATTAGCGGTACTTATTTATGTCAAAAGTGAAGTATGCCGCCCCACTCGTCGCTGAAATGCATTTTCCATTTTATCCACAGTAGGCAATTTAAACGGTACCACTTACATTTGAGATCACATTCAATCATCAATCGAATTTATGCTCTGATATCAAATCTCATTTTAGCAGAACCCATTCCTCCTCCACGTGTTTTTTATAAATTTTGAAATAATTAACATTTTTAACGTTTTATTTGACGATTTGAACTGTCGAACATTTGATCCAGTGTATAAAATCTATATACTGAGAATTAATTAAATGCAATTTTATGGAGAAGTAACTTTTATAACCACCCAAATTGTTATTTCTATTTAAAAACATTAAATATACACATGGAAAATAACATACCTCAGTACTGAAACATAATTCCGGGCATCGCTTCCTCTTTTCTTTATGTTTACTTTTGAGTCACGAAGTGACTATTATATTTAAACATTTACGTTTTAATATAAACTCTTTTACTTGACCAGCGATGTGGTCCAAACAACAAAACTTCAAACACTCCCTTGAACAACGTGTCTCACGACAGAAACCGAGCTAAACTTATTCTAACCTCACGCACGCAAACGAGCATCATCATCATCATCGGCCTGCATACCCAGTTGTGTGGAGGGCAGCAACACAGCTCCTCCATCCCTGCTTATCCTGGGCCAAGCGTGTCAAAGTACTCCAGGAGTTCTGCATCGCATTTATTTCGTTTTCCGCTGTCCTCCTTCATGATGTTTTCGGTCTTCCTCTTTTCCGTTTGCCATGTGGGATCCAGTGCAATGCTGTTCTTATAATTGATTGGAGGTCTCTCCGGAGAACATGTCCTATCCATTTCCATCTGCGTCTTGTTATGATGGTACCCATGTCCTCCTGAACTCTCTTTAGTAGGTCTTCGTTAGTGATCTTTTCAGGCCAAAATATCCGGAGGATTCTGCGGAGACATATGGTGTGAAAGGATCGAATTTTGTTGAGATCCACCTCTGTCATCCTCCAGCGTTCAGATCCATACAGAAGTGTAGATATAACACAGCTCTGGAAGAACATACCCTGGCCCAAATACAAATCCAACACTCACATTCAAACATTTGGTGTCTGTATTCCTCTTTTATATTAACTCTTGTAATATGCATTTACAGCAATAAATCTCAGACTCTCTCTCACCCTACAAAACCTATTCATAATGAACTCTGGATGATATGTTTCAGACAAACGTAGATTTCTGTGGCAGTCATGTATTGAATTTCGAGTTTTTTTCCTCTTATGTTTATTGTTGAGAACCATTTTTCCAATGGCAGAAGATAACAATATGATTTCTGTTTTTCCTATTCTGTCAATAAAGAAATAACAAAACATAACGTATACATTGTTTATCGCTATAATTCAAAATATTTGCACTCTATATCCATTTAATGATTGTCTTTCGCACGTAAGTTAACATCCGATAAATAAACTATTCAGAGAGATTACAGCATAAACAAAGATTTTATGTACTACACAGTTGACCCTGAAGACAATAAAAACATATCTTTCTTTTAAACAATGGAATTAAAAAGTTAATAGTTAGTAATTAAACATTCACTGTGATTAAATTTTGGTTCGAGATAAGCCGGAAATGCACCTACACGCATCCTAGCGAAAAACATGTTCGGAGGACAAATTCCATTGTACCTTCATTCCAGGGGCCAGAATAACTAAAGCCTTGCTACGCCCATGTATCGTAGATATACCGTGACAGGCGGTTAATAAAGCGTAATTTAATTCATGGTTCGCGAAAGATCTTAAACAATTATTCCAAATAAACATGGTTTATTAATTTTTCCCTCATCGATCTTGTAAGCAGTACTGCCGAACCCAAGTTATCGAGTGTATATAAACAGTTGTAAACATCCTATTTTCAGGCGCTAAAATATGACATCATAAATATTTGGGGAAAAAACAGGTCGCACTTTGTCGAAGTAAGCCACAGTAAAGTTAATTCTGTTTGATGAAAAATATCTACACAAACTTGCTAAATGTAAGTTAGAGTATTAAAATAATACTTTTAAATCTATTAATAACTTGTATTAGATGCTGTTTGATAGCATTTAGATCTCAGTTTCTTGTAGCGATCTAGTCACAAAGCATGTTGCTCATTTGTTTTAAGTCTACAATATACTTTCATCTGTTATCAATAGAGAGAGCAATACGTTTATATAATCATAACTGACTTCTAAATGTTGATCGTCTTTCATCTATGTCATTACGAATCGTTTCGATATTACAAATCAATGCCCGTGTATCTAAATTTCTTCACATTCAGACACAAATGGCGACCTCGACCTTAATCGAGCTGAACACAGCCAGAAGGACACCGAGCATATAAAATGTACAGATCTGTATTTTGGTGGTGGTTATTGATTTGTATCTTTCCTATCTATATTTTAGACCAAGCGCGAGCAAGATTACCGACCATATACGACTGAAGTTAACTGTTTTACTAGCAACTGTTTACATGTTTCATTTTAATGTTAACCAGCTCAACATTTCTATGTTTGTGTTCTGTAAATAATTATTCTGTCGGCCATGATACTTCACTAATAGCAAACTGATCGAACCTGTGACACGACATCGACAGTATTTTTTTGCTCTGATTCTTCTCAATTTCGTTCATGTTTCATCAGCATTTATGACATCTGTACATTTACAATGTTTAAGTCTGGACTACATTTATTTTATTTGCAGGTTGCCTTCGGTTCTACAGACGTCCATGTGTACAATGCAGTTAGTCTGGCCAGGAAACGAACCTTCGAGTTTAAACATACCACCAACAAAATCGCTTGTCACGGCGACTTATTGTACTGTGCTGGATGGGGATACACCGTGTACGTACACGATTTGACTAGCGGCGAGAACTTGCGGGAGATCAGCCCCAAGAGCACCGACGGCCTGGATCTATTCGCTGACATCACAGGCATCGCTCTGAACGGTAACGGTGACCGAGTCTGTATGACTGACTGTCAAAGAGGTCTAATATCTATAAGCACTGACGGACGACTGATATTTCATCTATCCCACAAGGATCTCGGACTGTCCTATGCCCGGGGTGTGACCATTGACCACCGTGGTCACGCGTTTGTCTGTGGATGGTGGTCACACAACGTGGTGAAGGTGTCCATGGATGGTCACGTGGTGGGACAAATATTGTGCCGAGAAGATGGGATCGAGGATCCATGGTGCCTCAGTTACGATGTGAGCAGGTCTCACTTGTATGTCGGACGGTGCGGTGATCAGCTTGTGATGGCTGAATTGGGGTAAATCTTAAAATTGCTAGACATTTTTCTTGTTTCTTGTTTTGATGCAGATTTTTGTTGCTGATTGTGAATTAGTGACACGTTATAAAACTGAGATTAAATAAACTTTTTATGCAAAACAATGCAGCGACATTCTGTTTATAAATGGAATGAATTTAATGAATGTGTGCGTTTAAAACTCCTCTTTTACGGTTACAGTGTAACATAATGTGGGGATCTAAACACACTCCAAAGGATCATTGGAAGATTATACAGTTTATTTAATATATAGGCTCATGGTGAATAGTGGCAGTACATAATTATACATCTTAACAGGCCGATTGATCTTCCTGTCAGTTGGCCGTGTTCTTCTCTCGTTGGTTGCCTGTATTGTTGTGTCGTCTGTGCTGTTCTGTCGCCTGTCATCTTCTGACCACGTGCATGCATTAGTTGTCATATCTATTTAGCATTTGACCTAGAAATGTGGCCCATGTATATATGTGCCCTTTAGGCTAATCTATGTATGGTATGAAGGCTAGGAAGGTTATAATGTTACAACAGATATGTATGTAGTTGATGTATTGTTGTATTACATAAATAAAGAGAGATCCGGTGATTATTTTTATTTAAATCCAGTTTGCAGTTTTAATTTTTTCTCGCCATTTAGCGTCAAAACAACCACATCATCACATGCGGATAATAATAGTCCCCGCCAAGTCAACGAAACGGCGGAACGTCATCAATACATCATCAACTAATGAATAATTGGGAAATCAGATTTCTTCAAGTTTGAACCAATACAATTTATAGTAAATTTCCATAATTCTATTCACGTTTTAGTTTAATACATGTGTTGGCATTCATGTTACATGCATAGATGGAAAAATGTCCGACAGTTTAATGGTGGTGAATTGTTACATAAACAATAGACAATCGATATTCAATGTTATTTGGTTGTAGCCGTAACAAGCAAGACGTCAGTGTTGATAAGCTTTACAAACAACGAATAGCTAGAAGAACTTTGGTTCAGTTGAAATTATTGAACAGTTGTATCTGCAGCGAATCAAATATCTGCATGGTGTTTCTGTAAAGGAGATATTTTAGAGTTGTTGAAGACTTTATATTGTTTAACTTATTGTAGAGGCGTGACAAGTTTGTATTCAAACAGAATTTGATGCATTAATGTAAATTTTAAAATAAATAATTTATATTGTAGGAACAATCTCGACTATGGCAAAATTTGTACTAATGTTTGTGTATAAAACTGTTCTCTACAATCATTCTGGCTTTTTGGCAATAGAACTATTGATTTTGCTGTGTACGACTCTATAAGCAGTCATTAATGTGCTGTCAGGGATAGTGTTATCCGAGGACATGCCCCATGGACATTTTTAAAAAATGCTCGTAGCTGCATGTTTCAGCTTATCTCTGGCAAAAAACAAAATTATAAAGCTTAGCTAAAATTTATTTAATGTTAATGCTTTACAAGAAATACTTGTTTTTATATTTGTGGCAACTGTGTTGATCCCAGAACCGATGTACATTCTGGAATCTTTGTGTATGTAACATTAATGCTTTTCATTGTCAATTTATATCCCAAATTGTGCGTGAGGGCTCTGTGGAAAAAAGTAGATTTATAGAAGGTCGGGTATACTCTGATCATATGTGATACAATGTCATCATTTTGTAAAATTTAATTGATGTAATATATTTATATTTTTTTATTTGGTTTTGGGCCATAAATCCTAAATTTAATAATGAAATGTTGATATATGAAATTATACCAATATTGCACTTTATAGTTTGCCTATGTGTATAAAATCTATAATTGTTATATTTGTATTGTTGTTTTGTTGTTGTTATCTTCTTTGATGACAGGACGTAGTTAAAGCGGCCTGGATATAGTCTAACATAGAATACATATGTACATGATTGGCCCTACATATTAATTTTAAAACTGTTAAGTCATATATTGTTTATTCTGTGATTCAAACTACTTCATAATCATCATTATTCGTTTATTTAAGGGTCAACACTTACATCTGTATTTTATGTCGACCTCGTCAAGTTGCCTAGGTTAGGAATAAAGATGTTTAATCAAAGTGCAGAAAGTTGGCTGCGATCAGGTTTTCAATGTCGAGTACCTACTTAAACAACTGAGCTGTTTGAAATTGCATAATCTTTTCGGCTTAATGATTGTACGCTTATACAAAAAGGATACTCATGATTTGTTTTCGAAATAACATTAACAATTGTTTGATTGTATTCTAATAAAATTGAGCTCTCTGATGTAAATAAGATTGGACATCGCTATTAATTCTTAGCTTAGCTTTACTTAAAGGCAACCAATTCTATTGTTAATTAAACACAATAATGAATTCTTTTCTTAAATTTTCGCCTAAACAGCTTTATTAAAATGATGTTTACCTGCATACATTGCTACTAGGGTGATTCCCCGTGAAAAAAGTCGGTTAATTAGTTTTGATGAAGATATTTTGTGAAGATTCATGAGAAGCGTTAATTAACTTTGATTAAACGAATCGCTCCCAGAATGTGGACTTTACGCTCGTAAATGTTTAATCATTTAAAATGTGGTGTTACTGGAACTGTGAACTGTGTTTAGAACATAGCATAAACTTGTAGATGTTTTAGATAATTATTGCATCTAATCGACTGTATTATTAGCTGTACTTATGTACATGTATTTGAATGTAGAATTTAACACAACGTGTTTGATAAATATCAAAATGTATATATTTGGATTGTGTTTGGTTTGAATATTTTTTTTACTATAATTAATACAATTAATATGTATATGTGTATTGATAATAAAACTATTTTATTTATGCATTTGTGTCATTCTGTCAGCGAAATCACCCTACTCCCTTAATCAGATAAAGTATCAATTTGCAATAACTAATCCTAGCGATCTTTTCCAATCAGTAAATTCTGCAAAAGTTATTTCATATTCTATCAGTTAATGAACACAGCAATTATTCTAAATAAATGTATAGTAATGATGAAGACGGTATTGTAAATATCATTTTAAACATCCTGACCTGATGGTGTTCAGGTATGTCTCCAGCAGAACTTCTTGCTCTGTACAGAAATCTATGCACCCACGATACATGGGAGCGAGATATAATGGTCTGAGGTTACCAAACCCAGCCGCACTGTTTTCCCCATGGAAACAGTACTAATAGATTCTAGATGTACGCCATAATTATTGAGATAACAATAGATATGTTTTAAATAGCTTATTATTAAAAAATGCTTTAATGCATATATAAGTTTTCACACAGTTTACCACCTCTCTTTATCAGTTATTTAACATTAACATTAATCTAAGCGTTAACTTTAGGTAGCGGTGATAATATGTCAAAGCCTATTTTTATTGGCCTGATCGTATAACTCACTGGAACATTTATTAAATTAATATATTGAATTAAAAAGTGATTCAGATTCATAATCTACATTTAATTTTTAACAATGCTCCTGTTCATCGTACCCGTAATATAACAACTTTTACAGAAACCAACAATATTCATTGTACTGAGTGGCTAGCACAGTCACCAGATTTGAACACCATTGAAAATATTTGGCTTCATTTGAAAAGAGCTATACAGCCCCAGTCCGTAAACCTCACTAAACAAAAACAACTTTTTAACGCAATTAGGCACGTGGGAAAATATACCAATACAACTTATTCAGTCAATCTACGAAACAATTTCTGCCCGACTACAAGAAGTATTACGAAAGAAAGGAAATCTTACAAAATTTTAAGGTAAATAATTTTGTTGCACTGCTTGTAATATCAGTTTTTGTTTTGCTTTTTCATATAAAAGCGGTGACGTCAAAATGACGGCCGGAGGATCAATTATGTCCCATGACTGTGCATGTGCTTACTGAACTGTCAATGGTCAGACCATCATACCGCGAACGTACGTTGCCCGGACTTTGTATACAGGCATTACACTTGCTGATCAACAGGGCAATAGCTGGTCAATTAATATTCGTTTTAATATTGTCATATAAGATACATGGACATGTAGTAACTAAGTCATATACATACAATTCAGCCTCAGTCTGCAATGTATACGGTCTAATAACAAGTCATACATTAGGATTTAAACAAAACAAACAAATAAACAAATAAAAAATAATAAAGCAAAGTCAACATCATGTCGGAATTGTAGCATATCCCATATTATCTTCAAGTCGGGAACTTCAAGGAGGATTTATTTAACCTAATGTCGGCGGTGGATACAGTTTCAAGACTCCGTTAGGATTGCTTATACAGCATAGTACTTCCATGACGGCAATTTTAACTACAAAGTAATTGTATATTCGCAGCAGCCTTTCTGGACCTGTCAGCGTAGATCTAGGCCGAACGTGGGATAACCAATTCTGTATAAAAAGCAAAATGCTAAACTGGCTGTCCACATTCAAAAAAGCTAGGAACAACAACACTACGTCAATCACGCAAAGCACGTATAGATGCAGAAACATGAAATAACATGAAATAGAGTTAACCAGTGGCCGCTTTAGTACGTCCAGTCGGCAATATACCTGGATGGTTTAACCAGTCTACATACCTTTAGCCTCGACCTTCCCGGTTGGTTTCTCTGTGAAAAAAAACACACCAACAACATTTATTTGAAACAAAACACCCAAAAGATCACGTATACTTAGAGTCCAGTATTGACAGCATACACGAAACGTAATTTAAAACAGTAATGTCCATAAAGTATTTCAATGAGGGGAACGAAATATCATTATAAGAACAGGTTCACAAAAAACAAAACCTTCGCAAAAAACAAAGCTAGATTTTCAAAAATATCGTCTATTTGTAGTGTACACAAATGCACTAGTCTATTCAAGTTAAAGTCCTGTAAATAAAGTTTAAATATGTTACAGTTTAAACTTTCCTGTCCTGATGTTAACAAGTTAAATAACTTCTTATAAGAGAATGGGTTGTGAATGTTTAAATTCTTAAAGCTACACAGCACCTCCTGATCATTATCCTGTAGTGTCTTCTTAATCCATCTTCTAGCTGCGTCGATAGTTCAATGATCAAGTTTTCCTCCACTTATAATATACAGGAATTCCACTGATTACCGTATTTGTGCGTAAAAGTATATAGTTAAATTATTATTATTAAAATTTTATTTAGTTGGATTACGAGTTACTTGGGTAACCTTTCTATTCCAGATGACGACCCTCACGATAAGGCGTTGATGTATAGATTGATCCCAATATGTTTGACTTTAGTGCTGGCTGCTGCGAGTGGTGTTATCTATATTTGTCTGTCGTAAATAGATGATATTGTCTGTCGTAAATAGATGATATTGTCTGTCGTAAATAGATGATATTGTCTGTCATAAATAGATGATATTGTCTGTTGTAAATAGATGAGACGATAGGACAAAAATGTCTAAGGTATATTTATTTATTTCGACCAATGTTCTGTTTTAAAATAACGCTAAGAGAAAAAACCCTAGTTTGACCTAGAATGGAAAGATATCAAAGCCTTTAAATCGACCTATGAAGAGTTGTAATAGATAAATCAAGCAATTTGCCACTTTGTCGAAATTTAATCCACATGAACTTATAGCGTACCGTTAAACATTTCAAAAGTTTGATGTTTCAGAGAACGTAGTGAACTGTTTTATCGACTTGTATGTTACAATAGTATACTAAATTATATTTAAAATCCATAATATGGGAGAGATACCACAAAATAAAGAGCAGTTTTATAACATTCGACAAATAACCAATAAAATAAAATTGGTAACCAAAATTACAAAAACGAGAAGTGTATGGCGTAAAAGACTGACCAAAACTTTTTTAGTTCAGAGATGTTTTAGAACTGCGTTGGTCAAAGTAAAACAAGGTATGAGCCAACGGTAGTACGGAGTTTAAATAGAAGTAATTTATCAAATAGTTTATGCCACTTACACGTCATTCAGTACGCGACTTTTAAACTGTCAAACAGGAATGATTGGAGATGCCGATTTGATGAGATGATCATCGGGGTTGTACCAATTTGAAAATACCAGTGTATTGGTTGTTAAAGGTTCGGGCTGACGCATTTATCGAAAACTAAATATTAATACAAGTCATGGCTGGTAAAATTGAAGAGGAAGAATAAAGCCCCCCAAAAGCAAAATAATTCTTGGTTGTCGTATGTTTCAAGCTTTTCTTAAGTTAATCCAATTTTCAATCCAGCTCTCTACTGACAGCTTCACTAACTATTATCATTCGCCTTGTATAATGTAGTTTTAATTGGAAAAATTCCGACGGGCTTCTGGATCGATAAGTTAAAGGAAAGTGATTTGATAATTCGTCCTCCAGTCGTAAACACGGCTGAGTAGAACCATTTAAAACACCTCATTTTTATTCTAAAAAAATATTATTATTATTAATATTCAATATTTTTTACAGTCTGATAAAGTTAGAAATTCCGTACATTATATAAGAAATCGGAACTCATAACAGCAGGCATAAAAAGCAAACTCAAACAGTTTTGGATCTAAGAATGTATTGGAATCTCATTATTTATCTTCTGTATTCTCATATATTTATCTTCTTTTTTCGAGTACGGCTGAAGTATAAATCTCAAACTACTAACATATTTATCATAGAATAGCAAGATGCACACTAGAAGAATACTGCAATTAAGTTGGAACTAGGACTCACAACTGACAAGCTATCACCCTGGTCAATTCCAGTCATGTCGGGATCGAATCCATCAACATCGACATGATTAACGAAAGTATATCATCAAACAATATGAAAATGGAAAACTGAAACAACCGATTGACTGCTACTCATACTTTATCGCGATCGTATTGGCAGATATAAATTTCGCGCCGGACGGGCAACATTATCGACTTTAAGGCAATACTATCACTGAAATTTTGAGACATGTTTTAAAAATAATAAAACGCCGAACAAAGCAGAGTTATATACATATTCGGAGTCTCATTTTACTACCGATACGCTGATTAAAACACACTTAGTCGCTGTTCTGAGGATTGGTAAGAAATGATTATAACTACAGGCGAATCTGCTAGAAATAGGTCATGCAGTGCTATGATAAAAGTCATTTACAACCAACTTACAAAAAAACATTCAACAACAGTCATTAATCGACATTCTAGGCAATTAAATTGAAATGCACATGTAGAATTATCAAATTAGATACAAGAAGAATCAACTTATATAATGGATACATATTGATACAGTATGTTATTATAACTTGTATATAAAATAATGTTTGTAATACTGTGTATTTAATGTTTAGTTTAAAAGGATGATAACAATAAACACTGCTGTTCTTAGCAGCAATGCATAATGAAACTGGTTGGGTAATATGTATGTTTAATTGTATGATGTGTGTTGGTAAATCATTGGTTTTCATGAATGTTATTTTGTAAACCCATCATAATAAGATTCACATATTACACTAGCTCCAGTTACATGTAATACAACAGTGTTTAATAGTATGATAAGTACAGTTATTGAATACGATGCGATGCGTGATTTAATAATACATTTTATATGTTTATCTCAAACGTCTGATTATGTATATTCATTGTGCATTGTAGTGTTGAAATATAATTGCAGAAGTAACAATAACCTTCATAACTAAGAACTAAAAAATATAAACTAACATAACTGACACGTATCTTCATTTTTGGGGTAAATAAAGAAAAATAATACATTAATTCTGTTTGATTTTATTGTTTCAACGATCAACGATTTTGTCTTAATGATCAATATGCATAACGGATCTAGCCTTGATTAAGAGAAAACTAATGTATTCATTATATTTGCCAGCCCTAAATGTGTCACATACTTTTCCTATAAGCAAAATAATAGTTTTAGACTTGAAATTAGAAGAAAAATAATACATTAATTGCCAAATGTTGAATATTTGTCATAAGCATGTGATCAAACTTTTGTATTCTAATATCTGTATTGGAAACAGTCTTCCTGATTGAAATTTGCAAATTAATATTGAACTTTTTCAACTTTTGATTAGAAGCCATCTCAATAACTGAGTACATAAAGATTATACCGTACTTTCAGTTTAACATTGATATACTATTGGATAAGCGGTATTGTGATAAGTATGAGTGGTTGATGTCGGTAGCAAATAAAATAAATGTGAAAAAATCTTTACCCATTTATTGCATTGTTTGTTAAGTTCTTAGAACTTCATGTTATTTCTTTTATAACATGGTAATTGTTACCATTTGTAAAATAAAGTGTGTGTATTAAAATTCTCGTAGTATTTGCAAATAAGACAAAATAACAATCAGATGATGTTAGTTAATGTAATTGTTTTATTTATGATATTTTGATATATATTTAAGTACCTTATAGCCTGACACTTTTTTTTTCTTTTTTCTGTTCAAAGTGTTGCGTTTAATAAGTAACATTATTACGTCAAATACGCTGTGTGTGTTTTATTCATTCTTTGTTTTGTTTTTTTGTTTAATGTCCTTTGTTGAAATGCCCCGAAACACCATAATATTTGTTCTACGGTTTCATAGCATTTTTATATATTATATTTTTCTTTAAACAGTAGGATTCGTCTCGTTAGTTATAGTTTTGCCTGCAGGTTGGCATATTAAACTAATATATTTCTGCAATCAATCTTATAGTTATATATTTATCTATATATGTAGATGTATCAACTATACACGTGTACAAGAGATATTACTCCCAATAAACAGCTTAACCTACACATATGTTTGTTTTCTTCTATGAAACGTAAACAATAAGTATAATACATGTTCATGCTTACGCTATGAAGACTTATTATTCATATTCCAAAATGTAAAAAGAACAAATACATTTTGCAAAGTTAAAATGAACATCGGCTTTAAACTATTAACCTTTCTTTTTGCTTGCAACAATGCCACTCTGTTATTCTATAACATAACACACTGATTCGTAATGGAAGATTAACAAATACAAATAATTGTCGTTATTGATTTTTTGTTATATACCATCGACAAAATTATTATCATATTGGCAACGTTCAGCATAATTAAACTCATTTATATCAGAGGCGATCCACCGGCGTACCGCAGGTAGCGGGAAAACTTGACTGGCACTCGAACCTACTCGGTGAAGGGAATTAAGTTTACATGTACAATTGAAATAAAACCCAGAGTTATATTAATGATATTTTAAAGACATATCCTGATAACATTGATTTAATACTCAAACTTTTGGTTCAAATTATATTTTAGACAAGTGAACTGTTCCACTTTTGTTTAAAAAAGTAATATCTGCTTATAACAAGTTGCTTTGCTACTATGTCCTAAAAATATTGAGCTTCTGTAAGCATAAAATTTTTCATTATCGTGTGTCTGTAAACATACAAAGAATTACCTTACAACAGATTGGGAATAATCAGTGGTGCTTATTAAGTATGATCATTAAATAAAACAGGGCTTTATGAGAGTAATACGTGCATTTCTTTCATTAAAATGACACATTTTTTCCGTAGGCTTGTTGCATCTAAGGTTTAGAACATATATTATGTATATATAATTTATTTCACTACTACACAATCTTTATTATGAAATATCAGTTCGTTCAGTTATTTAAATGAATATAAAGGCCAGTGGCCACTATCTAATAATTCGATTATGGGATATTTTCCTGATCAAAGGGATGTAATCGTGTACAATATTATTTCTAGAGTTATTAAAGTTTGGTTCCATATCGATTTACTGTCAAAGCATGTTGTTTATTTAAAATGACCTGCGCCACATTCGTTGAGCATACATGCATACCTGCGTGCCTCGCAAGTACAGTCGTTTTGAGTTTTTTTAACCATCCTTATGGAACAATCTGAGACGACAAGGTGAGAGACACAGTTCTCGATTGACAAGGGTCATTGCGTGGCATGTAGACAGTATTGCTTAGGTGAACTTCGGTGGGCTGGTGGAGCGGGGATAACCTTTACGTCTTCCCAATAATCTCCCGTCGTAGCCATTGTGACCTAAATAACTACAACGGTGAGATCGATATGGAAATACACACAAAAAACAACTTGTTTGTTCGTACTTGACAATAGCAGTATCTAAGTATGTAAGATATGCCGATTTTTTTATTTATGATAACGAAATCTGCGTCTGCTTATATGGACTAGTTATCTTTGTATGTTTAACCTGATTTGGCGTCTATCACCATCGGTTCATGGTAAATACACTCCATAGGACATTTGTTCTTAAAACATTGTTAACTCACAAATCAAAAGGAAGTAGCCGACCCATCTAAACCCGTTTCTTCAAATGAAAGAGATAGACAGAAGTCTGAAAACTTAAAAAACTACTATGAGTAACACCTAATGTTTAATAACATTAAAGTGAAGTTAGGGTTAATTCACCAATATTGACATTCACATTAATTAAGGTCAAAATTAGTTAGGTTTCTAATTTTTTGGCACTTAAGGTGTTGTAAGTGGGTCCCTGATGGGAGGTTCCTTTCGACACTCTGAGTAATATGATAATTTATAAGCAAAACATGTATATATAATGTTTTGCTTATAAATATATAATTAAATATAAATAAAAATAAGTATATATTTATAAGATAAATATATACAATAAATATAATTATATTACATTGAGGTTAATTCATATCATGCGGGGATTTCGTTTACCATAAAAAATATTTAGGTTTGGGCGGTGGGGGTAGGATTTCGTCCACGTAGGAAAATTTATAAGGGAATTTGGTCCACCTATGTGAATGAATAGGGGGAATTCTGTCCAGGATGGATGGGGGATATTGTCCGTATACCGACTAGGCAACATGAGTCGGGCGTTAAGAACATTTAGAGAGTCTAATTCAATGTTGAATCTAAGTGGATTTAAAGATAAACGCAATAGTTGTAAGAACTACTGTAGAGATATTGTTTTTCAGTACCAGTTTTCAAATCGAAACAAGTTACTTGCTAGTAGAAATGATCCGAGCTCCTTTTGGAAAATTCTTAAAAGAGGTAAACCCCTACGGACTCTACATAATAGTATCTCTCCATCTGAGTGATATCGATGCTTTGCCGGATTTCTTTATGATGAAAACGCTGCTGCAATTGATCAACCCTCTGATAATTACATTGACCCCTCTGCGAGTGTTCTTAATGAACATTTAATCTAGAAGAAGTGCTTAGATCTATAGCAAATTTGTCTGTTGGAAAATGTAGTGGTGTCGATGGTATTCCGGATGATAATATTCCATGGAGGTCATCTGCTATAATTTCTATTCATAGGTCTGGGCTAAGTAACATTCCTGGAAATTTTACAAATACTATGTATAAGATATTTTCAGGTATTATTAATAAACGTTTGTACGATTAGGCTGAAAAAGATAATAAAATTGATGAATCACAGGCAGATTTTCGTAAGGGCTATTCAGCTATTGATAACATTTTCTGTTTACAAGCAATGGTTCAAAAGTATCTATCTAAAAGATGTGCTCGCTTGTATTGTTTGTATTGTATCTACGTCGATTTTCGCAAAGCATTTGATAAAATTAATCATAAAGACTATCTGTGTCACTAGAGAAGAAAGGAATCCATGGTCAATTTATGCTTATTCTTAAATTACTTTATACGGATTTAAGGTCATGTGTCAAACTCAACAACTGTATCACTGATAACTTTTCATGCAATATCGGCACACGCCAAGGAGACAAAACAAGTTCGACATTTGCTTTACCTCTTTATAGATGAGTTGTCTGCCCTTTTACGCGAAAAATGTGGTATGTCATTTTTATCACTAATGATATTCAAGATATTTTCTGTTTGATGTTTGCAGATGATGTAGCAGGTTGTGTCGAAACTGCAGGTAAGCTTCAACAGCCAATTAACATTATGGACCATTGATAGGGAAATAGTAGCAATCTATGAACATCGAGGCCAGCCGATTGGTTATTCCGGACCAATATAACAGTCCGTCTACCCCGCAACTAAGGGCCAAAGTAGTGTGTTGACCAGTGCTGACCTATATGTCATATCCTGACAAGCCAACAAAGACCCCAACCACCAGGATCCCCTCGTCACAGAGATACGGGGGGCGCCACCCACGGCAAACAGGTGGGCTACCTTTGGAGGGTTTTTACCCCGCTACAGGTAGCGGCAGCCGGAGGATTCTCAGGCCCCTACCGGCAGGGCCACGTTGATCAATTATAATTAAATCATTTTAATCGTATTATATATTTCCTGTCCATGCATTACAATTCCTGTAAATGTGGATTTAATTATTGTAAACATTTATTTTCAAAGTATTTATTTTTATGTTTAGGTTTTAGAACTAAGTGAAGTAAATGTAAGACAGATTATATAATTGGTTTCTTAAAACGGTAATGATAACAAGACAAAGATGATAACGATGATGATGACGACAACGATGATGACGACGACGCCGACGTCGTCGACGACGATGCCTTTCATCGCAGGATTCGAGTCCCGGTCATGACGAGATTTATCCTTTGGACAGATTTCCAGCTTGTGATAAGACTTATTAAACTTAAATGTGTGATCCGTGGTAGTACGAGGTGCATGTACAATTGTGGATGTACTGTCTGAAACGTATTCGACTCTCAATATGTTTATCTCGTAAATCGTGATATCATAAATATTTGGACGACCATAGTCTGGCACGTGGTTCAGATACATACTTTCTGACATAGCAAATGCTTATCTGAGGAAAATGTGTTATCGGTATCAAGTGATCATGTGATGTTGTTCAATGTACAGTCCTGAAACTTGTATCAGCTTGATACCTCTCCAGTCAGAATAAGATAGACCGCTGTAAATCTCGTGACATTGCTAAGTAATTTGCGGCATTGAGTACAGCATGACAGTGTCATGAAGACAGGTTTCATACAAGAAGATTGTCCTTCACAAGGACACATTTTTTGTTCTATCTGGGAGATAGATAGGTTCAACATTTATGTACATGTTTACATGAGATATGGAAGGGATTTAGTCCTAAAATCGAAATTGTTGAGTCACATTTTAACGTGTGTATTCCGTGCATAATCTATGTAAATCGATATAATTTAATTAGCAATTCTGTACTTTTATATTTATAATATACTACTTAAATAGTTCTAGCATTTGTTCTATTATGACATTATTATATTAGTTCTAGTTTTCTTACTAGATAACTGTGTGTCTTAGTATTCAGTACCCTTTATTCATTGAAAAGAGTATCAACTGCAAGATGACAAATACCGATTAGCTCTAAAAATACAAAAACGTGTTTCTAACAATAGGTATCCTGTTACGATAATATCGTCCTCATAAAGTAATTATATCGACGTCCAGCATTTTTAATGTACGAAGACACCAAACAAATATCTGGGTAGCTGTAAAACCTTCCCACATGAACTGACATGCTGCGTTTGACTGTCGAGTCTTATGTAAATATTCAAACATTTAAAACACTGTTAAAACAAACCACTTTACAAGATTTATTGCGTAATTTCTTTTTTCTTATTGACAATCCACAAATCTTATAAATGTGGAGGAGTAACTGAACTGTGTGGCGTTGCAGCATTATTGCAGGATTTACGCGGATAATCTTTACAGCACGCCAAAACAATTATAAGTCCTTCGCCCGGAACGGGACCCAAACCCGCAGCCGGTAAGAGGCTAAGCGATCAGAAGAGTTTAAAGTCGGCTAGTCAACCACTTTGCCAACGACTGTCCCTCATTATAAGAGAAAAGTTAATTACTAAACTACTTAACTTACTAAGACGGAAACGTTTCTCGACATTTACTATTGGATCTTATTTATATCGGCTTGTAAGGAAACTCATAATGATGGTGATGATAATGCAGATGAGGATGAGGATGGCGATTTTTATGATGGCAATGATGATGATGATGATGATGATGATGATGATGATGATGATGATGATGATGATGATGAACTGTATAGGTATACGATTTACATGTGTGTTCCGGCATGGCTGATGGCGTACTAGTACATAGGTGGATGTATGTTGTCATATTTGTCCCCTGTAACACTCCTTACCCTAAAAGTTGGTTTTCATCTGATTACATGTGTTAGGCGAGCTGTGAACTTTTATCTAACTTTTATGCTATCAGTATCACGTGATGATCGTCAAAGTACAATCTTGAAGCCTGTATAAGCGCAGTTTGTTTCAAGACATTATCTGACATAAATTAAGTCGGTCACCTCGTCAACCTCGAAGACTGCCAACCGAATCTGGGCAACCATCGTTTTTTTTCAAGGATAGAATATTTAGAGTAAAGTCTGTCCACATTAGGTAAGATTTATGTACTGTCTGTGGAATTGCTAACCATGGCAGCAAGATCTCAAAAGAATATGTAAGGAATCGGAGCCAACAGATGGTTATGTTCTATTGTATATTTGAAATATTTCTCTCAAAATTGAATTTGGGGAACATTTATCAATTGTTAAAAGTGTATTCACAAGTGACAATTATTTTGTATGTAACATGATTTAAATCGTATAGACAAGACGTTTGCGTTCCTGTTTAGCCCAAATCCTAATTGTATATGCCTAATGTTTCGCTTCTTTGTTATTTTTTCTATAGAAGTTTGTTTTGTTTTTCTCCTAAAACGTCAGTTTTCGATGTCAGTGTATCATAATTCCATTGTTTTGTCAATAACCACATTATTAACAAATCAACAAATCAACCTATGCAAAGAATTACACCGTTTGCCAATGTTGGTTGTGTGTGTGTGTGTGTGTGTGCGTGCGTGTGTGTGTGTGCAAAAGCTGTAGGACATGCCAATTGTTCTTTTCAATATTCCCTGCAATTGCAACATTTGTTGCAGTTTCTTTTTATTGCAAAAACGGTTGAAACAGAGCCATGCTCGCCGAGTCTGTAAGTGCATATTTTGTCTCCTATAGTTTAATATTTATGACACGAAATACAATATGTCCAGCAGGCAAAGGTTATCAATTAGCTGTCTCCTAGTTGAAATTATTTAAACAAACGATGAGAGTACCTATCAAAACGATCACCAGTATTCGTAACTACCAGGTGGCTAAGGACTTTATCATATTGTGATACTGACAAATGAGTAACGCTGAATGATAACACAATGTAGTAACCTACAAATTATAAAGTGATGCTACAATGCAGTTGCCTTTTTAAGTACAAAGCATCCACAAACACTTAGAACCATTCATCTTAAACGTATATATTTTATTTCTTACCTTCAGACAAGTTTAGGTATGTAATTTATTTTTATGACATAAAAATATTTTTTCTCGGCTTTTGATGACATATTGTGCCATATGCAGGCATATTGTTGTGGCATGTTGTAAAGATATCCCACGTAAATCCTCCAATGTTTCTGTAATGATACCCCGTTCAGTTACTCCTCAACATTTGTAAGATTTGTGGATTGTCGAAAAGAAGAAAGAAATTACGGTGTAAATTATGTAAGATTGTTTATTTTGAAAATATTTGAATATATTGAACGTTTTTCCTAAATAAAATGCATTATAAGTACCATACGACGAGGCCGTGATAGTTAGGTTACAAATATTAAGTATCAGCATAATGAAGTATCGATTACAGACAATCTAAATATTCTGACACCTGACGTTTGTGGGTTTTTTTTCAAAAACAAACTATATATAACACAAGTTTATTTTTCTCTCTGTTGAAAAACAGTACAATTAAGTTCAATAGCTAAAAACGGTTTGACTATAAGCTCTAAAATTGTGGTGGGTACATTTTTATTCCACCGCGGAAACATCAAGTTTTGGGGTGTATGGTAACTGTTTGGGTGATTTGTGTAACTGATAAATTTCCAATAAAGATTAGCAGTAATGCTCGTGTTGTTATTGCTGAATGTAATGAGCCTGTTTTGGGCCGGCCTGTTATCAAAATCCCGCAGATTACAAGGGTCCGTCCGATATCTTATGAAGGTATGTACGTATGCTAAAACGGTATTGAAATAACCCTTCCAGGGTCATCTTTTCATTTGACGTTTACTTTCAACATATTTGGGATTTGTGTCTATATATTTCTGCTAGATTGTTTTAAACGAGTGATAACACAAGAATGGACTGAAATTAAACATTACAAAAAGAAAACAACAATAAAACAAACAAACATACAGACAAAAATTAAAGAAAATACAAACAAAAATTACAAATATATGAAATACATAATAAATAGAACCAACGTGAATACTTCTTTTTGCTTATATCCTAAAATTCTCTGACGCGGCACATCATTAGAATACGCTTATGCTTCACTTAAAAATAAAGTGCATTAAATACGATCGAACGCTAGCGGGTTTTATACTTACAGCACTCTTCATCAAAAACGAAATGTTGTAACAGACTCCGTGTTTTAGAAAGATTGGGCTGATGTTTACATTCGCATCAATCAATAAGTTTCTTACCTTATCAAAAATTGTATAACACAAAAATAATAATAAGAAGAAGAAGAAGAAGAAGAAGAAGAAGAAAAAGAAGAAGAAGAAGAAGAAGAATTATAATAATAATAACTGCAATTTATCATGAATATATTAATTATTTTGTAAGAAGGGTTACTTCCTTTAACAGAAGACAGTGTTATCGTCATGTGCTTTAATAATTTAAGCGAGGAGATCCGCTTCAGTGTAGGCAGGGCTCCTTGAATAAAAGGCTGTACGGAGACTCTTTAGTGAATACTTTTATCTCGTATCAGGTAGAGCAGGAGTAGTATGTATAGAGTTATTAACTGCGTACAATAAGTATACGATTGGGCAAGTGTTTACACTAGTCAAGAGACGTGTGGAAGATGGATATACAAGTAGACTGATTTTGTGTGTGCGTATGACGTACATAAATGGCGTGTCTTGTCGATTAACTGTGATCAAATTTTTTAAGTTGACTCTAGTACAGAAAACTTACACACATTAGAAAAAACAGGCTTAATATGGCGACCAAGAGAGGCCATGATACGGAGCCAAAGGGACGTCGTGATGTCAAATGTTCCATTTGTGCTGAAAATAAAAAAGTAACGAAATCGGAATATTACTGCCACAACTGCCTGAAGGATATGTGCACATCGTGCTCAGGGAAACATAATGACTTGTATGAAAACCATAATGTAGTGGAAGGACATAGGGACGACAGAGCTCTGACAGAGAAATGTGAGATACATACTGATGAGTTCATTACGTGGTACTGTCCACCGCATGACAAACGGGAGTGTAGAAAATGCTGTCTCGATTATCACAGGTCAGTTATCTTATCTTAACACGATGTAACGGTATAAGAATGAATATCAACGCCAGATCATACTTCAATTAAAAATGCAGGATCATTCATTGTGGACCGATTTTATTTATATCACTTACCATTACATGATTAGATGCCATTTGCGGTTAGTATTACTTCTTGAACATAAAATGGAAGACAATTGAAAAGTTATGGTTGGTACAATCTGGCAACTAGTTGTGATAAAACTACAGTGTTGCTTGTGCAGTATGGTGGTCGTAAACAAAAGCATATATTCCTGAAAGATTCAAGCAGATTGCATTTTTACACTGTGCGTATCACTGTCCCTAGTGTGTCTAGTGATGCTTTCGGCTGTCTGTTAAGGTAAACAAATAGCGTCTGTAAACATTTTGTCCGAACAAGAAAAGTGATTGTCCCGGTCGGTCGAACTACCGTTAAAGTCGAGTCCTGTCAGCTTAGAAGTTTATTTACGTCGAACTTAGCATGTGCATATTGCATTTGCAGACTTTTATTGGTGTGACTTGGAACTTAACGGCGGCAAACGGTGTATAATTATTTCTATGATTGTTCTCAAATTAAACTCAGAATTTATATGAAACATTAAAATTTGTTTAAAATTATTAAGTGAAATGTATGTAATAACCAAACATAAAAGTTGTTTTTTGTATTTAATGTTATGAATACAAAGTGCGTATACCTAAATGCATTTAGATAATAATCGTTTGTGCCCGTGCGCGTGCAAACAGTGAGGATTGCAACTTTTTTCTATATTGGGAGTCTTAAGAATCCTGTTTCCAAAATCCTATTGAGAGATCTGGAATAAAAAACAGCTGTTCAGATTTACAGAAAAGAGGAAATGATATATATACAAACACATACAATATAAATGGATGAACTAAGAATTTTAAGGTAAATATTTTCTTAAGGTTTGAAAGCAAAAAATATGTTGATGCTACTCTCTTCTCCTAGTAAGCACTAAATATTATGCAATTAAATGTACCTAAGTTGAGACTGTTTACATACTACACATTACAGGGACATAAGGCATATGTTTGACAGTAGTCACTATTATTGCATAAGCCAATTATTTTCGTGTACATTTGCTGCTTGCTTAGTTCATTTCATGACTAGTTGTATAGTAGATAATATTGTTCAGTTTGTTGGCATTCTTCTGTCACTAGAGACAATGAAGTCTGCAGCTGAATATTTACTTAGTTGTGAGGCAGCAGCGGCGGTTTTGGCTGAATAGACCAATGCGGGAGCTGCAACTTCTGCCGCACTAGCTGCAAGTATGGTTCGTGGTGGTACTATGGGTGGAGCAGTTGTAGGATGAGTTCTCTGCTTTTTGAAGCTTTTCCTTTCCTTGCGCTGGATCTCTCTCTTCTCCTCAGCCTGCTTGACGCCGGTTTTGACATTTGCACGCCAGCTAAAGCGGTCGGAGATTACTGTTTCATGATCTGCCGGGTTGATGTTGCATGACTTCAGATCCCTCTTGCAGACATCCTTGTAGCGCAAGATGGATCGTCCAGATGGCCGTGTTCCGGTGGCGAGCTCGCCATAGAGAATATCCTTTGGATGCAGCCATCGTCCATCCTGGACACATGTCCGCAAAGGCGCCTCTGGGAGAAGGTGCCTAACATGCTTGGCATGCATGCTTGGGCCAAAACATCTGCGTTTTAGATGCGATTCTGTCAGCTCATGTCGAGAAGTCGTCTGCGGTTGCGCATTTGGAAGGCATTCAATCTTCGTTATTGGTGCGTGTACATGGTCCAAGCCTCACTGCTGTAAAAAGGGTGCTTAGCACGCATGCTTGGTTCATCTTAAGCTTTGTGTTAAGGGTTGTCCCACACATGCTTTGCTAAGCGGACTATGGCGGTTGTTGCCTATCTTCACGTTGAGCTCGGCATCCAGGGATAGGTTGTTTGAGCCGAGTCATGTGAACTTGCCAACCACCGCCAGGGTGTGATCGCCGATAGTAATTGTGGGAATGGTACTAACATCCTGACCCATGATGTTGGGCTTCTTAAGGCTGATAGTGAAGCCAAACTTTGTGCATGCCTTCCCTCCTTGAAGAGAGTAAAGGCTTCAGTGTGAGCAGTGAGGGCTGTGTCATCAGCAAAGAGCATCTTCCGGATTTGGACCTTGCGCACCTTGGTCTTTGCTCTGAGACGGGCAAGGTTGAATAGGTTCCCGCCGCTCAGTGTGTAGAGGAAGATGCCATTTTCAGATTCGCTGAATGCGTAGTGCATGAGCAGAGAGAAGAATATGCCGAAAAGTGTCGGGGCCAGGACACAACCTTGTGTCACTCCGCTCTTGATTGGGAAGGAGTCCGATGATGCTTCGTCGTACTGAACAGTACCAGACATGTTGTCATAGAATTCGACCATCTTCAGAAGCTTGGGGTGCATTCTATCTTGTGGAGGAGGGCAAAGAGGCCAGACCGACTGACCAAATGAAACGCCTTGGCCAGGTCGATGAACGTGAGGTATAGGGAATGTCGCTGTTTGTGGCATTTTTCCTGCAGCTGCCTGACGGAGAACACCAGGTTAATGGTTGATCGCTTGGCCCGGTCTGTGACTCAGGATACACGCGGCCAGCAAGTATCTGCAAGCGGTTGAGGACTGCCTTGGCGAACTCTTTCCCCACGATGCTGAAGAGTAATCCTACGATAGTTGTTGCAGTCACTGCAAGCAGCAGGGGCGGGGTGGTGACCGGACTTTTTTTGCCGCATCTTTTAACATCCCAAACCAACCAAAAAGCCTCCCACAGGGCACATGCCCCTCGCCGCATCTTTTAACTCTCTAAATCAACCAACAAAATAGTATGGTCACACACCCCCCCCCCGCTGCTCTTGGGACGGCCCACCACCCTCGCCGGCCCTAGGTGGACGGTCCCTGGGCCGAGCGCGCTGACTTCTGAGGGTTACTCGTCGAAGTCAAATGCGGCATCGCTTTCTAGTTCTTATAGCACTGGGAGCTTGATGCACAGTACTTTAGCGTCGGCGAGCACGGACATACCCATGTTTGACAGACGCTCCCTAAGTCGATCACTCCAGATATCCTAGAATGGGACGTGATAAGGTGGACGTTGTGGGTGTCTACGGTCCGACCTTGCAGCTCGAGGGGCGAGAGCCTTTTCTTGTTACCTTTGATGATGAACGGCTTGCTCCAGTCGTAGTATTTGGTCTTGATGGGCCTCCGACATCGTTGAACCTCAAAGTTATGCGGGTGATTGGATTATCCAGCTTTAGGCCGGGTTCGGAAGCGGCGGAGCTGGAAACAGTCCTCTGGATGAGTGGAATAAGGCAATCGTAGGCCACGACCAATGCGTCGCCTCTGTCATCGTCTTCATCATCTTCGGTAACGATATCGCAGGCGAGGATGCGCCTTTCAATCTCGTGGAGGAAGTACTCTTCCAAGTAGCCGATTTGGGCTGTGTATTTTTGAACATTCATGGTCGGGTTGCGGTAGCGCAGCTTAAGAGCGGATAGCTGGTTAGCCAACAGGCGCTCGTTCACGCGGAGCAACTCGTCCTCATCGAGAGGGGCGATCTGGCCGACATGGAGCTCATCCGAAATCCGGACCATCAGGCGTTCTCTCTTGTCGGTTTCTGAGAGTCGTCAGTACAGGCCCAAGTACTTGGTACCGTTATGGCCGAAACTGCGGGGGACGGTGTCTATGGAGAAGATGGAAGATAAAGGATGTGCGGACTCCAAGGATTCGGATATCATCTCCACATTATCAAGGAAAGCTGACCTGGACTGGACCTCTGCGCGGGCCTTGGCGGCGGCGCGACGGCTACGATTGCATGGGCGTTAAATATCTTCATGCTACCGGATCTATATAACCTTATGTGATCCTATGTTCAATAGGACTACCTAGCTGCTGCCAGCCGCTCTTCACCGGAGGACGACCCACAATACGATGCCTAGACAGAGGCCTCCTCCTAGAGCGAGGCACGCCAGCTCGGACCAGATCCTTTGGGCGGGCGGCCGGCTAGTGACGAACCCTTCTCACCCCCTGTTCTCCAGGATCCACCGGCCTGCTTTCGCTCCGATGAAGGCCCCGACCCGGTGGACGTAGATCCACGTCTCCCCGACCCCCTCAGCAGATCTAGGCCGGCAGATCTGGATGGCCACGGCTAGCGCGTAGAGGGCCGTAATCCGGCCCCAGTTTAAGGCTGCAGCATCGCTAAGCTCCTCGGCCAGTTCGCTGAAAAGCTCGTAGGGCTCATCAGCCTCGAAGGGTCGCAATCGATCCCTGAAGAGCTCGCGGTGGGCCTTCAGCACCCGGGCCACTTCTTGATTCAGCGCGGTACAGAGCGCGGTATGTGGGTGGGGCCTGGGGCCCGTAACACGCAGGCGGCCAGGGCCGAGGCTTCCCTCCGAATGCGGCGCTCTTCCTCTTCTCTGTCCCTGGGGTCCTCGTGTGGCTCGGCGGAAGAGGCCATCGCTGTGTCTACCAGGCGCCAGTTTTTTCATATTTGGCGATCGGCGGCTGGGACGGCTCAAAGTGGCTGTGCTTTATAGGCCTTCGCTCCTATTTAGATGAATGGGTACATATGTCACATACGGGGCGCTATGAAGGGGAAAGACAATTGCTCTTGGCTCTTGCTCGGCTCCACGGAAAATTCTGCAAAATTCACCTCATGAGATTTCGTAAAGGTGGCAGCACGAGACCCTGCAAAGTCTGCGGGGTAGGTATAAAAAAATCTTTAGGCTGTTGCATGACCTGTGGCTATAGGAGAGAGGAGGCAAGATATTACATACGTAAGCAGAGAGCCTTTACCAAGGAGGCCAGACGCCAAGCGGCCATCGAAATTTCCTATTAGAAAGATGTGTATGGATATGTATATACTCATAGAACTATCGTACAACAGCACCACCTACGAGCGCGGGAAGCGCGGAAGGCATACTTCGGGCTGACCGGCGAGTTACCGCCATATCCGCGGTCCGCCGCCGCCCTTGGGAGGCTAATCGAGCAAACCAAGGAAAGAGTCCTCGCTGACGAATTCTTTCGCCTAGCCGCCATCGACGTGACGGACGAGCCGCCCCAGGTGAGGGCTCCCGCACGGCCGTTCATCGATCTGGATGACCAGGTCCCACCCCCAGTGGCTTTACCAGCCGACCCGTGGGTTGATGTGCTGAATGACGCCAAAGATGAGTTTAAAGTAGATGGCGCCGCTTTGGTATTCTCCACGTGGAGAGTGGAGTACGAGGACCCACTTGACATCGGCGACGTTGAGATTGCCGAGGGTATGTACGTTAGGGCCGGCCAATTGGCCTTGGACGCCCGCATGACCGATGCAAGAGCAACGCAGCTCGTCGCATCTCTTCTAGAACGCCGTTTCCTATTGCGAACAAAATTCTTGATGAAGGGGACTGAGAACAACTGGATCGTCGAAGACAAATTCGACCCAGTTCGTGAAGGGGGGAAAAAGAGGCAGGCGGTAGTTGAGATTTCCCGAGACACAAAGCCGGGCGCCCTAGTTGGGGTTGACAGTGTGTTTTATCAGAACGCCTATCCGGTCACCGCAGTGGTGTATGGACTTTACCGCCACAGGGACCCCGACCCCGCCAACCTAGCCCCGCTGAAGGATGGCGATCTTAACTGTGTTGCTCAACGGGTTGTAGAGCACTTCGAAGGTATGTTGAGGGGTCATGGTCTAACACCCGCAAGGCGCCTGAAAATACAGAACTAAGAAGAGCGGGTCAATAAAACAGGAGCTACAGTGGAAGATTTGGCAGGATTAGAAAAGATCCTCAAAAGAGCAATTGTCCTGAGAGACATCGCTGGGGAGGTCATCTACCCCAGTGGCAAGTACCAGCAGGGCTTCCATAAACCGGTAGCGCTCATCTGCCATAACAGCCACGCCTGGTCCATGGACCTCCACTTCCCGGCTGTAACGTATGAGGGCGACGTCTGGGAAGCCATTCGACAAGCGACCCAAGGTGAGCTGATAGCCGTCTGGCTGCTCGGAGGACAAGACAGGCAGCTCAGCGTCGACCAGTTTGTGCTCCCGGACGGTCGCAAGTACCGAACACATGAGGCCCACAAATATTGCAGAGTCTGTAGAATCTTGGTAGATGAGTCTTTAGCCAAGAGAGCCTTTGGCGAGAACCATGCAGCCAGCATCAGGGCTACCCCTCAAGCTTCCTGGGGCACGGTGAGGCGAAGCCTTATTTCCAAAGGTTCGGGCACCCAGGTCACCGCTTGCCCGTGTGGAACCCTCCCAGACATTGGCACAGGCTTCGCCAAGGTCCAGGAGTGGGAGTTCGCGCCAAAGGTCCACCCTGTCATCCCCGCCTGGTTTGGGGAGCATTTCGCAAAGAAAGGTTGGGCCCGACGGCTCTGTTGGCCTACCTTGTGGAAAGTGGCCTGCGGATTTCTCTCAAGGTCCGAGAGGCTATCATCGCATTCGAGAAAGAAACCGAGGTCTGGCTCCCGAAAGACCGAAACCAGGGCTGCAGTGTTATCGGGAAATTTACCCAGAGCAACAAGGCCGATGAAAAAGGGCTTACTAGGAAGCTCGTAACCGATCCTGGAGAGCTTGACTTCCTGGTCCGCGATTCCCGCCAAAGCGGCACGCTGGTTGGGGCCCCAGCAATATGCCCGCTGGGCCATGTCCTCACCTATTACGACGGCACCCAGCCGCAGTACGCCCACCTAAGGGCCAGCATGCAACTGTACATGCCGATAGAGCACGCCGCCTACACCCCAAAACCCGAATCTATTGCACAAGCCGAAAACCTGCCACCATCCACGACACCAAGGCATAATGATCTACTGTCAAGGTACAAGTTAAGCTATCTCAACTGCGACGGGGGCTCAGGTAAAACCACTCGAGCTATCGAGCTCTTTCGAGCCAGAGACCCCTTAGTATTCACACCGACCCATCGCCTGACCAAAGAGATGCGGACCCGGGATGTAAAGGCTTAAACCTGCTGGAGCGGACAACGGAGCTGACTCCAGATAGGATGGGACAGAAGTTCTTCCCGAGGGTGATCATCTGGGATGAGATCTGTACCTAACCTCGAGATCTTTCTCGATTGGCTTGATCAAAAAGGCTTCCAGGTCGTCTGCTGTGGCGATCAGGAGCAGCTGCCGCCATTCGCGCGAGAGATGCCGCACGACTGGCTGCGGCAGAAGTTTGACCACTATGAAGATGTCGAGGTCGACCACAGAGCGAAGGACCACGCCCTCAGGGACCTGAAACGAAAAATCCGTCTCCGGCCAGACAAAGACCAGTGCGAAGGGATGCGAAAGGCCCTGCCCGGCTGCCTCGGATGGGATCGGTTTGTGGATGCATGTAAGCCAGGCGACCTCATACTGACTTCGCGACAAAAGGTGCGCGACCGAGCACATGGGCTTCTATTCCAAAGGCACAATGAGCGCTTTCGGGACACCTTGGTGCCTCTTCTCTACCACCCGAAGGACAGTCGGAAGCAGAATATTGAGGTGGCGATTCCGGGTGCAGATCGAAAGGAAGAGCTAGTTCTCAATGACATCGTGGAAGTCTCAGTCGAGGCTGCACGGCCGCGCCTGACTTCAAGCCTGTGCTTCGCCAGAAGCTGGGACACAGAGCCCATGAACTCCCGCCCAGGGTCGACTTGAAGCAGTATTGGCCCTCGCAGCGGCCCCCGCTTGTAGATCCGCTCTAGACCAGCGGCGACCTCTTTAGCCTCCTTCGTAGTAAGTGGTTCAGCTGCTTTGAACCTGCTGGCCACATTGACAACAGTCATGGCATACTTGTATGAACCGTGTTGTCTGGTGAGAATAAAAAATCGGCCTGGTGCACTTCGTTCGATACTGAAACATCGAACTTGGGTCTCGTTATGTGGCGCGGAGAGGCGAGGTAGATTTGCCAGATGGCCTGCTTTTTTAGGAAGTCCCGGGCCTTGGCCCCAGAAACCCTAGCCGCGGCCGCCAGTTTTCGAATCGCCGTTATCCCCTTCCAGAAGCCCCTGGGGCTGCAATATATTCTTGCGAGCTTCTGATCCATGGAGATATTCCAAGAGCGTGAGCAACCTCCAACACGCAGATGCCACAGGCTCGGGTAGCTGCCCAGTTTTTTTCTAGAGGTAAGTCGGGCCTGCTAGCACGTTATCTGCGAAGCGCCGCATAATCTTTTCGTCCCTCCGCCAGCTTTCGAGCGATTTATGCGCGACATCAATCATAGTGGAAGCTAAGGGTCCAGGAACTTTGTGCCGTCGAGCGGCGTAGCCTACTTCCAGCATCTTAGTAAACTGCTCCTCCGGAAGACCCATGATAACCAAAGGATGCAAGCAAATAAGGAGCGGAAAAAGAGGATGGAGACAAAAAAATTATCTAGTTCCTACGCCGATGCTTGAGCGAGGATATTAAGACCGTTTTGCAGACTGCCCCGAGCGCTAGCACGAAAAATCCAATCTCTCTAGCCTTCTGCTCGTCGGACGGATTGTAGAAGTCGGACAACTGAGGCTTAGACCCCAGGGGTCGAGGTGATTATTTGGCAGGATCAGAGCATATTCCCGCATGGCAGCGTCTGCATCCTGGAATGTTTGAAGGGCGTGCCCTTGCCGACGGAGCTCTTCTTGGATTAAATCACGGCGCTGAGCTCTTTTTGGGGGGCCCAAGCGGCCTGAGCGGCCTGAAGCCGTTCCACGGCGAGGTCGTGGCGCCGGCGCTCTGCTTCTATGTCGGACCCATTGGGCCTTTATCTATTTTTCTAAACAGAAAGCTGCTCCCGCTGAACGCTACCGCGTTGATGATCGCTCTGCCCACGATAATCGCAGCGGTCGCCATGGTAATACGGGGTAGGCCCCCTACTTCAATATGTCGGCGGGGATAATCCCTTGCTTGATTAGGAGAATCTTTGATGACGAGAGCAGCCGTGACGGCGACAACGGTCATGCCGGCATCCCGTGGGGTTAATTCCAGTCATTGAGGCGTTGCTGAAGGTGGCGGGGGTTTGTGCTCGCCTGACGCGATGGGTGGCTTGATGTCGTTCACCGGGCGCTCCGACTCCGCCCCTTCCTTAAGACTCCGCAAATCATCTAGGAGCTTTTGTTGTTTCCTTTTTCTACGTCAGCTCCAGCCCGCCCAGCAGCGACTCTTTTAGGGTCCTTGCTCCTAGTCACCTTCTCCTCATCCTTCTGTTCTGGCGGCGCCTCCTCCGTCAGCTCCAAACCCGGTGTCCCCTCCGTCGCTGTGGTAGGTTCCGCCATCTTGCCCAGAAGATACTTGCTTAGATGCTTGGTAATGTTTAAAAGTACTAAGCATTGCTGTAAAAGGTGCTAAGTACATGCCATAGCGGTGCTATAGCTCGCAGGTGATGGTAGTTAGGGCATGCCCAACGAACGCATCTGCCTCGAGGTCAGCGATCAGTAAATCTTGCCGAACAGCCGGGAACGGAAGCAGCTGGCTAACCACCGTAGTGTAAATCTGGAGCGCTGCGGAGCCAAGAGTCTTTGTCATACTAGCCCCCAGTCGAGCCTCGTATCGGGCGTAGAGCTTGCCGATCTCCTCATCGGTAGGCTATTGATCTGATCCGCATAAATCTCTCTGCCTATGTACTGCCTTGACTGACCGCCCATGGCGGGCGCGGCCAACCTCTGCCTTTGCCTTTGTCGTTCTGCGTTTGCAGGCTCATCTCCGCTGTGCTTGTGGCCTCCATAGCGAGCTATGGCCCGCGCAGGCGGCGCCAGCTCGTCGGCAGGAGCTCGTCAATAATATCGTCGCATTCCATTGATATAGTCACGTAAACACCGAGTCGAATTGTAATGAAAAGAAGAAGAGCCGCCATTCCTCCTCCGACGCAGGCGGTGGCAATGTATAGGCGTTTCATGTTAACACGGCATAGCTACTTTGCTGCGAGGTATTTAACAGCAGCTTCGCTTGTTTCGTTTTGGCGAGTTGTTCACGCACGGCAGGCCTGTCGGCTGCGGGGATGATGTCATTTTCACGCAAGCACTCGTCGAAACTATCCCGATCCTTGCAGTAGAAGAGAGCGACCCAACGCGTTTGCTCTCGGAGGTCTTTAAGGACGGCATTGTACCTCTGAGCCAGCACCCAGACCGATTGCTTGGCATGGCGGCCGCTGAATGCCAGCTCGGAGAGCATGTCTTTTTTCTTGGTGAGCTGTTTGCTGGCGGCCATTTCATCAATGATATACAACATCGGCTGACCCTGAAACCTCGCAGAGACCTCGCAACAAGTCATGAAGTCGTTCACCTGGATCTAGAACATAAACCTCATCATCTGTCCACAACCACGGGCGCTTCCGGTAGGTCATGTTATGTCTGGTAGTGGGACAGACGATTACGATGTGATCGAAACGGCCGCGGAATGGGCCCTCGAGGAGGTCAAGCGCTAATTGCGTTTTCCCGCAGCCAGTCATGCCGCAAATTATCGCCGAGTGGGGCTCTTCAGTAAATAGCCGTCCGTTCTCGATGTTAAGCTTTGCATCCATGATGACAAAGAGGTAAATGTTCAATGCCCCAGGAGCTTCCGCTTCCTTGGCGAGCTGAATTGTGATCCCCTCGCTGGCGTTTTAGATGCGGCAGCCGTTGCCATGCAAGCTGTCGTCGTCGCTGGTCATTTGGTCTAGCCAGAGGGCGAACTCCTCCGTGAGGTACTTTCCTAGGTTGTAGGCGTGGAGCCCGAGGTCCTTGGCCACCATGGCCACTTCCGGGTGCCGTTTTATTTCATCCTCCATAAGCTTTCTGACCTCGTCCCATGCCTGGTAAGAGCGCATGCCTTGAGCATAGAGCTGGTTCGGGATGCCTTCGACAGTGACCTCCACTTTCGAGATCTTGGGGTTATAGAAACTTCGCTCTGGCGTTCAAAAGGCTGAGTCGGTTCCTCGAAGAGCAATAAGACCCCCTTCATCGAACGAGCGGGACGTTCAGGTTTATGAGTATGTTCCACAGCGTGTCGGACTTGTTGGCCACGATCCTGCGGTGCCTGAGGATCCTGTCATAAAGGATCGCCATCTTCCCTGCGTACTGGTTGCGGATGTTTTCGGCCAACTCCCGGTTGGTCACTATTTTGAACTCCAATGCGATTGGTGTATTTGGAGGCTCCGTCGGCCGCCCGGACAACCCACCCGTAGTCGTTGAAAGTGAGTTCGTACTCCAGCCGGTTCCCTAAGGCCGACTGGAAGAAAGGCATGTGGCTCTCCAGGAGCTCGAAGTCGAGCGGGACGTGGAAACGGTCGCCGTAAGCATTGGCTTTGGCGGCATCCTTTGCTCTATTTGCCCGGTTTCCGGCGCCAATCCTTATCCGAGTTATGTTTCGAGCGATCAGCGTCGGTTAAGACCAGCTGAATTTGAAAAGCCAGCCTTGCAGTCCCAGGGACGATTACATTGTAGGGCCCGAGATTCGGGAAGCGCACTAACAGCTGCTGGTTCTGGTCGATCGTGGATGGGTTGTTCGTGTTCACGACCGACTGGCGGATGCCCTTGGCCCCTAGGGGCTCTCTCAGGCGCCGATACGGATTGAGTTTTCGACCGTAAGCGCTTTGAAACATTTTATATTGAACCCTTTCACCCGTGTCTTCAATACACAGTGATGGACGAGGGCATCCCGCTGCGAGACTTCGGTTAGTTCGGCGATCGGCAGGCTCCGTTGGATTATGGCCCGGCGGACGACGACATTGCCACTACCTCGTTTGACGTGGCCGCCGACACTGACATTGGCCCTACCTCGCTATCCAATCAATTAATTACTAGCACCGTTGATTCCTTTTACGACGGTTTGGGTGAGGGGCATCCCCCAGCGGGGCGGGACTACCAAAAGTTTACGATCGACAACCACGGCCAGCTCCGCCTAAGGACCCACCCAGGGGTTGAACTGGTCAACAAAAATACTAGAAGAAAGGCGAGGGGCCGGGCCATTGTCCGGGATGAGCTCGGTTTCTCGTACTGGGGGACCCGCAATAAGGAATCTTCCCGCCCCAGCCGTCGCCCAAATAGAGCGGACCGATAACGTACTGGGCGAATTGTTGCGCGACAGTGCTGGGAGAGAAATCGAGGTGGCAGATTTCGACAGAGCGACCTCCGCCCTTTCTGAAATGGAGGAGACCTCGCTGGAAACCATCGAAGCCCTGCCACTGGGGATATCGAGCCTGGAAGGCACCGAGCTAATGACGCGGTTCCGGGAGCTCAAAGGGCTCGACAAGGCCGTGCAAACTCAGCGAGGGGAGCTCGTAGACAACGTAGCCAAACTTTCCGAGCTTGACCGGCATATCGACCGAGAGCATGAGAAACTAAGAGAGGCCGGCGATGGCTCCGTGATGAAGAAGAGAATCATAGATCGGATCAGGGACCTCACGGATGAGCGGGCCGCGCGGCTCGAGGCGGCTTCGACCAACCGGGAATCTCTCAGATCGCATTTCAGCCGGGTTTGGGAAACCCTGTGGCGTATAATGGACGAGGACGCCACGCTAGCCGAGCGGGTCAAGACCCTCTTCCGGGAGCAGGGGGTCACAATCGCCTCCATCCTCACGGCCATCGGCTTGGCTATCAGCACACTGGTCGTAGCCCTCACCGGCGGCTCAGCCCCCTCGCCACCCGGCCCCACTCCCAAACATGGCAGTCAAGGCGTTCGAGAGTGGGTTAAAAAGCAGCTTAAAGCCCTCGGGGCTTTTCTCGGCAAGCTGGCTGGGAAGGCCGCCGCCGCTCTCCCCGGAATAATCGGCAGCGTGGTTTCATGGCTGTTGTCAGGCGCGGGCAAAGCGGTCGGATGGCTTGCCGAAAACACCTGGGCTATGCTGATCGTAATTGTGGGGCTGCTGTTTATGGCGGCCCGAGAGTGGCTAACGAAGCATAAACCAAAGGACGATTAGCCCAGTGGCGGCCCCGGCCACGATTAAAGCCACCTTGTAATCGGCGTGCGATTTTACCGTCGTCCAAGCTTCCGTGCGCCGCGGGTTTGTTTAGCCTGCCGACCATCCCTATTGGGAGGTTGGCTGTGGTCATTATTATCTTGTTGTTATAGCCAGCGATGCCGCGGCCGATTCTTAGGACCATATCGATTGGTGCCATGTACAAGCCCGTACCGAATACCACGTTTACCTCACCACCAGCATACTGCAGGGCGTCTTGGTAACAGGCGATAGCGGACTGTTGACCGTAGAGCTGATCGCTTCCTCCACTAGGGCTAGGAACTGCTTTTGTGCCTCGAAGTCGTCTAAGATCCGGGCCTTGGTTTGGGCCTGGGCCACAAGCAGTGCCCAAACGTAGGTCCTGATTGAGTGATTTATTCGCTCCATGCTGGCTTGGGTGAAGCCTTTCGGTTATCTAGCACGAAGGTCCCGCAAGAGGCGCCTAGCCCCCAGTCTGTATGTGGGTCAACCCCGAACTCATTACACAGCCGTTCGTACGCTCTTCCGTCATAGGTATTGTTATCACCATCCCAGGATGGATCCCCCGGCAAGGCACATTGCAGTTCGGTGAGCAGCCGCCTGATCGTGTAGTAGACGTGGAAGTAGTACACGGACCAAATAAGGAGAGTAGACTTACCCTCGGGGTCTTCCAGGTGGTCGTTGTACGAGACCCCACAGCCCGCCGTCGCGCACCACACGGCGAAGTTCATCTGGGTCTGCCAGTACTTCATAGCGTTAACGCGCAAATATTGGTCTCCCCCTTGCCGGCTCCCGTACATTCGAAATTTTTGAAGGATATTGGGCAGGCTGGAGATGAAGGACTGGCTTGGGCATGTCGTGATCTTTATCCGGGCTAAGTTATCGGCGTACAGGAGCCATGGGTACCACCCCCACCCCCGGTCTTATATTTAGCGTCGCTATTGAAAGTAAAGGCCTCCATGGAGATCGTGAAAGATGTTCCAAACTATCACCGATATCACAACAGGCCCGACATGTCTTCAGCAGCCAATAGGCAACAGGGATGGCGGGTTGAAGATAGGCCTGCGATCGGTCACGTACACTATTGGCTGGTACAACATTACGGGCGACCAGTTTGTCACCTCCCCCGACAAAATAACCCATATCCCTCCCGGCCTCTGGTCATTGCGCCAGCTCCAAGACCACCTCGCACAGACCAATTCCGGCCTTTCACTTAACGTCGATCCGAAGACAGGGATGGCTGTGCCAAAGGTTCTAAATCAAGCTGACTTTGTCCGGGTCCCCAAAGGGCTGCAAGATCTTCTGGGGTTTGTAAAGTACCGTGAGACGTTTACTTCGGCGAAAGATGACCTAGGTGATCGCCCTATGGACTTGTGCCTCATTAAGCAGCTATTTGTCCACCTGGACGAACTCAACACCGCCAAGAACGCCTTAAACGGGGCTCCCAGTAGTCTGCTCGCTGTGGCCGCGATCGGCAACCTGCCATACGGGGATATAATAACATCTGTATTTCCTAACCCCGAGTTTAAACTCCTGAGATATGGGACGATCTCGGAATTAACACTCTCTGTTAGATATGAACGCGGAAACAGTATAGACAACCACGGCTACCAGTGAGCGTTGTTCTTGAGGTGAAATGAGTATCTTTGGTTCACACGGTGACGGGGTGGGGGGCGCCCAGTGTGGACTACGCTACCCGGGCTTACGTCGATGCAGTTGCTTCACGACGGAGTGCGCCTGATCTGTCCCACTACATAAAAAAGGATCAGGATGGCGATGTAGACCTAATGGGGGGTCGAATCATGAACCTCGGCTACGTCAACGTACTTACTGATGCGGTTTCGGCAAAAATGGCCGATGAATGGTGGAAGAACGTAAAGGCCGAAGTCCTCATGAAAAACGGTGACACGGCTATGGAAGGTAACATTAATCTTAACAATCACCGGATAGTAAATTTGGGTCTTCCAGTTCATTCGAACGATGCTGCAAACAAAACATATGTTGACAGGTTAATTCACAAGCCCATAATTACTATTATAGTAGAGGAGCGCGGAGCATTGAAAGAAGGCGCGTTTTAATGGGCTTTTGGGGCAAACTCTGATTTTGAAGGCCATAGTAAAGTGGGATACGCCATGATGTCAGACGGAAATATACTGGCTAAGTCTTTGTCTTTTTCTCAGCGTAGTTCTGAAAAGTTGGATGAGATGGTGCTTGTTGGTATAAAGAAAGGTTGGAAGTATCAAGCTAGTAATGATATATCTTTAAGGTATGATTTAAACAAAAAATCAGACCATTTCTCCGCTTTAAAATCTTTCAGCAGCCCGCTTCGCGTTTATAGAGGTAAATTTATAAACCTTCAAACACTTGCAACAACTTAAAGTAATGCTTCAGGGGTTGTTGCTCTACTAATTGAACTAGAGATGTGAGGTGTAAAACATCGAGCAAGACATGAAGGACGGCGTGGTTCCAACGGCCCCGCCAATTTATCCTACCCTGCCCACTGAGGGCAATGGGCACGCCTACCGCCTACAACATATAACCCGAATTCAGTCTGAGTTAGCACGAGAGGCCGAAAAAGGGCTAGCCTTGGTAAGAAATACAAGAGGACCTTTATACCGTTGATGGCGCCGACGCCGCTTTGGCTACAGTTGGCGCGGGAATGGGGATTGGCGGCGTATTCCTCATTTCAACGGTTGTAGCCATTCCAATTGCCATAAGGCTCGAGATAGGCTCTCTTTGCTGCGGCGGACTATCTATCGTCGGGAAAGTGATCGAAAGACGCGTTACATACAAACTCGTCAAACATCAGCGCATCGAGGCAATGGCCCGGACAAAGCTGAATACGATCTCCGACATTGTGAGCAAAGCATAAGCCGACGGGGATATCTCCGACATCGAGTACAAGCTCGTCCTAGACGAGGTCCAGAAGTTCGAGGACCTGAAACACAAGGCGCACTCCGAAAAACCGCCAAATGAGAATATGGGGGAACTAAGAAAAAAACTGCTGGAAGAGGGCCGCTGGGAAGCGCTAGCAGAGCTTTCCAAAAGGTTGACTTCTCCCTCTCCCTAAGCTGCTGCATGGAGTTGTCCGAGGAGGGAGCTCTCCTTTGCGAGTCATTGGCTTTTGTGAGCTCCTCGATGGTGGATGGCGAGTCCAGTTCTTCCATGGTGGGCAAGTTGGGTAGTGTTATCGACGGCTCTGTCGGTAACCACAGTATCTCTAGAGTACAGCTCCCCGCAGTGGTCAACCCATCTCTCCATCTGCTCGCCACGGTCCTTGATGATGTCGCCGGATGTGGACTTGAGGGGTGAGGTTTTGGTGACACTAGGTCCAAATGCTTTCTTTATCTCCTCATACATGGCATGGGTGTTTCCGCAGTCTGCAGAGGTCTGTATGTCACTGCAAGGCTTTAGCCAGTAGTTGTTGGCGCATCTACGAGCGGCCCTCTTTGCGTTGTTGAGGGCTTCTCTGCATACGGCCAGTGTTATCTAGCAGGGCTTCCTCTTGTACTTGCCTTGGCGGCTATGGCAGGCTTCATCGCTTCGATACCAGCCTTGAACCAGTCCTCGTTCTTCTTGGCTCGCTTCCTGAAACTGTCTGAGGTGGTTTGGTATATGGCATTACGGATAAAGTCCCAGCGTGCTGTGGCACTGTCTGTGGGACAGTCTTCCAGGATCTTGTCAATGGCCTCGTCAAAGCGTTTGCGCTGATCAGGCTTTAAGGTTCTGGCCGTTTCGATGCGAGACCGGCTCGCTTGGAGCGGTGGATCCGTCTGGCTCGAATACGTGCCATTCTGCCGACCAGGGAGTGATCGGTGTCGCAGTCTTCACTATGGTAACTACGCGTGAGGAGCACGTGGTTCAGCATGGGTTTTGTAGTAATGCCGAGGTCCAGCTGGTGCCAATGCTTTGACCTGGGATGTCGCCATGACACTTTGTGTTGGGGCTTGGTGGAATAGGAGGTGTTGGTGATGGCAAGGTCATGAAAGGAGCAAAGCTCAAGTAGCCGCTGTCCGTTCTCTTTGAGCTTGCCACTTCCGAATGTGTCTGATGCAACGTGACCTGGAGGTGTGGGCTGTGCCTACTCGCGCGTTGAAGTCTCCCAGCAGGAACAGGTTTTCATTCGCTGGGATCTCTCTAATTCTTTTTTTCGAGCTCCTCATAGAATGCATCTTTAGCCTCGGCTGTGGAACATAGTTTTGGGTCATAGCCACTAAAGATGTGTGTAGGTCCTGAGGAGGAAGTGAGATGGAGTGAGGGGATGCGCTCGGTTCCCTGTGAAGGAGGCTCGACTGATAACAGGAGGGAAGTACGAGCTGCGATGCCAACCAAATAGAGTCTAATAGATTCCAGAGCTTGCCAGAAGAACATGTAGTCTTTCTCCTTGAGACTGCCACTAGAAGTTAGGCGTGTCTCCTGGAGGGCGGCAATGTCGATGTTTCACTTTGCCAGCTCGCGATCGATGATGGCGGTTTTCCTTGCATCGTCTACTTGCTGGAGGTCGTCAGAAAGGCCACATTGTTCTGACGTTCCAGGTTGTATCTGGTTCCATCGAATTAAGCCATGAGTCTTACTTTTAACTAAAGATCCCCTTCCGCCTGAAATTTCTCAGAGCTGCAATTGTGTTTACTTTCTTTCTATAAGAATACTGTAGTTTTAATATTTCTCTTAGGTATCTACAAAAAAGTGTGTATTTTCTTTTTAAATATTGAGCTGAATTGTGAAGACTGGTAGATTATATGATAACAAATGTGTATTTTAGTTGGTTTTGTTTTCATTATTTAAACTTACGGCATGTCGTTGCACATAGACATTCTTTTACAAATGCACTTTTCTAAGCATTTGAGATATATTGAATAATATTATTTTGGTAAAGACATATCAGCTATCTCTCTTCTTTACACAGTCATGCAAGCAAAGTAACAACTGCCTTATACACGTGTTAAAAGTGGTATCCGTCAGTTTGGAGCAAAATTTCTATTTTAATAACCAAATAAGTAATTGTTACCTGAAAAGATCCTTTAGAATGTGGTTCGTTGATGTCCTAGATCTGTGTGAACAGTCAAGCAAAAAAATCACTCATAACTGTTATGTCTTATCTGAGTCACGGTGCATATATATCTTTTTTAAAACATAGAAAACCACATGACCGCTTTTGATATCAAGTTACACACGTCATCCGGGTAATCCGGGTAATCTGGTCTGACGTCGGTAGTTATATCGAGCTTTTTATATATTTCGAAAAAATACACATTCAGAGTAATCATTTCACGATTTGTTCTGTCTAACAACTTAGTGTTCAGACTTTGTACGTAGAACTTATTAAGACTAAAGTATTGGTTTATATAAAAATGATGTCCAAGTTTTCCAAAGCAGTGGTTCGATATTGTTATATGTATTTGATAGAGGCAAACGGTCGGATACCACTTTGAAAACATTACATAAGGACATCATGTCAAATTCACTTTGTTGTTTTTTTTATTGTTTTTATCCTCTCCTTTTCGCAGGCCATTCAGCGTTTCAAGCATCGCCGATGATGCAAATGTTCTAATTTAAGTATGTTTGTAGACAAACAGAGCACGTCAAGAAAAGTGTCCCATTTCGTATAATAATGTTACAAACTTAATGAACCATGTTACAGACGTTGGTGATTGACTGTTTTGGTCTTTTCTTTCTTGTGTGTTATGTGCGTGCAAACGCAAACAGACAAAGCCACTCGAACCACAGCTAAAGTTTAACTTCATAAAATAAAGAGTACATGAAAGTACATGCTTTCAAAACAATACATAATTTAAATAAACATTGATATTTGGCAAACATGACATTTACAGATTTTACAGACATTTATTTAACACTGTATTTTAAAGACCTCAGACATGCACTTTCCTTTTATGTGATTAAAGAAGAATTGTTTTGTTTCTACACATATTTTCACTAAGTTTTAAGGCATTGTTTCATACAGGAAAATGACGTCAAATGTGATGGAAGAGCCAAGATTTTATCAAATACACTCTGAAATATTTTCAAAAAATGGCCGTCTTGATAAAAGTAAATCCAATTGGACACGCATCTAAAACAAAATCATTCTACAACTTCCATAGTTTTAATGAATGTGACGCCATGTCGCCAATGATTGTCTCACCTATCTACAGCGAATAAATATGGTAAAATCCTCCGCTTTTTTATCTATTTTTCGTTAAAATCGGACAGATTAAAGAAAAAGAAGCGTATTTAATCAAGTGTTTTCTGACTGTTAAGTTGTAACTTCCAGTTTATACAACAGTGTTATTACGGATACGATACGATGGAGCTGGGCGTTCGAGGCTAAATGCACTGAAGATAGTTACTAAATTTGCCAGGGGAGCAATTATCAGCTTTCGGTCCGGCTTTGTTGTATATTATTTAATTATTATAGAAAAATAAAGTATGTTTATTTAAGTAACGGTAATGTCAAACGGATGTGGTAGTATAGTCTGAGACCAATACCTGTCAGTTGAAAACCTGGTTCTGCATCTCGTGGCTTTCTTTTTTCTCTTGAGAAGCATGACTTAGAATGGATATCTAAAGAAAAGTAGCAATTGTTAAGGCATATATCTAAGTTGAGGAAGGAGTGGCAATAGCTGTAAATAACAAGTTCAATACTGTCTTATGTTAAGTCCAAAAAATCATGTTGATGTGTGAAATACCACACTCGTATTTGAAAAGTAGAATCTCCGAATTGTTTAACGCATCGGTTAAAGTCATACTAAGGAAAACACATTTCATGTGGGTCTTCCGGTTTACCTGGGATGAACGGGCTGTTCTGCCCGACACGTGTCCGGTGTCATCCTCCGCCTTACTATAATGGCTACAAGAAAGGGTCGCTGCAATGTACTTTAATGACATTTTCCCGTTCCTTTTCAGTAGCTGTCAGGGCACCCAAAACATCCTTGAATCCGCATATGAGCTCAATGCTGAACCCAAGTTACAAGCTTTCACTGCAGCGTTGGAATTGGCTCGGGCCGATATAAACAAAGTCAGTAAAGAATTAGATATTCACTTGCCTAGTATTCAACAGAAAGAAATCAGGTTACTTTCAGGTTTGGAAGATGACGAAAGGAAACAGTTGTCGGAAATTAAGGAAAAAAACGAGAAGAGTAAGAAGGAAATCAAGAGTAAAAAGGAAGAGCTTGATTTAGTTGTCAGACGATATCACGATAAGTGTAAATTAATTAATCAAGAAATTGACCAATGTTTATCGCAGATTAAAATGTCGAACAAACAAAAAACGAATGTGCTTATTCTTGAAAAGAAGGTACAGACAATAAAACAGAAAGTTGTCGCTGTTTATAACGAGGAACGCAGTTTGTTTAAGGCATGTCAATTCAACTTCAAGCCTGACATGACGACATTTGACTCACCCACATCCCTCTATAAAGAAGTCAGCACAACGGCACTGGATATCAGTTCATATATTGCTGTGGGAGGTAAAGTCGATAGACCAGTACATGCGACAGTTACGATGCCAGAAGAGCAAGTAGTGAGACCAAGAAAGAAAGCAGCGATCGACATCGGTATAAAAGGGGATACGACAACGTGTAGTACTAAAGATTGCTGCATTCTCGGTGATGGGAGTTTAGTGATAGCTGATGGCAATAACAGAAGACTGAAGCGTGTTGACCCCTCAAGCAGCAATGTAACCGACTACCGTATAGATATACAGCCGGATAACCAGCCAGTTAGTGTATGCTGTATTGGTCCGAAAAAGGTAGCAGTAAGTTGTTCTTGACACTTTAGAAATTAAGTGCATAAATATTTTATTTTATATTGACACTGCATATATGACGTCAAAAATCACATCCTACACGTAACTGATTAACTAAAAATAATCAACTGTTTTCATCTTCACATAACAGTCCAATGATAAAATATTTTTAAAAATCATAGTATTTTAGGAACATGTTTTCCTTTTCTCTCTTGCATTTGAGACAGTCCTCAGGAAGTTCGAGGTCAGAGCTTGGTAAAAACCGGTTCTAGACACCCCCCCAGTCGGACCCTTTTGCCGACTGACCGTTTCAATGCGGTAACTGTTGGGCATGCTGATTTTGCGTAATGACTCATCACAGACATGTACTTACTTTTACATTTGGCTTGCATGTGAAAACCCTTGTCCTGTGCTTTTTCAAATTTTGGTAAATATTGCAATGCTCATAGGAATTTTTCATGTCAAATATTAATTACTTTTATGATTAAAAACAAAACTTATTGTTTGACACAAAGTCACTGTTTTCAATGTTTAAGTCTAGTGCAAGATTAAGTTAAAAAAAATGATTTTAGAATTTTGACAATCTGCATTTTGTTTATGAACTGCTTCTAAACATATTTACGTTAATTTCTTATATTCTATTTTTTAAAAGAATGCTATTGTGATATTGATAATTGTCACAATGCATGAGAACAACAAATATCCAAACAAAAATACATGCACAAACACCATCGTCACGTTTTACTGCATTGTCCGTAATTTGTAATAGAAACAATTCACATAGCCGTAAACAATGACTTAAAATGATTAATAATATGTTTACAAATGCTCATAGGTGACCAGCATTAGCTGCCACGGTAGAGCTTAATTTGGTCAGACAACGGCAACTGGGAAAGTATATTTTGTTCACTCATCTTTGTGTAAAGCCTGTCTTACAAAAGCCTATATAGTTCGATTTGGTCTAAAATTAAGAAAAGAAAGAAAACAAACAACAACGACAAAGTGCATTCGTCTCGCGACAAAATATGTCATCAATGTTTTGAAACAAAAGTTAATCGTTCACGATGTTAGCCAAAGTGCAATGGGTTATGTGAGATCGTGAGTAAAAATGTTTCACGACATTGTGTTAATTATTGGTTTGAAATCTATGAAATTCCATAGTTGCAAAATTCTGTATCGTGTTTACGACTAGATCTATACAAAAGCATTATGTACATTTCATACAAGTCAACTGTAAACTTTCATCAGTTATAGATTCAGAGAGGAGTGAGAAAATCAAATCATAGCTCACTTATTAATGATGATCGTACGTCATCTGTGTTTTTTATACATACAGAATATGTAGTCAGGTGTTATATATCAATGCAATACAATTCTTCACTTTCAGACACAATCAGCGACTATGCCCCGTACAGAAGCTGACCTGGGCCAAAAGGACAGGGGTCTACATTTTCTGGTAATTACTGATATTTAGACATGTCACTAGCAACCTTACCGACGATGAACGACTGAAGATTGCATTATTACTAGCATTTGTCTTTTTAAACTGAAATTTATGTTGCAACACTCATAGGACCTTGTCATATTTTCATATTGTCATATTTCAATTGAATGTTTCCCTACTCTAGGTTTCTATATGTTCAGTTTGTTTTGTGATCGATTAGTTCCCGCGTCATTTCTGCTATACCAAAATTAATCTGACTGAATTTGAGTAACGACATTCGCACTAACATTATTTGTGCTCTGTTTGCCGGCACATTTTCTTTACAGGTTACATCGTCATTATCAACGCAGAAATGTATTTCGTCACCAACACATATGTAGATTTGAAATATTTATCTGGTCTGCATTTCTTTATTTCCAGGTTGCCCTGGGTTGTACACAAGTCCACGAGTACAACGCAGTAGATATGACCCAGACAAGAACCATCGAGTTGGGCCATGACACCTGCAGTATTGCTTGTCACGGTGACCTACTTTACGCTAGCAGTGGTAAGACATTGTACGTACACGATTTGGGTGACGGAAGGACGCTGCGAGAGATTTGCAAGGACACCGACGGCCAGGACCTTTTCTCTCAAATATCTGGCATCGCATTGAACGGTCCTGGGGACAGAGTCTATGTTGCTGACTGGTGGAAAGGTCTAGTATGTATCAGCAAGGACGGGCAGTCGCAATTCAAACTCTCCGAGACGGACCTCAAACTGTCTCTAGCCTGGGGTGTAGCCACTGACCACTGCGGACAAGTATTTGTCAGTGGAATGGGTTCACACAACGTGGTAAAGGTCACGGTGACCGGGAAGAAACCTGTGGCGCAACAAATATTATCCCGAGACGATGAGATCGAAAATCCATGCGGTCTCAGTTACGATGTGAGCAGGGATCGCTTATTTGTCGGAGGGTGGAACAGTAATAAGCTTCAGATGTTTGAAATGGGGTAAAGTTGATAATCAATATTGCTAGACACTTTGTATTTTTGTGTTTTCTCCTTTTGCTGCTGATTGTGACATTTTGTAAATTAATGGCACGTTATAAACGAAGAATTTAATTTAACACTTTTGTTGAACGATTTTGTCTAAATCCTCAGCATCGCTTGTTTAAGATCAGTCAACTTAGAAACAACTCGTGCAACAGATTGTTTTCTGACTGAAATGGAAACACTTCTTCCAATTTACACAAACTGTATTACGATAGATAATAGAGATGACAGAGCCGACTCGAAAATCCTCTTAAATATTTTGCCCTTCCGTACATGGGATTGACATAGGGCAACAAGTTTCATGTGGAGTCTTCCAGCTTACCTGCGATGTACGGGCTAGTCTGCCTAGACATATGTCCGGAATCTTTCCCCACCTTTCTATAATGACCAAAATGGGGCTGCTGCGATATACTTTAATTACTGCTGTTTTCCATTTCTTTTCAAAACACTAGGAAATCCGAATCTTCCAGAAGTAAAACGATTAGATGGATCAACGTCCGTATACCAGATGATAAGGAGTGTTGTGTTGTCTCTGGTTTCTGTCACTTCAGTGATGGAAGTCTGGTGATAGCTGATGACATCAACAGAAGACTGAAAAATGTAGACCCGTCAACTAGCAAGGTAACCAAGTACTGTGGTACAGATAAACAACCAACAGATGTATGCACTACTGGTCCACAAGAGTTTGTAGTAAGTATACTTTTCATGTCTCTTTGGCGATTAGCTTGTGACGTATAGCATTATGTTTCATATTGACACGCATATTTTTATACTATAACATCACGAACTACATTCTGCACAGCGGTGGAAAGAAAAATTATGCTTATGAAATTTATGTAATAACAAATAAAAAAACATGTATGTGTTTATCTTTACAATAAATTGAAATAATCAAATAACTCTAATAAATTTAAGTCTAAAAAACAATTATTGTAAAGATGGATGTGAGTGAGGTGTGCGGTAACGATACCTAACTGCCGGATGAATGCAATTGATATCTACCTTTCGTTATTGCCGTTTAGTCTTTGTGTGTTTGCTTTATTCTCAAACACAAGCGCCTTAAATACGGAAATAATTGGACGCTTTATGTTATTCTTAGGCAGCTACAAATATATTAATTGGATTCCTGCAAGTAAGGGACACATAGTTACACTCTGCTTTTATATTGATCTATGGAAGCTCCTCTCTGATACGCGAACACACACGCAGATCTTGTCACTAACCTTGGACTCATTAAAATAAACCGCACCCACCCCTTTCAACAATTCTAAGTTTCAAGTTTGAAAATCCTTTCAGGCAATATTGTCAATAACTGTGCGTGTTTTATCTTTACAAGTGTATTCTTTATTATAGAATGATATTAAAACATATTGCTCTAGGCAATGTCTGGCAAAGTAGAACTTTCTATGTATATGTGTATTTACCTGTGTGGAGATACTTTGACGTTCCCTGTTACTCCATTTTCACAGCTAAAGAAACGTCTATTTCGGGTTTTTCGTGAAATTGTTTCCATACTTCCGTACTTTGTGTAATCATAACCGTAAGGGATAAAATGAAAACAAGTTTATCCGGAAACCTTTAACTCTTGTTCAATAAAACATGTCTGCATGAGATTAATATGGCTGTTTCAGGCACACATCAACTAGGAAATAAAATGTGTATTAACGGTCCACGCAATCAGTTTAAAAGGGAGAAAAAATATCCAGAAATTTATTATAGCGGAAAATGGGTTTTCTCCTTTTTAACAGTATACGAATTTGTTGATATCTTTAATGCTTCTTAGTTTGAAAAAACGCCGTGCAGCGTGGCTCAGAGAGAACATGTATGTTTGTTATGGTGATTGGATTTTTTATGCTTCACATTTACATATATGTTCAATTAACATTAATTATTTTGGTTATATCTAAAAAACTGGTCTAAATAACTTATCTTGAAACACGTTACTCATGTTTATAATCTCGAATATTATATATATATATATATATATATATATATATATATATATATATATATATATATATATATATATATATATATATAATTTTTTTTTTTTTTTTTATTTCCCTTTGATTTTTTAATTTTACAATTACCCAGATTGCAGTTCACAAGCATGCCAAAGTGCATTGTACAAGAGTGCACAGAAGTTTCTTTCAAATTGCTCAATTGCCTGGCGTATTTTGCTCCTCCGTGTGGTGCTCTTGATACGTTACAGTATAAAAAATAATATTTATTATTCGATAAATACACCAAGCATGTTAACCGAGTGTTATGACTGAACATTCGAAATATGTAATATAGTCAAACCCTACGCGATACAATTGAACCAACCTTTACAGATAAGATTGCCGCGACCGTCATTTGGCGTGCATTCGAGAAGGCAGGCGAGAACCTGTTGTAAAACCGGTTTAGGCACCTCGGTCGGTCTCTTTTGCTGACTGACTTTGTCCTATGCCTTTTTAAATTTTGATATATGTTGCAATACAAATTGGAGACTTTGTCATCTATTCTTATTAATTATCAGGATTGAGATATTATTTAATATATAGGTACCTTACGAGATACGAAAGTTTGTGGTCGCTTTGGAGGTCAATATGGTCAAGGTCACTGTTGCTAAGAATATATTTCACAATATGCTGTCATAGTAGTGCTCGTTTTAGTTAAATAAATATGGCATTTGTAATCGGAAAGAATGTTTGTGAGATAATAAGCGGCTGCTTCTTTTCAAAATGTATTTCACAAGTGGTGTTCCCTCATTTCGTTCTTGAAGGGACATTATTCTTATTTACACATTTACCATATATTACCTCCCTTCTCTGTGGGTATTTGAGACTAGGCGTCACGGAATGAAATTGGTCTTAAGCATGTATGAACGGTTTAAACATTAGAATAACAGTGCACCGTTTACACATACGTACACGTGCCGCACACACAGGGTGAAAAATAAAACATCTTTTAGCATAAATGGCGATTCAGACGATCTTATACTGCATAAGCAATGACGCCCAAACTTACGCAAGTCTGTTATTGAACACATTAAAACATTGATTTTGGAGATTATTGGTTACGTTTTTACACCATTATACCAATGCTATTACAATATTTGTGCGTGGATAGCGTTTTTAACATAATACGTTCAAGAGAAGAATGTTCTCGGTATCTTGTTAATTAACTTAATGTATAAACAACATGAGGACAAAAGTAATGTGTCAATAAATAATATGCAAATAAGTGTTAAACAAATTGTCGACACGTCATGTACTTATTTCAGGTTTTTTATTGTGTTTTTGAGACTATTTTTCAACTTACTGGAGATAAGAATATGATACCAGTTTGTACTGCCCCGTCTATGAAGAAATTACATGACCATGAGGCTTACAATGCTCACTGTAAGATTTTTCCCTAAATAACTACACTCCATATACATTTAATTATAGTCTCACAGACTTGAAATATAGCCCGGCAGATGGAACATCAATATAGATTTCAACCTTAATATCGGTTCTATGATCAGCAAAGAAACAATTATTGAGCGATATTATTGAATTTTGTTCCCTAGCCCTGCACATCAAAAGCCCAGCAACGCCCCGGGATTGTACATTACATATATCGTATCATTACAGACAGTAAACAAAACGCACTATCGGTCGTGGTGTGCGATACAAGTAATACACATCAAAATAAGTTTGCTTTTTACTCCCAAATAGCACATATTGATCATACAGTATGCGGAACATAAGTTTTCGCGTACATGTAAACAAACAGCTGCACCAATTCCATTCGCCACGCGACAAAATATGACGTCATAAATATTTGGAAAAAACAACAAGTTGAGCGTTCACGAACTAAGCCAAAAAGAAATGGATTCTGTGAGGCATTGAGTAAAAAATGAATAAATATCTTGTTAAGTATCTTGTTAAGAGTAAGTTTAAATATTATAATAATACTTTGAAGTCGCCTTATTTAAATTGCTTTATGCTTAAATTTGGTTAAATTACTGTTTGAAAACCACGGTTGTTATATAGATCTCTGTTTCTTGTAGATAAATAGACACAATGCAGTTTGTAAATTTGCTTAAGTTTAATCTAAACTTTAATCTGGTATTTAATCTGTCAATGATTCAGAAAGCAAGACATAATTAGATTAAACTCGACTTTAAATGCTGATTGTCTTTTATTTTAGTTATTACAAATAATTTCACGTGTTTGGATACATGACCATGTTTTTTACATTTCCACACTTTCAGACGCAAATGGCGACGAGTCTCCCCTGCACTCAAGCTAAACCAAGCGAGGAGGACAGCGAGTGCTTGAAGTGTACAGATCTATATTTTTGGGTCGTTCTTGAGTTGTATTTGTCCAATATTTAGACTAGGCACTAGCATGCTGAACGACTGCATATTGCCATTTTACTAGCTTTTGTTTAATTAAATTCATTTTAACACTTACCATCTTTTTATGTCTATATTTCAGGTCGTTGTGAGGATGATTATTCTGCCGATCATGTTGTCTCCACCTCAATCAAACTGACCAAACTTATACCACGACCTTAAGGCCTGTATTCACCAAGCATTTCTTAACACAACTCACGACCTGAGCCAAAGTCACCATTTCTTACCAAGAAAACCAAGTTTTTATATGTAGTCAAAATGTAAAATTAAAATTAATTGTCATGCAACATTTTAGAATTGTAGTTGAATATCAGCTGAAGATAAATCCATTACTTTACCAATTCTTTATTAACAATGGTTGGTGAATACAGGCCAAGGCCCAGGAATATATTTATGTTCTCTTTCCCTCCCTCTATTTTCAGGTTGCTTTATTTAAGACTACATGGATTTTTTAACCAACACAATTTGTACATTGTCAGTGTTTAAATCCTTTCTATATTTCTGTATTTCCAGGCTGCCTTCTTTGGTTCTACCCAAGTCCACGTGTACAACGCTGTTAGTCTGACCCGGACACGAACCATTAAGTTGGGACATGAGACCTCCAATATCGCTTGTCACGGCGGGCTACTGTACTGTGCTACTGGTGAGTGGGGTGACAACATCTTGTACGTACACGACGTGAGTGACGGCAGGAAGCTGCGGGAGTTCCGCCTCAATATACCCATCATCACAGACAGCGACTACGATATCGTGGACATCACAGACATCGCCGTGAATGGTCCCGGGGACCGACTCTATGTGATTGACGAGCTGAGCGGTCTGAAATGTGTAAACACGGACGGGCGGCGGATATTCCATCTCTCCGACGAGGACCTTGGACTGTCTGATGCCAAGGGTGTGACCACTGACCATCATGGTCACGTGTTTGTCTGTGGCTGGGAATCAAACAGCGTAGTCAAGGTGACCGAGGATGGTCACGTGGTTGGAGAAATATTGTCCAGGAAAGATGGAATCATGCGTCCGCGCTGCCTCAGTTACGATGTAAGCAGGCGTCAGTTGTGTGTTGGAGGGGAGAGTGATCAGATTCTGATGGTGGAATGGAAGTAAAGTAAATATTAAATATTGCTAGACTTTTATATTTTGCTGGACATTTTGTTTATTATTTATGATTCTGCTTTTCTTGCTTATTATGACATTTTGTGAATTAGTGACACGTTATAAATGTGGAATTAACTTAATTATTTTGCAAAACTATTTCCATCGACATTTTGTTCATGAATGAAAATAAAATAAAACGTGATTTTGAAACTCTATTCTCCTATAAATGTTACAGTTATATATGTTGTTAATGTATTGTTGTATTTGTAAATGTTTTGTACAAACAAACAATTAAAGTTTATTTTAATCCTGTTTGATGCTTTCATCTTGAGTTCACAATGTTTGTATAATTTACATCAACACCTAATCAACTACGTCATTAAGCATGTCATTGTGACGTCATCACACGCGGATAATATTTGTTCCCGAAAAATCAACAAAAATAAGCGACGTTATAAATATATTAGTATAATGCTGAACTTTTGGCATCCGTACCAGATTTCTTCAGAATTTAATAAGTCTTTAATTAAAACATTTTATACTGCTATTCGCATTTTAGTTAAATACATATGTTATCATTCGTGTTACATGTAGCGTATGTAAATAAATGCAGTTATATTTGACAGTTTAATGGTGATTTGTTATATAGACAGTCATCAACCGATTTTTAATGTTAATTTGTTTATACAATTGTAGCCGTAACCAGCAAGGTGCAATTTTAGTATATAATGTATAGTATATACTTTATATATAACTTTTACAGTGTCTGCACTTTACAAACAATGAATATCTACGAAATAAGTGGTTTAGTTAGAATTTGTAAGAAATATATATTTTTTTTTTGCTGATACCATAATCGATGTTCATGCAGGAATCTGCGTATTTGGAACAATACCATTTTATCTATCTTTCATATCCCAAATTGTGCATGGTTCCAGGAGCGGATCAAGGATTTTATCTTGAGCGGCCGTGAACTTCATTGAAATGTTTAAACGATCTCACTTCATAATTGGTATATTTCTTTACACGCCAATGTTATATATTACATATATTACATGTAAAAGTTATGAAATGACGTTTTAATATACCGTTGATGATGTATTCGAAGGTTGTTTTGAACCCATTTGCCATTAAGGTGGTTTGGGGAAGGCTCCCTCGTAAAATAAAATATTTCTGGAAGGTCGGATATGTGTTGTGACGTAAATCGGGATCACATCCAATAAAATGTCATCAGTCTTTAAATTTTAATTTATGTTATGTATATATTAGATATGTTCTACCAGTTTATTCGTGTTTCTTGCCCCTCCCCGCAATCCGCTCCTGGATTAACAAAAATGTTTAAAAAAAATATTCACCTTTATTATATTGTTCGTCGATTATCTTTTCTTTGAACAAATGTGTCACTGGATATGTATATTTAATCGGTAATTGTTATATTGTGTTTATTTTTATTTTATGAACATACAGTGTATATGGTTCACACGACATTTTCTTGATTTTTTTCTTCAAATATTCCGTTACTGTCAAACCAAATATTGTTCATTTTATTATTCACACTACATGGTATTTTTAAATATTGCATAAGTTTTGGATCAATGATTGTTCAGTTTATGCAAGAAGTATACACCGATACGTAGTCGCAAAAACGCTGTTTAATATATACTGGCTAAATTGAGTGTCCTGTAGGTAATTAAGCTTGAATAATGCTATTAAGTATTTGCTTTGCTTAATCTAATTGCACTTGACTCAGTTGTTAACTAAACACTAATGACATTTCTTGAATTTCGCCCAAAAGGCGTTTAGCAAAGATATATTCAATTGCATACATTTGCTACTAGGATGGTTAAGGCAATGTTTCGCGTGAAAAATGTCGATTTCTAGAATGTCGGATACGTGATGTGACATGTATCGATGACTAAATGCGATATATTTTCCATAGCTTTGGTGTAGAAAGTTTTTGCGAAAACTCAAACCATTACTCCTTGAATGAGGCATTGATGTTGATTAACCATTTAAAATGTGATAACAATGATTGTTACTGTGAATAGTTGTTAGAACAGAGCATAAACTAGAATAAGTCCCCAGTCGGTCCATATTGCCGACTGACCGTTCCAAGGCGGTAACTGTCGGGTTTGCTCTTTTTCCTTAAATGACTCATCACAAATTTGTTCTTACTTTTCGCTTGGCTTGCATGTGAAATACCTTTGTTCTGTGCCTTTTCGGAGTTTGGTATATGTTGCAATACTCATAGGACTTTGTCATATATTCTTTTTCATGATCACAACAATGTTACTTGTGCAGTGTGGCGGTCGTAAAAAATCTCCCCGTGCATGTAATCTATGTTGTCATTTAATTCATCCTATAAGGATTGTTACGTGTATTTCCTTAGATGGACATTGAACTTTGGTTCTTCAATTCCATCTTCACATGAACAGGATGCTACAACCATTTATTCGTCTCTGGTCATGTTTGTTCATGATTCAGAAAGTTAATTTTATTTGTTGTCAACCATTTTTGTGTTGTTTTTCAAATCGAAATACTACCATATTCCTTTTCTGAACACTATGTGTGAACACTATGTGGACATTATTTTTCGATGACGTCACTACTTTCGTCATAACGTATAGAAAATATCAGCGCATGAACATTTTGTTTTCAAATAGATCGTTTTTCTTTTCGTTGCTTGCATTTGAGAAACTCGTCAGGAAGTGCGAGGTTAGAGCTCTGTAAAACCGGTTTAAGCACCCCAGTCGGTCCATATTGCCGACTGACCGTTCCAAGGCGGTAACTGTCGGGTTTGCTCTTTTCCTTAAATGACTCATCACAAATTTGTTCTTACTTTTCGCTTGGCTTGCATGTGAAATACCTTTGTTCTGTGCCTTTTCGGAGTTTGGTATATGTTGCAATACTCATAGGACTTTGTCATATATTCTTTTTTATTTAGATGATTGTTACATCGAATATACTACAATAATACCTGTAGTTTTGTACACGTATTTGAATGTAAAATGTAAACCTGTGTTTGAAAGAGATGACAATATATATCATGTGTTTGCTTTGATTCTTTGTTTTTTCTTCTTTAAATAGCTTATATCTATATCTGTATTTACAATAAACTATTTAATTTATGTTTTATCTATTCTGTAAGTGAAATCCCCATAATCTCCAAAACAGAAAAGTATCAATAAACTTAAACTAACCCTAGCGATATTTTCCAATCATTTAATGCTGCTAGGGATAAAGTATATTAAATATTTTTTAAATAGCATGAGATGATATGTAATTATTATACTGCCGCGACACATTGTAATGTTTAAACATAATACTATATATACAGATGCCAATTTAAATATTTTCAAAATAGTCCCACTGTAAAAGAGATCGAGATTTAGAGGGCCGGGTGGATATCACCCCCAAGCCTCACTGTATTTCCGCAATTGATGTGAACTTGTAAAAATGTTATTATAACAGTCCGATACAGTTGCAAAAGTACTAACTAACAAGTTTACCTGCGACTTTTGTATGATAACAGTTCCAGTCTACTATATAGGTTCGTCGTTGTTTTCAGCCACGTTGCAAGCGTGTGAGGCACATACGATGCACGAACATTTTATAAAGCATCAACATTGCAGATGAAGATGAGAATGGCTGATTAAATAACATTCAATTTATCTAATTATCATTACCGAATTAAATACTGACATATAATTACCAGGTCGTATACTTCAAATTCAAATACCTCAACCTACAATTTTTAAGATCTAATAGCAGGTCGGAAATAAAACAACACAATCAAACAAAATCAGAATCATGTCGAAAATACTAATGTCCTATTATCTCCATGTCGGTTTTTTAAGGTCTTAGTTATAGTTAAATATCGGTAATCGATACGATTTAATTACGCCATTTCCATTACTGATACAGCCTAGTACTTCTAGGTCAATATTTAAACATCATAAGTCCATGTCTGACAAAAACCTTAATAAGGTTAATAAGTTATATGGCCTAAGAACTCCATGGCAGCAATGTTTGTGATCGAAAAAAACGTCATTGCAGCATTGTCTAGGGCAAAATAATGTAATGGCAGTAAATAAAGTGCATATTAACTACATGGCAGCAGTGAGTAAGGAATATCATCTCCATGGCAGCGATGGATAAGGCATAATAACTCCATAGCATTAATGTCTAGGTTATGATAATTCCATGGCGGTAATTTATAAGGCATAATAAATCCATGGCAGTAATCTATAAGGCATAATAACTTCATGGCAGCAATGCATAAGGTACAATAACTCTAGAACATTAATGTCTAGGTATTAATAACTAGATGGCAGTAATATATAGGACATAATAACTCTATAACATTAATGTCTAGGTTATGATATCTCCATGACAGCAATATATAGGAATAATAACTCCATCGCTGGAAATGATATTGCATAATAACTCCAGAACATTAATGTCTGGGTATTAACTAACTAACTACTTGGATTTATTTACCCTCGCTCTAACTATTGTTATTGGTCGAGCATTAATGTACAGAGGATTAAAATATAAGTATCACAGAGATTTTATAACCACGGAAACCCGTGACTTCCGGAAGAGCAACCAAACATGGCTTGATTACCGTTATACCTTTTTAATTTATTTAGTTAACAGTTCAATATGCTTCTGTAGGATTGCTCCAACAATACAGTATCACCATAGTGATTTAAATTACATTATGGTTTATTTTAAAAATTTATTTATATTTACAGTCGTTTGGGGTGTAGCGGATCACTAACGACATTTTCGATGCATACGCATTAGAAACAATTGTTTTCAAAATACAGAATATGCATTTACATTGCAAAAATGTCCTCTTTCCAAAAATACTAACCATTTTAATCTCGGACGTACATTTCTTTGCAAACGCTTCGGTTTTAATATGTATCAATATGGGTAGCGGATCACTTTAGGGTATAGCGGATCACGTGATAAACGTCACATAGGGATCGTCTCAAAGCACCAGAAACGGCGTATTTGTCACAACAATTCATCTTAAATATGTTAATGGTATGTTTAATTATTTTTCTCATGAATTATGCTATCAAGTTGTTTTTAATGAAGCATACTCAGATCATATGGTTGCTCCCTCAAGTTGAGTCCGCTGTTTCCAGCAGCTGTCTGGTCTACGTCTCTCTCGCTCACTATTTCGGTGCAATATGTGCACAAAGTATGGTAGTTTAAAATACATCAGTATCACCCAAGAAAACAGCTACTGCACGCACAGAACACACACTGACACATACACACAAAGTTAATTAAGATGGGATATCAATACAAGACCAAATAACATTGAGTAAACTTTAATTGAAATCAGTGATTGGAATTAGAAGTTTTAACTTACAATGACTAAGTCATATGCATTTTGTACTTTTTGTCAGGTCAATCATTAGTTTTCACAACAATCCTGGATTTTATTAGTATGAAATTACTGGAATTTGAAAGGTGGGTAAGACAATAGGATGTGCAAGCAGTAAAACATTCGAAAAACAAACGTGCAAACTAACATAACAGATCTTAATAAGAAATTTCTGACCTGTGGCTGCTTTTTACTTGTTTATTTCATTAGTACGATATGTAAGTGAAAGATAACAAAAAAGGCCAAATGTTTAAAGGGGTATAGACACAGCTGAGTTATTCTGTGATAAACATAATTTAAGTGCCATATATATTATCGATAGCATTTACAAATCACTTTGAAACTTGTCCACTTAAACATACCAGTTGCATCCATACATCAGATATGAGTTGGGATATTTCCATAATTTTAATAATTTTAGGGGTTTTAAAAGTTGTGATTGATACTGTATTTTCATTTAAAATAATGTGCAACTCATGGGCTAATCACTATTGTTTACCGACGATGCATGCGCATGCGCAGTTTGATGATGCATTAAAATCTTTTAATTGAAGGTTTATTAATATATTTTAAGTAATATGTCATGATATTTCAGTACAGATTGAATGTGGTTCATCAAAGTTTCAGTAAATGAGCAAAAGTTGAAAAAATGCTAAATAGAAAATCTGTGTCCATGTCGCTTTAAACACTATTGCAGCATAATCAATATGGAATGAAGTCTACCAAAAATGTAATGACAAAGGCAAATCATCAAAAGGAAACCAAAACCGCTCCTAAACAACTTCCTATGAAATGATATAAAATGTACAAAAATACCACTGACTAGATCATGTGCAAACACATTCTAACTTCTTTACAGTTGTAAATATTGCACATATACAATTATAAAGATTGAACACTAAGAAAGGACATGTATTTCAACATACATTAAACATTTTAGTACTTTTGAGATCTATTTTTCATACCTAAAATAGGTTGCATATCGTATGCAGTGTTAGCTTACTTCATATATCATAAATATTTATCACAGCATATTAGGTGTATGATTTTAATGGATTGTAAATGATAAATAAAGCAGTGAATCTGTTTGGCATAAAACATGACAGGAACCAAGTCACAAATCTGTATGTCTATGAGCAAACAAAAAGATTATTTATTAAACAGTAATTCCTATTCTGGCAGAGAATCTGTAAATGGAGATGCCCTTTTATCTCTTCACCAGCCAAGAACTGCAGATTTTTCAACAGATACATTGTCTTTCTCTATGAGCAAAATAGTTCTCCGGATACGCACTGTCTTCCCATGTGAAGATAGATAGATAGATAGATTTATTTCGGCATAGGAAACATACAATGGTTTACATAATTTTTTACACATGTGAACAATAAAAATAAATGTTACCAACAAATAACAATCATATAAAATGTTTAGAAGCAGAGATAACCATGGAATGCTTCAAATACCAAGGATAACGCAATAAAGTGCAAGCACTTATTTCCATTGCGGTCCTAAGAAGAAAGGAATTTCTTCTTGATGGTTTTGACATTTTTCACAGCTAGACTTAATCTTATTTCATAAAACAGCCTTTTTATTTGGTTGTCTAAGCATTTTGATCTGAAAAAAGATGATGATGTTGATATTGATGATATATTACAAAGATGAGAAGGAGGACTATGGATATACCAGGGTATATTGTTCAAACTCAAAACAGACATACCAACTCCCATCACCATGTGGAAACAGTAAACATATCAGAAACAGTTATTTACATCACATCAATTTCATATTTATCATACACAGATACATCTGCATTTTAAAGGTTATCCCAGGACTGGTACACCAAGTGTAAGGATAAGAAGACTGATTGTGGTATCATGTCATATATCCATGGCATGATATTACTAATGATACTGGTTGTGGTAGTATGTATATTTCAAGTTGATACTTTCTCCATATGACTGAAAAATTGTTTGTTGGATGCTTTCATAATTTGTTACAATAGTGATATGATGGTAATATGGTGATAGTAGTAATTATGATTAGCAGCTTATACTGATGGAGTTCAACACAGCTAACATAATTGAACAGAGAACGTAATAATGAGGATGATGAAGTGGAAGAAGAGGTGCACACCGACTAGCAATCAATGAAATAACCTATGTGAATAAAATAGAATGGGTTTATAAGTTGGGATGAAACTTTGCGATATGTTTGGCAGATCGTATTCATGTTCACTAAAGAGACGGACCCCTTACATTTAATGACCCTTAATACCATAAAATATGTGCGTTCTCTTTTTAGCTCACACATCAATAAAAACACGTCCAAAGAAGAAACACTTTCTTGTGGTGATAAAGGACATAAACCCCCACCAATTGATGTCATAAGTTAAATCAATTACCCTATAGTGCTGGAAAATTCGCTGTTGATTTGCACTTTCGTTTTTGTGTTTCTCGGTAGAGATGTCAACTTCCGGTAACCTCGGTTTGGTTACGCCATCATTTTCATTTATCGAAAACTGCTAGACTTAAAATTTCACCATGGAAATCCTTATGGGACATCACTTTTTCAAATGATATGCTTTTTATTTGTTTTAATCAACAAAAGTAGTAAAAATATCAAGCTCAGATTTGGCTGATCCGCAATACGCTAAGATCCGCTACATCCCAAACAACTGTACACTTAACCTGTAAGATAGGTATAAGTGAGTACATTGAACAATGAAGAGGAACTAAGCCCTTTATGCATTATATATGTGCAATTATTTAATATACATTTTTCCCTATTAGCATAAAAGTCTAAATAAAAAAATACATGTGACCATGTGCTTATCGGACCAACTACCCCAGGCCCTGTCTATGGATCTCCATCCATCCACAGGGCCAGGGGTCGACCCGGGCAAGCCAAGCCACTATCTATGTAAAAATATTTATTATTTATAATATAGCGTAAGCTCTATATGAGCTCTCCCGACTTCTATGGGCCCTGTTGCACTCTTAACAGTTTGCGACACGGTCCGTAGCCGATCCGAGCAGGCCGGGTCCATTACTTAATGTAACACATCCCGGTAGGGGGGGGGGAGTTTTAATTTCGGTTTGATGTATTTGAATAGCTCCATTATAGCCCTATTTGGAAGAATTTGTACTTTATATCTATATATGAGACAAGTTGCTTGTTTCCCAGTTCGATTCTGGGTGTGGCTGGTAGTAGATCCCGATGATATCAAACTGAATATTAAAATATGGTTGGTGTCTTTTACTTTTGGACAATATATACATTTAAAATATTAATAAAATAAGAAAGAACTGATTGTAGTTGTAGCAGCAGGTGGTTGTCGTCACACTTGACCCAGCAATGGAAACAACTGAGATGATTGTTTAAATTGTATTGTCCGTGACTATCTGGTAGTATGTAGTGCCTAGTCTTAATCTTGTAATACATCTATCTAATCTGAAATTATTTGAATAAATTGGTGGACGAGATAGTGAGGGTTTTTTGGTCTTCTATCATTGATGTTATTATTAAAAGTTTAACAGTGATCTTCCCATTTCCTTAAAAGATGGCTACGAGAAATAGAATAGATTTCTGATGGACCGAGTCCAGTGTGACGATCCACCTGCACTTGGTTCAATCGGGCTTTTGCGGCCCTGTCATTACTCGAGATCCTACATGAGCTGGACACCATATTAAAGTGACTGAGTGACCTTTCTCCATGCACTGGTTTGCTAGAATTTTGATTTTTTAGGAGGTCAGGTCTAGATCTGCTTTTATTGGTTTTTAATAGATACTAATGATCCTAAAGAGTCCGAAAGAATAGCAGATCTTGTTTGTCTTGTTTTTTTAACAAAAATCCATCTCTATATTAAGACCGAAAAGTATGCCTACTGTTTAACTTTGATTTTTTTAAAACCTCATGTTTTTGACCACTCCCAAATGGCATCCAATCTGCTTTGGGTTTTCTTTGTGAGCGGTTTTAGCGAGGAGCCGGATAGCCTAACGCTTGAATCATCATCGAGCTGACTCACCACTAGACCTGTCTCTCGACACTGCTAGGAAGATCATTAATGAGGAGAGAGAATAGTAGTGGGGAGATTATTGAGCCCTGGGAGGTAGCCCTATTTATTGCCTCGTGTTGAGATAGTGTAATCCCCACCTTAACCTGAAATTTTCTGTTACTTAAGAAAGCACTCGAGGTATTAATAACTAGATGACTAATGAATATGGCATAATAACTGCTTAGCATTCATATCTATATTATAAGATGCAGCAATGGATAAGGCACAATAACTCCAGAACATTAATGTCTAGGTATTAATAACTAGATGGCAGTAATATATAGGACATACTAACGCCATAGCATTCATGTCTATGTTATAACTCCATGGCAGTAATCAATATGGCATAATAAATCCATGGCAGTAATATATATGACATAATTACTCCATGGTAGAATAAATGCAGAACATTGATATCATAACTAGATGGATGCAATATATAGGACATAATAACTCCATGGCAGCAATGGATAAGGCACATTTTCTAAAGAACATTAATGTCTAGGTATTTATATCTAGATGGCAGTAATGTATAAGGCATAATAACTCCATGGCAGTAATGCATAAGGCATAATAACTCCAAAACCTTAATGTCTAGGTATTAATAACTAGATGGATGTAATATATAGGACATGATAACTCCATGTCAGTAATGTATAAGGCACAATATCTCCAGAACATTAATGTCAAGTATATAAAATCACCATGGCAGTAATGTATAGGGCATAATAACTCCATGGCAGTAATGTATAAGGCATAATAACTCCATGGCAGCAATGTGTAAGGCATAATAATTCATGGCAGTAAAGTATAAGGCACAAAAACTCCTTCACCATATTATTTGAAGCCGGAAAGATTAAAGTTGTCCAATCAATATTCAAGAGTTACGTATTTTATAAAATCACATTGTTCTTGCAATGTTCTATCATTAGTGTGCTGCACGCACGTTATATACGGGTTAAATTATTCCGACAGGCTGCAAGTAGGGCAGATTATCGGTCTTAATTTTTCTCTGTCCCGAGTTGGCTGGTTCCTATTATTAACAGTGTTAATGTATTGAAGTAGATAGCCTAACAGCCTTGCTCTGGCCAAGTACTTAAGGCTTATATGTCTATTAATTCGCATTTAGACTGTGTATTCCTTCGGTTCTGCAGTAATTAGAAGCCTATAATGATTATACTAGAATTATTCTGAAGAACATTTATTTTATTAAACGGATAATTGTTCTGGCATTTATTAAAGGTATTCATCCATACTTTTAGCTTTAAAAAGAGTTTGACACCTGCTGGTTATGCTTTTTGTGTTGTTACCCCGAGTTTTAACTCTTCACAAATGTAATGAAGTTTGGGATTTTCCCCTCTACCAATCAGGCTGCTTTTATTATAGTTCTACGTTAGTGTTCTGTCAAATATTAGACATAGAAAAGCCATAGCTATTGCTAGTCACCCACACCTTTGTAACATATACATACTTTGTACTGCAACTGTTTCAGCGAAATATGTTTCAACATTGTTGTAGCAAGTCATTTTTTGAATTAAATTATTTATGAAATGCATTTAGATAAAGACATCATATGTTTTAATATTTATATATACTTAACAAAGTTTGCGATATTTTACCATATGAGTCTAGATATTAACTTCAAGCTGTTCGATGAACCAAGATTATTCGGAAATCATAACTGTGTTAATTAGGTGCACAGAAAACATGACTAATTGCTTTCAATTTCCGTACATTTCGAGATTGCATTCATGTTTTGTTTGTTACACGGTAACACAATGCATTTTTGACACACTTTGAATACAGTGACTTAACTCGCTAATGTGGACAGTTACGTTTGGTTTGCTGTCTCCCTATCTCTCCATTTGTGCCTCATAATCTTTTGTTTCCCTAATACACCCAAGACTTCAGGTTCGAAATCAATGTTTAAAATACAAGTATTGTAACGACTAAAACAACGACATTGGTATTAAATTTCACTCTGTCATGAAAATTTGCCTATTTAAGAAATCATTTGTTTAACGTACCATTATAGCCGCGTAACGGGTGTGCTGACCCTATAAAGGAGGTCGGGCAGCATTGTCTCACAGTATTTTGTTGTAAGTGAGTGGAGCAAATGAATCAGATCGATCCTTGGCTTTTACTTTCAGTTTTACTGTCGACAAGTCATTTTTGAAACATATTCATAATCGATTTAACGAAGATAATTCAAGGCTGTGGTCTATTTTATTGTGCAGGAAAGATTCCACAAATAGCAGATGTATAGTTCGAATCTAAGGAAATAACAGGAATAATCATAATGAAGATATAGGTGACTTAGACATTCCATGTTTTATCGATCATTCATACACGGATCTTTTCAAAGTTACCCGAAATAACAAGATTAATAATAATAAGATTAATAATAATAATAATAATAATAATAATAATATATAATAATGATAATTATAATGATGATAAATAAATAAATAAATTAATAATAATATCAGTTATAATGATAATAATAATAATATGTAATAATAATTATAATAATAATAATAATAATAATAATAATAATAATAATAGTAATAATAATAACCATTATAGTAATTGGACAATTACACCTGTTTTATTGATAACACCAATAAATTATATCATTCTTCAGCTAACTAAGTCAAATGTAAGCATCGTCGTGAGAGTTCTATTGAATTATTTCAGCCTAATGGGAATTGAAATCTCTCTCTCTCTCTCTCTTTCTCTCTCTCTCTCTCTCTTACTCTATCCTCTCTCTCTCTCTCTCTCTCTTACTCTCTCCTCTCTCTCTCTCTCTTACTCTCTCTCTTCTCTCTCTCTCTCTCTCTCTCTCTCTCTCTCTCTCTCTCTTTGTTTGTATTTCTATGCCTTTATCTCCTGCTAGTATCGCACGACTTACAGGCAGTACCTATAAGCCAGCAACATTTAAACGAAGCACTTATTTAATTAATATTTTACGTGGTGAAAGAGTTCAGCATTACATATCTATATATCTTTCAAATAAATGTCTGATCAATTTAGTTATTAAAATAAAGCATGTCAGCTAATTTGAGAAAAGCCTAAATGTTCCTTATATATAATTTATATAACAGTACAAACACATTCATAAATGCGTACCTGAACCAATATAAGAAATCTACACAATTTAAACAATGTTGTATCTTGATGTTGCATCTAGAGATTAGATTGCAACAGCATATCATCTAAAGAAATCGAATGCTCAGAATAATAAACATGGCTGCTTTATTCGGCTACTATCACGACAAACGTGCATTATACAAAATGTTTCAATAAGACTTAACAAAACAAGGTTACATACATGTCAGGTATTTTCAATATCGAACTAATCGGAATATTGATTTGACAGACGTATGTGAAATTATAGACAATAATATTAAATAGAAAATGTAGCTGACTATATATTAAATGAACACCCTAGGAGCAAAGGTGAGCTTACTTACCGGAAATCAAAGTAAGCAAACGACACATAAATAACTTTGTTCAGCACAATGAGCTGATGTGCATTCAATGTTGAGGCCTGGACCAAAGTCAATTCAATTATAATGAATCATCTAGATTTAAGTACACTATCTTCATGTCAATTGCCCTCCATTAAAAACGTCATAACGAGGCCTACCAAACGCCACATTTATAATTAAATAAGCGCAGGGATATACGTTCACACATAACACCCCAAGAAAGACATCCAGTCAATACATGTCCTTGTATTCTGGTTAAGTGTTATTAGCAATATGTAACCACCAGGTTTGCTTTTCTTGATTAGTTAATGATATTTTTTTTATTATCTCCGTCGATAATTTAGTAATGTATTAGGCACTAGACATTACACGCTCCTCTTGTAAGCCTTCAGGCCATCCAATTTGTGCATGGAAGATGAAGTATCATGATTAATCGTTATATTGTTTAATGTACACAACATAAAAATGGTGTTTCTTCGAAAATACTTACGATGACAGAAACTGAACAAAGGAATGACACAAAACATATAAACATTGCGTTATCTGGCTAATATGGGTAAGAAATAACAAGATCGTGTGACTATTACAACATGTAATTAGTTTAAAAAACACAGAGAATAGGTACATGTATGCATATGTTATACAAATGTACATACAAGTATTCGTAGGGATTAAATTAAAACCCACGTTTATTCAGTTTATTTTAAAAGAATGTCGCCTGTGTTGCTATGCACTTGTGTAACTTTAATACCTCTATGGGAATCTTATTCCACTGATTTATTACTCGAATGGTGTCCCGAATGAAAGCAATCTATGCAGAAAATCACCCTAATTGGATATGGTTTGATGTAAATAAATGAATTTCAGTATCAACTTTGCATGAATACCATAGAATTAGAATGTTTTTCACAATTTTTAACGTTTTTTTATAACACAACTAGTCAAATACATGAGGGCGATGGTTATAGTTAAGCTTGTTAAAAAGTAATCATTTCGAAAGATCCAGCCAAAGAAGTTGAGCGCGTTTTTGTCAATGTTCTCTTTAAGCTTTGTTCGTGTCTTGAAGAAATTGCCATAAAATAACAAAAACAAAACAGAGATTAACGACATAACAACTACGAGAGTAATATACATAACTTAACGACAGAACAAAGAACAAAATACAAAGAAGTATTCATAATGTAACATACTATAAATAAAATTGTATTTCTTTGAAAAGATGCATTTAGACTTAATAATACTAAATAATAACATGTGTACCGCCTCGACAAAATTAAAATTACGGCCTAAATTAATCTTTGTTTTATTCTTACGTACAATACAACGTGTGAAACCTTATTTATTACATACCAGCAGGACCTTTACAGTAAAATGCTTTAAGATGATAAGAACAACATATAATTAACGTAAATGTTGATCTCCTGCGTCTAAAAAGCCTTTCAAACTAAATAAAGCCAAACGCCTCTATTGTTAGATTTGGGTATCAAATGTCCAATGGTCTTTTGAATTCTCTTGGCTGCGCTCCGTCCAACTCAGTCGTAAAACCTTTTGATTTTAAGAAATGACCTCTTAACACATTCTTTAAGACACATATTTGCCTTTAAAATACTTAATTGTTATCAGACAGGTACAGCTTAGGATTGAATGTTTCGTCTTAAATCCTCTCTGATTAATAATTTGATATATAGACTTGTACTCGCAAGATTTCAGTATTAGATTTTATTTGAGATGTTATTTAAGTATAACGATTAATGGACAAGATATATTGACTTTCACAAATTTTGGCTAAGAATTGTCCTGTTAATATTAACATATTTACATTGCTATTTTCGGTAGAATCGTTAGTAAAGATTCATTGTCAATTAATAATTGCCATTTAGTAAATAATAGTTAACAGTAATTAAGTAATCTTGATTTAAGTTAGCATGCACTCTATCGTTTAATTCAGCATTTTTCCTATAAAAGGTATGCTTATAAATAAGTTAGTAATGTGGTGGGACCCTTGCCTGCGACACCTCATTTAACAGAGTTTCACCTTCAAATCTCAACTTAGTAAACCTGTCTGGGCTTGTTCTAGGTAGTGCAAAAGCTCCGGTGATGCTTACCCCATCTGATAAAATAAACAAACACGGACGCACGCACACACATACATTCAGCTATATAGACATGCATGGACTTGTATTTATTCACGATTTGTCAGCATGTTTTGTTATATTCTATGTATTACTTACTTTTACCATTTGAGCGTATACAATATTGCTTATATATACATTTTGAAACGGGTTGACATTTGAAAAAAACAACAATACAAATAAAATTTAACAAAACAATATATACATAGCAATGTATGTTCGTGTTACATTAGGTATGTTTTTCGGCCATTTGTGTAGTTAAAATCGATTTAGCAAACGTGTATAGTCTTATATTAAAACATTCTTAACTAAAACAAGCTAAATAATAATATTCAACTAACGTTCCTATGTAGTAATATATATTTGCCCCTATATTTTTTAAGAATACGTGGCACCTGCTTTCAGGTATTTAGTTGCTTGTGACCTTTTGTGAACTGGTGATATTTAGTAAATTTCTAGAATTGTCCATGCTGAATTTGTCATTATTGACCAATTTCTTAACGTTCTACATTTGATCATTTCTCAATCTGCAATACAAACTTAAACCAAACAACATTTCTTTAATATGGCTACAATGGCTACTGTATTTTTGTTGTGATGTACATGACAAAATTTGAAGTCTGTATTAGTGGTTAAATCCCCTTTAGCCAGTCACCATTATGCACACGTGATCTCTAGTCAAATATGGTTAAAATCGTTCTTTCCCTTAGTGACTGTTAACACTAACAAATCCGATTGAAATTGCAAAGTCAGAGACCAGAAATGGAGATGTGGACACACTACCTCCTTCTGAATAAAATATGCCTCCATATTTCCCATGTTCTTATAAAGGAATGCCTTTTTCATCAATGCATACAGCGCACACGCTGTGATTCACACGTGTTTGCCAAGGCTTCAAGTATTAAACAGGATCAGCAAACACAGTAATTGAGTGTGAGTATTCTTTATTGATGGTGACTTAGCTTACTCCTCAGTGTAAATAAGACCGAGACCAGAAGGAATGAATATCAGACACTTTTCTTCAGTCAAACTGTTGCAGACAGGCTCTAACCATCTGCACTATTCAAAAAGAATGTATGTCATTACTTATCAATAACACATTTGTTTCAGTAGCATGATGCCTAAACGTTTAAGGTCAGTGATTTACCTTCCATGGAAACAAGCTAGTCACCAAAACAAAACAGATTACTTTGAAATTAAATGTAAACACATATGAAAATACATACTTCATTACTATTTTTGTTATGTATTCGTTCATGTGTTCGTGTGTTTAATTATATATGCATATGCTTATGATTCTGTCCTGTTTGATGTAATCAGCATCTATTAGTCAAAACAACTGTAGATCATGGCTCTCGCCGAAGTCTGTTCTCTGTTAAAAAGGGAAATACTACTTGCGTAAAATGAAGAGGGTGCTTTTGTTAAACTGGGTATGTGGTCAATATTGTCAACACCTAATGTAGTAAATAAAATTGTTTTCAAGTTTGAAGGGCAGACAACTCCATTTCGCTTATACTGCTTGAAGATACTTTTTCCTAGTTGTGTTGGCATCTCTTATACGCCGCTGTAAGAGTTAGAAAGTCCTAAATCATTAAGCTTGTCTATGAGAACACGCTTTTTAGTCGTTGTGTGAACAAGAATCCCTATGTTCATAGGTAAGGGTCATTAGCGCTTGCTTGAGTTGGATTGTCCTGTTGAGTTCTTTCTTATGCATACGGTTGTATTATATTGTATTATATTATAGTGAGTTCACAAATCTTGACAGCCAATCTGTACTGTTCTTGCAATAGCATGCCTTCATCATTATTGTCATGCTTACAATCTTATTTGATGAGCTTTGCTCCTTCAAGAGGAGGACCGTCATAAGGAACTCGTTCTTTCAATGTCGACGCATTGCCTTATCTTTTTCTTGGAAGCCGCAATCAAAGAAGTTTTCGTTTGTAAATTTTGTTCAAGATCACACAGTTTGAATATTAACATTGCTTGATTCTCTTACCTAGAATCTAATGATCTAATAAAAATTATTTATTATAATTACATATATTGGCAGTAGATACACTGATGAGTTTTATTCATATTATTTAACAAAAAAAATGCTGGTTTATATTGACAGTAAACAATTCCTATTAGGGCTGAGAAGAAGGAGGACAGCCTGTTTTAGCTCATAAATGACAACTAATGTAACAATTGTAGAATAAAGGTATATATTAAACATAACTTTTTCAGCTGTTTACATTTTTCGTAACAGCAATATGTAAAAACTTTATTTATGATGTATATTACATTATATTTACTTATAACCATATTTCTTGAAATTCATGATAGATAAATAAAAAAAGGTTCTATCAAAGTTTCCACATATATTTAAATGTTATCTACCAGTAGACAAAGGCAAACATATTGCAAATAATAGAAACAATTAAGTATTAAGTAATTTAGAATTAAGTATTTCTGACATATGTTATATCTTAAATTGTTGGATGATGGTCATTGTATATGCCTTTGCATGCTTTTCTCGTCAAAGGCACATTTGTAAAATGTTTTGGACATTATTGCTCCACTATATTAGCAATGACTTAACATGGGTTTAGTTTAAGTTAAATTAGTCTTTAATTGGAGTCCGATGGCTTCAATGTACCGAAATAGTTTGTTTGGAATATGGGTTTTCAATCCTAGTTTATAGTGAGATAGAGTTTAGTGCCTTAAGTTAAGTAGTTTTTTTGTTAATCGACTAAAGAATAAGACATGTAAATAACTCCTTATATAACTTGTAATGAGGGCTGCAATAGGACTACCAACTAGTATGTGGGCGAAAACTAAGTGGCGGGTAATATCGAGTAACCTGTCCCACATTTATATAACGAAGCCCTAATTAAGATTAATTAGAGTTAATTATCATAGTTAGGTGGAGACTGTAATGAAAATTGCCACGTTAATTGACCTAACTGTGAATTTGAGCAACATGTTGAATTAGTTTTAGTAAGGTATTTGTTACTTACGGCGATCATAAATTTGAACTGGCGTACAACTATGCTGTTTTCGCTGTTTTACACTGTTTAAACGATATTTCAAAAATTGTTTGTTCAGAAGAGAAGATTAAGTCGTTCTATCAATAATAAGGAAGTATTTTAAATAAACCTTTTTATGACAATGTTTTATCATTCGTGTGCTGCACGCAACTTGTAAACGTAGTTAAATTATTCCGGCAGGATTTTATTGGGACAGTTTCTCGATTTTAATTTGGACCTGTCCTGAGTTGACTGGTTCCTATTATTAATAGTGTATGTGTATTGAGGTAGATAGCCTAATCGCCTTGCTCTAGACCAGTATTTAATGCTGTATATGTCTATTTTTGTATTTAGGCTGTGCATTCCTTCGGTTCTGCAGTAACAAGTAGCCTTTAATGATTTAACTAATAGAAATATTCTGAAGTACATTTTGTTTTCTAGCAGATACTTAGAGGTTTTAATCTATACATCTTCCTTAGATTTGGTAGGAGCTTGATACAGGATGGATATGCTGTTTTGCGTTGGTACCACGAGTTTTTACCCTAAATAAATGAAATGACATTTAGGACTGTTTCCCGCCACCAATCAGGCTGCTCATATTAGAGTTTCATGCTAGTATTCAAATAGTATACATAGAAAAAGTAATATGTTTTTGTAGCATAACGTTTTACTGCGGAGAGTTGTGTTTGGTAGGGTATGATCCTCTACATGTATCCTTTCTTTTCTAAAACAAAAACTGTTGACTGCCTTTTTCTTGGGTTATATACAAAGGCAAAGTTGTTTGTTCATGTTTCTATTTCTAAACGGATCATTTGGATTTATAATCCCTTTAATAGGGCTGTTGCTAGTTACCCAGACCGCGCTAGCATATGCATACTTTGTATTGCGCTTGCTTGAACAAAACATTTTTCTAAAATGTTGTACCAGTTCATGTTTCGAATTAAATTAATAATGATATGCATTTAAATATATTAATATGTTTAATATTGATATATTATTAATAATGTTTGCGATATTTTACGATATGAGTAGTAGATATAAACTTCAAAGTGAATCAAGATTATTCGAAAAGTCATTGCTGTGTTAAATCAAGTGCACAAGAACCAGGCCTTTTTCGTTAATTGTCTTAGGAATTTGATATTGCATTGCATGTTTCGTTTGTAAACACGATGGCACGCCTTGATAAATACATTGACTTAACTCGCTAACTTGGACAGGGAATTTCTGGTTGCTTTTCCACTGTCTATCCATTTGTGCCTCATTAAGTTGTTTTGTTTTCCTATTGCACCCAAGACTTCAAGCTTGAAATCATTGCATTAAATACAACTGAAAATTAACGGCATTGGTATTAAATTTCACTCTGTCATGAACATTTAAGAAATCGAGCGTTTTACGTTCCATTATAGCCGCTAAACGAGTGTGTTGAACCTGTAAAGGAGGTCGGGCGCCATTGTCTCACAGTATATTGTTGTAAGTGACTGAAGCAAATGAACCAAAACCTATCTATGGCTTTACTTTCAGCACGATTACCTAACGTCGGCAAGTCAACGCAGTGGTCTATTTGATTGTTTAGGCAACATTCCAGACCGGTGTAAAAGTTTAAATATTATGACTAAATAGGTATAGAGGAGTTAGACATTCCATGTTTTATTGATTACACAGATACAGATCTTTTTAACATGACCAAAATTAAACTGCCAATAATAATAATAATAATAATAATAATAACAATAATAATAGTAATAATAATAATAATAATAACAATAATCATAATAATAATAATAATAATGATAATAATAATAATAATATAATTATAAATATTATTATTATCATTATTATTATTATTATTATTATTATTATTATTATTATTATTATTATTATTATTATTATTATTATTATAACTGCAATTTATCATAAATATAATAATTATTTTGTAAGAAGGGTTACTTCCTTTAACAGAAGACAGTGTTATTGTCATGTGATTTAATAATTCAAGCGAGGAGATCCGCTTCAGTGCTGACGAAACCACTTGAATAAAAGGCTGTAACGAGACTCTTTAGTGAATACTTTTATCTCGTATCGGGTAGAGCGAGAGTAGTGTGTTTATAGTTATTAACAGCGTCCAATAAGTATACGATTGGGCTAGTGTTTAAACTGGTCAAGAGACTTGTGGGAGATATATATACAACTAGACTCTTGTGTGTGCGTATGACGTACATAAATGGCGTGTTTCGTCGATTAACTGTGATCACATTTTTTAAGTTGACGCTAGTACAGAAAACTTACACACATTAGAAAAACAGGCTTAATATGGCGACCAAGAGAGACCATGATACGTGGCCAAAGGGAAGTCGTGATGTCAAATGTTCCATTTGTGCTGAAAATAAAAAAGTAACGAACGCGGAATATTACTGCCACAACTGCCTAAAGGATATGTGCACATCGTGCTATGGGAAACATAATGACTTGTATGAAAACCATAATGTAGTGGAAGGACATAGGGACGACAGAGATCTGAAAACTGAGAAATGTGAGAAACATACTGATGAGTTAATTACGTTGTACTGTCGACCGCATGACAAAATGCTGTGTACTAAATGCCGTTTCGAGGATCACAGGTCAGTTATCTTACAATAACACGATGTAACAGTATGAGACTAAGTATCAACGCCAGATCATAGTTTAATTGAAAATGCAGAATTATTCATCATTATATCAGTTACCATCACATGATTAGATGTCATTTGCTGTTATTCTTAGTTCTTGAACTTTAATTGGAACACAATTGAATAGTTATGGTTGGTAAAATCTGGCAACAAGTGATAAGTTTGTATATATATCTATAGTTTTGCTTGTGCAGTATGGTGGTCGTTAACAGAAACAAGACAAAAACACACTTCCAATGCATACAATCCATGTTATCATGTTATCATTTAATTAATCCCATAACGATTGTTAGGTGTATTTCCTTTGATGGACATTGGCCTTTAGTTCTTTACTTCCATCTTCACATGGACAGGATGCTACACCATTTACACGTCTCTGATAAAAAATTTTCTTGATTCAGATAGATCGTTTTTTCTTCATTGCTTGCATTTGAGAAACCCATCAGGAAGTGCGAGGTTAGAGCTCTGTAAAACCGGTTTAAGCGCCCCAGTTGGTCCGCTTTGCCGACTGACCCTAGGTGACTGTTGGGTTTGTCCTTTTTGTTAAATGATTCATCATAGATTTGTTCTTACTTTAAAATTTGGCTTGCATGCGAATACCTTTGTTCTGTGCCTTTTTATATATGTTGCAGTGCTCACATGACTTTGGTTCCTAAATTCCATCTTCACATGAACAGGATGCTACAACCATTTACTCTTCTCGGGTGATTTTTTTTCTTAATTCAGAAAGTTAATTTCATTTACTATGAACAATTTCTTGTAGTTCTTCTTATCGGAATAATGCCTGTCTCTATTCTAAACACTATGTGGATATTATTTTTCAATGAGGTCATTACTTTCGTTATTAAACAAAACGTCATTTATTCATTCAAATGGAACGGGTTTTTCTTCATTGCTTGCATTTGAGAAACTCATTAAGAAGTGCGAGGTTAGAGCTATGTTAAATCAGTTTAAGCACCCAAGTCGGTCCATATTGCCAACTGACCGTTCCAATGCGATAACTGTTGGGTTTGCTCTTTTTGTTAAATTACTAATCCCAAATGTGTTTTTACTTTTAAATTTGGCTTGCATGTAAAAGTTTGATATATTTTGCAATGCTCATAGGATGTACATATTGCATTTGCAGACCTTTATTGGTGTGACTGGCAAACAGTGTATAATCATTTCTATGACTGTTCTTAAATAAAACTAAGAATTTATATTAAACATTAAAATTTGTTTAAAATTATTAAATGAAATGTATGAAATAACCAAAAAATAAAAGTTGTTTTTTGTATTAAATGTTATGAATACAAAATGCGTAGATCTAAATGCATTTAGATAATAGGTGTTTGTGCCCGTGCGCGTGTGCACAGTGAGGATTACAACTTTTTCCATACTTGGAGTCCTGAGACACCTGTTTCAAAAATCCTATTGAGAAATCTGAAATAAAATACATTTTGTAATTTATTTCAATACGTTGTTGTATGGCTAACAGCTCCGTGCTGTTCAGATATATAGAAACGAGGAAATGAGGCATACATATATCGCACGAACATATACAATATAAATGGGTGAACTAAGAATTTTATGAAAAGGTCAATATTTTCTTAAGATTTTGAAGCTAACAATATGTTGATGTTACTCTCTTCCCCTAGTAAACAATAAATAGTATACAATTAAATGTACTAAAATGTACCTTAGTTGAGGCCCGTTTAAACCCTAATCTGTATACAGACTGTTTACATATTACACATTACAGGGATATAAGGCATGTATGTTTGACACTAGACACTATTATTGCATAAGCCAATTATTTACTAGTTGTATAGTAGATAATATTGTTCACTTTGTTGCCATCCTTCTGTCTCTAGAGACAATGGAGTCTGCAGCTGAATATTTACTTAGTGTGGGGCAGCAGCGGCGGCTGTGGCTGAATAAACAAATGCTGCAGCTTCTGCCGCATTAGCTGCAAGTGTGGGTCGTGGAGCTACTTTGGATGGAGCAGTTGAAGGGTGAGTTCTTCCTTTCCTTGCGCTGGATCTCTCTCTTTTCCTCAGCCTGGTTAAAGCCGGTTTTGACATTTGCACGCCAGCTAGAGCGGTCGGAGGTTACTGTTTCGAGATCTGCCGTGTTCCGGTGGCGAGCTCGCCATAGAGAATATCCTTTGGATGCAGCCATCGTCCATCCTGGACACATGTCCGCAAAGGCGCCTCTGGGAGAAGGTGGCGGACATGCATGACATGCATGCTTGGGCCAAAACATCTGCGTTTTAGATGCGATTCTGCCAGCTGATGCCGAGAAATCGTCTGCGGTTGCGCATTTGGAAGGTATTCAATCTTCGTTATTGGTGCGTGTACATGGTCCAAGCCCAACTGCTGTACAAAAGGGTGCTTATCACGCATGCTTGGTACACCTTCATCTTTGTGTTGAGGGTTGTCCCACACATGCTATGCTAGGGATAGGTTGCTGGATATTGTGGAGCCGAGGTATGTGAACTTGTCCACTACCTCAAGGGTGTGATCGCCGATGGTAAATGTGGGAATGGTTTTGACATCCTGACCCATGATGTTGGGTTTCTTGGGGCTGATGGTGAAGCCAAACTCTGTGCATGCCTCCCCTCCGTGAAAAGAGTGATAAGTCGCTTTCGTGTGAGTAGTGAGGGCGGTGTCGTCAGTGAAGAGCATCTACCGGAAGGTCAGAGCTTTGTAAAACCGATTCAAGCCCCCCAGTCGGACCCTTTTGCCAAATGACCGTTTCAATGCTGTAACTGTTGGGCATGCTGATTTTGCGTAATGACTCATCACAGATATGTACTTACTTTTACATTTGGCTTGCATGTGAAAACCCTCCGTGAAGAGAGTGATAAGTCGCTTTCGTGTGAGCAGTGAGGGCGGTGTCATCAGTGAAGAGCATCTCCCGGATGAGGACCTTGCGCACCTTGGTCTTTGCTCTGAGGCGGTCAAGGTTGAATAGGTTCCCGTCGCTCAGTGGGTTGAGGAAGGTGCCATTTTTGTACTCTCTGAATGCGAAGTGCACGAGCAAAGATAAGAATAAACGTGTCGGGGCCAGGACACAGCCTTGTTTCACTTCGCTCTTGATTGAAAAGGGTTCCGATGACGCTCGTTCGTACTGAACAGTACCAGACATGTTGTCATAGAATGACTCGACCATCTTCAGAAGCTTGGGGTGCATTCAATCTTGTGGAGGTGGGCAAAGAGGCCAGACCAATTGACCAAATGAAACGCCTTGGTCAGGTTGATGAAGGTGGGGTATAGGGAATGTCGCTGTTTGTGGCATTTTTCCTGTAGCTGCCTAAGGGAGAACACAATGTCGATGGTTGATCGCTTGGCCCGGACTGTGACTCGGGATACACATGGCCAGCAAGTATCTGCAAGCGGTTGAGGACTGCCCTGACGAAGGCTTTCCTCACGATGCTGAAGAGAGATCCCACGATAGTTGTTGCAGTCACTGCGTCACCTTGTTATTATAGAGTGTGATGATCTTCGCATCCCTCGTGTCTTAGGGCATTGTTCCCTCTTCCCAAAAGCTCACGGAGTAGTGTTCTCCACGGCTGTGTCGGTAACCACATTATCTCTAGAGTACAGCTCCCCGTAGTGTTCAACCCATCTCTCCATCTGCTCGCCACGGTCCATGATGATGTCGCCGGCTGTGGACTTCAGTGGTGCGGTTTTTGTGACACTAGGTCCATCTGCTTTCTTCATCCCCTCATACATGGCACGGGTGTTTCCGCAGTCTGCAGAGGTCTGGATGTCACTGCAAGGCTTCAGTCAGTAGTTGTTGGCGCACCTACGAGCGACCCTCTTTGCGTTGTTACGGGCTTTTCTGCATGCGGCCAGTGCTATCTAGCAGGACTTCCTTTTGTACTTGCTTTGGCGGCTACGGCAGGCTCCATCGCTTCGATCCCGGTCTTGAACCAGTCCTCGTTCTTCCTGGCTCGCTTCCCGAAACTGTCTGAGGCGGTCTGGTATATGGCATCACGGATAAAGTCCCAGCGTGTTGTGGCACTGTCTGTGGGACAGTCTTCCAGGATCTTGTCAATGGCCCCGGCAAAGCGTTTTCGCTGCTCAGGCTTTAAGGTTCTGGTCGTTTTGATGCGAAACCGGCTCTTCTACTTGGAGCGGTGGATCTGCCTGGGTCGAAGACGTAACATTCTGCCGACCGGGGAGTGATCGGTGTCGCAGTCGGCACTATGGTAACTACGCGTGAGGAGCACGTGGTTCATCCGGTCCGACCTTGATATTTATATCGAGCTTTTTATATATTTCGAAAAGAAACACATATACAGAGAAATCGTTTCGCGATTTGTTCTGTCTAACAAGTCAGTGTTCACACTTTGTACTTAGTTCTTATCAAGAACTATGGTTTATATAAAAATGATGTGCAAGTTTCCCAAAGCAGTGGTTCGATATTGCAATATGTATTTGATAGAGGCAAATTGTCGGATTCCACTTTGAAAACATTACATAAGGACATCATGTCAAATCCACGTTGTTGTTATTGTTGTTGTTATTTTATCCACTCCTTTTTTGAAGGGCATTCAGCGTTTCAAACATCGCCGATGATGCAAATGTGCTAATTTTAGTATGTTGGTAGACAAACAGAGCACTTCAAGAAAAGTGTCCCATTTCGTATAATAAAACAAACCTAATGGAATATATTACAGACGTTGGTGATTGATTGGTCTTTTTTCATTTGTGTTATGTGCGTGCAAAAGCAAACAGACAAAGCCACTCGAACCACAGCTAAAGTTTTACTTCATAAAATAAAGAGTACATGATAGTACATACATTCAAAACAATACATAGTTTACAGAAACATTGATATTTGTCGAACATGACATTTACAGTTTTTGACAGACATTGTATTTTAAAGACCTCAAAACGGCACTTTCCTTTTATGTGATTAAAGAAGAATGGGTGTTTTGTTCATTTTCTACACATATTTTCACTAATCTCTAAGGCATTGTTTTATACAAAACAATGACGTCAGATATGATGGAAGAGCCAGGGTTTTATCAAATACACTCTGAAATATTTTCAAAAAATGGCCGTCTTGATAAAAATAAATCCAATTGGACACGCATCTAAAACAAAATCATTGTACAACTTCCATAGTTTTAATGAATGTGACGCCATGTCGCCAATGATTGTCTCACCTATCTACAGCGAATAAATATGGTAAAATCCTCCGCTTTTTTATCTATTTTTCGTTAAAATCGGACAGATTAAAGAAAAAGAAGCGTATTTAATCAAGTGTTTTCTGACTGTTAAGTTGTAACTTCCAGTTTATACAACAGTGTTATTACGGATACGATACGATGGAGCTGGGCGTTCGAGGCTAAATGCACTGAAGATAGTTACTAAATTTGCCAGGGGAGCAATTATCAGCTTTCGGTCCGGCTTTGTTGTATATTATTGTTTAATTATTATAGAAAAATAAAGTATGTTTATTTAAGTAACGGTAATGTCAAACGGATGTGGTAGTATAGTCTGAGACCAATACCTGTCAGTTGAAAACCTGGTTCTGCATCTCGTGGCTTTCTTTTTTCTCTTGAGAAGCATGACTTAGAATGGATATCTAAAGAAAAGTAGCAATTGTTAAGGCATATATCTAAGCTGAGGAAGGAGTGGCAATAGCTGTAAATAACAAGTTCAATACTGTCTTATGTTAAGTCCAAAAAATCATGTTGATGTGTGAAATACCACACTCGTATTTGAAAAGTAGAATCTTCGAATTGTTCAACGCATCGGTTAAAGTCATACTAAGGAAAACACATTTCATGTGGGTCTTCCGGTTTACCTGGGATGAACGGGCTGTTCTGGCTGACACGTGTCCGGTGTCATCCTCCGCCTTACTATAATAGCTACAAGAAAGGGTCGTTGCGATTTACCTAATGACATTTTCCCGTTTCTTTTCAGGAGCTGTCAGGACACCCAACACATCCCTGAATCTGCATATGAGTTCAATGCTAAACCCAAGTTACAAGCTTTCACTGAAGAGTTAGAATTGTATCGAGCCGATATAAACTTATTCAGTAAAGAATTAGATAGTCAGTTAGCTCGTATTGAACAGAATGAAAGCAGGTTACTTTCAGGTTTGGAAGATGAAGAAAAGAAACTTTTGTCGCGAATTACGGAGCAAAGCGAAAAGAGTAAGAATGAAATCAAAAGTAAAAAGAAAGAGCTTGATTTAGTTGTCAAACGACATCAAGATGAGTGTAAATTAATTGAAAAAGATATTGACCAATGTTTATCGCAGATTAAACTGTCGAACGAACTAGAAACGAATGTGCTTATTCTTGAACAGAAGATGCAGACAATAGAACAGAAAGTTGTCGCTCTTTATAAGGAGGAACGCAGTTTACTTAAGGCATGTCAATTCTATTGCAAGCGTGATATGACGACATTTGACTCACCCACATCCTTCTATAAAGAAGTCAGCACAACGGCACTGGATACCAGCTCACATGGTGCTGTGGGAGGTAAAGTCGATAGACCAGTACATGCGACAGTAAGGATGCCAGAAGAGCAAGTAGTGAGACCAAGAAAGAAACCAGCGATCGACATCGGTATAAAAGGGGATACGACAACGTGTAGTACTAAAGATTGCTGCATTCTCGGTGATGGGAGTTTAGTGATAGCTGATGGCAATAACAGAAGACTGAAGCGTGTTGACCCCTCAAGCAGCAATGTAACCGACTACCGTATAGATATACAGCCGGATAACCAGCCAGTTAGTGTATGCTGTATTGGTCCGAAAAAGGTAGCAGTAAGTTGTTCTTGACACTTTAGAAATTAAGTGCATATTAATATTTCATTTTATATTGACACTGTATATATGACGTCAAAATCACATCCTACACGTAACTGATTAACTAAAAATAATCAACTGTTTTCATCTTCACATAACAGTCCAATGATAAAATATTTTTAAAAATCATAGTATTTTAGGAACATGTTTTCTTTTTCTCTCTTGCATTTGAGACAGTCCTCAGGAAGTGCGAGGTCAGAGCTTGGTAAAAACCGGTTCTAGACCCCCCCCCCCCCAGTCGGACCCTTTTGCCGACTGACCGTTTCAATGCGGTAACTGTTGGGCATGCTGATTTTGCGTAATGACTCATCACAGACATGTACTTACTTTTACATTTGGCTTGCATGTGAAAACCCTTGTCCTGTGCTTTTTCAAATTTTGGTAAATATTGCAATGCTCATAGGAATTTTTCATGTCTAATATTAATTACTTTTATGATTAAAAACAAAACTTATTGTTTGACACAAAGTCACTGTTTTCAATGTTTAAGTCTAGTGCAAGATTAAGTTAAAAAAATGATTTTAGAATTTTGACAATCTGCATTTTGTTTATGAACTGCTTCTAAATATATTTACGTTCATTTCTTATATTCTATTTTTTAAAAGAATGCTATTGTGATATTGATAATTGTCACAATGCATGAGAAGAACAAATATCCAAACAAAAATACATGCACAAACACCATCGTCACGTTTTACTGCATTGTCCGTAATGTGTAATAGAAACAATGACTTTAAATGATTCATAATTTATTTTCTCCTTTTGTTGTATGCATATTTTATTAAAAATGAAATCAGTAGGTCGTGGATGAGGAATGAGACCAACATGTTTACAAATGCTCATAGGTGACCAGCATTAGCTGCCACGGTGGCTCTAAATTTAGTCTGGCATAAACAACAAGGAAAGTGTATTTTATTCAGTCATCTTTGTGTAAAGCCTGTCTTACAAAAGCCTATATAGTTCGATTTGGTCTAAAATTAAAAGAAAAACACAGAAAAACAACAACAACAAAGCGCAATTGTCTCGCGACAAAATATGTCATCAATGTTTTGAAACAAAAGTTAAACGATGTTAGCCAAAGAGGAAAAAATGTTTCTCGATATTGTGTTAGTTATTGGTTTGAAATCTATGAAATTTCATAGTTGCTTAATTGCTTAATTTTTCAAAATTCTGTATCGTGTTTACGACTAGATCTAAACAAAAGCATTATGTACATTTCATACAAGTCAACTGTAAACTTTCATCAATTATCGATTCAGAGAGGAGTAAGAAAATCAAATCATAGCTCACTTATTAATGATGATCGTATGTCATCTGTGTTTTTATACATACTGAATAGTTAGTCACATGTAATAGATCAATGTCAATGCATCAACAATTCTTCACTTTCAGACACAAAGAGCGACTCTCTCCCATAATCAAACTGACCTGGGCCAAAAGGACAGCGGTCTACATTTTCTGGTAATTACTAATATTTGGACCAGTCACTAGCAACCTTGTCGACGATGAACGACTGAAGATTGCATTGTTACAAACATTTGTCTTTTCAAACTGAAATGTATGTTGCTACACTCATAGGACCTTGTCATATTTTCATATTGACATATTTCAATTGAATATTTCCCTGCTCTAGGTTTCTATATGTTCAGTTTGTTTAGTGGACGATTATTTCACCCGTCATATCTACTATACCGCAATTAAACTGACAGAATTTGAGCAACGACATTAGCTTTAACATTATTTGTGTTCTGTATGCCGGCACATTTTCTACACATGTTGCATCGTCATCATCAACGCAGAAATGTATCTCGTCACCAACGCATATGTAGATTTAAAATATTTATCTGGTCTGCATTTTTTATTTCCCGGTTGCCCTGGGTTGTACACAAGTCCACGAGTACAACGCAGAAGATATAACCCAGACAAGACCCATAGACTTGGGCCATGACACCTGCAGTATTGCTTGTCACGGTGACCTACTTTACGCTAGCAGTGGTAAGACATTGTACGTACACAATTTGGGTGACGGCAGGATGCTGCGAGAGATTTACAAGGACAACGACGACCAGGACCTTTTCTCTCAAATATCTGGCATCGCCACGAACGGTCCTGGGGACAGAGTCTATGTTGCTGACTGGTGGAAAGGTCTAGTATGTGTCAGCAAGGACGGGCAGTTGCAATTCAAACTCTCCGAGGAGGACCTCAAACTGTCTCTAGCCTGGGGTGTAGCCACTGACCACTACGGACACGTGTTTGTCAGTGGAATGGGTTCACACAACGTGGTAAAGGTCACGGTGACCGGGAAGAAACCTGTTGCGCAACAAATATTGTCCCGAGATGATGAGATCGTAAATCCATGCGGTCTCAGTTACGATATGAGCAGCAATTGCTTATTTGTCGGAGGGTGGAACAGTAATAAGCTTCAGATGTTTAAAATGGGGTAAAGTTGATAATAAATATTGCCAGACCCTTTGTTATGAAATTGTTTTTTCTGCTTTTGCTGCTGATTGTAACATTTCGTAAATTAATGGCACGTTATAAACGTAGAATTTAATTTAACACTTTTTTATTGAACGATTTTGTCTAAATGCTCAGCATTTTTTTCGGCCAACGCTTGTTTAAGATCAGTCAACTTAGAAACAACTGGTGCAACAGATTGTTTTCTGACTGAAATGCAAACACTTCTTCCAATTTGCACAAACTGTATTATGAAAGATAATAGAGATGACAGAGCCGACTCGAAATCCTCTTAAATATTTTGCCCTTCCCTGCATGGGATTGACATAGGGTAACAAGTTTCATGTGGTGTCTTTCAGCTTACCAGCGATGTACGCGCTGGTCTGCCTAGACATATGTACGGGATCTTTCCCCACCTTTCTGCAATGACCAAAATGGGGCTGCTGCGATATACTTTAATTACTGCTGTGTTCCACTTCTTTTCAAAATACCAGGAAATCTGAATCTTCCAGAAGTAAAACGATTAGAAAGATCAACGTCCGTATACCAGATGATAAGGAGAGTTGTGTTGTCTCTGGTTGTTGTGACCTCAGTGATGGAAGTATAATGATAGCTGATGGCATCAACAGAAGACTGAAACGTGTAGACCCGTCAAGTAGCAAGGTAACCAAGGACTGTGTTATAGAAAAACAACCAACAGATGTATGCACTACTGGTCCACAAGAGTTTGCAGTAAGTATACTTTTCATGTCTCTGGCGATTAGCTTGTGACGTATAGCATTATGTTTCATATTGACACGCATATTTTTATACTATAACATCACGAACTACATTCTGCACAGCGGTGGAAAGAAAAATTATGCTTATGAAATTTATTTATGTAATTACAAATAAAGAAACATGTATGTGTTTATCTTTACAATAAAATGAAATAATCAAATAACTCTTATAAATTTAGGTCTAAAAAACATTTATTGTAAGGTGGATGTGAGTGAGGTGTGCGGTAACGATACCTAACTGCTGGATGAATGCAATTGATATCTACCTTTCGTGATTGCCGTTTAGCCTTTGTGTGTTTGCGTTATTCTCAAACACATGCACCTTAAATACGGAAATAAATGGACGCTTCAGGTTATTCTTAGGCAACTTCAAATATAATTATTGTATTCCTGCAAGTAAGGGACACATAGTTACACTCTATCTTTATATTGATCTATGGAAGCTCCTCTCTGATACGCGGACACAAACGCAGATCTAGTCACTAAGCTCGGAGCCATTAAATTTAACTGCCTACCTCTTTCAATAATTCCAAGTTTCAAGTTTGAAAATCCTTTCAGGCAATATTGTCAATAACTGTGATTGTTTTATCTTTACGAGTGTTACCTTTATTATAGAATGGTATTAAAACATGTTGCTCCAGGCAGTGTCTGGCAAAGTAGAACTTCCTGTGTATGTGTGTATTTACCTGTGTGGAGATACTTTGACGTTTCCTGTTACTCCATTTTCACAGCTAAAGAAACGTCTATTTCGGGTTTTTCATGAAATTGTTTCCATACTTCCGTAATCATAACCGTAAGGGAAAAAATGAAAACAAGTTTATCCGGACACACTTAACTCTTTTTCAATATGTCTGCATGAGATTAATATGGCTGTTTCAGGCACACATAAACTAGGAAATATAATATGTGTTAACGGTTCACACAATTAGTTTAAAAGGGAGAAAAAATATCCAGAAATATATTTTAGCGGAAAATGGGTTTTCTCCTTTGTAACAGTATACGAATTTGTTGATATCTTTAATGTTTCTTAGTTTGTAAAACGCCGTACAACGTGGCTCAGAGACATAAGAAAAATGTTTCTTATGGTGATTGGGATTTTGTGCTTCACTTTTTACATATATGTTCAATTAACATTAATTATTTTGGTTATTTTGTAAAAACTGGTCTTAATTGATTATCTTGAAACACGTTACTTATGTTTATAATCTCGAATCAATAAGATTAAATGATATTTTAAGAAAAAAACAATATATTTGTATCTTGCTTATATCTTATCTATAACAACATCTTACTCCCATTCTGGGAAAAATGTGCAATATTATTACATCAGACATGACAATTTAAATCACTGTTGGACGCGGTATTGCTATTTTATGTACGGGAGAGTGATTGACATAGAGATTTAAATAGTCAATATTTGTTCAACTTTTCCCTGTCCGACCAGTTTGTTTGAGTCTTGAATGGACATTTAGTGTTCATAAAATACATTTATAATTGACCACACTTGCGCAGAAATTACAGCAGCGTAGCACCCTATATGCACTAATATTTCTTTAAAAACATAACAGTCAGCAAAGGCATTAAAACGAACGGACGGAGGACGAAGGAGAGGACCTGCTACATCTTATATGTAAATAAGAAAAGGTCCTATCAAAATTTTCACAAATGTAATTTGAAAGTCATATAAAGCACGGCAAAAATGACAACGCATGACGGAGCTTTTTCCCAGCAGTGAAACACTGTTAGCGTAGTATTAGATATTGACTACTTTAAAATCGCTCAATTCTAAAGGGAGTGATATCAATATTATGAAGCGAGATATTCCAAGTAAATGATCTGCTTTATTTACATGGATGGAGCGGTTTGGAACAAGAGTTATCAACACAATTTCGGGTTTACTGTATTGCTATAAAGGTGTATCAGACAGTTTGGAACAACGTTATGTTACCTTCTCGTAGTTGATCTTTTATGGCCTGCAGTAGGCATAGAAAGGTCTTAGCCAAGACAAGAGAGCAAAACACGAGGCTCTCGCCATGAATGTTTTAATTTAGTGCGCTGTCATAAGAATAAATAACAAAATGATAAAAGAAAGTTTTTGTGCTCTGTAAAACCTGTTTAAACACCACAGACGGACCGTTCCAAGTTGTAAACTTTGATAGTTTCTTTATTTTATATAATATTTCATTGCAGTTTTGTTGTAACTTTCACATTTGAATGACAAGTACCAGTGTGCCTTTTTAAATTCTGATACATGCTGCAATACCCATAGGATTTTGTAATATTTTCTCTGGGATTGTGAACTTATTGGAGGGTAAAACACGCATGAGGACTGTAGCTATATGGTATGTAAATACATGTTTAACGTGTTGTCGACATGTTATGCACCAAATTTCGAGTTTGACGCATAGCTGATTTTCTATAAATTGCAGAAATTTGTTGTTATCGTTAACGATGGAACGATGACAATTTAATTTATAACATGGGTTACGCGAATGGTACCTATACAGCTATGTGGTTACAAAATTTTATTTATGTTTTGTTTGATAAAGAATAGTTATACACAAATGCCATTACCCACATGTAATTTTGGATCAGAATGTCCCACGTTCGATACGTATTCCATGATGTAAGCCCTTGTAAGAACATGACTTATATTCCCCATTGATTTTTTATTTTTCAATTACCCAGATTGCAGACCACAAGCATGCCAGAGTGCATTAAACATCAGTGCACTACAGTTTGGCAGTTTTTTCTTGCAATAACTCAGCGTGCAGTCCAAAACTGTGCCATACTACATTGCACAAATGTACACATAAGTTTCTTTAAAATTGCTCAATTGCCGGGCGTATTTTGCTCCTCCGTGTGGTGCTCTTGTTAAGTTACAGTATAAAAATAAATAATATTCATTATTCGATAAATACACCAAGCATGTTAACCGAGTGTTATGGCTAAACATTCGAACTAGGATTAGGATTAGCCGTCATTTTTGCCGATACTGCGCAGCGACATTTCTATCATTATAGCACAGGGGCACTTATGAGGTGCCCAGGGACTGAAACCCGACCGGTCCATTATACTGACACCGACGAGTCAGGCGTAATGCTGTTCCCTTAGCCCCGAGCGTTAGGAGGGAAGCCACTACTACCAACTTTAAAGTCTTTGTTTTGACCCGGCCGGGGTTCGAACCCACGACCTCCCGATCCGCAAGCCGACGCTCTACCACCTGAGCTATTGCGGCCGGTATATAACTATGTAATATAGTCAAACCCTACGCGATGCCATTGAACCAATGTCTACAGATAAGATTGCCGCGACCGTTTTTTTGCGTGCATTCGGAAAGGCAGGCGAGAAGCTGTTGTAAAACCGGTTTAAGCACCTCGGTCGGCCTCTTTTGCTGACTGACTTTGTCCTGTGCCTTTTCAAATTATGGTATTTGTGGCAATACAAATAGGAGACTTTGTCATATATTCTTATTAATTATCAGGATTGAGATATTATTTTATATATAGGTACCTTACGAGATACGTAAGTTTGTGGTCGCTTTGGAGGTCAATATGGTCAAGGTCACTGTTGCTAAGAATATATTTCACAATACGCTGTCATAGTAGTGCTCGTTTTGGTTAAGTAAACATGGCATTTGTAATCGGAAAGAATGATTGTGAACTTACACTGCATAAGCAATTACGCTCAAACTTACGCAAGTCTGATATTGAAGACATTAATACATTAATTTTGGAGATAATTGGTTACATGTTTACACCATAATACCAATGCTGTGACAATATATGTGCGTGGATAGCGTTTTTAACATAATACGTTCAAGAGAAGAATGTTCTCGGTATCTTGTTAATTAACTTAATGTATAAACAACATGAGGACAAAAGCAATGTGTCAATAAAATAGTATGCAAATAAGTGTTTAACAAATTGTCGACACGTCATGTATTAAATTTCAGTTTTTTTATTGTGTTTTTGAGACTATTTTTCAACTTACTGGAGATAAGAATATGATACCAGTTTGTACTGCCCTGTCTATGAAGAAATTACATAAACATGAGGTTTACAACGCTTGCTGTACGATTTGTCCCTAAATAACTACACTCCATATACATTTGATGATAGTCTCACTGACTTGAAATATAGCCCGGCAGATGGAACATCAATATAGATTTCAACCTTAATATCGGTTGTATGATCAGCAAAGAAACAACTATGGAGCGATATTATTGAAATTTGTTCCCCCAGCCCTGCACATCAAAAGCCCAGCAACGCCCGGGATTGTACATTACATATATCGTATCATTACAGACAGTAAACAAAACGCACTATCGGTCGTGGTGTGCGATACAAGTAATACACATCAAAATAGGCTTGCTTTATACTCCGAAATAGCACATATTGATCATACAGTATGCGGAACATAAGTTTTTGCGTACATGTAAACAAACAGTTGTACACATTCCATTCGTTACGCGACAAAATATAACGTCATAAATATTTGGAAAAAAACAACAAGTTGAGCGTTCACGAACTAAGCCAAAAAGAAATGGATTCTGTGAGGCATTGAGGAAAAAATGAATAAATGTATCTTGTTAAGAGTAAGTTTAGATATTATAATAATACTTTGAAGTCGCCTTATTTAAATTGATTTATGCTTAAATTTGGTTAAATTACTGTTTGAAAACCATGGTTGTTACATAGATCTCTGTTTCTTGTAGATAAATAGACACAATGCAGTTTGTACATTTGCTTAAGTTTAATCTAAACTTTAATCTGGTATTTAATCTGTCAATGATTCAGAAAGCAATTCGATTTTAAATGTTGATTGTCTTTTATTTTAGTTATTACAAATAATTTGACGTGTTCGGATACATGACCATGTTTTAACATTTTCACACTTTCAGACGAAAGTGGCGAGGAGTCTCCCCTGCACTCAAGCTAAACCGAGCGAGGAGGACAACGAGTGCTTTAAGTGTACAGATCTGTATTTTTGGGTCGTTCTTGAGTTGTATTTGTCCAATATTTAGACCAGGCACTAGCAGGCTGAACGACTGCATATTGCCATTTTACTAGCATTTGTTTACATGAATTCATTTTAAGACTAACCGGCATTTTATGTCTGTATTTCAGGTCGTTGTGAGGATGATTATTCTGCCGGCCATGTTTTCTCCACCTCAATCAAACTGACCGAACTTATACCACGACCTTAAGGCCTGCATTCACCAAGCATTTCTTAACACAACACACGACCTGAGCCACAGTCACCATTTCTTATCAAGAAAACTAAGCTTTGGTATCTAGTTAAAATGTAAAATTGAAGAAGTTAAATTGGCATGCAACATTTCAGACTTGTAGTTGAATATAAGCTGAAGATAAACTAAAATCCATTACTTTACCATTCTTTATAAAGAACGGTTGGTGGATATAGGCCCAGGACTTTACTTATGTTCTCTTTCCCTCCCTCTATTTTCAGGTTACTTTATTTAAGACTATGTGTATTTTTTAACCAACACAATCTGTACATTGTCAGTGTTTAAATCTTGTCTACATTTCTGTATTTCCAGGTTGCCGTTGGTTCAACCCAAGTCCACGTGTACAACGCTGTTAGTCTGACCCGGACACGAACCATTGAGTTGGGACATTACACCTCCAAGATCGCTTGTCACGGCGGGCTACTGTACTGTACTGGTGGGTGGGGTTTCGACACCTTGTACGTACACGACATGAGTGACGGCAGGAAGCTGCGGAAGATCCGCCTCAATATATCTAACATCAAAAACATCGCCGTGAACGGTCCCGGGGATCGACTCTATGTGACTGGCTTGGAGGGTCTGTTATGTGTAAACACGGACGGGCAGCAGATATTCCATCTTTCCCTGAAGGATCTCGGACTGTCTAATGCCTCAGATGTGACCACTGACCATCAGGGTCACGTGTTTGTCTGTGACTCAAACACTTAGTCAAGGTGACCGAGGATGCTCACGTGGTAGGAGAAATATTGTCCGGGAAAGATGGAATCCAGTTTCCCCGCTGCCTCAGTTACGATGTGACCAGAAGTCAGTTGTATGTTGGAGAGATGAGTGATCAGATTCTGGTGGTGGAATGGAAGTAAAGTAAAAATTAAATATTGCTAGACTTTTATATTTTGCTGGACATTTTGTTTATTATTTATGATTCTGCTTTTGTTGCTAATTATGACATTTTGTGAATTAGTGACTCGTTATAAATGTGGAATTAACTTAATGTTTTTGCAAAACTATTTCCATCGACATTTTGTTCATGAATGAAAATAAAATAAAACGTGATTTTGAAACTCTAGTCTCCTATAAATGTTACGGTTATATATGTAGTTAATGTATTGTTGTATTTGTAAATGTTTTGTACAAACAAACAATTAAAGTTTATTTTAATCCTGTTTGATGCTATCATCTTGAGTTCACAATGTTTGTATAATTTACATCAACACCTAAACAGCTACGTCATTAAGCATGTCATTATGACGTCATCACACGCGGATAATATTTGTTCCCGAAAATTCAACAAAGAAAAAGCGACGTTATCAATATATAAATACAATGCTGAACTTTTGGCATCCGTACCAGATTTCTTCAGACTTTACTAAGTCTTTAATTAAAACATTTCATATTACTATTCGCATTTTAGTTTAATACATATGTTATCATTCGTGTTACATATAGCGTATGTAAATAAATGCAGTAATGTTCGACATTTTAATGGTAAATTGTTACATAGACAGTCATCAATCGATTTTTAATGTTAATTGGTTTATACAATTGTAGCCGTAACCAGCAAGGCGTCAATTTTAATATAAAGTAATGTATAGTATATCTACACTTTACAAACAATGAATATCTACGGAATAAGTGGTTTAGTTAGAATTTGTAAGAAATATGTGGGTTTTTTTGCTGATCCCATAATCGATGTTCATGCAGGAATCTCTGCGAATTTGGAACAATACCATTTTATCTATCTTTCATATCCCAAATTGTGCATGGTTCGAAGAGCGGATCAATGTTTTTAGCCCGAGCGGCCGTGAACTTCCTTGAAATGTTTAAACGATCTCACTTCACGATTGATAGATTTCTTTACACGCCAATTTTATATATTACATAAAGAAGTTATGAAATGACGTTTAAATATACCGTTGATGATGTATTCGAAGGTTGTTTTGAACCCATTTGCCATTAAAGCGGTTTGGGGAAGGCTCCCTCGCAAAATAATAGATTTCTGGAAGGTCGGATATGTGTTGTGACCTAAATCGGGATCACATCCAATAAAATGTCAGCAGTCTTTAAAATTTAATTCATGTAATGTATATATTAGATATGTTCTACCAGTTTATTCGTGTTTCTTGCCCCTTCCCGCAATCCGCTACTGGATTAACAAAAATGTTGATATAAGAAATAAAAAAAATCACCTTTATTATATTGTTCGTCGATTATCTTTTCTTTAAACAAATGTGTCACTGGATATGTATATTTAATCGGTAATTGTTATATTGTGTTTATTTTTATTTTTTGAACAAACAGTGTATATGATTCACAGGACATTTTCTTGATATTCCCCAAATATTCCGTTACTGTCAAACCAAATATTGTTCATTTTATTATTCACACTACATGGTATTTTTAAATATTGCATAAGTTTAGGATCAATGATTGTTCAGTTTATGCATGAAGTATACACTGATTGGTATTCGCAAAAACGCTGTTTAATATATACTGGCTAATTTGAGTTTCCTGTAGGTAATTAAGCTTGTATAACGCTATAAAGTGTTTGCTTTGCTTAATCTAATTGCACTTGTCTCAGTTGTTAACTAAACACTAATGACATTTCTTGAATTTCGCCCAAAAGGCGTTTAGCAAAGATATGTTCAATTGCATACATTTGCTACCAGGATGGCCAAGGGAATGTTTCGCGTGAAAAATATCGATTTCTAGAATGCCGGATACGTAATGTGACGTTGATCGATGACTAAATGCGATATATTTTCCATGGCTTTGGTGTAGAAAGTTTTTGCGAAAACTAAAACCATTACTCCCTGAATGGGGCATTGATGTTGATTAACCATTTAAAATGTGATAACAATGATTGTTACTGGAATTGTGAATAGTTGTTAGAACAGAGCATAGACAAGTATAAGTTTTAGATGATTGTTACATCGAATAGACTATAATAGTTGCTGTAATAATTGCTGTACTTATGTTCATATATTTGAATGTAGAATGTAAACCCGTGTTTGATAGAGATGCCAATATATATCATGTGTTTGCTTTGATTCTTTGTTTTTTCTTCTTTAAATAGCTTAACTTATATCTATATCTGTATTTACAATAAATTATTTAATTTATTTTTGAGCCATTCTGTCAGTGAAATCCCCATAATCTTCCAAACAGAAAAGTATCAATTAACTTTAACGATAACTAGCGATATTTTCCAATCATTTAATGCTGCTAGGGATAAAGACAATATAGTAAATGTGTAAATTATTATAACTGCCGCGACACATTGTAATGTTTAAACACAAAACTATATATACAGAAGCCAATTTAAATATTTTCAAAATAGTCCCGCGGTAAAAGAGATCGTGGTTTGGAGGGCCGGGGGGATATCACCCCCAAGCCTCACTGTATTTCCGTATTACTGTATTACAATTGATGTAAACTTGTGGCGCATGTTATTATAACAGTCCGATACAGTTGCAAAAGTACTTTCTAACAAGTTTATTTGCGACTTTTGTATGATAACAGCTCCAGTCTACTATATAGGTTCGTCGTTGTTTTCAGCCGTGTCGCAAGCGTGTGAGGCACATACGACGCACGAACATTTTATAAAGCATTAACATTGCAGATGACGATGAGAATGGCTGATCAAATAACATTCCATTTATACAATTATCATTACCGAATAAAAAACAGACATATAATTTCTTCAAATTCAACCTCAGCCTGCAATTTTTAAGATCTAATAGCAAGTCGGAAATAAAACAACACATTCAAACAAAATCAGCATCATGTCGAAAATACTTACGTCCTATTATCTCCATATCGTTTTTTGAAGGTTCTAGTTATAACTAAATATCGGTAATCGATAAGGTTTAATTACGCTATTTCTATTACTAATACAGCCTAGTATTTCTAGGTCACAATTTTAAAGGGCATAAGTCCATGTCTGACAAAAAACCTTAATAAGGTTAATAAGTTATATGGCCTATGTTTGTGATCGAAAAAACGTCATGGCAGCATTGTCTAGGGCAAAATAATGTAATGGCAGTAAATAAAGTGCATATTAACTACATGGCAGCAGTGTTAAAGGACTATCAACTCCATGACAGTAATGTATAAGACATAATAACATCATGGCAGTAATGTATAAGGCATAATAACTCTATGGCAGTAATGTATCAGGCATAATAACTCCATGGCAGTAATGTATAAGGCATAATAACTCTATGGCAGCAATGTATAAGGCATAATAACTCCATGACAGTAATGTAACAGGCATAATAACTCCATGGCAGTAATGTATAAGGCATAATAACTCTATGGCAGCAATGTATAAGGCATAATAACTTCATGACAGCAATGAATAAGGCACAATAACACTACACATGGGTCACTTTGGGGGCAAAACAGGAAATGACTTAAGTGGTTCTTAAGTGGGTATCGACGTCATCAACGTTACGCGATGTCACACGGGTATGAGTCATACTTAAGTGGGTCACTCCTTCTTGAAGTGGTTATTTACGTCACGCGATCGAGTACCAACGCCACTTTAAAATGATGTTATTTTAAATCGAACCAATGAGACGTCACTTCAGCGGACCGACGCTACGCGGTAACGACGAGTACGTTTTTAAAACGATTGGTCGAATGTCAATAACTTTCCTCTCAGCGTTTAAATTCATTGGCGATAGCGCGTCTATCGTACGTTAAATGGTCCGTTAACCTCAAGTACCACTTAACGTCTTTATTTAAGAAACGCCCAGAGCCGTCATGAGTCATACGTTTTAAATCGCGCACGCTGACGTTATTATGTTATCAGACATTATATAAGATTATATTTAGAAGATATCGTCGAACGAGTAAGTATTTTTTATCATATTTGTAATTAAATATTTAATAAGACTACACACTAATAAATATACATTTATACTATACTACACACAATCATTATAAGTGGGGGCACACACAAAACCCGGATACTAGTAAAGCGAGTTAATGATGTCCTGTTGTTACAGTGTACTTAAAGCTCTTAGTGATACACTCATTCTGAACTCAGTGAATATCGACGGTCAACTGGTTATTTATTATACATGTATTTCCTGGTCAGGGCATTATATTGAAATATATTCATCTTACGTTACATATAAAGCAGCTTTAATTTTCACATTTTATTGTATGTACTTGTATTTCCTGATTATATCGAGAAATATATTTGTCATGTGTTACATTTTCGATCAGCGATTTAACAGATTCTATTCAATTATGAACATTTTGGCTGATAAAACAATACAGAGTGCGTGTATGTACATTCAGCAATAGTGTATTAAACAACACCAGCCACAAAGTTAGACATCAGTTTTTAGATGAAGAAAAGAGAAGTTTACTTTAGTATTAGTATTTTCTATATGCACTAATCACGTTTGAACGGAAATACAATGTGCCAATATGTTTTTTCTTGCTGTTTATTAACCTTTAAATAATAAAAGGAAAAAAAAATAGAATACACATTTTATTGTTTTAGTTTACAGTATAAAGAAACAGAATGGGAATATAAAACATTATTGTAGAGTTAAACACTGTCATACTACCATTATTCAGTAAGTAAACCCTGCCTGAACATTTTTTTTTAATTACTCCAAGATTTGTTTCAATTTTTGTAGTTCATTATTAAGTTCTCCTATCTTCCTTTCAACGACAGTTATCTGTGCGCGTATCTCAATCTGAAAAATAATATTTAAGTATATCTTAACTATAAAATAAATAAATGTATGATCTATTTACACTAGAAAAAAAGTTTAATGAGACATTATTACTTAGAAGATGTGACATATAAATAAATAAAAAGATTGAACTAAATACATTATTATCTTCCTTATATATCAATTCAGTCCTTTCTAGGATAAAAACAGCAACAACAACAACAATGTCGTCGAGTTTTATAAATAGCTAAAATAAATGCGTGAATAAATCATATTATCGAAAGTATTACATGTACATGATACATACATTTACTAAAGTTAAAAAAAAAATCACTTACCAACTTTATTTCACTTTCATAATGTATGGACGACATGTCCATACTACTTATGACGTCTCTAGTTGTACATAAACTATCATTTGGTGTTGATGTCTACAATAATAAAAGATATAAAAATGTAGTCCGACAAATGTTCATTACAACTTACGTATATTGGTATGCATTGACCAAATAGATCATAACATATACATGTAATATAAAAAAATAAAAAATTTCATAATCTGATAACTCGGAAACTAGTTCGGTGACCTGTTTGTTTTTTACACCTTTTTATTCTATAATTGAAACCTCTATATAACATTAAAAATCACATATAAAATGGAGTACAGTACTTACTTCGAAGTTTAATTTTTTCCTCTCCGGTGTTACCACAGTCACTACTTTTGGTGTTTCATTCTGTAAGTATAAAAAGTACAATGTATACACATACCATTAACATGTACTAGTAATACGATGAATACTAATAACATGTATCAAACCTATATTAGCTCATAAAAATGTAACACGATTTTGTAAGTATTATGTCGCAATAAATTATTTTTCCTTCACAGTACACCATTCCAAATAACGTGTGCATAGTATTATAACAAAAATATCACAACATGAATAAATATATTACTTCTGAAGCCATTGTTGTCGTGTCAAAGAATGTGATATAAATTTGTGCGAAAAGCTATAAATCGCTGATCAGTTTGCGGATTTCCTGAGTCCAAGTCAATAGCCATATTCTGGTCATTTTCCGATTTGACCATTAATAATGTTGACCTCTTTATACAACAGAATTACAATTAAATAGATCTACATAAAAAGGGTTATGATGAAAGGTAAATAATCTAGTATTCACGTATTTATTTATTTTTATTTATTTTTATTTTTTTATTTTTCTCTATACTAGACTAGAGGATTGACCACTGTGTAGGGGATTGTGCCTCCGTAAAATAGTTCCGCTAAGGATTTACGATATATGAAACTTACGTCAAATATACCATTTATGTGTATACGATTAAAAAGTTAACTGTATATTATTACTTAAAATGTATATCCGCTACATTTAGTTTATTCACTTGGAGCGATTAGCAAATGTTAACAGCAGGTCGATCTTTTCTACTTTCACTTTCTCTTTTAGTGCTGTCTCATGATGCCTAGCGCGTAAGTACAAAGGTCAGTAAGACCGGTGATTATATATGGCGCTGTATATCGTTGAGCGCATCGAATGAGGCAAATGTTGAATTCCGGTATTAATCCGAATACGCGTTTCAAGAAACGTTACATGTACTTTTACGATTATACTTATACGCTGTATTACGTTTAGAATAAAGTGTGACACCGTTAACTCTAGACCCGATGTAAATTCTCTATTCGATTGATTATACAATATATATATAATTTTAGCTCTTCAAAGTCATACTTTTGAATGAATAAATATGATGAATTGTCAAATACATATACCTATAATAATTATTATAACTATTTCCAACGTCTCGAATATAAAAGGTGAAATACAAACGACCTTGTTTTTCCTTAGTTTAGTCACTACAAAGTGAGCATCACAATTGCAATCTGATTATATGGACCAAAACATTACCACCACTACCTCAACCACCGCCACCTCCACCACAAAACACACCACCACCACCACCTTCACCACCACCACCTTCACCACCACACCCACCACCACCACCACCGCAACCTCCACCACCACCGCCGTCACCACCACCACCGCCGCCACCTCCACCACCGATGCCACCATCAACACCGCCTCCATCAACACCTCCACCACCTCCACCACCACCATCAGCGCTACCTCCACCGCCACCACCACCAACGCCATCACAACTACCACCTCCACCACTTCCATTACCACACTCAACACCATCATCGCATCCACCACCGCCACCACCACCGCCACCACCACCGCCACCAACACCAGCGCTACCTCCACCGTCACCACCACCAACGCCATTACCACCACCACCTTCACCACTTCCATTACCATACTCAACACGACCACCGCCACCACCACCGCCACCACCACCGCCACCAACACCAGCGCTACCTCCACCGTCACCACCACCAACGCCATTACCACCACCACCTTCACCACTTCCATTACCATACTCAACACGACCACCGCATCCACCACCGCCACCACCACCGCCACCACCACCAGCGCTACCTACACCGCCACTACCACCAACGCCATCACCACCACCACCTCCACCACTTCCATTACCACACCCAACACCGCCACCACCAACCACTCCACCACCTTCACCACCACCAATACCACCTTCACCGCCACCATCACCACTACCACCATTACCGCCGCCACCACGATTGACAACATATACCGTATATTTCTCTTCTTCTAAATTAATTTGCAATGAAAAAACTAGTGGAGTTATTTAAAAGTATTCTTTTTTTTCACAGAACCGGACACACGTTTTACTGCTCCCGATGCAAATCCAAGTTTTCGCCCTACGCCTCCTACGCCAGACACATTGAAACGCACGCGGCGCCTCCAAGAAAACGCATGTTACATATGTGCAATATTAACCTATCACATGTATGTTATAAATTGTTTAACAGATTACATTTATGTCGTTCATGGTTTGTATGATAACCTAGCTAGTCACCCATGATAAATTATTTAACAACTAATAGGCAAAATAAATACAGACGGTCTGGCGGCCCAATTTATCTGCTAAGTATATATTGGTCCACATGTACACGCAAACACACAACACATACATATTCTTTTAATTAATCTGCTAATGACCGACTAGATTTTTCAAAAAAATAAAACTTGTTAGGGACATTTTAGCCCACCCCCTCTCTCACTGTCATTCTCCGCATTAATAAGCATCAATGTCCAACAGTGAAAATTTATATATATATATTTTTTTTTATCATACTACGAGCATAGTTTTTTTTTCCAGCTTAAATTAACATGTAAACAATTTACTGTCGATTTATCAGCTTGCGTGTTTTAACATGAATTGCATTCCGCATTATTTCTGGGGACAGGAATAATCAAACAGGGAGATTACTGTGATGGGAATCTTGTTATTTGGTTTATATACAATAAAACCGTCTTAGTATACATTTATGTTTTTGTTTTATTTTTTACCCATTTCTGCCATCGATACAATACATTCGTTTGCGTCTTCTTTTAACGCATGGCATCAATGTTTTTTTCTTGTCAGATTATGTTCTTTTACTTTACCCAGTCACAAAAGACCACTTGTGCTTACCACTAGACGTTACTTAGACAGTAAAATGTTAAAGAGTGATGGATGAGAGATAAAAAATATAATTTCAGATTATGAGGATGAGAGAAAAAGAGCAGCAGCAGCAACAACAACACAACTTGCGTTTAAAATAGTTTTAACAGTAACTTAAAAGTAAGAACATAAGTCTTATATTAAAATAAAGAGCACGAAATAATGGTCCGTCTGTCTGTTCGTCCGTAATGCTTTCTTATGTAGATCCATAAAGTTGGTATCCACCATTTTTTTGACAACACCTTTTGTTCTCAAACATTTAATGCATTCCGCATTATTTCTGGGGACAGGAATAATCAAACAGGTAGATTACTGTGATGGGAATCTTGTTATTTTGCTTATGTACAATAAAACCTTCTTAGTATAAATTTATGTTCCTATTTATTTTTTGTCCCCTTTTCTGTTATTGATACAATACATTCGTTTGCGTCTTCTTTAACGCCTGGCATCAATGTTTTGTCTTGTCAGATTATGTCCTTTTGCTTTACCCAGTCACAAAAGAACATTTGTGCGTACGTCTAGAGGTTACTTATACAGTAAAATATTAACGAGTGATGAATGAGAGATAATAAATATAATTCCAGATTGGGGAGAATGTGAGAAAAAGAAAAGCAGCAGCAGCAACAACACAACTTGCGTTTTTAAAATAGTTTTAACAGTAACTTACAAGTAAGAACATAAGTCTTATATTAAAAATAAAGAGCACGAAATAATGGTCCGTCTGTCTGTTCGTGCGTAATGCTTCCTAATGTAGATCCATAAATTTCGTATTCACCATTTTTGACAATGCATTTTGTTCTTAAACATCCAATTAATTAAATGTTAGCTAAAAAAAAGCAAAATGCTATCTATTGATGCCCCCACGTGATAACAGTAGGCTCCGCACTTCAGAGTGGCATCAATAATAGACGCCTAGTAGATAAACGGTGCATTAGAAACACTAGCGTTTTTTTTTCTTTATCGTGTATGATTTAAATATAAATTTAGTTAATGAACGGCTAAAAATTTAACATTTTAAGCTCTATATTAATAAATTGAAAGTCTACTTAATTTCTACGTGTAAGACTGCGTGACATAAAATATATATATATATGGAACAATTTACCATCCTCTGCAGTAATGCACTCACAGTGCAACGCTTCGAAGCTCTACTATAATACTGGCAACAACAGCTAAGAAAGCTCGACTATAAGCAGGGAAATAATAGTAGCCGGAAATTACCAGTAAATGACCACGAATGATGCATTCAGCCGCATTCAGCCGCATAAGGGGAAAATGTGTTCATAGCTTTAAAATGGTTCCATTATTACTACGATTCACCCCCTAGTTATATTCGTAGAAAAGGGCAGAGTGATCCGAATGACTGAAACGCTTCCGCCGGAAGTGCTCGGAGGGGTGTGGCTAAAGTTATCATGTCACGGAGGCGGGTATTAATACGGCAACGAATGATTATTCGATTAGAGAACCTTTGCTAGTGAGATCGTCTTTTTTCTCTCGATGTACAAAATGGAATCTTCGCACCCGACCGTAGCGATATCATTAACAGGAAAGGTAATGGTGACAGAGACGTATGTCACTGAGTATATGAAATGGTGGATGAAACCGATTCCGGAGAGAGGGCCCAAACCATCAGCTGTGATTAATAATTTCTCCAACAAAGACATATGGCGAAAAGGTCCGCGAGACATATCGATTCATCCGATTGTGCCTACTGTCTTCCATAAAGAAGCATAATTCCGCTATGTTTTGGTGTATTCACAAAAGCGGCTTTAACGGGGCCAAAGTACGTCTCATCATGATATCATATCTGCAGTGTTTTTTTTAAACAACTAATCTGGATGGATAAACTGGATAAGGTTTTAAAATAAAACGTAAGACATATCGAACCAAAACTTTTTAACGGATAAATAAAATGTCGAATATACCTAAAATTATGATCACTATTTTCTACGTCTCAAAATAAAAGGTAAAATACGAAGACATTTTCATTTGTATTGTATGGACCAAATCACCAGCACTACCACCACTGACGCCGCCGCCGTAGACATATACACGGTACAGGCCGCCGCCGCCGCCGCCGCAGCAGACAGAGGATACCTCTGCGGCGCCGTGAAGTTATCCTCTGTATGCGGCGGCGGCGTGAAGTTATCCTCTGTATGCGGCGGCGGCGGCGGCGGCGTGAAGTTATCCTCTGTATGCGGCGGCGGCGGCGGCGACGACGTGAAGTAATCGTCTGTCTGCTGCGGCGGCGGCGGCGGCGGCTTGTACCGTGTATATGTCTACGGCGGCGCCGCCGCATACAGGGGATAACTTCACGCCGCCGCCGCCGCCGCCGCATACAGAGGATAACTTCACGCCGCCGCCGCATACAGAGGATAACTTCACGGCGCCGCAGAGGTATCCTCTGTCTGCTGCGGCGGCGGCGGCGGCGGCGGCCTGTACCGTGTATATGTCTACGGCGGCGGCGTCAGTGGTGGTAGTGCTGGTGATTTGGTCCATACAATACAAATGAAAATGTCTTCGTATTTTACCTTTTATTTTGAGACGTAGAAAATAGTGATCATAATTTTAGGTATATTCGACATTTTATTTATCCGTTAAAAAGTTTTGGTTCGATATGTCTTACGTTTTATTTTAAAACCTTATCCAGTTTATCCATCCAGATTAGTTGTTTTAAAAAAAACACTGCAGATATGATATCATGATGAGACGTACTTTGGCCCCGTTAAAGCCGCTTTTGTGAATACACCAAAACATAGCGGAATTATGCTTCTTTATGGAAGACAGTAGGCACAATCGGATGAATCGATATGTCTCGCGGACCTTTTCGCCATATGTCTTTGTTGGAGAAATTATTAATCACAGCTGATGGTTTGGGCCCTCTCTCCGGAATCGGTTTCATCCACCATTTCATATACTCAGTGACATACGTCTCTGTCACCATTACCTTTCCTGTTAATGATATCGCTACGTCCGGGTGCGAAGATTCCATTTTGTACATCGAGAGAAAAAAGACGATCTCACTAGCAAAGGTTCTCTAATCGAATAATCATTCGTTGCCGTATTAATACCCGCCTCCGTGACATGATAACTTTAGCCACACCCCTCCGAACACTTCCGGCGGAAGCGTTTCAGTCATTCGGATCACTCTGCCCTTTTCTACGAATATAACTAGGGGGTGAATCGTAGTAATAATGGAACCATTTTAAAGCTATGAACACATTTTCCCCTTATGCGGCTGAATGCGGCTGAATGCATCATTCGTGGTCATTTACTGGTAATTTCCGGCTACTATTATTTCCCTGCTTATAGTCGAGCTTTCTTAGCTGTTGTTGCCAGTATTATAGTAGAGCTTCGAAGCGTTGCACTGTGAGTGCATTACTGCAGAGGATGGTAAATTGTTCCATATATATATATATATTTTATGTCACGCAGTCTTACACGTAGAAATTAAGTAGACTTTCAATTTATTAATATAGAGCTTAAAATGTTAAATTTTTAGCCGTTCATTAACTTAATTTATATTTAAATCATACACGATAAAGAAAAAAAACGCTAGTGTTTCTAATGCACCGTTTATCTACTAGGCGTCTATTATTGATGCCACTCTGAAGTGCGGAGCCTACTGTTATCACGTGGGGGCATCAATAGATAGCATTTTGCTTTTTTTTAGCTAACATTTAATTAATTGGATGTTTAAGAACAAAATGCATTGTCAAAAATGGTGAATACGAAATTTATGGATCTACATTAGGAAGCATTACGCACGAACAGACAGACGGACCATTATTTCGTGCTCTTTATTTTTAATATAAGACTTATGTTCTTACTTGTAAGTTACTGTTAAAACTATTTTAAAAACGCAAGGTGTGTTGTTGCTGCTGCTGCTTTTCTTTTTCTCACATTCTCCCCAATCTGGAATTATATTTATTATCTCTCATTCATCACTCGTTAATATTTTACTGTATAAGTAACCTCTAGACGTACGCACAAATGTTCTTTTGTGACTGGGTAAAGTAAAAGGACATAATCTGACAAGACAAAACATTGATGCCAGGCGTTAAAGAAGACGCAAACGAATGTATTGTATCAATAACAGAAAAGGGGACAAAAAATAAATAGGAACATAAATTTATACTAAGAAGGTTTTATTGTACATAAGCAAAATAACAAGATTCCCATCACAGTAATCTACCTGTTTGATTATTCCTGTCCCCAGAAATAATGCGGAATGCATTAAATGTTTGAGAACAAAAGGTGTTGTCAAAAAAATGGTGGATACCAACTTTATGCATCTACATAAGAAAGCATTACGGACGAACAGACAGACGGACCATTATTTCGTGCTCTTTATTTTAATATAAGACTTATGTTCTTACTTTTAAGTTACTGTTAAAACTATTTTAAACGCAAGTTGTGTTGTTGTTGCTGCTGCTGCTCTTTTTCTCTCATCTTCATAATCTGAAATTATATTTTTTATCTCTCATCCATCACTCTTTAACATTTTACTGTCTAAGTAACGTCTAGTTGTAAGCACAGGTGGTCTTTTGTGACTGGGTAAAGTAAAAGAACATAATCTGACAAGAAAAAAACATTGATGCCATGCGTTAAAAGAAGACGCAAACGAATGTATTGTATCGATGGCAGAAATGGGTAAAAAATAAAACAGAAACATAAATGTATACTAAGACGGTTTTATTGTATATAAGCCAAATAACAAGATTCCCATCACAGTAATCTCCCTGTTTGATTATTCCTGTCCCCAGAAATAATGCGGAATGCAATTCATGTTAAAACACGCAAGCTGATAAATCGACAGTAAATTGTTTACATGTTAATTTAAGCTGGAAAAAAAAACTATGCTCGTAGTATGATAAAAAAATATATATATATAAATTTTCACTGTTGGACATTGATGCTTATTAATGCGGAGAATGACAGTGAGAGAGGGGGTGGGCTAAAATGTCCCTAACAAGTTTTATTTTTTCGAAAAATCTAGTGGTCATTAGCAGATTAATTAAAAGAATATGTATGTGTTGTGTGTTTGCGTGTACATGTGGACCAATATATACTTAGCAGATAAATTGGGCCGCCAGACCGTCTGTATTTATTTTGCCTATTAGTTGTTAAATAATTTATCATGGGTGACTAGCTAGGTTATCATACAAACCATGAACGACATAAATGTAATCTGTTAAACAATTTATAACATACATGTGATAGGTTAATATTGCACATATGTAACATGCGTTTTCTTGGAGGCGCCGCGTGCGTTTCAATGTGTCTGGCGTAGGAGGCGTAGGGCGAAAACTTGGATTTGCATCGGAAGCAGTAAAACGTGTGTCCGGTTCTGTGAAAAAAAAAAATACTTTTAAATAACTCCATTAGTTTTTTTCATTGCAAATTAATTTAGAAGAAGAGAAATATACGGTATATGTTGTCAATCGTGGTGGCGGCGGTAATGGTGGTAGTGGTGATGGTGGCGGTGAAGGTGGTATTGGTGGTGGTGAAGGTGGTGGAGTGGTTGGTGGTGGCGGTGTTGGGTGTGGCAATGGAAGTGGTGGAGGTGGTGGTGGTGATGGCGTTGGTGGTAGTGGCGGTGTAGGTAGCGCTGGTGGTGGTGGCGGTGGTGGTGGCGGTGGTGGATGCGGTGGTCGTGTTGAGTATGGTAATGGAAGTGGTGAAGGTGGTGGTGGTAATGGCGTTGGTGGTGGTGACGGTGGAGGTAGCGCTGGTGTTGGTGGCGGTGGTGGTGGCGGCGGTGGTGGCGGTGGTCGTGTTGAGTATGGTAATGGAAGTGGTGAAGGTGGTGGTGGTAATGGCGTTGGTGGTGGTGACGGTGGAGGTAGCGCTGGTGTTGGTGGCGGTGGTGGTGGCGGGTGGTGGCGGTGGTGGATGCGATGATGGTGTTGAGTGTGGTAATGGAAGTGGTGGAGGTGGTAGTTGTGATGGCGTTGGTGGTGGTGGCGGTGGAGGTAGCGCTGATGGTGGTGGTGGAGGTGGTGGAGGTGTTGATGGAGGCGGTGTTGATGGTGGCATCGGTGGTGGAGGTGGCGGCGGTGGTGGTGGTGACGGCGGTGGTGGTGGAGGTTGCGGTGGTGGTGGTGGTGGGTGTGGTGGTGAAGGTGGTGGTGGTGAAGGTGGTGGTGGTGGTGTGTTTTGTGGTGGAGGTGGCGGTGGTTGAGGTAGTGGTGGTAATGTTTTGGTCCATATAATCAGATTGCAATTGTGATGCTCACTTTGTAGTGACTAAACTAAGGAAAAACAAGGTCGTTTGTATTTCACCTTTTATATTCGAGACGTTGGAAATAGTTATAATAATTATTATAGGTATATGTATTTGACAATTCATTCTATTTATTCATTCAAAAGTATGACTTTGAAGAGCTAAAATTATATATATTGTATAATCAATCGAATAGAGAATTTACATCAGGTCTAGAGTTAACGGTGTCACACTTTATTCTAAACGTAATACAGCGTATAAGTATAATCGTAAAAGTACATGTAACGTTTCTTGAAACGCGTATTCGGATTAATACCGGAATTCAACATTTGCCTCATTCGATGCGCTCAACGATATACAGCGCCATATATAATCACCGGTCTTACTGACCTTTGTACTTACGCGCTAGGCATCATGAGACAGCACTAAAAGAGAAAGTGAAAGTAGAAAAGATCGACCTGCTGTTAACATTTGCTAATCGCTCCAAGTGAATAAACTAAATGTAGCGGATATACATTTTAAGTAATAATATACAGTTAACTTTTTAATCGTATACACATAAATGGTATATTTGACGTAAGTTTCATATATCGTAAATCCTTAGCGGAACTATTTTACGGAGGCACAATCCCCTACACAGTGGTCAATCCTCTAGTCTAGTATAGAGAAAAATAAAAAAATAAAAATAAATAAAAATAAATAAATACGTGAATACTAGATTATTTACCTTTCATCATAACCCTTTTTATGTAGATCTATTTAATTGTAATTCTGTTGTATAAAGAGGTCAACATTATTAATGGTCAAATCGGAAAATGACCGGAATATGGCTATTGACTTGGACTCGGGAAATCCGCAAACTGATCAGCGATTTATAGCTTTTCGCACAAATTTATATCACATTCTTTGACACAACAACAATGGCTTCAGAAGTAATATATTTATTCATGTTGTGATATTTTTGTTATAATACTATGCACACGTTATTTGGAATGGTGTACTGTGAAGGAAAAATAATTTATTGCGACATAATACTTACAAAATCGTGTTACATTTTTATGAGCTAATATAGGTTTGATACATGTTATTAGTATTCATCGTATTACTAGTACATGTTAATGGTATGTGTATACATTGTACTTATTATACTTACAGAATGAAACACCAAAAGTAGTGACTGTGGTAACACCGGAGAGGAAAAAATTAAACTTCGAAGTAAGTACTGTACTCCATTTTATATGTGATTTTTAATGTTATATAGAGGTTTCAATTATAGAATAAATAGGTGTAAAAAACAAACAGGTCACCGAACTAGTTTCCGAGTTATCAGATTATGAAAATTTTTATTTTTTATATTACATGTATATGTTATGATCTATTTGGTCAATGCATACCAATATACGTAAGTTGTAATGAACATTTGTCGGACTACATTTTTATATCTTTTATTATTGTAGACATCAACACCAAATGATAGTTTATGTACAACTAGAGACGTCATAAGTAGTATGGACATGTCGTCCATACATTATGAAAGTGAAGTAAAGTTGGTAAGTGATTATTTTTTTAACTTTAGTAAATGTATGTATCATGTAATACTTTCGATAATATGATTTATTCACGCATTTATTTTAGCTATTTATAAAACTCGACGACATTGTTGTTGTTGTTGCTGTTTTTATCCTAGAAAGGACTGAATTGATATATAAGGAAGATAATAATGTATTTAGTTCAATCTTTTTATTTATTTATATGTCACATCTTCCAAGTAATAATGTCTCATTAAACTTTTTTTCTAGTGTAAATAGATCATACATTTATTTATTTTAATAGTTAAGATATACTTAAATATTATTTTTCAGATTGAGATACGCGCACAGATAACTGTCGTTGAAAGGAAGATAGGAGAACTTAATAATGAACTACAAAAATTGAAACAAATCTTGGAGTAATTAAAAAAAATAATGTTCAGGCAGGGTTTACTTACTGAATAATGGTAGTATGACAGTGTTTAACTCTACAATAATGTTTTATATTCCCATTCTGTTTCTTTATACTGTAAACTAAAACAATAAAATGTATATTCTATTTTTTTTTCCTTTTATTATTTAAAGGTTAATAAACAGCAAGAAAAAACATATTGGCACATTGTATTTCCGTTCAAACGTGATTAGTGCATATAGAAAATACTAATACTAAAGTAAACTTCTCTTTTTTTCATCTAAAAACTGATGTCTAACTTTGTGGCTGGTGTTGTTTAATACACTATTGCTGAATGTACATACACGCACTCTGTATTGTTTTATCAGCCAAAATGTTCATAATTGAATAGAATCTGTTAAATCGCTAATCGAAAATGTAACACATGACAAATATATTTCTCGATATAATCAGGAAATACAAGTACATACAATAAAATGTGAAAATTAAAGCTGCTTTATATGTAACGTAAGATGAATATATTTCAATATAATGCCCTGACCAGGAAATACATGTATAATAAATAACCAGTTGACCGTCGATATTCACTGAGTTCAGAATGAGTGTATCACTAAGAGCTTTAAGTACACTGTAACAATAGGACATCATTAACTCGCTTTACTAGTATCCGGGTTTTGTGTGTGCCCCCACTTATAATGATTGTGTGTAGTATAGTATAAATGTATATTTATTAGTGTGTAGTCTTATTAAATATTTAATTACAAATATGATAAAAAATACTTACTCGTTCGATGATATCTTCTAAATATAATCTTATATAATGTCTGATAATATAATAACGTCAGCGTGCGCGATTTAAAACGTATGACTAGAGACGGCTCTGGGCGTTTCTTAAATAAAGACGTTAAGTGGTACTTGAGGTTAACGGACCATTTAACGTACGATAGACGCGCTATCGCCAATGAATTTAAACGCTGAACGGGAAGTTATTGACATTCGGCCAATCGTTTTAAAAACGTACTCGTCGTTACCGCGTAGCGTCGGTCCGCTGAAGTGACGTGTCATTGGTTCGATGTAAAATAACCGTCATTTTAAAGTGGCGTTGGTACTTAGGTGATCGCGTGACGTCAATAACCACTTCAAGAAGGAGTGACCCACTTAAGTATGACTCATACCCGCGTGACATCGCCTGACGCTGATGACGTGAATACCCACTTAAGAACCACTTAAGTCATTTCCTGTTTTGACTCCAAAGTGACCCGTATGTAGTAATAATTATCACGTGCAAGTAAGATAACATCGTCGAAACCACCAAACAACTTAAACCAATAAACATTAATGCAATTAACCGCTAGTTTAAAACAAAACAAGTAAAACGTATTTGAACTATAGCAGTAGGAAAGAGAGAGAAAGAGGCTAGTTTAGCTGAGACATAAAAGCAATTGAGTTGTTGGCCAATGGGTAATAGTCTGGGCTTCTGTCTGATTTCACATTTCATTTTCATGAGTATGGTGGATCTAAAGTAAAAAACAGTCTCAAATGTTAAAATAGGTGAACAGACAATTCAGTTTACTATATCTGACTTTTTACAGGAAGACCCCTTGCGACCTGTCTCATGAATGTGCTTCTAATTAACATAGCAGCTGACATTAATTTGACCAAGTTATTATTGAATTACTATCAGGATCATCTGAATGTGACTTGCAGTAATAACATGGCTGCTTTAAGTAGCCATAATACAGATAAGATGCCGCGATTCTTTGATTTACTTCCCGCACCCGCGTATGCATTTAACAGCATTGGCATTTCCTTCGCCGTAAATGAGATTGTCAAGATCAGAAGTACTTATGATATAATGAAGTCCAACAACATCGTACTTTCTGAATATTACTGCTATTCATTACATGTCGTCCTGGTGTAGCCATTACACAGATGAAGAAGCATGACCTTGTGGCTTTGTTTTGTCATCATCAGAAATAGTTAAGCTATCTATCATAACAATATGGCCTCAAATTATTCCCACATGAAAACGTAATAGCTTATATAAGAAGAAGATAATTCATCTCATAAACTTAGAGTTAAAACAATGAAGTTAACAAAAGTAACATCCGTAACATTAAACGCAGTTTGTACTCGTGAATCCCAAGTTAAGAGAGACAGGCGTTTGTTGAAAAACGCATACAAATAACAAAAAAATCCCACTAACCTGCCTTACACTTTTTAATATACATTCGTCATTGAAAGAAAGCAGTCACCTTATATGCCAATTATCGATTAAAAGACCTAGAACGTCTACTTTTATTTTTAAGAGGTATTTTCAAATTTCCAAACAATGTCGAAATTTTATGGCAAAGTTGACATTTCATTAAACGAATTATTTATTCAACAATTAATTTGACCCGAAAGTTTAATGCTCATGTTTACATTAATGTGTATAAATGATGTTATCATTTTTTCAATGTACATAATTGTTTTCCATTTGACATGGCCTCGCGTATATAAAAAATATGTCTTTAGCATTTAATCAACGTGAGGACGTTGTCGTGATTTTTGTAATATTTCGATATTTTTCTGTATGTGTTGGTATAGTTAATACAATGGTCCCTAATTACTAAATAATTAAGAACTTAAAGTAAATGTCTAATAAAGGTTTTGCCAACAATCTCAAATAATAATGTTTTGTGTCCAGACTTTATGACAAAACTATATCAAAACAAGAGAGTAACGATACTATGAATCTTCTCCAGACCGGCCGAGTCATTCATTAAAGTGTAGTATTCGCAAAATAGTAGCTAACAAACCAGGCAGAGGTGTTAACAATACACAAGTGCAGGCCATTGTTGAAGTAAATGATTATTTCATTGTCGTAATGTCTTTACCAGGCCTTTTCATTTAGTAAAATTGGAAAGCTGCAAAACAAAACACAGATGTTTAAAGGTTTAAATCTTGTTAAATGCTTTTATATTGTGATAATGTCTTGAAGTTAGACTTTGATTCGCAACGCAAATTTCCTACACATGTATCTCCCCAAATGACTCAATATCGAGACAACCACAATAAGAATATATGACAAAATCCTATAATCATTGAATCATAAACCAAAATTTCGGAAAGGTGCAGGACAAAGGTATTCACATGCAAGCCAAATGTAAAAGTAAGAACTAATCTGTGACAAAAAGAGCAAACCCGACAGTTACCGCCTTGGAACGGTCATTCGGCAATATGGAACGACAGGGGTGCTTAAACCGGTTTAACAGAGCTCTTACCTCGCACTTCCTAATGGGTTTATCACAATGCAAGCAATGAAAAGAAAACCGTTCTATTTGAATAAAAATGTCCAAGCGCTGACGTTTTGTTTGACAAGTTATGACGAAAGCAGTGACGTCATTGAAAAATTATGGCCACATAATGTTTACATGAGAGAACTACACGTATAATTTTGAAGAACTACACAAAAATTGTTGATTGTAAATGAAATTAACTTTTTGAATCAAGAAAAAATAAGCAGGGATGAGTATATGGTTATAGCACCCTGTTCATGTGAAGATGGAATTGAGCATCCTTTACAGTAAAAGGATTAATTGTTTTCACAAGACATGTGAGTACAGTGTTTGCTAAATATTTAAATGTACGGCCGCATAGTACATTCAATCATAACAGACCGATATTGTCTATATGTCTCCCCACTCCCCCTCTCTCTCTCTCTCTCTCTCTCTCTCTCTCTCTCTCTCTCTCTCTCTCTCTCTCTCTCTCTCTCTTCTCTCTCTCTATCTTTTGACAGCCATAGTTAAATAACATCACATAAACAAGGACAAGGGTAATTGTCATCCAAACTGGCAGAAAAGCTTGCTATCTCTTTTGTTTCATTAAATTTAATTTAATAAGATATTTTCTAAGAAAGAAAGACGTTCAGTGCGTAAATCTTTACTCGAAGCAAGTTTTCATTATGAATTTGGGTTTTATTTTAAATTTACAAACTGTGTCGCTGTATATTTTTTCAAAGCTTTAAAATTAGCTATATATAAACAAGTAGTATTAAAGTGTAAAAAAAAAAAGATTGCATAGAGAAATAAGAAAATGTCCTCAAATTAACCACAGATATTTAAATGTATTCTTCCTCTAGACCAAGGCCAACAGTGTAAATGTTAATGTGATAAAAAAGACGAGATATATGACACAAAAAGAAAAACCAGCAGTTACCGCCTTGGAACGGTTAGTCGCAAAAGGAACGACTACGGGAGGATGGGTGGGGCTTAAACCTTGTTTGTAGAGCGCTCCAACCTCGCACTTCCTGAAGAGTTTTCTATCAAACAAACAGTGTAAATAGAAATACATCCTGTCAAAGTGAGTCAATCTAACAAATGGCGATTCAACACAGTAAAGGTGTTCTCTGCCTGTGCTTTGTTTTTATGTTCAACATCATCTAAAGCTACACCAAGTAACAACTGTTAACTATGTACATTTTATATTGGACATTAGAGGTGGTATAAGTTTGTTTGGGCCAAAGACTTTTTCTCAAAAATACAAGTTAGTCATTGTTACCTAAAAAGGGCCGACAAAATGCTGTTCATTGGTGCCCTACATCTGTGTAAACAGTGAAGCATAAACCCCCAGTGGCCATTGCACACAGGTATTTTTTATCTGAGCCAAGCTGCAGAGATAAATATTTTTAAACTAAGAAAATCAAGTGACAACTTACTTTTGAGGTCATGTTATATCGTCTTCCGGGAAGTCCGCTCTGACTTCGATATCTTTTTTTAGCAGAGATAAATCTCGAGCCTTTTTACTGATTTTCGTACAAAATGAGTTTTTAGGTTGATTTTGTCGAGTTAAGTACTGTCTATATAATAAAATGAATGTTTAAAATCGTCTTAACTTAGACTAAAGTTTATACAGAAACAATCCCCCAACTTTCACAAAGCAATGGCACGATCTTGTAACATGTAGTTAATATTGGCAACCTGTCGGATACCAACATTAACAATGGAAGCCTTTTAATTGGGATCTATAAAGTATAATACAAATGTACGAGGGCAGATCGGTGAATTTGTGAAATATTACTCTAAATTCGTCTTTATGAATATTGTTCGATCAAATTTGGTGTGACATGATATAATCTCAGTATGTACATGGCATTAAAATCTTACTGATTATGTCCCATTTAAAAAAAAATGTCTGTATCTCGTATAGTCACCTATATAATATACGTTTCTGGGCACCGCTTTTCTTCCAATTCTGTTTGATGCATTTTACGTAGAAACAAACATTTGTTGATGTAGAAAAAATAGGGCAAAATAATCAGACGCTAAAATGACGTCATAAAGTCAATTCTCTGAAATATTTTTGTTGTGACAGTTTTCGTTATTGCAGTATCACATTGTTTATGTATCGTCTGCTAAAGATTTTAAAGATGACGCGTTTAACAGATATCGAAGTGCGCGCAATAATTAAGTTTTGTGTTGGATTTGGTCAAACGCCAAATGCAAACGGTAGAAGTGATAAATGAGTCAAAATCGTGTTCGTGTAGTGCTTCATTAGTCCACATTGGCATGAGCAGTTTAGCAATGAATGCACATCCTTAAAAGATCAAGGACGGCAGGTGAGCGTGACTGCGTCGACTTCCAACAATGAGACAACTTGTATAGTGACGACGATAACTGTGCGATTAATATCAGAAGACATGTCAGTACATCGAATTCTAACATATGATCTTGTCTTGTCAAAGGTGTGTGCTGGGTGCCCAGACTCTTGAAGAAAAAACGAGAACAACGAGTGACCTGTCCAACCGAATCCCTGCGTCGGTTTGATCTGGATGGAGAACATTACAAAATTATTACCGTGTTCAGCACATGGATCCATCACTTTAATTCAGAAACAATGTAAGCGTCCAGTGCTTGAAAATCCCCAAGCCTGGAGATAATCCTTCTTCAAACTACTGGTGCACCCACGGTTCTCCCTTGCTCTGACCCCCGCGGACTTTTGGGTTTTCTCGAAATTAAAGGTTATCTTCATAGGTGGCTATTTGATAGTCTTTCCCATGCCTAGGGAATTACGATCACAATTCGAAAAATAACATGGCTTAAATTACACATTCACTATGTTGGTATAGCTGTTATTACGTTGGAAAACGCTCACTCGATCTGTACCGTCGTTCTTTGACATTATTCCAGCATAGTGCCTATGGGTATGTAATTAAAATATGTATAAAATTTACAGTTCTGCACGGATTTCAATAAAACATAAACAGTGTTTAGTGTCTGTGATGCATCGTATATTTGCAAAGTGTCACTTAATTTTATCAAGTGAAGAAGTTTGGTTTTAGGACAAAATTCCACGAACGGCCCTCGTACAGGTATGTAACATACGTTGTTAACACCATTAACTGACGTTAACTCGCGGGCAATAAAACATACAGTGCAAACAAACCAAAACATTTCATTTAATATTTCTGTTCTTCTTTTAATGACCTCTGGTTATAATAGCCTTTTTTATATACAAAAGATATTTTCAGTTCATTATAAGACAAATGTAAAGGGGTCAATTATATCGAGTTAAACATTTTTTACTAATCAGTATTCTGACGATGATATTAAAACCTGTATTGTCTTACGAAATCAGTTTAAGTGCTCTCATTATAGATTATTAATAAAGGTGTAAAATATTAATAAAAATAAAAAAATGGTGTGTGATACAATAATGTAATCTTTCATATAATTGTTTGGCCTCATCTTTCTGATTAATAATTAAATGCTGAGAAAATACATGTTTTAATGTGTATGTCTTTATTTAAACACATCCCAAAGCTATGATAACATAATATACAGCAAATATGTCTGGAAGAGACCGCCAGCTTAATACAAATCTAGACTTTCTATACTTTTGCTAAATGTTTGAGTTTACATGTTCTTATTATTTCTGTGCAATTTTCCCAGCGCTATTATGCCTTCATCAAATACGACCTATAAACTTATAGTTTTTAGCATATTGTAAAGTAATAGTGAATGTAATGCCACACTTTTGTTTCTCTTTGTTCCAAAAAGTGCAGTGTATGTCAGAAATGAAACACAGCGAACATTTTACTTGTTTCTATAACAGCCTAGAAGAGACATTTCAGCAACCTCTTTATCTTTGTACACAGGTCTTTTTAAAATGTGTTCAATGAACTGAATTAATTCCTCTTGTGATCGTATTTACATTGTTTGAATTCTAAAATGCATCTACATACATGACAGGGTCTTTAAATATTAAAAGAAACATAGAAAATGTCAAAGAAAGACATTTTGTTATTTTTCCCGATTATCCGATGTACCATTGTCTTGCTTTCGCAGCGACCATTTATGATCATTATAGCGACATCCAGCTATTTTGGTGGAGGAAGACGCCAAATAAATATCTGGGTAGAATAACTGGCGCACTGCAAGTCAGCTGGAAGACCTTCCCACATTAAGTTCTTCGACCCAAACGGGACTCAAACCCACGCGGCGAGGTGCTAAATGGTTAGAGGAGTTACAAGTCGGCGACTCAGCCACTACGCCACGGGCGCCCCATTGTACGCATGTATGACATTTACATTTAAACTTTAATTTAAAATGACACATCTTCCTATGTGACTTTTCAATAATAATCGAATGATTTAAAATTCAACTACTGTAAGTAAATAAGTGCATGTATTATCTTTTTATTACTCTTTAGCGATTGAGCTAACTCGTAAGTCAATTATCGGAAAAACAAAGGAAAGACAGCAACAAAGCGCCTATCTGTAGCATTCTGCAACCTATATCCTTATAACTGCCGATAAAGCGTCTGTTACTCATCCGTATTGATCCCGGGACATACAGACCGTGCCAAAATGACATGTTCGGAGATATGCTACTCACATTAGTAAGTTCATCGTAAGTTCGGGCTATGTCTGTTTCCTGCAAAATGTTAACATCAAGGACTGCTTTCAATAAACGTTTTTCTTCTTAGCCTTTGTTCCACATAATAGGTCCATGGATATTGTGATTATCTCATTGTGAACTGAACAATTCTCTTAAAATTTATATTAAATTTACATAAATGCCGGATGGAAAATCGCTAAGTAAATGCAATCTATTTTGCGTTTTATGTTAATCTATTATGTTATTATCTTATACATTAGGGTTTTAGGTGCAAGTCGATATAAAGAAAGGAAGACATGCATTAAATGAAAACCACATACCACCAGTGCTGAGTAAAGTTGTTTTAAACATTATTTCTAAGGCACTTTTAACTTTCTTAACATCTTAAACAATCAATATCTATGAACCACTATGATGGAAACCTGCCAGGATTGTCCAGTGGTTGCGTTCTTGGTTCTCATGTTAGAGGACTCAGTTTAAACCTTACATGCAGCTTATTTATGTTATTTATATGACAAAAAAGATATTTTGTCATTTTGACTGGTACATTTTCTTCTTTTATGTTTATATATTTGAATTTAAATAGTCAGACTCCAGTATTCTTAAGAAATGGAATTAAAGCATGAGTGCAATGTATATTAATATTGTCAAAAATAAAATCAACCTTTCAATAAAAAAATCTAAAAGATATAAAAAACATACAAATATATAACATTATCTGACTAAAACTTGTTCTGATTACTCCTTCAAGAACTGCTCTATAATTTATTCCAGTGGGTTTCTCTAAAATCAATTTGAATTTGATAATGTGTATTTCTATTGCATGTGCATGACAGAGAACAACATACCTACAGCATTCCTAGAACTGCAGTTTCTAGAACACGAAATGCAGACCTATCCATATGTAGTAAAAATGATGATATATTTCCATTAAATGAAATTCAGACATATCACTGAGAAAATATGTGATCCCTCGGGAGAATTCAACTTAAGGTTGCCATTGTATAATGGATGGTATAATGTTACTACCGGGCTTATGCCTTTACTACGTTGTAAATCTATAACACTTGCAATATCTGGGAACTACGACAGCACTTTATCTTTAGGCTTTAAGCAAACTACAATTCTGAAAGAACATCCGAAAATATTGTTTACACCGTAGGCTTGAAGTTTCATTCACGTATCATTTCAACCTTCTCGCAATTGTAATACGAATATTTATATATACCCCAAATATACGTGTGCACAACTTAAACAACGCGATGAATTAACAAAGTTATCTGTTAAAACTCCGATCATCTAAAAGTTAGTTGTATCATATTTTCACATTTACATAAATAATTATGGTATCACTCTTTCAGTTACATTTACTCGTAGTTTGCTATTTCTAAGACATATATATCGTCTCTTATTGATATTTACTTCTAAAGTTACATGTATTGGTACGACGAAGAAGTACTGTCCTACAAATTTGAACACACATTGCATACGGTTATAACTAAAACATTTATATTATGATCATAAAAATAAGATTAACGAGTCTTATCAGCTTTCTTACACCTGACGGAAACTACATATTTGATTTATGCAACATAGTAACATAACATATTTCTAAAAGGAGTGTTGACCTGATTTATTAAATTACCTTATATAAGTTGTATGGTTAATTAATTCATAATATTTAATGACCGTACGCGATGAGATGGTACGACCTTGTGATTTATTTCTCTCAAATGCATATGATGAAGCCATTTTGTCCACTTATTCTCAGATTTCACGAGCAGCAGGTATTATACAATGGAACCTGACATACAATATTTATAATGAAAATCTTCCTTTTGAGGTCTTTGTTAAAGCTTGGTGTCGTGGATAAGAATAAAGTAGAAGAGATTCAAATGAACAACTAGGTTGACAAAACCCAAATATGCATCCATCGTTATTTCTTATTACTTGTTTTTAGTAAATCAATGTGAACAAGTTAAAATCAAATTACGATAAAAGGAAATGATTCTTATATTCAGAACTGAAAATTGGATAAATAATTCCTAATCAGCATTTCGTTTTGTTTTGTCGCACGATTTAAATGATATATCCACTACATGTGGCTTTTCTATTAGTTAATTAAAATCTTATTGTTAAATATACTCCAGTATGACACGTGTATGACACGTGTATGTACATTTAAGTAAGATTAAAATAGTTTTAAACCACTGTATCACTGATTGTTATGCATGTTGAGACTATTAATGGGGATCTGACCGGATGTACGAATAAAGTTTATTTTTGAATTATAATTTTTCAATTGTTCTGATTTATTTGCCTCTTTAGTACTTGCCATAATACTAAAGTAAATCGTCAACTAATTACAACTCGACTATGAGACATATAAAATTAATCTTAAACAAAATAATGTTCATGTTTAAGTTACTTGCAATGCATATAAATAAGATCATTGTCAAAGAAAAACACAGTTTAAAATAATTTATAAAAAGACATATACGAGTTAATGAATATATAATATCCTATTAAATAATACGTGTTGTCTTAATTTATATAATTTTGACCTTAATCAAGTTGCAAAAGACAAATAAATTTCACAGAGATACGTCACTAATAATTTGTGACTTAATAATTCACATAGTATGTTATCGTGCACTTGTTTGGGCCCTTGATTTTTATGACATTATTTTTAGGTACTCCAAATGCGTTTTGGTTGTCAAAAGAAATTTCAAACGGCTGACCTCTGTATAAAAATCACTGTATAGTTGAATTAATTTCATAGCGCATGTTAGAAGAATGATATTGACGTCCACAGTTTAATTATAGGTAACGCAACTGTATTGGCATGTTTCCAAAATGATACTATCTGTTTATTTATCATGCGGAATGACCATGTTGCTTACTCCTTCTGTTTTGTGAAGAATCAAAAAGATTACCTTTCCTTCTATATAATAAATTGAAGATCTTACATTTTTATCTTAGAGTTTGTCAAGATGATACATAACACGTGAATCTAATTATATGTTTCTGGAAGATATGTTTTGCTATCATCTATTGTAGTTGGAATTAATAGTTGAGTTTTATTATTAGATCGCAGTTTAAATTATCCTGGAGTCATTTCTTACATAAATATCAGTATCACCACAATATTCTTCAGGTTTATTCATAAAAATTGTTGCCTAGTGCGACTTAATTTTTGAATTTGATATAATCCTCGTAGGCATTGTCATGTGTTTCTAATTAAATGTAGATCATATCCTTTATTGCATATATTAGCTTTATGTAATTTACCAGACCGTTTCAGAAAACAAACAAATAATATATCTTGGGAGGAACATCAAGTATGTTAAAGGTTTATCGTAATAACAGAGTCGACCGTAGCCATTGTAGATTCGCCTAATTGTTACTCTTCGTACGTCACATTCATCATGCGTCATTTCAGTATAAGAGATGTAAGTATAAGCGAAAACTTTTATGTATTCGGAGAGGTTTGTAAGTTGAAATGCAGAGAGCTGGTGTTTTTTTTTTTAAAAAAACTCTGTCTATGGCCTTCCTCTACATAAGATATCTAAACATTTGACACAATTATCACAAAAGTCGTTTCTGTGACATGTACGTTTTTAAAGAAAGCGACAACTAATTAGTTCGCGTGTGTTTGTACTGGTTTTACTGCATAACTTAAGTTATTTTTTTCTGACGACATATAAGCTGCATCATTTGTATGTTAGATCTAAACAGCAAGGCACATTAATCTGATTCAAATGGGACTGGACCGACATAGAAACAGAAATTCACCATAAACAGTATAAGTAAAATGGGGCCATAAGACCTTAAGACAAATGTCATGGCGCGGTATGAAATATGTCATAAGATCTTGGCATATGTCTAAAGAAGGTTAATCAGGCGGACATAAGATGTATTCTGTGTTTGATAAGAGGAAAATAACGTAATGTTAAGCGAAAGCTGTGCGTGTGTCTATCATGGTAGATTTTGTGGGATAACTTGAATTAATGAACTATATCTTACATAGTAAGGTACCTACTGACATCGATGACGTCATCTGAGAAAAACAACGCAAAATAATTATCAATATTTTCAAACGGATTTCAACATAATTTTTGAGTTTTACGTAGTATTAAGCAATATTATTGAAGTAATGTACGCTTAATAAAGAGGGCAGATATAAAATAAAAATTGTGAATCCTATAATAATTTTCTAATCAGGTCTTTGTATGTTTGACCTCTGATACTGTTCTTTTTGCAGATTTATACCATATGAGATAAAATATTTAAATAAAAGGCCCGGCTGCACTTGTTACTATGGTTACAAGAAATGCGTATTTTATTGTTTAGATTGGTGTTTCCGACACAATTTTTGCATTTTCTACAAAAAAGCTTAAATGTACACAGTAAACGATGTGTGAAGATGAAGGTCAAGCTTGAGTCATTTTAAATATCTTCTCATGCAGACACACAGACACACAGAGAGACAGACACAGACAGACAGACAGACACACACACACAAACACACACACACATACACACACACACACACAAACAAACCCACACACACACGCACACACACACAATATATATATATATATATATATATATATATATATATATATATATATATATATATATATATATATATATATATATATATATATATGTATATGTATATGTAACGTACATTTATTACACCTCTCAAGTTCGAAGAGACATTTGCATTTCTTAAAAAGCAAGTAATAATGTAAACATGTTTAAAACGTCTTAATAAAACGTTAATTTCTACAAGTGCTTCTGTCTGTTTTGATTGCTTTGCCTTTTTGTCAAATAAACCGATTAAGCATGCAGAATCAGTATAGTACGTAAACGTAGAGTAAATAAGCAAGTGTAATAGCTCATTATATCTTTTTATTAGGGGTATTACAAGTGCTAGAGAAGTTATTAATGCAGGAGCATTAATCCAATTATAATGCAATACAGTCAGAAAATAATTAGATTAAAATGAAATAATTTAGATAATTGAGGTAATGTGTATTTCCTCAGAAAAATAAACTACGAAGAAGAGGACGGAAATTATGACTAAGATATTATAATATTGAGACGACTCATCAACTTCAATGATATTAGTTTTCAACAGTTTAAGGGGCATTTTCTCTTTTGAAATTTTGAAAACTGAATGTTTTCTCGGTAGAAAAAAAACGGGATTAGTACACGAATACAAGCAAACTCGTGTATAATGTGCCGTTAACCACTTGTAATCTCACAATATAAATGAGTAGTTAATAACATTTACTGATTTGTGTCAAAATATTTTAATAAATCTATATTTATGGCTGTTATCTGTTCAAGATAAGTAACCTTCTCACATTTAAGGTTATGTCTTGTTTCGGTATTCTGTAACTTTTACACTTTACTCGTATTTGTATGTTGTTTTTTCCTGTTTAACTACAAATTTTAAGAGATGTAATTCTTATTGAGCCTTATCAAAAACTCGCCTAAATCTAAGTTTGAATGTATTTAAGTATGATTGATAATATGTATACATTTGCTAGACCACAGGAATAATTTACTTCATTTCCCCGATAAAAACACAAATTGCGTATACATATCACCTCTCCAAACGTGTCTATTTGCTTTTTGAAATGACAGCAACATTGACATGTAAATGAGTAGTCTTCGGCGTGAAACAAATGTCGGTCTGTCCATCATTTAGAGCTTGTCATTTCCTCTGACCCTTTGAGGACGGCATTGACGTATCCTATTTGTGGGCTATGTTTCCATTTATTAGTATGTTGAAGATGAAAATAATGCCCACACACGTGTCAACTTACACATATTAATAATTTAGGATATAATACAAGTTAGGCAGATTTTTTTCCTTTTCTTTACATACATCGCAGTAAAAGAATCCTATTTATATTGTTGATTTCCAGCTTTTATTGGAGAAAGACAAATGTCTGAGTTCTACTCTCTAGTCACATGCTAGCTAGTAAGCCTACTCTCATTATTTTTTGCCCAAACTCGAGCCCACGCAGTGAGAGGGTTGAGGACCGGTGCCCTTTTAAAATATAACTTAACTATAAAAACACAGAAAATATAATTTTATCATTTGTTTTTGAAGCTAATATTTTGCACAAAAAAGGTTCTATAAACATTACCTACGATATTTAAATCTGAACTACCTTTAGACAATGGCAAAGAGGGTTGATGTAAAAGTGACAAAAACACAGAGACGAGACATAACATACAAAAAGAAAAACCTGCAGTTGCCGCCTTGGTCAGTCGGAAAAAGTAATTATTGTTTTGAAAATATCATATCAGTAAATGAAGTGACCAAACATGATTGATCAATGCTTGAATTGCTAATAGTGTCCCATTGCGTATCTCGCAATATTGTTATGTAACATTCTATTTGATAAAAGAAAGGTAAATGGTGTATATGTTTAATCATTTGGGCCTATAGTGCAAAGTGCAAAAATTGTACAATAGGATGATACACACACCCGTTGCTATTTTATTTCTATTAAACACTAGAACTATGTTGTCATTACAATGCATAACTTAATTATAGTTCGGAGATTATCCGTATACCAAATTTAAGATCTAAACTTTATTGCTTTACGAGGTATACAAAGTATTCTGAATATGTTTACAATACTGTCAATTGAAACTGTATATATAGATTGTCGTAGATACACATTTAATTAGGGCAATCTGGCACTCACAACTAGAGCTACCATAAATATAAGAGGAACATATGACATACACTTCTTGGTCCCTACATGGCCATAAATAAACTAGAGGTATACAATGTATTGTTGTATATGTAACAAATAACGATACCTTTACCTAATACTCTATATATCGACTAACAAAGAATAACACATTTATCAAAAACACTTTCGAAATGCAATCTTGTACTTATACTAAGAGCTAGATGTACCTGAAAAAGACCAACAGATGGTATGATTTTGTAAATCAATCTTTCATTAAATCTTGCCATCAATTGGCCGCTTTTTTAAAAACAACCACTTAAACAAAGGGAAATTCTCTTTACGTTTCTGTAATTTAATTGACCAACGTCTGTGCGCTGTAGCATTTAAGGTTTGAATTAACAAATAAGACGACGTGCAATAATATACCTTAATATGTTTGAATGAAATGCTTGAATGACAGCATGCATTAGAATTTAAAAATATATGGGTATTTAACTGAAAAATGAGTCTTTTGCTATGCTACTTTTGAACTTTCATTTATTTTGTATTATTTATTTATTTATTTACTTTTATTTATTTATTTTATTTATTTTGTTTTATTTATTTATTTATTTATTCACTCATATATACTCATAACTTTATATTTTTGCATAAGGATTTACAATTATATGCCTAAGACAATACTGGTCAAGTCATTGTCTAAACATAAATATCGCTTCATAAGAACGATTCAGGACCATATTATAAGCATGAGTTTACTGAAGCTATGCTTACTTGGTACGTTGTAATAAAAATCATTGGAATGGAACTGGCCTTAAAGGTTGTACTGGACAGTTTGGACCAATTTTCTTCTCTCGTGAAACCAAAAAATTATTGTTGCCTTTAAAGATATTGTAAAATGCTGTTTATTCGTGTCCCACATATATGTGAAAAATAAAGAAAAACGCCAAATGTTTCATAACAAATAGGTATTAAACTGCATTTAATTAAACTTAAGTATAATTTGATGCAGTGACTATGCGCAAATACCAGAGAACAGGGGTAAGATGTCGTTATATGTAATAGAAATGGCAAACTGTTGGATACCACATTTAAACCATAAATTAATAAAAAGCGGCATCCTGTCCCAAGTCTTTTAGTGAAACGACCTCCCGGATTTTCCTCTTATGAAATAAAGCGAAAACATAATTCGATTATATGAAAATCAGAAAAAAGAGAGTCTGTGTTTCTTTAGGTCGACAATCAGAAGAAAAAAACATAATTAATCTAGTTTTTTAAAATTAAACACCCTTAGTATATCCGGTTGCTGTATCATGCTTCCTGGCTGCTGTTTCCTTGACTATGTCGATCTTTATAAAATGTTTATAATATGATGGGCTCCTGCTGTACTTTGTGAGTGGTTATGCTAAGTGCAAGGCTTGTAAAGATAAGAAAACGTGTCGTTTTGTTCAAAACTAAAGTAGATTAAGCATTAAAACAACAGCAACAACAACAACACCCACGTCTTGCAAATTTAAGTGACTTTAAATTTATAAGTTCGTATAAGTTCGTACCTTTTCGTAGTTATTACTGTTTACTTTACACAAGTCCATCGTCTGCTAGAATTTCTAGATACAGACAATGAGTTCTCGAAAAAAACGCATTGAAAATAATATAAATATTTTAATGATTATTAATTTTATGTGAAATACCAATTCATGCCAAAAGTGTATAAAAATAAATTAATAGTATATAATTGTATGTATTAATATAAGGTAAATATTTTATGTTCTATACGAGCATAAACGATTATCATAACATGTGTACTTTTATTTCATAGATGATGTCTAAAATGTATGTAAATGTTACAAGGAAAAAATCGTGTCGTAACTTTCGTAATGAAAATGTATGAACAGCTAGTCTCATTACATGGACGGTTAATTTTTATTTCAGCAAAAGAGAGTGAGAGGTTTTTGTTAAATCGTACAACTATGGTCATATTGGAAATGTTTAGCTAAGTATAAGCGGAAGAGGACACCATTTATATGTTACAACCACAGGCGCTACGTAGGTTACATAAAAACCGCTCCTCGTGAAGCTTTCGGCCCGACCGGGACTGGAACCCACGCTGAAAGCGTTTGAGGAGGTACAAGTCAACGATTTTAACGGCTCAGCCACATGCGCCTCTTTGCTCCTTAAAGACTTGAAATGCAGACAATATTTGTCTAGCCTATTTGCCTAACAACTGAGAAGCAGTAACTTATACAAAACCAATGACCATATTACAGAAGTATAAACCTAATGAGTACATGTAGCAACTTAAATTATGTTGTAGGACGTTTAATCACAAGGATTTGTTCAGTACATAATCCAGGATGACACATTTGCGATTTTTGCAAGGAAATATAATAATGGTGTGCTTATTGAACATTTTTACAGTCCGTACGTTTATTATAACAATATATTAATAAAACTATTTATGTCAAGGTGAAATGCATTATTATAAGAGCATATAATCATTGTCAGTCAAAAAACCGTCAAAAAACTAAATAATTGACCCAGTTTACTCGACAAAATACAATTACACTACACAGACAATATCATTACATGATATGTCAATAATACCTTCTGTCGCTCGGTCTTGGTAATGACGGCTATATTGACATGCAATTATGGAGCCTACAAACGTTCGTCTCGAAAGAAATGTCGAGCTGTCAATCAAGGCTTGTAATCTATTAGATGTTATTGATGCTTCTTATATGCGGGTTCTCTCCCTGATTATCTCTATGATGGAGATTGTATATCGCTTTATAAGTATTAGAAGGGAGCAATTTTCAAAGCATTAAAGGTCACTGTCGAGGTCTTGTTCAACAAAGGAACACATTTGCCAAATAACAAACCAACCCCAAAATAGCTAAACCTGGTTAATTATAAGAGATTCGCAATGCCGTCAAATTTACAGTTCAAAATTACATGCAGTAAAGAATTGTCTTTGGACGCATGGGAAACGGTCAGAATACAAAACAACGGATTGGAGCATAACATTTGACTTGTACGTAATACATCGTCGCAGCAAATGCAATTTAAATTTAACACATCATACATATCCATATGAAACATAAACAATTTAAAGTGACAGGTTAGAATGTTGCAGCATATACTATAAATTAACGTTATTCCAATATTCACCAAAGATGAACAATAACCGAAAGGTGCATGAAAGCATCACGCTTCACTTGTTCTGACTCGATCTTTACATATGATTTAATGGTAAATGTACTCTTGCATTTCGTAATTGCTTTTCGGCAAGATTTAAAAGGGCCATGCAATACATGGTTATACATGCATGTACATTTATTATACTATTACTAATACTACTACTAATGATGATACTAATACTAATACTTATACTTATACTACTACTTGTTCTACTACTACTACAACTACTACTACTTCTACTACTACTACTTCAACAACTTATACTTTTTTTACTATTACTACTACTTGTTATCATGCATTTTCCGGCATGTAGTATCCTCTTGCATTTCGCCTCGACAAGAATGTCACTCATGGGGCCATCAAAATATCCACTATCTATTGCTATTATCGCCCACTCTTATTATAAGTACAGCCAGCACTGATACTCGACTAAATGTTTTTGTTTTTCCAAAATGTAATATGTTTGCAAGGAATGGTTTTCTCGATGATGCCCTCTGTGCTCACTCTTATACAATTGTGTATGTCAATTTTGATTTCTCATGAACCATTTACCTGTTTGCATGTTTGTATAAATGGTTATATGTAATGTTCATGTATGCATATAATCTCCAATCTGGAGGAAATTAAGAATAAATTTATGTTTACTTGAAAATAATAAAATTATATCCAATGGCTTCATACGAGTAATTAGTAAACACAGGTTTACCAAAATATTTCGAATTTAATGTTTTGCTTATTATTTTTTAATCTTTATTTTAATGTTATGTAACTCAATTAAGATAATCGATAATTGTAGTTTAGAAATGAAATGGAACAAACGTAGAACACAACATTCAGACTTTGAATAGAAAACTTCATTCTGAACAAATATTATAAGATTTAAAATCCTGCGAAAAAAGAAAATCAAACTGACATTTTGATGAAAAGCAGGAGAAAATAATATTGTCATGCGGGTAGACAACATATTTCTTTAGTTAAATGGTTGATTGATTTATATTGATATCAAATGAAAGACATTTCAAGCAGAACTGTTTGAAATTTGAAAAGTTAAAAACATGAAGGATAAGACTGACACATCTACATATATAAATAAACAAATTATACTATATTTGAGCTGGTAGAATAAGCACTTAACCAACCTTTTGCTCTAAAATACTAATATAATACATGTATTAGACTTACTCTATCGCTAGTAGAAAAATGACGTAGACGTAACCTAGATGATAGCAAATTTATCAAAATGTTAAGAAATATACGCATTTAGGTTTATATAGTTTTCCAGTATGTTTTATCACAAAATCTTTATATATGTATGCCATAAGACAAAACTACACCACTGTTTATATTATTGTTTAAACAGTACAATTAATGTCTCCATAAACATTAATGAAATACGTTTTCTGTGTATTTTCCCTTCTTTATATTTATGAAGTATAAAATGCCAATAGTCAAATTCTGCCGCCCTATGAAACATTAACCCCCGCATTGTTACGAAAATGTTAAATTTTGTTATGTAATGCTTTGTTGCAATTCTAATTAACTTTCTCCACTGGTTTTTGTTTTTGCTTCTAAAGAATTCTTCAATTCCTTGCTGTTTCCAGTTAGTTTTTTACAATTCAGAAAGAAAGAGCCACACATTTTAAAAATGAAGAGTAATGTTTTCGATAAAGGTTGTTTTCATAAATATATATAAGTTACTATGTCTGTTTTATACAGTCATTATGTGCACTTATATGGCGTAGTCAATTTTAGCTGCAAAATTATATATGTATATATAAGTCTCCAAGTTATAAGAAGTTATCTCTAACCTTTCAAACTGCTATTTTATGCCCATTCATTCATTGTAGCTTAGTTACATTTCTAAGTCAATAGTATAAGTCAATTTTAATATTTTTAATACTAATTTCGCCTTTTACCAATGTCAGATAAAATATTTAATAAACATACAGCAATACAATGAGGAGCAAAGCAACTCGCTTAATATAAGAATGCAAGATTTAATAAAGACCAAGACAAATTATAGCAATATTATATAATATGGCCATTTCTTTTCAGGCTACAAATACCATGTGCATATATAAACTACCTATTACTCTTTCTGTTTTATTACTTTATCTTATGGGATTGCTGAATATTTGGTATTAAAATTGACCGTTTTCAACAGAGAGATATAAACAACGTTGACCCTTGGTATCCATGGAGCTAAGAAAGTGTTATTAACATAAGCTCCACCTTATATTTCTACAAATCTGTTAATACGAAGTATCGCCACAAACGAAGTAATGGTTGTTGCAAAAATGTTCGCAGTATTCAGCTTGCGTGTATGTGGTGTACGTGCTTCTTTGCATTGTACGTTGTGCTTTCTGCTTTCGTGATCCATTATTTGTGAACATGGCTAGACAATCATACTTGGAAGCTTATTGTACAAAATAATTGATTTATAGATATTAGTCCAACAATAGAATGGTATATTTACACACGTGAAATTGAAAAATGGCTTATGATGGCAGATTGGTCTAAGGACACAAGCCAAACATATTCTGATGCAGGTAGAATAAACAACTGAAAGGAAACGTATCAAATATCACCTTCTGTCATCTTTTTGCAGAAATTTACTTTTCTAATTTCATCTTTCCGTTATGAATGTTTATAGTGTTAGAAGATTCAGTAATTAAACATTACATACAATTAAATTAAATCGGTAATTACTCTATTCAATACATGTTTTAATATAGTTTTATTGTTAAGGTAATTTTGATTTTACTGTTGTTGTTTCTTTCGATAACTTTAAAAAGAGGGTTTTAATCTAAGAATCATGATAGAAAGAAAGTCCTTTCATTAAATAAATATCGATACAGAAAATACAAATAAACAACATCCAGAGATATGTACCTGCTTATGAGTATTATTAGTCAGGTTTCATTAAATTAAATGCTGCAGATTGTGTATGGTTTATTAAAAAAAAATGCATAAAAACAATATAATTGGATTCCAGTAAATAAAATATAATTAAAAAAGGGGATGTAACTGAATAGAAAACAGGGATGCCATGCATTTAACGTTGATGATAAATAAGATTTAATAGGAAATATGAATAATTTCTTCATATGCTGCATTTAATTGTTCACAATGGTAACCCAGCTTTAAAGTGATAGACAGACATGCAGCTAGAGGATTTCGCCTAGAAGTGTTTAAAACGTACACGTATTATACGTATTATTTACTCAAACTTATCCAATGGCATATAAATATGACTAATGGATATGGACATATTCAAATTTAACGCCTCAGAAAAGTATGATAAGCTTAATATGATTCCGACCATCTGAAGAGTGTTGCCTAAGTTAAGGTTTCAGAAGAGTTACGTTAACAAGAGATATAAACAATTTGCCAGAAGACCTATTTTTGTTTTGTTTAAAAGAGTTTCCACACCTGAAATTGACTAGATTTGGCTTAAAAGATTTAACAACGAGCTATGTATAGATTTTAATTAACAACTATGCACCCAGCGATGTTTAGCTTGGATTCAGAGATTAACAACCAAATTAGTTAAGTTTAATTTTTACACATGATTAAAGACCTTATAATTTTAGGTTTGTGTTTAGAGATACAAAAACCAATTTAATTTAATTTGTTTTTGGATTTGTTAAAACTAACTTTGCTTAGTTTGGCTTCAGAGATTTTAATACTTCGGCTTTAGAGATTTAGCAAACCTGTAAACTTTATCAATGCAACTTGATCTTGCGGATTATAATTAAAACCATTTTAGTGGTAACACGCTAAAAATTTATTTTTCACATTTTACCTAGCTCTCGGTAAATAAATAACGATATAAATTTCAAATGCTTAAAATTACAGAGCAAATGTGTAGGATTTGTTTGTGCAATCACATTCAAAGATAACATACGTTCACGAGACTGAAATTGTATATTTAAAAAATACGAAAACCCGAGTTGTGTCAATAATGTATATGCATGTATATATGCGTTTGTTAAACGGACAATGTATTTCGACAAAGTCAGTTACTGCAAAATGGATAAAATTGTTTTATTTTTGTCATTTTGCATTGTAAAGGACGTTAAAAACTTTGAACAACTGCCTAGGGGGCGAGCACCGTAATAAACCGTTGTAAAATAATTATAAAACGATATTTAATTGGCACAAAATTGTTTCTAGATAATAAACTTAAGCAAGAAAAGATGTAATGAAAATGATATCGTTTTATATTTTGTAGTTGTCTTTTCAATATATATTTGTTTAACCAGTTAGAAATAGTGAAAGTTTGTGGTGATACATTACATATACAAGTCTATCTTCTTTAAATATACTTTGTAAAATTATCACGGAACAACTAAGTTCAAAATGTACGTCCACAAATATGTTGAAAAGTGATAATCAAATTACATATTTTTACATTTGAGTGCTGTAAATTCAACATATTTGTATACGTGGGAGAAACATCTGATGAATAGCAGCATCCAACTGTTTGCAAAATCAACGCGGAAACTTGCAATAAACTGTAATCCAGACATAAGGAGCAATTTAAGTAAGGAAAATGATTGATTTAAACATCCCGGCAGTTGCATGATGCAACTTTATCACTGACAACGTCTGCAGTAAGACCAGGAAAACTATGAGCTGAATGGTAAGCAGGCTGGCGTTTGGGGAATACTGTATTGTTTCAATGGGTATAAAACAAAATAAGCGAAAGTTATGGTTCGGCCACCACGGTTAAGAATGAAACATGAAACAAATATGATATACGGATAGCTTACCTTACATTTGAAATAATCCGGATTGTTCAAATGTCTTTGATAAAATTGAAAATAAAATAACGGCCAACATTGAAAAGACAAATTTATGCAAGGGTAAAATGTAAACCATATTAAGATCTTATTTGATCTTGATTTCCTTCTATAAAGTATATAATGCAAACAAACATGATACTACAGTCAATTCACACAATATATTACTTTACAGCATTTTTAAGAAAGATAACATATTGAACAAATATTTTATCAGAAACTTAATCATCACATTATAATTATCAATAAAATAATCTAAAATGTTACCTTAATGACAGCCCACGTTCAAAGTTTAGAGATCGATGCACTGGCTTTAAAATAAGAAACTACATAAGTTCCTATGCAACGAAAGTCAGTGTCAGGTAAGGTCTAAAAACGTTGTAGACCAATCAATGTAATAAAGTTTCAGTCAAATTGATAATAAAATATATTCCAGAAGAAATAGCCATGCTGAGTTATTAACTTAACGCTTGCCGTCAAATTTAATTTAATTTAATTGCACAGATTGACTTTGTTAAAGATAATATATCCAAGTAATGTTGCAATAACAAAAAAGTGTTCTTCTAAACGTCGTCACCATCTTCTTATTGTCAATCATGCAGACTGATTGTTAAATAGAAATTGTCAACAAAACTAATTATTTCCTACATTTTTGTGCAATTTTAGAAATTACAAAGTGTTGTGTTTACTGTAATAATGGTATGGCAAAATATTGCAGCTATAAAAGAAACCAACCCCGACCTTCTATCTCATCTGTAGTTCCTTTCTTAATGGATGCTTCAAATTCTGAACAACTTTTTAAAATAGTTTCACTTCGTTTTCTTTTATATGTTGCAATCTTTTTAGAAAATCGTGAAGGACTTTTTTTTGCGTGATTGAACATTTGAGAAATTATTGGAAAAAAACTTTAAATACAATGAGCACATAAGCGTAAATGGTACATCATTTATTTACTTTTTTTCTAAAAGAAAAAGGAAAAGTTGTCAAAACCTATTACATTTGTTAATTTTAAATATCCTTCTTTCAATCATTTGCAAATTAAACTTAAAAGCCCCTATAAATGATTATATATTAACTGATTAAACACAAAATTTAACTTTCGAATGAAAGCAACTTTTAAAACTAATAACTAATACATGTTTGTATAGGAATATAAGGCAATATAAGTGTGCATTACTTCGTAAATTCTTTATAACGAGGTTTCTCTTCAGTGTGCTGCCAAGAGACCTTTATGTAATCTGAAAGACTGCAAAATACTGCCGAGCCTTGAAACTAGAATCCTGTTTTTCACTAAGCAGTACAACGAACGGTGCAAACACCTTAGTTGGTCCATTTTGCCGGCTGACCTTTCCAAAGCGTTAACTGCTGGGTGCGCCCATTTGTTTAACGACTCATCAAATAAGATTATAAATGACACATTCCTATGAATATTGCAACATATACAACAATTTTAAAAGGCACAGAACCAAGGTACTCACATTGTTACTTTTAAATTAGGCTTACATGTGAATACCTTTGTTCTGTGCCTTTTTGAAATTTTGGGATATGTTGCAATGCTCCTAGGACTTTGTCATATTTTCTTACTTATAAAAGTTGTCCTTTGCCATGTCACATCAACAATTTGACATCTAAGTGAATTTGATTTCTTACAAATACAGAAAATGGGTTTATTGATTTTATTACAGACAGATAGGGTATTCTGTGTTTTAACTTGGACAGATGACACCTAAAGACCAACCTTAGATTATGCTATATATTTAAATACTGAAAAAGTTATTTGATGTGAAAAAGCTCTTTGCCCCCGACATTGGCTAGAAATCATAATCTTAAATGGATAAAAATATCTCATTTACTTATACTTGTTTAACTTTTTGTCGGAAGTTACCTTATTAACGATCAATCATTCATTAAATAAATTCTACGCCCCAAATTGCCCAACATACTTTGCAAATGCCGGTCGTGTGTGGGTAGCACATATATTTTAAGGCCAATTAACAATTCTGAATGGAAATTTCTGAATGTTAATAATGTAAAAACCAGCATATGTTGCAGCAAGTTCATATAAAGTGATAAACAAGCAAAGCAATTGCGAAAATTTTCAGCAGTCTTCTACAAAGAGGTATTTAAAACACAATGGTGATATATACTTAATAATATGGTTTTACAAAAGCCACAAAAGAAGACATCGAGTCTAGTTAATAATTACGAAAATGTACTTAATTATAGTTTAGTTATCTGTGATTTATCAAGAATATTATACATCCGTGAAAGTGAAGGAGATGCTTTATGCCACCCTTGTAGATCCGGTATGATAACTAGGACATCTGTATTATGTCTTAAGTGTTTTGGCAGTTCTGGCGAAGATGAAAAACTATATCCGACATACAGTGAAAAAAATAATATTAAACCATTGAAGCGGTTTAGACATGCAATTATCAGTCTCAATATATAGAGTACCTTAACAGTACTTATCATGCATGATTTGAACAGGTGGTATTTATCGTAGAGATAGTAGTGAGGCTGAGTACAAAAAGAACATAAGCTTGATAGTGGCCCGATCCAAATTGCACAAAAGCAAGCCATAATGCAGCTTATTCCTGTATAAATTTCATCCAGTCTACATATACAGTGGTAGGACGCACGACTCTGGATCACGGGATCCGTGGTTCGAATCCCGGTAAAGTCGCCGCTAATTTCCTTGAACAAGAAATTTACCTCAAATTGCGCCACTCCACCCAGGTGTATAAATGGGTACCTGCTAGGATTATTCGGGTCAGTAATATGACTTCCAAGCACCATATTGTCGGCTGCCATTGTACGAATACATCCAATGACAAGGGGTTAAACTGTAAAGTCGGCTGAGCGAGCTCTAGCTTGAAAGTAGACTATAACTTGGTATTACATATTACCTAGTGTATATTTTCTGCTTGTTTGTTTACTTCTTTGCTAGCTTATGTTGCTTTCTGTGAGAATGTATACCTAATTCAATAAACGATTTTACATTTACTCATTTCGTTGTACTTTCATGTCGCTTGAAAAATAATACCTTTTAAAACATTAATAAACTCTATTTCTTCAGGATTTAACTGCCTAACAGATTTGAATATCTTCATAACGATTTCAAGGTTATGTCGTGCTATGAAAAATAAATCCCGCATTGTTGGTGAAAATGTTTCACTTAAGATGTATTGCAATGCCAATTCAATTCACATCAGTTTAAACTTGGTTAATTTGTAAAAAGCTTGTAATTTTAAATTTGTTTTGACATAAGGTTTTTTTAAAATTCAATAAGAGATTTTCTCGAAATGCAACAACTTGAAAAGAAAATGTGTTTCTTTCTTAAAGATTTTCCTCGGATTTTCATCTTATTAAAGGTCAAACACGCAGTTCTATTCATTGCCAGTGAAAATTCGAAACTGACTTTTGAATATATGTATATATATATATATATATATATATATATATATATATATATATATATATATATATATATATATATATATATATATATAATATTTCAGATTTATGGTTTTTACACACCTTTTTGTTATATATTTAAACAATTAACTTATTTTTATAGATAGGAAAATCACCAACGCTTTATATCTTTTTATTTGCTCGCCATTTTTACCAACTCATATGAGAGTAGACTCTTGTGTGTATCTGCGAATGTGCATATTAATTTAGGTTGACTTTCTTAGATTTCTTTATTGAATTTGTCAATAAAGACACTTCGGTTATTAGCTTTATTGTTATTGTATGCGACTATTAAAGAACGAAAACATGTTTTTGTATATTGTATTCTTATTAAATTTCAAATTGGAATTATCTTAAGCCATTGTCGCCGATTTACAATTTTAGCAATTATGTGTATTATTTTATCAAATTCTGTGTCAGGTGTTATTTAAGCGTATTGTCCAATTTATCTTAAAGGCCATTGTCAGCGAAGCCGGATTAAACAATGGTTTTGGACAGATAACAACGTTTGACCACACCACGGAATTATTTTATCACACTGTTGCCAGGGTAAATGTGTACATGTACTTTCATGACTGATGTCAATTTCAGTTTTCCATCCAAGCCCACAATAAATATATTTGTTAAACTTAGGTAAACGTAAGCAAAAAACTAACTCTTGCATTTAATTTGCATGCTTCTGCCGATATCCACATCAAACAGTTCATGTGTGCAAAATAGCAATGTTTTGGTGAAGACAGCAACTACAAGTGTACATGATGATCCTTCACATGCTTAACATGACGCAAATCGACTATTTTTAAATCTTTGATGATTGACGAAATTGTAAAAGGTCAAGTGAGCTTAAACCTAGGATACCTTAGATGCAAGAATTGATTATTTCTGGATCTTTTCCTCAGTAAGTTTCATGGAACTATTAATTATGTTTATACTTTGATGAGAACACAAGCAATCTATGTCTTTAATTGCCAATTTCTTAGTTAATAGTTACACTTTCACCATAATTAAAGTACAGGACATAAAGACACTACAAAGGCAGTATCATCTACGGTCCTTATATTTCAAAGACAAACAACCAAAGTGTTGATCATCTTTGTGTTTCCAACAACTAAGCATGATTCAAAGGCAATTACAGAACAGGAAACTATACCTTTGGTATGTGGCAAAATAACAATCTAATATAATTGGTTTCCAAAGAAGCGGCTTATGGCTCTAAGCTGTACAAACAGGCAACGAAGACATCCGTCAGAGTGTAAATAAGTTGAATCGTTTATTACAATTCCAAATCTAATTATAAATAGTATTAAGAGTGCGCACTTCGAAACAGCGCTTTTGTGTCAATCTTAAAGGTGGTATGCGACAGTTTGGATCAAATATTTTTTGTTCAAATAACCAAATAAATCAATGATACCTAAAAAGGTCATGCACAATACTGTTCATTGATATCCTAGGTCTGTGGGAAAAAGGATTAATTACACCCAATCGTCATTACAGTCAGGTATTTCCTATCTGAACTATGCAGAGATAGCTATTTTTAACTTAGAAAACCGACAACTTACTTTTGAGATCGTGTTATATCGTCATCCTGGTAGTCCGCGCTGACGTCGGTATCTACTGTTAGATGAGATCCATTTCGTGCTTATTTAAAGATTTGAAAACAATGAACACTTCATTTGTTCGCACTTTGTACTCTCTCACATATAGGTTGTGTTCAAATTCGTCTTTACTTAAACTTAAGTATAATCTTATGCAGAAATTATGCATGTATTCCTAGAAACCGTGGGAAAATATTGTTACATACATTTGGTGTAGGAAAAAATCGAATGCCACATTTTAGAGGAATATTGAATAGTGATAGTTGCCGCTATAAGATTGTGTATATACTGGGTTAGATGCAGTATTTAATTTAAGTTGAAATTGCTAGGCGAGGAACCTGGTATTTTAGATTGTTCAATACAGTGCATTGTCAGTAAAGCATAACTGAAGGCCTAGGTAATCCTAACAGCGTTGTAGGATTATGGGGTTTGCGTAAATACCCCAAACAGATATTGTTACATATATTATATATAGGCAAACTGTTGTATACCACCCTAAATGTTTACCTTGTTATATTTCGTTTTTGTCATCTATAAATAACTGGTTAACAACTTCTCTGCTTCAGAAATTATTTTTAATCGACAAAGAATCTTTCGTAGAAAAAGGAGTAAGAGTCTAGGCCTAACTTACATTGAATGTTTCCGTAATGAAAACCATTCAAATGCACAAAAAAATGCAAAATGTACTTTTAAAAGGAAACAAAATGTATTTGCAGAGAGTAACTTGGTCTTAATCAATGTTTGAAAACCATGTGTAAAGCAACCCCTTGGTATTTATGACTACAATACATTATTAATATTTCTGAAATGTACTTTTCTATTTCTTGCTGACACTACAATTCTTATAGGTCAAGTCAAGGCAAGTGCAATATTACATAGCTAAAATTGTTGTTTGGTTTTTATAGTATTGGGCAAAATTAATGAATATGTTAATTTGAAATAATTAAAACAATAAATAGAACATATACCAATATTTGTACAACTTAGAAGTTAATTACTATATGTATCAAAGTACGTGTTTGGCCTATGTTGTAACTCTGCACGTAAACGTTGAACTAATGGACATAACCACGTATCTAAGTTGTTACAAAAAATGTGAAATACGTGGGAAAACATTTGCGAAGTCAAGATTAAGATTAATTATTGTCATATAAATGTACGTCAAACCTATATAGGCCAAAATCACTTTAATTTTAAAGGACAATTAAGAAAATTTCCTAAGATAAGATCTCATTATTTATGACAAAATGGCCACTGTTCTGTTCTAAGTAATGGATGTATTTTCTTTATTCGATGCTGTATTAGAAATAATAATTTAATAAGCATGAAAAGGTTTAAGTTTAAGAATGACATATCACTGTGATAAATATAAAATGTTGCCTTTTTTGTACATGTAAGTCTTATAAATTGAACATGTTGTCACTTGCTCTGTTGATAATGAATGGATGGGGTTTGTTTCTTGTGATATTAAAAGAAAGATGAAAGTTGTATTTGGTACAACATTAAATGAACAAGAATTCTCCAGTCTTTGTCTTTCATTTGTTCACAATTAAGACTTTTTAGGTCTAAGAATACGTCATCACTTAATAGACAGTTTTGCTTCAGAGGGATTTGTTTTCTGTTCATTGCTTGCATTTGAGACACCCATCCAGATGTGCAAGGTTAGAACTTTGTAAAACTACTTTAAGCGTTTGCCAACTGAACGTTCCAAAGTGGAAACTATTGGGTTTACTCAGTTTTGATTGTGTCCCGTCACTGTTTCGCTTCGCCTCGAACAACGGGCTGACATAGGAACTCTTTTGTGCTGCGCCTTTACTAATTATAAGATATAGTGCAGTACTCAGGTAACTTGGTTATACTTTACTGCTCGAAATAAAATTCAGATTGAACTATTAATAGAAAACAAGTGAAACGATTACTGTAAACGTTCTTTGTCGAGAGAAGACACTCTTACATCCTCACTAAGTTAAATTACAGAATCCAAGATAGAATCCTGATTGCAGATATATAGTAATGCTTATTGCAATGCTTATTAATAAATACGGTTGTAAATACAACACGCAATAAACTAGTGAGGACGGATTCTTAGTTTGGTATGTGACATTTTAAGATGAGTTAATTGCTAAATGTAAGATATTGAACATGGTACCTTTGAATGTTTCGGAGCACTTAGTAAGCATGCTTGGACATCACTATAGGTAAGGTCCTAAATGAGTTACTGTTTGTATTGTGTATTGATTGTGACAGTAAGAATGGCCATTTAAGGAGTTTGAATTTTGTGCACTGAGATGTAACATGCTGCACGACCACTATTCTGCAGTACTCGGTTCTTTAACCTAACCCCCAATGAGACTAATCTAGCCTCCAGGAGTGACTTACTGATTAGTCACCCTGAGTTACCAGCAGAAGTGCCAGATGCCAGGCAAAGCAATTTTTCTTGCTTTGTAAGTGACTTTATGGAAATGTTGGAGGCAACAAATAGTCTAACTGGCAATACTATGTCGTCCGTCTATTGAAATTGTGATAACGCCTCGGGACTGCAAGGTGCGAACGTTCAGATATTCAGACAATCTTAATTTTCTGCTTCTTAACGTTAGACTTTAAATTGTGAACTATTTTTGAGAGTGGAAGATGTTGCGCGACTGCATTAATGTTTGTTACTTTATTTTTCATGCCTGATTACTTTCTGCTGCATCAATCAACCATCTATGTATGATTTTATCTTTGTGAGCCGTTTCCATTTGCACAGAGATAAGCACGACTGATTTAATGCCTTACAGTTGGCATTGTTGATAGAACTATATGACCAATGGCCATTATATGATTTCCATTTTTAACTGAGGTACATAGTATTTACTCGAAATAACTTTGAAAAAGAAATTTATAGCATTATTTCTTTAATGCCACTTTATTTAGCTGGATGATTTCCTGTTGTCATACAGGTTACACAAGTGTGCATTGTTGAAATGCATTACGGGCTTTATATCAAGCTTTGTATATATTTAGCATTATGATCTTACTTATCTTTTCAAAATTAAAGTTCAACAGTTTTTGCTTGTTTCTTTTAAAAATTTTATTTCATGTTTCTCTGGTATTTAATATGCATTGTTTATTCTTATGTATAGATCAGATACGTGAATGTACTGATTTTAATTACAAAAACGCTACATGATCATGATATGAAAATCAACCTATATTTAGTTATAATAACAACACTGATAAATAAGTTTAGTGTAAAAAACAACTATTAAACAGCTTATAAAAAGCTTATCCAACATCGGCCTTGTCTGCAGGATTGTCTTTTTCCTTAGAAGATTTTCTGGACAGTCTATCTTGTATTCATGCCTACAAGATCAAAGAGCCAGAGCATGCCCACTACAATTTAAGATTTAGATATTTCAATTTGACGTAAGTGCAAGTAAAAAATACATTAACTGGCAAGTTCTTACAAAAGACCTATATTCATTATGTATAAGTTATGCGTTGAAAATGAAAAATTAGCAATAAGCATGATTTACAACAAAGTACAATACTGAAAAATCACTGGCAGAATCTTTTGTGGCAAACCCAATAATCGAATCTAATTAGTTTTAGCAATACGGTAGATTACATTCTTTGAAAATATGCACAGAAATATATTAGAAAATGGGTACTTGAATAAAGTCTGCATTGCTCGGTGCTATAGCGGCAAGTTACATCCTTTGCCGGGTCAATCCAGAAACGTTAAAGTTTGTAGTTATGTTTTTACAACCTGGCGATTGGAATTCACATTGTACAAATAAAAGTGTCATTGCCTAATACATTACTGCAGCCGAAAAGTGAAAATTGCTTATACTTAACATCCAATCAACAGCCGGGGCGTCAATTTGAACAGTCACCCTAATCGACCACTTTGCCGATTGGCCGTTCCAAGGCTGTAAATGTTGCTCAATGTTTGTATTAGGTTTCATTACAGTTTTGTTGAAACTGGTCTAAGTGGCTGACATGTCGTTACCGTGTATCATTTGGCTTTTCATTTTTTAATATATGTCGCAGTACCCATGGAACTTTGTCATAATTATCTATAAATATCTATAAATCTATAAATATTCGTTAATTTATGAGTGCATATCTATCTATCTTTCTATCTATCTGTCTATATGTCTGTCTGTCTGTCTGTCTGTCTGTCTGTCTGTCTGTCTGTCTGTCGGTCGGTCTGTCTATCTATATATCTATCTATCTATTCATCTATCCACCCATCCATCCATCCACCAATCCATCCATCCATCCATCCATCCATCCATCCATCCATCCATCTCTCTCTATCTCTCTCTGTCTCTGTCTCTCTCTCTTTCTCTCTGTCTCTGTCTCTCTCTCTGTCTCTCTCTCTTGTCTGTCTCTCTCTCTCTCTCTCTCTCTCTCTCTCTCTCTCTCTCTCTCTCTCTCTCTCTCTCTCTCTCTCTCTCTCTCTCTCTCTCTCTCTCTCTCTATATATATATATATATATATATATATATATATATATATATATATATATATATATATATATATATATATCATTCTATGTAAATATATTTATATATTTACTTGTATTAGATGTAATTTATGTTTTGTAGAATGTAGGAATGTGGAGTAGAACTATTATGAATAGTTTTAAAAATAATCAAAACATAAAACTTACGCTTGAACTTTTATGTGTGACAAACATTATTGTTGTGTACCGTTCCAGGGTTGACTGGTGAACTTTGGTTTATTTCAAGACCTACAAAATATACGCTTAAAAAAGATGGCAACACTCTAGTTAGTATGAGATCTGGTCTTGTTTTTATATGCAAGATCAGGACCTTTATGGGCCGAAGGGTATTCTGGCAGAACTTTAGTGGTATTTTTATGGTGGCAGGAAGATAAAAAACATAAAATCGAGCAATAATTTGCCTGTGGACCACAAGAGTACGTGGAAGTAGATATGTTTACGCATTTGTTCTAGATAATGTTGTATTAAGGTGATTTAATAATGAAAACCAAGTTAAAGCAATTATAAATAATGCGTGACTAGAAGTTTAGTAACAAGTAACGTACATAAGTATTATCAATCACATCCGATGCGAAGAATCGAATGCGAAATTTCTACCATAAACTGACATTTAAAAAACATGATTATGCTAAAATAATAAAAATATAACATACTTTGGCTTTATTTGCAAACAGTTTATGACTATCTTCTGTGATACTTAAATAAAACGCCTAATACAAAGTATACTCGTATAATGGAAAGAACCATTAAAATTGAAAACATTAAGATATATTTGGCTTACCTATGCTGTTAAGAACTGAAGCATTCTTGTAAATAAAGGAAGCTCAAAATCTCAAAAGGTGATCGTTTATATTATCTTAAACTTTCTAAAACCGGAGGTCGTTTGGAATAGTGTATATTCCAAAAATTGAGCTACGCCCATGTATTATTATTAAGCCTCCCAAAATTACTTTGACAATGGATAAATATTCACAAAAGTTTTATTAATTCTTTTTTCTTCTTAGGTAATGCATCATGTATAATATTTCAATTGTACAATTGTAAATTTACATATGATGTTCGTCTGAATAAATGTCGAACATAAAGACATTAAATTTGAAAATACAATATATATTTACGGTGTTCGTACCTTGCATATTGTTTGTAAATTTTAAGAAGGGTTGTAAATTATTATCCCTGTAAAAGTTCAAAAGGCATGTTTTCAAAATAATATGACAGTTTAAAATATCTCAATTCTATGCAAAACCGTATATTATATTATATGAATTTATTTTGCAACTGAAGATTTATAGATATTAGTTGTATGTATGCGCATCATTTCGCTCGAAGTTCTTTGAATTCAAGAAAATACACAAAGGATTAAAATATGTTAAAGGACCTAACACATTCATGCGCCGGATAACTTAAGTTAAAATATAACAAATACAAAACAAGAAACCAAACAATAAAATTGTATTGTTCGGTTTTTGAAAAGTCATACATTGTATTTAAAACAACTTGTAAAAAGATAGTACAAAACTTAGTTTATTATAATGTTATCATGGCATTACCTAGAATATAGAACTATAAATTACATTTATCAAAATGCACAATATCGACATTTATTTGTGTCAAGTTATATTAATGCCTTATATGTTCTGTTGTATATATGACCTACTTCAAAACAGCTGCTTATAACCTTAAGTTCTGTGCTTTTTCTTACATTTTAAACTAATCCTTGTTATAGTAAAAATTATATACAACACACTTTTTAAGGAGTTATTCATGTACTATACAACTTCCAGTTACAAAAAAGTAACTGCTATGTGTTCGAATATTTGTAAATGTGTCTTATTGTTATATACTTAGAACTTCTTGTTTATTGTCCTGATAGAAAAGAATGCCATCAAATGACTGCAAGACTCCAGACAGCAGTGAGACAATGAGAGCGATTTGTTAGCAAACTGTGTAAAACTTTCATTCTTACTTTTTGGTTGCAGATCTAATTCAATTTACATAATTTAAATACATTTAAATTTGCTCTACTTAAGTAAAGACAGTCGGTGCTGTCCTTCTTCATTAAATGAATAATACGTTCTATACATCACACGGATACTGTTAAACACAAAAACACATCAGAGTACATAATATTTGACTTAGATAATACACTAAAACAAACGCAATGAGTTACAAAAGTTTGTTCTAACAACTTTAAATGCCCGAATCGCTTGTCACCATTTAGAACGAAGGGTTGGTGAAATAAGTGCATATGGTCAATTATGCAAGTTGTGCTAGATACTTTACAGCCCAAGTTTGTTACTATTGCTGCAAAAACATGATCGGAAACGCACATTAAAAAACCTTTGCAGCTTTATAATAAGCTCGATAGAGGACTCTGCTAAAAGTAGATATCGACGTCAGAGCGGATTACCCAGATGACTATGAAACGTGATCTCAAAAGTTAGTGTTTTTCTAAGTTTAAAAGTAGCAGTGGCAGCGTGGCTCGGATAGGATATACCTGTTTGTAATGACAAGTGATTTATGCCTGGCTGTTAAAACAGAGCTAGGACATCAATGAACAGCATTTTGCAGGATCTGTTCAAACCATAATAACCTTTTCGGTTATTTGAGAAGAAAATTTTTCCACACCATCTTTATAATTGTACGCAACGACACACCTCTATACTCAAAGGTAATTGGGAAGACATTTGTGGTATTCTGTGTTTTAGGAAAAACACCAAGGAGAGTGAAAGTTTACAGGTGTGTCTAACAGGATTGATGTTGTGCTATTACTTTGGATATTTGTATTTTGGCTAATGTGAAAAGTATTAAACATCATTGTTCTAGACAAAATGAAGTATATTTGACCGGCAGTTAATGATCATGTCTGTCAGTTGTCATGTCCACAATAAACCATAACCTCTTCAACAAAATTATTAAAAATGTTGAAATGGTTCATTCTGTATTGGAACAATTAAACTGTATCAGCTGTAAGCATGTGTTTGAGTTAATGTTTATTCTTATGGATACATGTGTTAACCTTGGCTGCTTGAATGAACTTTATATCTCAGAAATACATTGAGAAATTTAGTTAATACTTTTGGCACATAAACTAACTTTGATCTTAATTCAAGTTCACTGCCAAAACATAGCAAACGTTGCAAATGTTTTATATAATTTCTTAAAGTGTACATACTTTATAGTTTTTTAACTTTAATTTACGAATGAAATTAATCCATATAGCAAACGCAAGTTATTTTTTTAACTTTCAACTTGTAACTTGTTTATAGATTGATTATATGAGATTAAAGCATATATCTACACAATATCTGGTTATTTATTTACTACGATGTACCTGGCTTTCTGTCAGTATTTAAAACATTTTCAGTGCCGTGAATAACCATTATGTCATAAAAAGCTTCGATATATTGTAACAAAGGTGGTTTTACTAAAAACGTTTGTTCCAATGCAAACTTAAGTTGCAGATTTCTATACTTACATGTAACATTATTTTAAACCGATAAGATGGCTAACTGAAAATAATAACCTTGACCCTTCTTCTTATTGTAGCGTTTTTAATAGCTTATATGAAAGTAGAACACATTGTGAGACTACACGTATGCAAGATATATTTTATGTAATGGTAGTCCTTGCTCCATTATTGGATTAGTTGTTAAATTCTTTAAAGTGAGGTATTCAGTAAAGTAAATTTATGTACTTGATTAACTGAAACATTTTCCAAATCAATTTTCATATACATGTGTATATATAAACAAATTTTCAATGTCTTTGTATTTTTATTTAGCATCACATTACTCTGGTGTCCTTGTCCTTATGTCCATTTTACTTATTGCTAGTATTATTACCTCAAATTACCATTTTTTTATATTTTAACAAATATTTTCATTGAATTATAAGGCAGCATGATAATACAATTGTTTTAGACATACTACAAGATTCTGTCACTCAACTAAATCCCTTAACCGTTAACTGTTGCTTATTAAATTTTAGTATGTCTTCCAAACTAACACGTTTTCAATTCTTACCCGTAATTTACTTTTATCTTAAACAATTTCTATGGACTGTTAATTACAATGAACCATTTTGTAAATGCTCGTAGTTACACTTAAAGAATTTTTGTAGGTGTAATACATCTTGCATGGCAAGTATAAGATTAAGCTAGCATGCTTGTCCATGCGACTTTATTTATTTATTTTGTGTGAAAAGTAAGATTTCTGTTCCTTTCCGATTACGCGAATAAACACCATTTGTTTCCAAGAAGAAATTACAGAAGTGCGAGGTTAGAGCTCTGTAAAACCGGTTTAAGCAACCCAGACGGTCCATAATGCCGATTGACCGTTCCAAGGCGGTAACTGTCGGGTTTGCTCTTATTGTTAAATGACTCATCACAGATTTTTTCTCACTTTTACATCTGGCGTGCCTGTGAATACCTTGGTCCTGTGTCTTTCCAATTTTTGTATATGTTGCAATGCTCATATTAACATTTGTCGATAAAAATGATGTCACATAGCCCTAATATGAGCTCTGGTTTCGTGCTTATTGGCAATAATATTAGACTTATTTCCGTGAATAAAAATCAAACAGACAGTTGTAGGCATAATGTGTTTTGACATGCAAGTTAAACCAAAAAGGAAGTGATGTTTAAGGCAATCATGAGAAATTGCAGAGTGAAAATTATGTTTATGAACATTATTCTAGCTAAAATTAGCATAGACAATGTGTGTCCGATATTGTACATTGTTTTATTTTGACCGTACCTGTTGCTGCTGATGCAACTAAATCATGCGCAGAAACCATTAGATGACATGTAGCTTCCACGTGTGATGTATTACACTGTCTGCTGGAAATCAATGTAATACGCATAAACCGCGTAGGCGCCTACAATGAGACTGATTATCTTCACTTCATTTGTTCTGACTGCCAGTGTTAAATTTAAATAACTTAATTGAGTGTATAAGCTTTTGTATAAGCTGCACGCATAAATGTACGGCAATATTTACAGGTTTGCTGGGCCGTGGTGCATGGGAGAAAGCAGTAAACGCAATTAGCACAATAACAAAGTAAACATACACTCAGCTTTTAGTTTACAGGAAGACTTTAAATGATTATGACGTAATTATCCTTCTTAAATATGTTTTCAGTTCTTTTCATGATTGAAATTGACACATGTCATTGTTGCCTGTTAATAACAGACGCACATAAAATACAATATTATGTAGTTTCCATGCATGTCGCACCTCTTATTAAGCTACCCGATACAAACATCGTTCTACCTAAATGACGATGATATTATAAACAGCGGCATGTGTGGTTGGTCTTCAATACTGTTTTGTTATTTATTTATTGCAAATCCATAGCAAAAGCAAAATGCGTGATAATGTCGCGCACAGAAACCCGTATTGCTATCAGTATGATTGACTTTTTCATTGAAATGTACGTGCGCTGTTAATTTATTTGTCATATTTCTTGTCATACTAGATCCTTTTATTCTCCTAGCTAGCAATCAAGTTGATGAATTTATGCATAAATAAGTGTGATTTTCTTAACGCTGTTTTATGTGTATATATGTTACAGCTAAATTGTTTACATGATATGATGAAGTCATCCGTTTTCTGTTATTAAAAATTTCCACATTGTTGACAAATGTTAAGTTTGAAATAAATAGGAAAAAAGAAAAAAACCTATCAAAACTTCCACAGATATTTAAATCTAAACTACCTCTAGACAAAGGCATACAAGGTAAATGTAAATGTGACAAAAACAAAGAGACGAGATATAACACACAAAAAGAAAAGCCAGTAGTTACCGCCTTGGAACAGTCAGTCGGCAATAGGAGCGACTGGGTAACTTAAACCTGGTTTGTGGAGCGCTCCAACCTCGCACTCCCTGAAGGTTTTTCTATCAAACAAACAATGTAAATAAAATGAATGCGCGACGTTACCGTTAATCATACATCTTAGTTGTTCTGTTTAACACGCTCCTTAACAAATAAAGCATCCTTTAGAAATGAACGTCACGCGATTGAAATACTGTATTTGACAGATTATATGATAAATTCTATCGAAACGCTTGAAGAGTAAATTTGTTTCTTCAATTGCAAACATCTGTTTTAACCCGAAACTGTTTATGTTATTGCCAGCTCTTGATGGAGGTAAATATCGTCTGCTTTCTTGCTTAATCAGTTAGTTAAGCTTGTTAAAATATTTGGGTCTAAATTCCTACCATTACATTCAAAATTACTTTTGAAGTTTGTTTGTATTATCAAATAAACAATTTTAACACACGCATTATAATTGCTATGAAGTGAGCAATTCAGTTATACGCTAATTGAATGAAAAATTATATTTGATTTCTTCGTAAATGGAAGTAACGTATTATGAAATATTTACATCGATTGACAGAAGATTCGAATCGCATTTGTTACATTTTCTTATGCTTATGTTGAGAATAACGCATGCGCGTTGTTGTCGTAAATGTCGTTCCCGTGATTATTTTACAAAAGTTGGAATTTATTACTGTTATATGTACCCTTCGAGTTTGTGTCGAAGTTATTCACCAGGAAGCATAAATGGTAGAAAGTATAATTGCGACTACTCAGCCCGACTATTTTCCTATACGCAGTTAAATATTGCGGACATAAATCGAACAGTCGTCTACTAATAGTTACATTTTCTGGTTGTTGACAATTATACCCTAGATGGCTGCTAAAATTCCAGTAACTCAGGCATGCGACCTTCTTTGTTTAATGTACCATTTCAACAGTCCACGAAAGACCAAAGATTTTTTATGTATGTTTACTTAAAAATCTATCTGTTTAACAAACAGCAAATAACATTATGATAAGCTGATTTATTTTTCATTAACTGATCACGTAATATTAACCTACTTTACATTTTTCCTTTTGAATGCTTCGGATAATATGCCCATCCACGCTGCTATACCTGGGAAATAACGCAAAAGTGTTTGTCTTCCAGTTATATGTTTTAAAATCTTATATCACATACCCTTTGAATTTAAAGCGTTTTGATTGGTCGGGCGCTAGTCATGTGTAAGTCAATAAGTGATAAAGACTCAAGAATGTTATCACGTGAGCACCGAGAACATAATCCTGACGGTCGTGTTCTTTTTACGCGCACTATTGTTACAACAACATGGCGTCTGGTTAAAGTAATCGACAGTTTGTCAATGTGCCTGATGATGATTTGGTATCATTAAGGGAAAATGTAACACAGAACAGAACAAAAATGTAGCAGTGATTTTTTTTTTGTAATTATCTGTTTAGGGAAAATGTGAGAACATACTGAGGAAATGAACGCTGGCGAGTTGGAGAGACATTTGTGAAAGTTTTATGTTGAAATGAGAACCGCTAATGGCTTGTTGTATAAATATAACAATGATAACGTAATGTAATAGGGTATGTGATATAACAAGTAAAGACTTACGTTTCTGCGTCCTCAGTCAATATCACATTACCTAGGTCGTTGAAACTATATATTGACATCAACACAAATCGTTGTTTGTATAATATCTGAAACTGTCGATTTCTTGCATGAAGTTAAAATGATATAAGCATCAACATTCCCACTTTAGAGCCATTTGATAATTATCGTATTAAAAATGTTCGAAATCGCTTGAAATCGCCCGGCTCGTTGAATTGCCATTATACATAGTTAAGATGGAATTTGGTCTGCGCTAGTTTAAACTATTTATGTACTTGTTTTACCTGTTTGTGATATGTACCCCGCATATACTATTGTTAAAAATGAAACAAAACTAACTAAATAACTAACTAAATCAACAAATCGATTGATTGGAACATAGGTGTTTTCTGTAAGTATACTTAAAGGCTTAGGAAGCGTTATAAGGCTAAGGTGATATCATTTATGTTATTTCGCGCACATAGAGATCTGCTCATATAGAATTATTAAATATTCCGAAAATATAACGACAATTAATATAACAATAAATACATTACAACTTTACAAGTATGTTAGTATTCTGAAGAATTTTATAGAAAGCAATCGTAATATAACTCTTTATGTGATCATATGTCTTAAGTAAATGGCGATGATTTGATTTTTTTAAAATTTAAGTTATAGTTACCAAGAAATCAAGAATATGCTGCTGAAACTTGTAAGTTCTCAAAATTATTTGTAAAAAAGCAAAATGAAATGACTTGAGAATATGATAATGTCATTTTAACACAAAATCGCCAAAGATTGACATTAGAAGATGCTAAATCATCGATCAAATCCCAACTCGGCAAATCACACAAAATACGAGACATGTAATAGCAGTAAAGACAACACAATTGATATCTCGATTTTTCTAAACAGTCTAATGTGGAGATTGTCATGGTGTCCTGAAAAAATAAATATTGCATTTTTATATTTTGTTGATTTGTGGAGTCCCTGTAATTGCATTTCTTTAACGTAGTACCTTATAAAATTCTTTCATAATTTTTCAACATGGCAAAACGAATTCAAGTGAAATTTAAAACTAATGCAAGACAAATATGTAACTAAGCTTTCCAGTTTTTTAAATCTGAATTGAATTTATTTCTATATACATGTACTTTTTTAAATAAGTATATACATGTGAATTACATTTAATGTAGCTCGGCGAGTCTAAAATTTAACTTTATATTGTTAGAAATGCACTATATTACAAACACAAAAACACAACTCTAAATCCATTTAGAGGTTTTCGTTTTATCCCAGGGAATTATAAACCGATTGCTCCATTACCAGTACGATAATTCAGAAATATATTCAACAAAGAATAAACAACACAACTACTTTAGTTTACTTTAGTGTTTTTATTTAAGCGATAAGCACCTACCAAGAAGCTATAGCGAACAAAAATGTAATAGCCACTAGCACAGTTTTCGTCTTTCATAACGTGTGCATCAACAGAAATTTGCAGTTTTAATATCATACTTATTGTAAAATAAATGTAAATCAGTCGTTAAAAGACTACAATAATAATAATTAACCCTGCATGAAGTAATGTTTGTATTTATTACATAAAAAATTGCATACATTTTCCTTTTCGTTTTTTAATTGTTTACGTAATTTTTCATAATGATTTGATACTTTCATTTGTATGGTGGTTATAATATGCACCTTTTAACAATTTCTTTTAACAATTTAAATTTGATATTGTTCCATTTAAATTAAAGAGGTTAAGTAACATTTGAAATAGTTAATAACTTTTATAAGTATTTCAAGATGCAACTGATGTAAGTAATATAATTTCAATTAAGATCTCAAAACTCGATTACAGACACTTATTATGCCACGTTTATGACGTTTTGAAATTAGCTGGAGTGATATCGCCCTATGATGTTAAATATAATATGTTTTATATAAGTTTCTTCTTGAAAAAATAAATTACAGGGACTCAGATAAGCAACGAAATCTGCACGATGTAGTTTTGCTAAGCATTGACGCTGTTATTCAAGGATTTGGTGGACTATTTATCCAGTGATTAATGCTCGTAATATTTTTATGTTTACTTTTCTTCCGAACGTGATAGCAGAGCCACAAGTTTTCTAATTTTCCAATGCGAAAATTGTCATCGGTAGTACTTCACGATATGGAGACGCTACGAAACCAAATCCTCGATCCTACGGGCTGTAAATCTGTCTTGGTTGTTGTCTTGATGCAGTGCTATTTCAGTGATTAAAGAAACACAGGAGGGTGGGGAGGCAGGGTCCCGTGGCGTAGTGGTAGAGTCGCCGATTTGTAACTTCTGTAGCCCTTCGCTGCGTGGATTCGAGTCCCGTCCGGTGCGAGGAATTAATGTGGGAAAGTCTTTCAGCGGACTTGCAGTGCGCGGGTGGTCCTACCCAGACATTTGTCTGGGGTCTTCCTCCACCAAAAAGCTGGACGTTGCTAAGATGATCATAAATGGTAGCTGCAATATATTTAAAAAACAAACAAAAAGAAACAGAGAGTAAAAGAATGTGCCAGTAATTTGAATTACCCACAGCCCCTTGAATATAGGCATACCTACCCTTCATTTCAATAAAGTCATTGTCAATTTAAATATAATTTCTCTGGACAATTTTCATTAGAAAATACTTATTTAATAAATAAAATAAATCCATTAAATTCTTCAACAGACAAAAGGCATCGAAACCAGCATATTAAGTAAATATCCCACGAGATCTTAGGTTATTTATTGATGTACAACACATTCGGTTAACAACATATATTAAACGTTATTGAAATAATAATACAACAATATTTAAGTATTAATTGTAGTTAATTTAATCCAGTCGATGATGTTTAAATTATTTCGATGATTCTGTACGACGTAAGGCGGCATCTTAAATCAAAGAGGGCATCTTGTAGACGGCATGTGTTAAGTCTATATAAAATTCACTTTTTTAATATCAAATCATTAAATTTTACAAACAAGTAGCATGCAATGATGAATTTATTTCTGATATAGGTATAGACTTTCACTTTTATACTATAACAAACCTTTAAGGTTCAGTTTTGCTGAGTGTCTACAACTTTTTTAACAAGCAGATTCTAAATCAGCAGAAAGCGTTTAAAGTTTCAGGCGATTTCCCTGATTGATTTGAAAATGTATATATATTAGTTAGAGATGTGACATTCTAAGGCAAATCTTTCTGTATATTAAATTCACTGAACACTAGTTATATAATTTAAAAAAAATATATGCTTTGCAGAATTATATTTGAAGAACATCAGTTGAAATAGATCTGAAACTATAATATTGAGATGGACTGAGAAAACCGTTTACGCTTCAACATTTAAACCCATTATTTTAAGGTTTATAAAAAATTACCCCCCCCCCCCCTCCCGGCTTGTTTTTGGTGAATCTCTGTATATTCACATCAATCAGTTGTCTTTAAGTTGTGTTAACATTACTATCTATATATGCAACTTGCAAACATATACAGAGCATACCAGGCGAGTAATCGGATCGACACCTGCAGTCACCATTACTGTGCTAACAATTTTAAAAAGATTTATATTTTGTTTGGCAGTGAACATGCGTGTTGCATGTTGAAATAATCGAAAGATATGCATTCTTATTATCATCTTACAAAAGAAAAACAAATAACAACGACATTGTTCTAACGGAACTGCAAATACGTAAAAAAGGAAATACACTTAAACATCAAACCTTTAGTTATCAAAAGTATCGATCGTTAATTTTCAAAGAACAAAGTTTGTGAGTACAAAGATACTAAAAGATTGCAAATTTTACAAGCAAAATTTATACACTGGTTAAACAAATACCACTAACTCAAATGAGTAATACTGTACCCAGTTTGAATCATCAAACGGGCGTTGTATATTACCCACATGGGAGTTCGACAAATGCTAAAAAGCAATTTGATGTTTTCAAAATATAGTTGCTTTATTAAATAATTAAGGTAAACAGAAACTTGTGAAGTTTACTCTATAATTTTTATAACCCAGCGATGTTAAATTCCTAACAAGCTATATGCTATATAGTTTTCAATCTATTCTTGATTACCCTCTAATTGTTGTGGCAGAAAGTGGGGGCAGTCATCGCCGAATAGCAATTGGAACTCCTCAGGTTATTCCGTCCTCAGGACAATCATCCCTCGGATGAATCTGGGGCAATGATACTTCCAGAATAACAATCGTTTTGTTCGAAGGAAGAAGAATACGTAATAAAAAATCTTCAAAAAATAATAGGTGCAGTTTATATAATTATTTCGTCTTATTAACTGTCTTTTACCAGTTTAATTGTTTACGTCTCATCATTTTCAGGAGAGATGACAAAACATTTATTGTTTTTGTTTTTATGACGTCATAAGCACCAACATGTTTATTTTCGCGGGTTTTTTTTCACGTCATACAGCCGAGCAATTGGAACTCCTCGGGTAATTCCGTCCACGGGACAATCATCCCTCGGATGTATCTGGTGCTATGATACTTACAGAAATCACGATCGTTTTGTTCGTCGGAAGTCGGAAGAATATGCTTTAAATGTAAATGTAGATCGCACAAAACTTAAACAATGGCGTCTTTTGACAGCTTTGCTGCGCTGGGTAATTTAAACTTGGATGATTTAAATTTGAAGCAGCAACAATGTGAAGTTTTACGGGCATCGAACTATAGTGAGCTGTCATCCGAGCTGCCATCTTTGTTTTGACGTCTGTCATAAAAGAAGTCCCATTAAGGGAAATGGCCGAGGCGATCCGACTACCTACATACATCCGAGAGATGATTAGCAAATTATCCGAGGTGTTCCGTTTGTGGACATATGACAATACGTGATGAGTGCGTGTAGAAGGGCGAGAGAGGCAAGCACTTGTTACTTCAAACGTACGACTTTGCAATTGATGTTGTATTTCTATGATCTTTAGTCTTTAGAACGTGGTTTATTAAACAAATCGATCTACATTCTGTGTTACATTACATTAAATGTGCATCTAGTTTAAAAATGTCACGCATACTGACGAAAAACATGATGATTCCGCTCCGGGACTTGACATTCATGACTTTGCTTACGTTTTACATACAAGTATACTTCTTGCCGCTCTAAAAATAGTTTTTGTTATGTCAGCTGCATCAGCGTACAGCTCTTAAAGTTTAGTCGACCTAACGTCTTGAATACAAAAAAGATCCCATCCAAGTAACACAACCAGAAAAAAGTTGATGAAGTGCATCAAAGTCGCCGGAAATTATATATCCGAAAGCTATGCATATTTAATTCAGTAGCATTTATCACCACTTTTATTTGCTTCATTTATGAAATAAAATGTTTTAAAGAACTTAATATGTTGCTAATTGAGTCAATTTGTAAGTGTGAATTACACTTTCTTAATTCCCAGGGCAACACAACAACTTCTGTGAACAACACCTACTCTCGAACAAACTAATTCCCAATAACAAAAATCGTGTTACGAGTTTTGAAATGGTACAAAGTCAGCGACATCCACCTCAGCTCGGGAAAGGTTTACAACACGCACCAAAAAGATTGAATTTTGCTGACAAAGTTCTTGTTCACAATGTCTTCCAAAGTAATATTCATTAAAACAAACGTAAAGCCATGAAGTTTAAATCTTAACAAACACTGAATAAAGAGCATTTGTTACACATGTGTCTACCAAATTGTTCTAGCAAATGTGCTTAGTAATTTGTGCAATCTAAACCAAAACACGTCATCACTAATTGTTGTAATATTAATCCAGCTGTTATTGCGCGGATCAACCCCCAAAGCTTTTTTTGTTGGACTGTAATAAAAGACCAAAACTGCCATTACTGATAATTAAAAAAGAAAACAATACATATTTTATACTCAGACATGCTTTACCATAAGTATGGAAGTAAAGAGATTGCGATTGAATAAGCGCAGTCCTGCGATTTGAAAATAAGAATTTTGAATTTTGAATTACTGACCTTGGGTCAGTATTTGTAAAAAAATAAGTAAAAAGGTAAAACAGCGAGGTTAGACAGCTATGAATAAAGAAAAAAAAACTTAGTATTTCATAGCTAGCATATTTGGCTCCATTTACAATTATCATATATATTGGAGAGAGATGTACGTCACCTGTATCTAATTAAAAAGTAAATAAATAAACACCTGCAAAATTAACATTTCATCTAGAATGTTTTGTCGGCGACGTAAGAAACTGAGGTATTAAGGTGTATAAATGCGTCATATTTTCTTCCACTGTTAATAATTTAAGCTTGTTAAGTAGGCAACATTCAATTAGTTCGATAATTTGTCTTTTCCTTATCGTATTTCACGTTTTAAAGACTGATAAGTGTTTCTTCATTGATCTGTGTAAATTATATACACATTTTTTCCAGGCTTTGTACTTGAGCATTTAGTCTAGGAAAATTCAGAACGATATCTGTAAATGAAATTATCAAAATAGCTTGATATTAATTTTAGTCGTCGTTCTTACAAAGCAACTTTAATTTCTCCTCACTTTAGACTTCGATATACCATTTGTATTTTTATTATCTATAAACCTTTATAAACCTTATCGTATTTGAGGTTTTAATCATTATTTTAAAATTATCCTGACCGTCATTTATAGCATAAATATCATTTAAAAACATGTGTTGATGTCAATATTTGAGCAAGTTATCTTCTTTAATCTGATAATGTGCTTCAATTATGCGCGAGAAGTAAGCTTGGAAATTAGAGGTCTGTTGTTGTTTTTGTTTTGTTTTTATTTTAAATAAACCTCTTAAGAAGCATTATATCAGAACACTCCACCTTTTCAGGAAACTCAATTTTTATTATTGTGTTTTGATTTTATGCGATATCTTGCAACTTTGATTCCTTATTTTTAATAGGTTTTTTGAAAGCTTATATTGTTACTGTCATGTTTTGTTTCGTATTATTCCCAGGAAACCGTGACAATATGACGCAGTTTAAGAATTTTTGCATTTGTGTGAAACTGAACGTCGTCATATTTCATATAATGGTGGTCATATATATTTATCCAGTAGAAGCATATTCACGTTATTTACATAATCTAGTGTTGTTGTTTTTCTACTATACATATTTAACCAGGGTCTGTGGCCTGTGTTTGAAGATTTCAAGGACAATTTTAAAATCAATTCCATAAATATTTGCAATTTATTTCCTAAGCAAGGTTTTTATTATAACAGGGTACCAAATCTAAAAACAAAAATGAAATAGAAAAAAACCCCACAACAACAATTGAATAACTTGACAAATTGACTATTTAAATGTGTGATCATTTAGTCAAAGATGCATGTACCGGACCTGGTAGCGCAATCGGTAGTGCGTCGACTCCAGGTACGCGAGACCCGGGTTCGATCTCGGGCAGCGAATATAAGGGTAGTTGCAATACTGCTTGACCCGGTGTCAGGATAATGTGACTGGGTGTGGTATAATGTCAGGTGTTCACGGCATGCTATACACAGCGAAGACAGCACTATATCTGCTTCAAGTGAACACCTTCTCCAGATAACTGAAATACAGTTGATGGGGCGTTAAACCAAACAAACAAGCAAGCAAACAAACAAGCAAACAAACAAAGATGCACGCATAAGTAACTCTTTAAAGGCAAGCAAGCAAGCAAACAGAATGTCTTGTCTGTTTAAAGATGTGTTAGAAAAAAATTTACATATCCAACTTTTTATACAGTTTGGTTTAATTACACCATCTTGTCATTTTATAAATAGGTATTTGCTTGATATGTTCCTTTCTGTAAAGTACACACTAAATCCTATAACAGAAAATAAATCAAAGAGACAATATTTCAATGAGGTCATCTTTTTTTAAGGAAATATCACTAATATTGAGAAAATCAAGTTGCACTGAAAACTATCGTAATTGAATTCAAGGAACTAAAATAACTGTTAATTTTGTTATAATTGTGTACGCAGTCAACATGGCCACGATCACTAGTCAGCACTTTGGTGTGTTAATACACGAACAAGAAATGTTTTGATGCAAAGCATCAAAGGCGACGCAAAAGATGAAAACAGACTTAACATTGTGACATACATTTTTAAAAACTTAATTACAGATGATATCCGATATATTAATTCAAATACATACATACATAAATATATAAATAAATAAATAATAAAACTTCATGAACCGAATTATGACCCGTATTTTATCAGGGTTTTGAATGTCCGCAAAACAGACTTTCCCCCATGTGCAAATTTCAGTGAATTTTAAAATTCAGACTGTCTACTGCCTTTACTTTAATATCATATGGCCGTCTTGTTGTGTATCAGTATTCCAAGTAAAGTTTGTGAACATGCAGTCTTGACACTCATTAACATCGGTCTATTTTCCAATGCAAATTTGAAGGTCATACAATAACTTTACTTAAATATCATATGGCCGTCTTATTGTGTATCAATACACGTGTGAAGTCAATGGCGTTGGTGAACATAAAAAATTGCCATCGATGAACATTAATTGTTTGATGCTATTTTATGCCAAAATTTATAACAAGAATCATTCTTCTTCTTAAATACTTATTCGCAGAATAATATCACGTCGGCCCTAGGAATTTGGGCTGTTACTTTCACAGGAGCTATTCTGCCGCCTTTCATAAGCAAAGCGGGTCTCTTATTGAAAATATTTGTGAATGGAGAAAATAACAGGAATATGCAGCTGTTTTAGAATGTTTGAATAACGTTTTCTGTGAAAACTATGTTAATTATGCAGTGCATCTTGTAATAACAACATTCGAGTGTATCAGACAACAAGCCGAAAGCAGAAAATTATTCTATAACAAACTTTATTTTAGACAAAACAACAACAATTTTTATAAATCAAAAAGGGACATGTAAATATGCAATGACATTGATTTTATAGGCGTCTTAAGACAAGTTTATTCTAAAACCATTTCAGTGACCGCAGAGCCTTGCCATTTTTCTTATTCCTTCAACCGAATGTTATCTTTGACGCTTTGGATATCACGTTACCTTGATCGTTCTTGTAACCAACTGTAAAATTAATCAATCCCACGTTTGTATACATAGAGTATTTATATTTATTCTTGTACATTCGAGATGGCTGTTTCAATAAACATGCTTAATCGGATCAAGAAAATATCCTGACAAAAATCGATCGACAAATAAACTGGGGGCTATCTTTATGTTTAAACAAGTGATGCAAAACATATGTCAGTCTAGAAATATGTTAGCATTTTAAACATGTAATTATTTTAATTTAAAATGTATGTCGTATTACAACGTTTCTATGTAGAACAAGTCTTTTAATGATTTATTGTATAAACCAACATGAGAATCTTTTTTTCTTCTTGGCAGATTTTGAGGATGTTTGTAATTATATAAATTACAGCAGTTTAAAGAGATACTCTTTACCAACATTTGTCCACACTTTCTCAAATTATAACCACTCACAAATGCATAAAAATACGTGTTTTTGTCATAAACTAAAACAAGAACCTAATTTGTAGTAAGTCATTGACCCCATATTATTGTCATCTAATAAATATAAACACTATTTCATGCAGTACCCATTATTCGTTTTTCAGTCTCTATACAGGAAAATTACAAAAACGCCTGTTTTTTTATATAATTACAATAATAAAATTATCAATAATTTGTTGACGCACGCACGCGACTTTTTACTTGAGAAAGTAGTTACTACTTTTTCGATCGCTGTACCTTTCCGCATGGTGTTATCGCCTTATTGAAAAACAACAACAACACAGTCTTTGTTGAACACATGGCTTGCACATTGTACTTATATTGGGATAATGCATTGATACGAATCAATATAGTTTCTTAATAAATTCTTGTTGTTTGTGATTTTTTTCCCAAACATAATTGTATCCTGTAAGGACTAACCTGTTTGGATTTATATTTAAATTGATCTTCCAAATATTATTCGTATTCATTTCCATATGATAAATTAAACATCTTAATGGATTTACTATGATGTTATTACATTCGTTATATATATATATTTTTGTTTTTTAACAATTCAATTTTAACTTGATAAGGTTCCCTTGACATCAAGTATGTCGAGTTACGTTAAATATCATTCATATTCTATAGTTAAATAGAAATAAATTTATGTAAATAAGCTATATAAATTCAATTATGATTTTACAAAGCAAGCTTTTAAATACATGTACATGCTGCGTTACTTGCTCTAGTTTTACAACTAACTTCATCAAATTATGTTGAACCTTATTAAATCAATACTATTTCTTCTAAAAACAACTTAATTCAACTAGCACTTATTATAAAACACTTGCAAACTATAAATTATTATCTTTAAGACCATCAATCAGCTTACATTATACGTTTGAAGATGGAAAAAACCAGAATGAATAACAGAGGTCATTGATCTAAACATTTAGAGAAAAAGCAGGTAAAAAAGATCCCGTTCAATATTAATAGCGCTGGTCTTACAGGACCTATGTTCGCAGAATGGTTATCTAACAGACATTTGGGTGTGTTCTGTGTTTTATCAGAAGAAAACATAAAGGCGAGCAGAATTTATGCCCAAGGCCGCATTGGTTTATCTGTAGTGATAAGTAGGATATCAGGTTTCTATTTAAGGTCGACATTTCAACGTCTTTTTTATTCAGGAAAATAGCGGGGGATCTTTTAACCGAATAAAATGTGATCCTCAACTTTAAATGTGGTATACGATATGTTACCTATATCAAATTTATACCGCACCACTGCTTCGAGGAATTAGAGCATACTTTCTGCTTAAACTCACACTTTAGTATAGATTAATACGGGTTTGAACACTGCCTACATTGTTAAGAGAGTACAGATCGCGATAAAAACACACTAAAAGTCCAACCATTCCAAATCTATAAATAAGCACGATAGTGATCTCTGCTAAAATAGATACCGACATCTGAGCAGATTACGCGGATGACGATATAACGTAATCTCAAAAGTTAGTTGTCACGTAGTTGTTATAGTTTAAATTAGCTATCTCTGCAGCGTAGTTCAGATAGAAAATACCTGTTTGTAAAAAGGAAAGGGGACACACACACACACACACACACACACACACACACACACACACACACACGCACGTACGCACGCACGCTCGCGCACACACACACAAACACACGCACACACACACACACACACACACACACACACACACACACACAAGCACGCACACGTCTATATATGTAGAAATACCTATAAAAAGATTTGCCCTGTTAATGAGCCTTTAAAACATTTATTGTGTGTGTCACTGTTACATATATTGATCAAAGTTTTATTTAAAAAAAAGAATTGATCTGTCATTTTAAAGACAAAGAAACTTGTTCGAACCTACACAGCAAACGATTGCACAGGAAACAGAACTGGCAACTTAAACATCGTCGTAAAGAATATATCCTTGAGATCATATGTTTGTTCGCTTTGAAGCATATTCGAATTATTTACACAAACCAGTGTGTGCTTGTGCCCCGTATGTTAAAGCATGTGCAGTGATCTTTGTTTGAAGATTTCAGTGACAATTTTAAAATCAATAGCACAAATATTTGCATTCAAGCTCCAGAGCAAGTCTTTTGTTAAAACAAGTGCCCCATCTAAAACCTGAATAGCTCAGCAGATTTGAAACAAAAGAAAACAATAGAATAACATAACTTTTTGATGCTAATGAATGTATATTATTCAGAGACGCACGCATAAATACCCCCAAAAGGTAAGATAAACATTTATGTTCTTCAGAAATGTCACTTTCCATTAGATGATTTCTTGGGAAATTATTTACATAAACCAAGTAATATATTGGGCATGATCACGTCATTCTCTAAATCCAGGATTCTTTGAATCTTTCCTTACTGTAAATTTCACAATAAACTTAATAACAATAACAACATCAAACAGACAATAGAGTAAAATATTGCAGGGAGGTATCTCTTATGATAAAAACACAATTCGATCCCGAAAACACTTACCTTGATTAAAAGTGGTCTTCGACGGTTTACTCATATCAAATGATAGTGACAATATTTTTTCACGGTTTCTGGGAATTTAAACACCATTTCTGCATTTACTCGTAAAATAATCTAAGTTAAGACGATTTTGAACAATCCCTATATTTTAAGACAGTACACATTTCGAAAAAATCGCTCCAGGACCTATTCGGGTAACAATGACTTATTTTGTAGTTTAAGAAAAAAAATGTTTTCTTCAAACTTTCTGATACCACCTTTAAAAGCATCGGACGACGATTTTCTAAGAATACTTTCACAGTGTGTACACAGTTGAATAATTTTAATCAAGATATGGTAAAAAAGACACATCTGGTGCTTTGTCCCTTTTAAAGAGATGAATATATGTGTTGGCGTCCGCGCTGAAAAGCGGCGCCCAATCGGAACTCCTCGGGTAATTCCGTCCTAGGGACAATTATCTGTCGGATGTATCTGGTGCAATGATACAGAATCCCGATCGTTTCTGGAAGAAGAATACGCCATAAAAAGTTCTTCACAAAAGCGATAGGTGAAGTGTACAGGATTATTATATCCTACAAACTTTCATTCATCAATTTAATTGTTCACCTCTCGTTAGATATACAATTATACAAAACATTGCTCTGTTGTTTCAATGACGCCATAGGCACCGACATGTCTATTTTCCTCGGGTTTTCCGGTTATACATCCGATAAATGCTTCGTTAATTATCCAAGGCGTTCCGATTTGCGCGGTAGCCTTTATGGGATACGTTAGAAATTTAGCAAATGGGCTGTTGTTGTCGTTATCATGTCATTCTTAACTTCTAATCGGTATCCAGACACGTCTATTTCGCAGAAATAGACGAGGTGTTGCGAGTGGTCATAAGGTGTAAAGACATTAACTTCTTACCTCGTATTTAAAGTACTATTTTGACAATTCCGAACCACGTGGGTAAATAAAAAGAGTTACATGAATTTCTTAAAAGATTAGTAGCGTTATTAAATGAACTGTGTGACACATTGAGACAATATGCAACACAAATGCTGCAGCATGCTATGTCCAGGCTATGTGAATGCCAATTGTTTGATAACATTTTCAGCCCACTAAATATCAAAATACTCATCGAATGTCCGGCGTTGTTATTAGTCAAATAACGTATTGTCTTTTTATGACATATATTGGACGTCCTTTGATGTTTTGTACCATTGCTTTCCATTTAATATTGAACAGCACTAAGACAAATTTGAACGCTTAGCGAATCAATAATAGCAGAAAGAAAATATTTTAGATGGAGTTATATGCCATAATACTCGTATATGAAAGTAATATTCTGGACGGGAAAGAAATTGACACCAAGGTAAAAGTTCGCGACATTTACGTTTTTTATTAGATTGTATGACATATTTCAAAGCAATTTTTCAGAAAGGGATATTTTTATTTCAAAATAAAAGTATAAAAACCTGATATTTTTGTCAAAAAAAAATCCGATTCTTTTCTGGTCGCAATGTCTTATATGCAGTTGTAATGTTCCGCAATTTATCTCCTAAGCAAGATTTTTATTATAACAGGGTACCAATCTAAAAACAAAAATGAAATAGAAAAAACAACAACAATAGAATAACTTGACAAATTGTCTATTTAAATGTGTGATCATTTAGTCAAAGATGCATGTACCGGACCTGGTAGCGCAATCGGTAGTGCGTCGACTTCAAGTACGCGAGAACCGGGTTCGATCTCGGGCAGCGAATATAAGGGTAGTTACAATACTGCTTGGCTCGGTGTCAGGATAATGTGACTGAGTGTGGTATTATGTCAGGTGTTCACGGCATGCTATACACAGCGAAGGCAGCACTATATCTGCTTTAAGTGAACACCTTCTAGTATTTGCTTTCGTTCGTTTGATATTGATCTCTTTATCTTTTATTGGAAAGAAGTAAGTTTTGTCCATAAATTTGCTTTTATCGATCACAAATAAGCCTTATCCATAGATTTGTTTTATCGGCCAAAATTTATTCTTGTCCATACGTTTGTTTCTATAAGCAACAAGAAAGTCTTGTCCATAAATCTGCATTTATCGGTCAAAAGTAAGTCTTGTAATTAAAGTTGCTACAGAAAGTTGCTAAAGCGACAAATAATTGTATTAATTTACTCAATCTGTAGATTGATATTACATTTTAGTATTTTTCTCTTTAAAGTAACATTTCTCTCCTCTTATAAGAAAACATAAATGTATAAGTTACTATTCGTATTGATTGTCGGTGACAGTATGTCTGTTTGTTTATTTTTTGTTGTTTTTTGTTTGTTTGTTTTTGTATCATAAAGACATTGTGTGTATGTACAAGTCTAATGAATAAATTCTATTCTGTTCTGTTCTGCTATATCTACTGAGAATTTCCTGCTTTGATGAATTGAAATTTTACTGATTGAACTTTGCCGAAAGGGAAAGACTTCGGTTTGATCTCTATAGGACATAAACAAATAAGTCTACTGACATGAAACATTCATTAAATATTACGACTAAACAATGTCTGCACACAACGTTTAACATAACAGTTTTTTCATATTTATCTCCATCCACGCTTATCAGTTTATTTGGATTGAAGCCTAGCAATAGGAATGGTCAATCGCTTTTGTTTTTGGCCTCACGTCAGTGTTATGTACTTCTTGTCTCGAGTTGTTTTACCGAGTTTCACGTGAGTTAGTATGGCCTTAGCTATGTAAAATGTTGCATTTCATAAGCAGCTGATAGATAAAGCTATGAATGTATGGAAAGGAAATTTGCGGCTTTGACCATGCAAGGCTGCTTAGGCAATAAATATGTTTATCGGCTTATGTAAATATCTTCCCAAAAATCAATAGACATATACTATAGACATTGGAATTTTCTTTCGGGTTGGATGGATTTATGAACGTTTAGTTAACTTCTCCGGCACATGTTTATGATAATAAATGTTACATAGGTAAAAAATAAAGTATTATCACACTTCAAACATAGAACATATGTTGTTGTTTAATTTCAGATATGAACAATTAAAATCCTTCCACTTTCTTTGAATATATATTAATTCCACTTAAGGTTACAGAAATACACCAGCCTCTCGTATGTCAATTAATACTGTATTAAAAATTTTCCATACTTGCGCAAGTTATAAATTATTTCAGTGTTCAAAATAACAAAAAAGCAAAGTTACTTCAGAGTTTAATTAAATGTATTACCTTAGTTATGTTGTTTTTTTGTGTAACCGATGTAATGTTTAATGAAATTCTAATTGGTTCCTTTTTCCTCGCAAACTATAAATTATTATACATGGTGTATTAATAAAAATGTTCTGTTATACTATTAACGCATACGTCATGTAATATGATTCTTTACTACGTAAATAATATTTTTTGAACAAGTCGCACTTATGTTTGAAACTGTCACAGGGGCAACGTTAGATGGCGATCCCAATACCCTATACCATAATCAAAATCTTTCGCATTAACCTCCCTTTGTCTAGGACTGTCATGAAGTCGGTCACACTCCTGACAACGGTTCATAATGCTGCCTTAAATGCTGCAATCTGATTATGTTTATGTTTTTTGGGCTTATCGTCTCACCGGAAGTATTTCAGTTATCTGGGTACAGTGTCCACTTGAAGCAGATATAGTGCTACCTTAACTGTTTATAGCATGCCGTGAACACCTGGCATTATACCACACCTAGTCACATTATCCTGACACCGGACCAACCAGTCGTGGAACTACGCTTATATTTGCGTAAGCGTTAGCAAGGGAGCTATAACACTACCATTTTAATGACTTTGGTGTATCGCGGACCGGGATCGAAACCGGGGTCTCCCGTACCTGGAGCCGACGCTCTACCGATTGCGGTGCTGCTGCAGTCTGAAATTGCTTGTGTACATCGGTATTTGCGCCAACACAAATAAGATCGGCACGGAATATAGTTTAAATTCAAACATTCCTGGGACCTTAATGTAAGAAAAAACAAAAATAATATGAACACTTTTAAACTAATTAATGAGAGGCGAGTGGGGTCATCGCCCTATAGATCAGACAATACAAAAATGAGTTTGAACTACATGTATAATGAGTCACGAAACATGGAAAGTAAATTACATTATGATTCAGCTAAGATTGACCTAAACTATCATATTAAGTCGAAAAGAGGTAAATATTCGAAAGCAGAAAGATCCGAAACAAGAAAATGTGCGTAACGTGTCACGGGGGTGCGTTTAATAAATAACTCACATATTCTGTTCATTTTTCGCCTTGTGCCGCCAAAGGTCTGTGGAAATAGGTACTTACCAATAAAAGTAGATCAGTCAACTATTTTGCATACGTGTTCAATTTTTTTGCAAAAATGCAATTCAGAGTGATTCTTCGTGACTTAAGCTTTCTTTTGACACCAGGTTGTATTAATATTTAGACATACGAAGCTTAAGCTTAGCAACAACCAGAAAACAAGTTCATGTCTAAGGTATTATTTTCGCTCGGTTTTTGTTGTGTTTGTGAGATACATCGTAGTGACCAATTACGATCATGCAAGCGACCACCAGCTGTTGAATCTTTTGCATCGAACAGGACTCGCACCCACACGGTGGGAGGATAAGCAGTCAGGGGAGATACAATTCGGCTACTCTACTACTACGCCACGGGCATCCCTGATTTTAGTATAACCAAGTCCTTTGTACATATAAAATGATTCCGCGGATTTTCCCCTTTGAGTGAATTGTTCATGAAAGTTGTGTTTATAAGTGTGCGTTCCCTGCCGCTGTAGTTAATATATGTTGTAACAGTTAACAAGATTTGAAGAAAGACCAACACTTGTGTAGTGATTGATATCGTCTGCCATCGATCTATGTGGTAGACGAATTTAAATTTGTCAGTACGAATTTAAATTTGTCAGTATTTTGCACACACAGAAAAGCATCAAAATTGGGATGACATAAAGTTAGACAATAAAGTCCAATTAGCGTACAAAATAAACCCCATAACAAGGTTCAATTACTAAAACAATAAACATTATGACAGGTTATATTTCCAACAGCTGGAAACAAAACATATATAGGATGGTGGAGGAACAAAAAGGCGGATAAACAAAAATGGAATAAAAAATTCTCTGATTTTTCCTTTATTTTCTAACACGTTCAGAACGAGGCTGAGACAAGTGCGCTGCACAGAAGATTACACTGCACTAAAATTAAAAGAAAATTGTTGTTACACTGCACTAAAATTAAAAGAAAATTGTTGTAAGATGTCATTACACACAACTCAAACTTATTCTAAAATATCAAACCCCCGCTGTTAGTGATTTTTTCTCTTACAATATTTTCCCCGTAGCAGACTTGCTATAGAAATGTATTTTAAAATCTCTCTTACTTAATTTATATTTTTACACAATTTACTGATTGAAAAGTGCTGTTGGAAGTTCATGCAAAATTTGCTATAAAATAGTGATAATGATAACATCTTTCAATGCATTTTTAAATTTATATTTAAAAAAAAATTCTAAACGCATTTGTTTGGTGTTTTTGTTTTTTCAAAACTAAATTGCATGTTGCGTGCTGCTTTCATTTGTTATCAATAAAATACAACGCGATCGTAATCAGCGCAGCATTGCTACGTTCATAAACAATTATAATTTTGACAATAGATTTTGTGGATTAAAATTTTATGTTATATTTTAACCCCATGGGACATTTTTTGATTGACGACGGCTTCATTTTCCACAAACATGTCTTACATTAAGGTAGCTCTTTGCGATGAAACCATGCTGTAGTAAAGCGAAGCGCAACCACTATGTGAAGTATGTTAGTACACATATTTGTGCTTCTCAACATACAATTACGTAACTCTATTTCTCTTTTGATCTTTAATATGTTGATTCGTGTGTTTAAAAAATGTATGATAAATTTCTACATGATATACAGCGTTGCCATGTAATACATTGTAGGTAAATAAGAAAAGGTCCTATAAAAACACAATGTAACAAAAAGACAGAGACGAGACTGGGATGCTTAAACCTGATTTGTGGAACGCCCTAGTCTCGCACTTCCTGAAGGTGCTGAATCAGCATAATTGATTTTTTTCAGTTGTCCACGTATTATCAATGTTGTAGAGATTTAATATGTTGATTCGTGTGTTTAAAACATTGTATGATAAATTTCTACATGGTATACAGCGTTGCCATGTAATACATTGTAGGTAAATAAGAAAAGGTCCTATAAAAACACAATGTGACAAAAAGACAGAGACGAGACTGGGATGCTTAAAGCTGATTTGTGGAACGCCCTAGTCTCTTACTTCCTGAAGGTGGGAAAAATATTATACAATTAAACCAATTAAATTTGAATATTCTTCGGAAATGCTTATTACATTATAAAGAAAACATTCAATATTTTGTGTTTAAATATTTTATTTTGAACGAACTGGAGAAAATCTGAGTATGTCAAAGACACAAAAAAAACATGCCAGCTTGTTAATGAAAGACATTAATGAATAGTCTCCCCTGAATAATCCCTGCATGCAAGTAGGTCCTTTCATTTGTTTTACTCGGTTTTTATGCTTGTGCTCTATGGAGTGTATGTTGACCTTTCTGCCTTTCTTGTTATACCCAGGTATACATCAAAATACATTTCCATTTTCTTTTTTAGATAACATATCTCTTTAAAAAATTAAATTAATTTTAATCTTATATTTATCCATAAGTAAGATATTTCAATGTTTGGAATTGCAATATCTACAAAAGTACAGGCGATAAAGCCCAAGAATTTTAACTACAGACCTACCTACTGTTTGGAATACCTCGGATATTTACTAACAAGGGAGACAATTTCCAGTTCAACAATGTACTTCATTGTTCCCAGAATAAGTCGGATACAAAGTTTATTCACGTAGCAAAACATGTGTCTTCTCTTTGCGTTAAATGTTCTTTCACTTCATACAATTGATCATTACTTCTGTTCTACTGTTTCTTATTTATGTCACTAATCAATGAGTTCTGTATAAATTGTATATATTTGTGATGAATCTGCTTTCATCTATATGATAATATGTTAATTCTAGTCTTGCTATACTATACGTTTTATGCTGCTTCCTTTTAAAGCAGTTGTAAGACCTGACCTGGAAGTGCAATCGTTAGAGCGTCCAGGTATGGGAGGCCCCGGGTTCGATCCCAGGCCGCGACATATCAAAGTCGTAAAAATGGTATTGGTATAGCTCCTTTGCTAACGCTCAAGCAATTATAAGGGTGGTTCCACGACTGGTTGGCCCGGTGTAAGGATAATATGACTGGGTGTGGTATAATTCCAGGTGTTCAAGGCATGCTATACACAGTGAATGCAGCATTATATATCTGCTTTAAGTGGACACCGTCTCCAGATTACTGAAATACTGTTGGCGGGACGATAAACCCAATAAAGAAACAAACAAACAATTGCAAGAAGAATCTGTAGGATTTATTTTGGTCTAGCGCAGATTGCTGATGAGTCCATGTGCTCTAGCTGATTCAATAAACATGCTCTAATGGCTTAGGTAAACATCCCAGTAAAATCAATTAAGATAATATGCATTTTATGAATGTCTTTTGATGGTTGGAAAATGAGTAGAAACGACGCATTTTTCGGCGTCGATGTATGCTATTTTCAGGGATAATTAATGCTGTATTATGGTAACCAAAGTAAGTTACTGTGAAAACATTTAAATAAGAAGGGACTAACTAGTACACGGGTCAGTCTTGAATCTGGTAGCCTTTATTAAAGACGAACGTGCATTAAGCGTTGGTAATAATCTGTCCTATGTTGAGAGTTTTATGTTTTATTCAATAGTGTGTTGTTTTTGTTGTTGTTTATTTTATATTTTATTTTATGTTGAATTTGTTCTTATAACTTTCTTCATTATATTAACGCCACGTCAGCGCAGTTCGAATTTGTTCTTTTAACTGTCTTTATTATATTTACGCCACGTCAGCGCAGTTCGAATTTGTTCTTTTAACTGTCTTCATTATATAAACTCTACGTCAGCGCAGTACGAATGAGTCTGTGATTATTCAGTATTACGTTTTAATTCATGCTTTTGCGTGAAAGAGTGAGAACAATCAATGAAAGAAAACCTTATCATTTCACTCCTTCCCACAGTGAAATGATAAGCTTATCATTTTTACTCTGGGTCCCAATGGAGGTAGGGCAAAGAAATGTTTATTGAAATAACGTTTAGAGACGTAATAAGAAAAAGAAAAATACGAACATGTGTAGATTTTAGGTTATGATCGTATTTTCTTTCACACGTGGTCATTGAAAAATAATTATTTTCTTCTACATGTTTAACCACTCGTGAAGTAAAATATAAGCATACGGAAATCAGCAAATATCCGCTGTTAATTGACCTGCATCAGTTAATTCGATGCTTACCTCGAAATAAATATTCCGCAAGCTTTCAATCAAATTTGTTTACAAAACAACTTAATTCAATCAATGTAATAGATGATGTTGTAAGGCACAGGGTGAACGGTTCACTTTCTTTACGCAGAATGACTCATGTACAATGGTTGTGTCATTTTTGTCAGCACTTGCTTTAAGTCTTGAACATGTATAATGGGTATAGACATGTAACAACATATCAATAAGACGATTTGCAGGATAAATAACTTACAAATCGTAGAGCGGTCCATTTTGTAAAAGAAATCGCTCAATTGAGTACACAACTGAGTATTGAAGACTTCGCATGCGCATCGTACGAGGATAATTCCTCTGTACTATTGTAAATGGTTTTACAGTAACTTCCCTTGTTTACGATTTCTACTCCATCTTTTATTGTAATCGATGATTATTCTAGCAATATACTGCGAAATAAAAAAAATACGACTTTCCAAAGTGAGTAGAATAAATTAGTAACAGGTAGATGTAGGCTTTTATGTGCTAGTGGTAAAGCTTAATACGTTTAGGTCGAATAACATGTAATCATTAATCGTTAAATTGACTTAAATAATATAAATGAAATAGTTTTATCTTTCACAATGTCTGGTTTCCTGCAACATTGTAAAATATCATACCATCGTCACTATTATTATTATTTTTTATTATTATTTTTATTATTATTATTATTATTATTATTATTATTATTATTATTATTATTATTATTACTACTATTATTATTATTATAATCATCATCATCATCATTATCATCATCATCATCATCATCATCATCATCATCATCATCATCATCATCATCATCATCATCATCATCATCATCATCATCATCATCATCATCAACATCACGATTGTAATTATATTCTTACAAACACATACAAAATGAATAGTAGAATCTGCAAAAGATTTGGGAAAATACTTCCACATTTATGTTTAAAAAGAAAGCAATTTACTGCAGTCGTTCACTGATTGGTTAGGATATATTTCTGACCTATTTTAGGTCAATGGGAACCAGCTTTTTGCTGCTATAAATGAGAATGCACATTTAATAAGTGTTGGCAATCAGAAAACATATTTATCTATTGAGATATGTAATGAGTCAATCATTTGGACTGCTTTTTATTAAAATATTTAGTAATACAAGCAATAGATATAGTATGTGTACATATATATGTACTTACATGGTGTATAAATACATGCCATGGCAGGATGACTGTGACTTTGCTAAATATTGTCAGTCGTAGTCACACAAATGCAAGCGTAAGTTTGAGGTTTTGAATCAACATGAACGCTTCTAAGCGAGATATTCTAAAGCGGAAATTCATTTGTCCCTTTAAAGTGTTCACAAGCTGTGTAAGGACATGCAAATTCAACCGCCAGCTTTTAAAGCAGCTTAAAGTATATTCAGATTGGATAGCTAGGAACATGAAGAGGTAGATCATCAAATACACAAACATAAGCACGAAATCACAGGATAAATTTTTTTTATAAAATAGGTATTTGCTCAAATGTGTTTATGTTTCAACAGAAACGGCCTTACACGCTATGTCAAAATGTGTCATAATGCTGGAGTTTGCAATTGAGCATCTCAAATGACAATTAAGCATGTGAACAGACGACAGCATTAAGGAACGGCCAAACGTGCCCATTTTTCTAGTGCTTGCTATTTTTATAATATTTTCTACATGTTGGCTAAATTCACTGTTCATATTCCAAACTTCGTGATTACCTTATTATTGAGTTGTCTCACTACTAGATATTTTCACAAAATGTTTACGTATAATTGATGCAAATTTTCACGTTCCTTTGATTGTCCAAAGAGTTCGTGTCGAATCGGTTTGCGGCAACAATTCATATTTAAAAAACAAAAGATTCCATTTAATTAGAAGAATATTAGCATTTCAAATGAGGCGTTCCCGTTTTCTTAGAGGCGATTTAACAATTTACGGCCTTATCATATCCCCTGGTGTTACATTTACAGGTGCGTTAGCACTAAACACATAGTCATAGCTACAAAATCCAAGTCGTACGCCTTCTTATGACCGACCCATCGTGAGTCAGCTCAGAATTCTTACGCAAAAATATAGTTCTACATTTAACGATAAACGTTTGAAAGATGTATTAATTTTTTCGACCAAAACGTGCTTGCATTACGTCAATAAACATGACCAGACTCATTTTCTGCATGTTTTTATAGTTTCATAAGTTAAAGGTGCAAAATTCATACCATTAATTACATTCTAACGCGTTTTTCTTTCCAAATTTATAATGATGCACAATATAACTTTCTAGTACAAATAGGTATCAATGTCACAGCGGAATACCCGGATGATGATGTAACGTGATCTCAAAATTTAGTGATCACATGTTTTTTTTTCAGCTTATAATAGCTAACTGTGCTGCGTGGCTCGGATAGAAATTACCTATTTGTAATGACCAGAGGGATGCATCATATTTTACATAGATAAGGGACGCCGTAGCAGAGCGGTTACAACCACTGACTTGTTACTTCTCAGCCCCTCACTGCATATGTCTGAGTCTCTGTCCGGCCGAGAACATTCATGCAGAGAGGTTTTACAGCTAACATGTCTTTAAGTCCTGGGTCTTGCCCAGCAAATAATTAGCTGGACGTAGCCAATATGGACCATATCTGCCAGTGCAAAGTAACAAAAACAACATACAAAACAAAACAACAACATAGATGTAGGATATAAAAATAAACGGTATTGTGCGGGACCTTTCAGCTAACAATAATTTATTTGGTTGCTTGAATAAAAAATATTGTTAAAAATTTTCGGATACCACCTTTCAGGTTATCATTACTCCTAAACTGATAATGTTCATTTTGAATCAAGCCATACACTTAAAATATGCGTATATGATATTGCCAGCTAAAGTCACTTCCTGTAAAGAAGCATTAACATGATTCTGTTACTTTAAAGCGCATTGCATGTAGGTTCCTAGCTGACAGACATACACAACCTTATAGTCCTTTTTGACGAATATTATGTAAGGTGCAGTGTTTTAGTTATGATATGAAGATAATGCTTTGTTTTCATTTCTCTTATCTGCAAAAAATTTAACTATTTAACAAAAAAGGCATAGACGGATGCACTGATTTAAACAGTCCTGAAGGTAATCAGTGTAAATGAGTGGCTGTTTTATGACCGTGTTGCAGGCCAATTACTCTTTAAACATTACCGTCGGTGCTAACCGAATATGTAAGTCTGTGAAGTATACATTAAATAACACTCTAAAGCAGTTAACACTATTGTTGAGTGACTATCTGAAGAGCTTTCGTTTTAAGTGAACAGTTGTGTATTTTCTTTGCCTAAATATTAATAAATTATTATTTCACTGAAATAAGTAAATAATAAATATGTTAATTCGTCCCATCGGTTACTGTAGAATTTGTTTTTCTAAAATCGCTCACAGTCATTTTTTCCGTTTAGGAAACAGTAATAAATCACTGAAGCTGTACGTCGTGAATTTTCGAGAAATAAGACCGCAACCAACTTGCCTACTTTGGTGCGATCCTCACCAAATTCGGATACCATTCTATAGACACACATTTGTGACGTTAAGCATACAAAAACTATCAGTTATTTCACCCGAAAACTCATTCGACTGATGTTAAAAATCTTAATTAAAACATTAATTTATTTTTCTATTATTGTATTATTTCCGCCTGTTCTGTGATGTGTACCGGTCTGGACCATAACATTTCATTATAACCAAAAACATTCCTTCGTACAATGCATGCCAATTTGTTTCTGCTGTAATATATATTATGTAACCGAGTGTTCTTTATATTAAAGTTTCCACTGGTAAGTTGGGTTCAATAAGTAAAGTTCACAGTAGGATTCTATATCATTTTATGTAGGTCTTAATCGTACAATTATGTCCAACAACAGTACGGTTGATCTGGAAGAAATAAACAGGTCCTGTAACAGAAAATGAGCAAAAATAAACATATAGATAGTAATTAAGATGGATTACAATATTTAGAAGTTCGTTACACATGTAACCAACCAGTTATGGACTGGTCCCTTTCTAGACTCTCACAGGTGAGGCTGACTGGGAACAAAGATGCTTATATTGTTCCCACCTCTACTGTGGGTTCCTAAATTACTTAAACAATTAAGTAAAACGTAAAATATAAATATTTTCACAGGACAATTTACATCTCTTCTTTTCCAACGTTTTTTTTCTCTACGGAATAGTAAAGTATATCACGTGACCACTGAAGGCGGGAAACTAAAAATAGAATGGTAGGTACTAACTACATTCCCAATCAACCATGAATCGGAGATAATAAATTTAAAAGCAGTTATTCCAAATAATGATTAAAGGGACATAACTATAACAACAGGACCTTATCAAAAGTTGACCAGGTAACAATTATATAATAGAATTTTTGTTCTGAGTTTTTGTCAACCCGTACGGGTATGTCACGTGTTATGTGTCAGACAATCTGTATTCCATCTGTTTGTTATTATAAAGGTAGAAAGTTGTTTGATATAATACATTGTGCATAAATTAAAGATCTATAACTAGCTGGAAAAAAACAACATCAACATAAAAACAAACATCTAAATTGCAAACCTTTTAATGTTAATGGCCCATTATTAACGATAGTTTTTCTAACCTAGTTACAGATCCATCGCTATGGTAGCAAGGGGTCTAACCTTAAGGGCGGAGATCGGTGCTTTAAGTCGATGATTTCATGGAGAGCGGTGCCAATGGCGGCATATACAACGGATTTTGTCAAATTTGGACTATAAATTCTGTAAAGTAAGTACATTTTCGTGTATTTTATGTATTGTATATGCGATAACCACCTAGCGGTAAGTTTTAGACACCTGTTGCTGGTCTGATTTTGTCTGTCCGTGCTGTCGTTTAAAAGTTATTAAAGGGATAGTGACACAGGGGTCCCAACTCTGCAGTGTTTGCAGACTGATATTGAGTGCTTTAGAGCAATAGGGTACCTTATGTTGTGTTTTTCAGGTTCGAAATGATTTATAAGAATTTTAGATCATGTTTCTGTGCTTTCATGGAGAAATTGTCCTAAAGTGAAACAGATCTCCATCTCCAGGTACGGACGGCACCGGGTTCGATCCCGGGTCGCGACATTCCAAAAGCCGTTAACAGTGGTAGTAATATAGCTCCCTAGCTAACGCTCAAGCAAATATAAGGGTAGTTCTATGATTGGTTGGCCCGGTGTCAGTATAATGTAACTGGGTGTGGTATCATGCCAGGTGTTCACGGCATGCTATACACATTGAAAGCGGCACTGCGTCTGCTTCAAGTAGACACCAGTCTCTAGATAACTGAAATACTGTTGGTGGGACGGTAAATTCAATTAACATTCTTACCTCCCTTGTGACTAGGTATTTGGTATATAGTTACTTTTTTCCACTTTTAAAACGTTTGAAAAAGACTTAAGACTGAAGCATGGGCATAAAATGTTATCTTATTGGTTGACATAATAATTTATTAAAATTATTAAGCGCATTTAAAAAAAGCAAATTAAAAATAACACTCGTTATATTTCTGACATAAAATACACGAAAATCATTCCTTCAAGGTAGGTCACTAAAACATTTCTTTTATTTCGAAATGTGAATCGTCAGTTAAAGAATTTTAATAACTTTTATCAAAATTTATTTAAGATTATTTACCAAAAGCTAGAAAAATGTTTTACAATGACAATGTGTGTCTCTAATTTGTAATTAAATACCAATGGTTTTATTAATGAAAAGTTAAAATGACAAAGCCTATGGACATATATTAAAACTTGCAAAGGCACAAGACAAGGTTTTAATATGCCTGCCAAATGGGGAAAAAAGCACAGCCAGATATAGAGTTATTGAACTTCGGTAATAGCAATGATGCCAATATACTACTCCCCGAAGAGACAATTGCTTTTATTAAGATGAGTAGACCCGGAACTATTCGTGAACAGTTCATGAGCCATACCAACAGCAGTTATATATCTGTGTTTAACAAACATTCAAGTAATAATTTTTATTCATACCTATTTTATAAGTGTTTACACCTTCGTCTTAACAGTCTCTTCATAGAACGCTAATATCCTCTAATACTTACAAAAAAGAGACAGTGATTCTAAAAATGGATATTTATGAAGCAGGCTTCGCCGCATTCATCTTTAATGGCCTCATTAGATCGTGATCTTTCACCTAAAAGTTCATTAAAAATGAAGAAATGCAGATTTCTTTAAAACATAATTTAGCGTTATCAGTACGAATTTAACTCCAAGACATTTACGAAGCTGAATTAATTTGGTTATTTGAGGCATCTTTATCTGTTCCGTCTTTATCTTTGGCCTTTTCTGTTAGAAATTAATGATAAAATAACATAACATAAATTCCCCAATTCCCCAATTTCCGCAATTGCTTTTAGGGAAATTTGTCAGATAAGCAACTCTTCAATTTGTCTAACATTCTTATTAGGAAGAACTGAGTAGCTTGGCAATTAAATTTAAACGCTTTTAGCATGTCGTCTTCATCTGTGTCAAGTGACACTGTTTATGCATTTAAATAACTATCGTACATGTAATGGCCCTGCAAGAAAGTTAATAGCGAAACCTTAGTGTATATATACCTCGTGCGGTGCCTTCTAAAGATATGTTTGCATGTAACCGACGTTTAAATAACAGACAAGTAAAATTAGTTATTGACTAATTATGCATTTTGTGTATGCAATTCAAATATCTACCTTTATCTTTACAGACTCCTCGGCCTCTAATCGCGTAGTTTCGAGCCCCAAAAGGGAAATACAATTTAAAGATAAATACAAGTTCTTAAGGTACTAGGTAGATACCACGCCTGGTCCTTAAAGATGAATACAAGTTCTTAAGGTACTGGGTAGATACCAAGTCTGGTCCTTAAAAATGGATATAAGTTCTTAAGGTACTGGGTAGTTACTACGCCTGGTCCTAAAAGATGAATATAAGTTCTTAAGGTACTGGGTAGATACGACGCCTGGTCCTAAAAGATGAATATAAGTTCTTAAGGTATTGGGTAGATACCACGCCTGGTCCTTAAAGAAAAATACTAGATCTTATAGTGTCCCGAAACACTGAAATTAACATGGAACTATTCGTTTAGTCAATGTGTGTTTTTTATTTATATATTATATATAAACTCACAGATTTCTTATATACTTGTGCGTATACAAATGTGATGCGAATGTAAGTAAATGTAAGTTTTTGTGCTTATTCATTACTGTGTTTAATGTATTTTACATACATGTATGTATATACATGAAGGAAGAATTTGGTACAATGGTGAAATGGAAATTTTCTCCCATGTTAGATAATATCCTAGCCAGTCAAATAAGTAGGTAGGTCCTTTGAGTTGGAATTCTTGGACTTTATGACCTGTTATGTTGCAGATGGTGCAATTACAAAACTGTGAAATTTCTTAATTTTGCAAAAATATATTATTAAATTCTTATAAATACCTCTCAAGATATGTTTATTTAAAACAAGAAAATGAAAGTATTTGTTGATGATGATTAATCTGGGTATCACATGAAAGGCATTTATGTCAACATCGAAACCAAAGAGCACAAGCATAAAAACCGAGTGATCCAAATGAAAAGACCTACTTACAATTAGGGACTATTCAGGGGAGACTATCCACAAAATCTCTGATCAAAATATATACTATTTGAACCCTTTGTCAAATGGTATCTGCAGTTCACAAAAGTTAAGGTGACATCGTGTTTATATTATATGCAACAACTTCTTGCTTGGTTTGTATGCGTTTGTTCGAACGCAGATTTTGTTACATTTTAAGTATAATTTCGAAATGTTAATTGTCAATTTCTACTGTCTCGTTCTAACACATACATCAAGGTTGCATATTATCTTTTTTATCTTTTTTACGTTAATTATAACTAATTATCGTCATTAATAAAGGGTTTCATTGTATACAAAAGGAAAATGTGCACTTTACGTAATTATATAATGACCACCTCAAATTGATCGTGAGGGCTTCATTTCCAGACTCTTGTATGAAAGCAAATATATATACAACGTTCTCATGCCTTGGTCCTTAGTTGTGTCTGATTCTATGATCTGATTCTTATTAAAATAATTTAAATCGAAAGCTTGAACAGGTTTCCTTTATACGGCTCTTATGATTTTTAAATGACTTTAAATCTAGCAACTATTAGAAATTCAGAAATATCAGCATAATATTAACAGCGTTAAGACCGGAAATGTAAACGATGGTATTAGAAAGTAAAATGGTGTAACGAAATATATTTTTTTTATATTTAAATGGATTTATATTTCAAGCTGAATTTAAATAAGTCTTGTACACTAATGATAGTGCGTGTATGTGAGTGCGCATGCGTGTGATGAGGGTGTGGTGATGAGTGTGCGTACGCAGGCTTAGTCGGGGAGCGGTATGTGTGTATATAAATAAATTGTTAATAACAGAAGAAAATTAATGTGTTATTCAGCTAATTAAATAAATGTGTTAGTATATTGAAGAATAACCTGATTCATTTGAAAAAATCAACACGCTTTTGTTTATGCACATATAAATGCTATGGTTTGCAAAGTGAAACTATGTACGTGAATATTGAAAGAATAAACGATTGTCGAGTTGCAATTCAATTACATTTAACATTAAACACGAAACGAAATGGCGTTCGTCCACGTATAGACATTGTCTGTGAAAGTTGGACTGGACATTCTAAAAACTATGGACCCATAAGTTGTTAATTACCATAAAATTTTGTATCCGACAGTTTGGGCGAAAATTTCTTTTCTGAAATAACTAAATACATCGTTGTTACCTGAAAAAAGGCCATCAAAACGCTGTTCATTGACGTTCAAGATTTGCTTGAACGTGCGAGCATAAATCACTACTCGTCATTGCAAACAGGTATTTTCTAATCGAGCCACGCTGTAAAGATAACTATTTTTACCCCGTGACCCCTATCTTTTGAGATCGCGTTATATAATCATCTGGGTAATCGGCTCTGGCGTAGATATCTATTTTTAGCAGAGACCACTATCGAGATTTTATTAAGACTGGGGTATTGGTTTATTAAAAAAAATGCCCAAATTCCCCAAAGCAGTAGTTCGATGTTATTATATGTATTTTATATAGGCAAACTGTCGAATATCACCTTTAAATGATATCTTCTCAGTATTACTGTATGCCGATTTTCCTACCATAATAAAGGATTAATATAATTGTGAGGGTGGCATCCGGCTGTTTGCCTTCACTGTAAAGTTCAAGTATAAGTTTACTAAAGCAAATGTGTTTTCATTTATAAATGTCAAGGCTACTCACCTTGAGATTTCGCGTTAATATTTATAAGTCTATTTTTAGCATAAGCACTTTAGCTTTTGTTAACGAGACAGAACAATCAATTTTATACTATTTTTCAGCTAAATTTTGTTTGAAAAATTGCCTCTCATCTTACTTTCTATATGTGTTATCAGTTTCTGCGAGTTTTCTTTGTTTACTTTACCAGGTTTTCTAAAATACATTTGGCAATGTTTCTGTATCCTCGGGACCAATACCATAAGTTGTGTAACCTCTTTGTATAATCATAGTGTTACGACCGGTGTCGCTATATAAGTTTATTTATAAAATGGCACGTTTACTAAACGACGAAATGGTGTAACAGAAAGAACAAGCCAGCAAAAAAACTAAGACAATAATGTTTTATTTTAAAAAACAATTAAATTTGTGGCGTAATAAAACAATAACAAATAAATCAGACAAAATGTGAGAAAGCAAAATAAATGTTAGCTTACAGTCTGTCCCTTTAGGAGGTGTCCCTTTAATAGTCCAAATAAGAATCCAACGTCGAATAATCCTGAAGAGTTTTCGGTAAAATGTCCTCGTAGATAAGCACAGTTGAAATAATCCAAGGTAGAACAATACACGAATGTAAATGATATAATTCCAAATTCAACACTTCAATATTTATATCACTGTAGAATATAGTAAGTCCACGTAAATTCCAACACAGAAAGATTTAATATAGAAGCTGCAAGTATTTCCAAACTATATGCCCTCACTCTATGTCCAAACTTTTATCCAAACTTTTATCTAAACTCTATATCCAAACTCTATTACCAAACTTTTTATCCAAACTCTAAAGTACACTTCCTTTAAATCGGCTTACACGCCCTTTTATAGACCCAAAGAATTTCTAGAACATTCACGAAACCCAGAACATTCTCGAAACCCAGTTAAAAATAAACAAATGAACGTATTAGCATGATCCTTTTCTTTCTAGCAGTTACGTGATTGCTACGTCATCAAAACCACAACGGTAAACAACCCTTAACCTGACTATTGTAACCTTAAACGCTGGTGTACTACTGTACATAACAATAGGAACTACTTGCTTCATTATGAAACTAATTTTATGTAGATTGTGTTGTTGTTGTTGTTAACATTTGTTGTATGAGCAGACGAGTAGCTTTGAGGCGGAAGTCATTTGTTCTGTAAGTCTATTTGTTGGTTTCATTTATTTAACTCATGAAAACGTGCCTTTCAGGTAACACTGTGTTTTAAAAAGTGTATTCTTTACCAGTGTGGGGTGAGTCCATTATTTTAAAAATATTTCCCACAGTGCACTATTTTTTGCACATTTTTGTCTTGCGCGTTCCATTGAGCACACTTTTTTCTTGTGTGTTCTATTCTGCACACTTTTTTCTGGTGCATGCACAATATTTTCTGGTGCATGCACAATATTTTCTGGTGCATGCAGTATTTTCTGGTGCATGTATTGTATTTTATGCTGCACTTGGATTAGTATAAATAGCTGGGGTTTTCCTCATTCGAGAACTCCAGCACTTTGTAGATCGTTAGTTTAAATTAATTAACTTCTAATTTTCTTTTGTTAAATATTCATTCGAATTTAATTCAAAGCACAAATGACACGTACACTTATGTCATTAACAATTAAAAAGTGGGTAATATACAGTCAACTTATTATTTTGTATGTTTTTTGTTGTTATTTGATTGAATGTTAAGTTTAGCCGATTGAAGCAAACATTGTTACCAAAACCTGCTTGCAGTCTTGAAGGTAAAGTTTGTATCTGATATTAATTATTGTGCGTTTAAAATGGTGGCCGCTTTACCTTAAACTTTAAAGAGGACTTTTTATATATTGTCAGTAAAGAAGTATTCTGACATCGATTGAATTTGTATCCTTGAACTACTTAATTTCTGTGTGTTTTTTTTAAATTTATAAATAAATTATTTAGTTACACTTATATAACGTTGGCCATTATTAAATATTCCGTTTAAATTAAGCTGGAGTTCAACAGATCATCCTGGTGCCGTAACAATATCTTCTACATGTAACAACAGCCCACACGCATTCTGTGGGAGTTGATGCATAATTGCTTTATAAACTTATACTTTAAATTTAAAAAATGCAGTATATAACACTTTCACAATTGTTAGACAGTACAAATCGTGAAAAAGTATCGCTTTACATGTCTATCATTTCCAAATCAATAAAAAACAACAACACAAGAACGATTTCTAAAAATAAATATTGACGCCAGAGCCGATTATTCCTTTGATCATGTAACATGGTCTTAAAAGAAATTGGTCACGTATTCAACAATAGCTGACTGTGCAGCATGGCTCGAATAGAAAAGACTTCTTTTTAAACACAAGAGGCGTGGTATGCTTTATTTAACTTAACTTACATGGATGTTGGGCACCAAAAAGCATTTCGCGGCATTTTGTTTTCAAATGATTATGGTTAGTTTGGTTGCATTACAAAAAAATTGAATAAACTATCGAATACCGCCTTTAAATACTTGATCCCCGCCTTAAATCATGCTTAATCTCTACTTTTCATACCGGACCCTGCACGAGGCACAATCCACGTAATCGTCAGCCAAGATATTGCCGGATCACAACATTATTATGCGATAAATTCATTAACAGGCGAATTAGAATCGCAAAAGTTAAAAGATCATTTAAGTGGAGATAAATGCGAGAAAAAAACGGCTGATGTTATTAAATTCTTCTTCAGAAAAAATGATTGGCTTCTTTCGAGATATTCTCCATATCTAGCAAGTTTTTAATGATTCTTTATTTTTTATCATGTCTGGCCATTTTTACACTATGTTCAAGTGAATTCACCTAAAGTCAATGGTCTTGTGAGGGGTAATATTTTCCCTGGCATATGTTTTGTTAAAATACGTGTACTACTTGTAGTAACCAGTCTATTTGGCTTGCAACATTGTAACTTCTTTATGTTGAACCAACCCATGGAGTATATACATTTTATTGCACCTAAAATTAGGTCTTTTTCAAAGATGTTATCGACCTAAATGTTGCTTTAATTGAAAATCTCACTGACAAATACTATTTCCTGATTTGTACTTTTTTATCTATCGCTATGTCCGAATACTTCTGGGTTAATATTTAATTATTTTGATATCACACATAAATAAGAGAAAAAATAGGTTTTTTGCCCTTAACTGTTTATAAACAGTTGGTAATCTAACAAACTGTTTTTCTTTAATCTTTTACCGGAAAAATAATTAATTGATATTCATTGGTAGAGGTGATACTAGCTACGTCTTTGGAATAATACAATACAATTATTATGGCTTTTATGGTAATAGGGGCTATTGTGAACTTTTCAACTTGAATATTACATTCGTTTGTGCCTCGGTTAATATTCCAGTTCCCGTGTTAATAATATCCACCATCGCCCCGGAGGCCATACACGTGTCTTAAAAACAGAAACCAAGTGCCAGATATTCGACAAGAATCGGAAAACAGCAATGTCCAATATTGGTATTCGATCGTTAAATACCTGCTGTATTCTTGATGGAATACATACAGAGAGGAGCTGACATGAGTTGTCATTTAATAAAAACATTTATTAAACAGGTTCAGGAAAAGTAATAGTAAGCGAAACTATGGCGAGTTTGTTTTTTCTGGATGATTTTTATAAATGTGTGTACATGCATTAAACGACAGCGAGTGTTGCATTCTTTTTATCACACGATTTTAAGCGCAAATATACGATTTTGCGAAATTTTAACAATACCTTTTGAAATAGCGATATGAGACGATCTCCGTTACGATGACGCCGATGACGTCATGAATAAAAGGTCTGTATTACACTAGTGTTATATAACAAAATGTGTAATGGTAGTATCTAATCGAAAACTAGGGTAATCATGTGATAAAATAAAATCTTAAAGCGAAATTTAAAAGCAGCAACACAAAAACAAACAACAACAAAAACAGCAACAAAAAGGTAAAAAGCAAAGTGGCGCTTTTGATTGCCCCAGTCTTCAAACAACGCAAATTTCTGAAGGAAATCATGTTAACAACATGTATAACCTAGTGATTAGATATAAATATGTTATTTATTATTTCGTTGTGTTTCAGTTAAGTCCTATAATCCTAAATACGTGCATGTTAAATTTAATGTCGGAAAGTGTTAAGTAGCCGGTCGGTTATCGACCTGTATAATAGGGTTATTGCTTTAATAAGCTACTACAGTTGTACATCGAAACAAATACTAAATTGTCGAAATCTTTTGTTTCGATATTTTATTTTAAGAATCTTCTAAATTGTGTTAACGTTGTAGGTTATGTTAATTATTGTTATAATGGATTGTCTTTTGTCAAATCAATATTTATTCCCGAGAAAATAAATAATATAAATTACTAAGGATACAAGAACCGCACTTGTTATAAACGTGATTTAGGATTATTATACATGAACTAGAAATTAATTCGGATTGTACAAAACAAGTGTTTTTTACGTCTTATTCAATATCGCTAGACGCGATGTAATATAATTGTCACTGTTAACAAAATTAGGGCCACGAAGGCATGAAATTTGACAAATTATCTGGTCTTATTAGGTATGTTAATTAACAGCCATGTATAAATATATAATGAGTTAAATAGCTTGTTCAGAAAACCAATACATTGATAGCAAATGGGGATAATGTGAGCTGATGTAGCAATCGTTTCTCGTGTCTTCACTGAAGAAAAAAAAACAATGTTTTCCGTTTTCTGCAGTACCAGAAGACGAGAATGCCGGGTTAGCTACTGGCCCAGCGATAGCGAGGCAAGGCTGGTTGTAAGCGAGCTGATTTCAGCCGTCTAGAGCTGTGGATCAATATTCACTAGAATCGACCAAACGTTCTACAACTGGCCAAGCGGTCGTAGTGCCTGCTAGGTCGCACACACCGCATCGGCGCATCAATCAGTTTAGTATATCGTTCCCGGCCGCTTCTTCGTCGCTACCATTCTTTGAAACCTGTCTCTCGCGGACATCAACGCTCTCTCTATCTGGAAATAGCAAAAACTGATAAATGCAAATAGTGCGGGAGCTAAGCAGTTTATGGTAATCTTGACTTTGTTTTGATAATTATATATTACAATCATGGATTTTAATTAAAAAAAGGACGTACCGCAATTACGTGTGTTTTAGTTTTGATTGCTACAAGCAGGCGGTATTTTATCATGGGCGTTAAATAGAATTCCTTTTTTTCAGACTTGTTCTACAGTCTATTAGATGACATGTAAAGGATACCATTCGTCTGTGAATGTGAGTAGAAATTGTTTCTTGTATATATTTCTCACTTGTGTTATATATTGTTCTTTTAATTGTGGTGAATACATCGTCGGTTTTGCGTAAACATTTTGCTTTGTCATCTTAGATTAGCTTATTTTCTGAAGAACACGAACTTATCCATCGCAGCGTTTGAACGTGATGAAGTGTAAAAAAAATATTTTACAGAATTGAGTCATCGGTTAGCATCGTAGTTAAACAAACAAGGTTTTAATCATTATTTTTTTTATCAAATGCTAGATTGAAATGAACATAATGCTTGAACCGCAGAATCGGTTAAATACAGGAGTATGTACATTCCTGTAACATCACATGTGTCCGTTTAGTTTCCATGACAATATAATTAAAATTAGGGTTATTATTGTTTAACTAATATGCATGAAATCACAAATACCGGTTATTTTCTGCATTATGTCCTGTTTTATAAAAACGCATACACAGAACATGATTTTGTCTCTTACAACAAGTTGGATCATGCCAGTTCAAAACGATTAAACAGTCTGACAATTTCAATACAAAGTGTTTACAAAATCAAACATGTGCAAGTAAAAGTCGTATACGCATTCATTGTATAAATGACAACGTACTTCAATACAACACGATCATGTGTTTTATTTAAAGCGCGGATCGAAATTCCATGTATGTTTAGAAACAAAATCAATTTCAGTCGATTACAGTAATGCGTCGATTCATACTATAAATCAAATTGACTTTTAACATTTATGGTAAAAGGTATGATTACATGCATACTCGTTTGCTTAATAAATTAAAGGTGATGATGAATATTTCATATTTGATGTTTAATGAAAATCTGAAGTTAACCCATGTCTTATGAAAAGAAAACATCGATCATGTAAAATTATTTGTAAAATATAAACGCATCCACAATTGTGTGATACCTTTGACATCGATATACACATAAATGCCATATTACATTATATCTTTCTGTGTATGCTGATAGAAATGTAATGCAAAACATAACAGTACAATTAAATATACCGGACCTGGTAGCGCAATCGTTAAAACGCCGGCTCCAGGTACGGGAACCCCCGGGTTCGATCCAAGGCCGCGACATACTAAAGTCGTTAAAAATTGCAGTGGTATAACTCCCTTGCTAATGCTCAAACAAATATAAAGGAAGTTCCACAACTGGTTGTCCCGGTGTCAGGATAATGTGACTGGGTGTGGTATCATGTCAGGTGTTCCCGGCATGCTATACACAGTGCATGCAGCACTATATCGGCTTTAAGTGGACACCGTCTCCAGATAACTGAAATTCTGTTATAAGGACAATAAACCCAATAAACAAACAAACATATTATTTAATTCGTCCAATCACCAAATATCCATCGAAGCAGTAAGTACAATCAACTAAATGCTGTAAATGTCAAGTTTTTCATAAAAATGTTTATAATCGTTTCTCCCGCACCGTTACACACCATTCTCATTATTTTGTAACACAAGATCGATAGCTAGAGTTGATGTGGTCTATTGTTATATAATAGGGCAGATTGTTTCGCTTTGTTAAGGTATAAACAGGTCTCTTTTAAACTTTGTGAGGAGCAATAACAGCAGAGCTCATTGTCTTGTGTAAGGATGTAAAATCATTTAAAAAAATTACATAACTGTTATTATTGTTATTATTACTATTATTATTATTATTATTATTGTTATTATTATTATTATTATTATTATTGTTATTATTATTATTATAAGCATCATCATCATCACCAACACCACCAATATCACTTTTATTAGGATCATCATCATCATCATCATCATCATCATTATTATTATTATGTTCGTCATCCTTTTTATTATAATCATCATTATAATTATCATCACCATCAGTATCATTATTATTATTAATGCCAACTTCAACACCACAATCAGCACTGATTATCAGCATAATTATGCAAACTAAGTCTATATTACCATAATTAATATGTATTAACTTAACACCTAAGTTTAAGCTTCATCCCAATAACATCCCCGCCTGTCTTAAAGTATTTCCTTAACGGTCTGTATAAGTGATTTGAGTTAGTTTCTTCACTATGTATTTAATCTTTAGCATGCTTCATTTTGTTAACACCCTAAGCTAAATTCTCGAGGTTCTTTTTGCTACAACATTATATATGTTACATGTCATATTGATATACTCATAAACAGAGACTGAGCAGCAAATAGTGTAAATCTTGAATATGGGAGCTGTCTGATCTGGATCCACACTATAAGTCTTATAAATACGTGAATAGAAGGCGAAGAGGTAACATCTATTTTCATGCTGTCACTCTTTTACGTTGTCGGTTCAAAATATTTACCTATGTCACAGGCTCCGATTGCTTAAAGCCACGTGACTTAAGACTTATAACGCCGAGTTTAACATCGGTGATGAACTTGACAGAGAAGTTTTATTTTGTCTACACACTAAGCTTGTGAAATACAAATTGGATGGCGAGGAAAATGTTTAATATGATTTAGTTGAATGATAACAGTTATAAAACCATTAAGTTTGTATGTTAAAAATATAAGGTGCTATTATTTTTAACTCCTGTACTTATCTGCCTTTCGTGTAAAGTACACAAAATAATTGCAAAGATATTAAGAACAGTTTTGACATTTTCAGACCAAAACAATTATCTTTAATATAGACAACAAGTGCACAGTGGAACATGAACTAGACCATAATGAACCTCTTTATCTTCGTTACTGCAAGAATTTCGGGATTGATGGCCGTGAGCCTATTGCAAGGGTAAATGTGAGAGAAACAAACGATTACTCAAGATGGGATAATGGAATGTTGTTTTTGCACTTGTGTATAATCAACTTTTAATTTATTTAATATGCGTAGACAGGTATGCTTTTTGTCACAAAGGTTATAAATATTTTAACGCCATATACATCAACTAGACTATCTCTGGTTACGTTGCTGAGCGACTAAGAGATTAGTCTGCTTGAAGCAAAAACAAATATACTTCGTATCTATTTTTCAACACTTCCGTCCAAAAATAAAACGACATGTTAATTTGATAGGGAAGATCCAGATCGGAAAGATTCCAGCAGGAAGCTGGTTGGTTTGGATTTACAATATTTGTAACTCCTAATATATTCGTCCCAGCACGCCAAGAGCCAATGCCTATAAATATGAAGATCCGTTCATGCTAACTCAACACATACACCACATTAACCAAGAAGTGGTTTCTTTGCGTTTTCTTTAAATCAGATTCGTAAATGTCAAAAGTTCCATTCGACTTGTCTAAGGGTACATAAATTTCCTGAACAACTGGTATAGCGAAAAACCACATGTAATCGAATGGCAACCCTCGCTCTCGTCGGCAGGAAGAGACAGGTCGGGCCTCTGTAGGCAGCTGGTTGCATTTGTAGTGACTGCCGAAGATATCAGAACGGAACGGGGGCACTGCTGATTTTAAGATATGTCAAAAATGTAATATTTCATATCCACTACTATCCGCTTTCTATTGTATATTCGACGAGTTTGCTAGCTGTTCGTTTATGCTTCGTTGTTATCGAGTCAATGACGCTTCAGTTGAAGAAATCAAAAGAGAATCGAGTGTACGGCTTGAAAACCTCCACAAATATGTCAAATAAAGAAGGTTTTTTTTTCTATAAACAATGTGCACCTCCTGGTGCACTACCCAGACGTCTTATTTATCGTTTGTTGTACAGGGTTTATTTCATCTATCATGATTGATTATTTCAACTATATTTAACATCTTTCCAAAAAATATTCCAATTCAGGAAGATGTTGTACGTGTTTGTGTTTGGGGGAAATGGATATTTTCTTCTGGCCAAGAAATAACGTACATGTTCTAATGTACTGCTGGAAGCTATTCCGGCTAACGGTCTTCTACCGAACTGAGTTGTCATTAATCATTCTTCTAGACAGCTCGGTATCCCCATAGTTCGCTGTACATGCCTTCTGTATCGTCACATCGCAATCTCAATCTCTGGCCTTATAGTTGGACGCTTTTGTACCTTCAAAAAATGCGGTGAAAATTGTCAAAAAAAACAACAACAAAACAACAACAAACAAACACATTAAATTTTTCAATTATCTTATGATATTTTCATCTCCTGTAAAAAGTTCGTCTTTACTTCCAGCAACACACCATGTCTTTTAAAGAAAGCAATATAGTCTCGTTTTGCATTGATTTTCCTTCTTCTTTTACACGTTGTTTACAAAACAAACATATAACAGACATGATCGGTTTCTAATTAATACAGCATCTAAATGCATCCATCGCTTTACAGTGTAGCCAAACGTCACCCCGTCTTCAGTACAAAACAATTCAAAACAAGATATATATGGCACAGTAGATTTGCCAAATCAATATCGGTCGACATATTAACAAACAATGCTAATTAATTAATAAGCGTTGGATGAAAACAAAATTATAACAAAGATTGTCGAAATTTAAATTTAAACACCGTGCCGGTCGTAAGGTTTAATAAAATTCCATTAAACAAACTTACATGTAGTGACTGACTTAGTGGAACTCTGGACTGCCATAAACTCCAGGGTGCTATAATATCCAAGCATTGTTTCTATTTTGGGATTCATTACATTTTTTTTATCATTTTAATCCTTTATTATCTTAAGAACGACTAATTCTATTGACAAATGATTCTGTTTTTCATTATTTAAAAGAAGAGACTATCTAAAACTGTTTTAAATAAGGTTAAACAACGTATTTTCCGTAGTTGCTATTGCTGTTAGAAGATTTGACCTTGGGAGGCCCCCTTAATATGCTTGGAATATTAATGTACGACATTACGTGAAATCATTATTATCTGACATGTCAAGATAGGAATCGGATTAGTTTCGCCCATTTTATGACAATCTTGACAATTAGCTTTAATTCCCTTCAATGATAGCATTTTCATGTTCTTCCGTTCAGTCTTTTTTTTCTCTCTAAATCTTGCTGGCATCTGCTGAAAGAATAGCTGAATAGTTGTCGCATGGTTAAATGTGAGCCTATCTTTTCAACAAGGTCGTTAAGTTCTTTGATAAATTTTATATGTGATTTATTTAGAACATAACAATTGCCACATGTTGTCATTTTTTTACGATGCACTAACTGACGTAACACAACAAAACAGTCTATAATTAATTAAATGTGCCTTTTTATAGAACAGTGGTACTTACAATGACATTAACAGGTGTTGCATCGGGGAAATCGTTCAACATTTCTTTGTGTATTCTAGTCATCTTTATACTTACATTGTATAAAACTGACAGCATTTGTAACAAGCGTATACGATTACAGCAAAGGATTGACATGGATAAAAAGCATATATTATGGCAACGATTAATACCGAATTCGGGTAAATGTGAAAATGTGCAAAAGATGGTGTTTACTAACAGAGCAGAACACTCCATTTTTTGCACCAACCGTTACGGTACAACTGGCATAGTCAATTAACAACAGAGGGGGCACCCGTGGTCCTCACCGCGTGGGTTCGAGCCCGGGTCGGGGCGAGAACTTTCATGTGGGTAGATTTTCCAGATAACCTGTTTTACCCATATATAAGTCTTATGTCGTCATCAATAATTAGCTGGACGTAGCCAATATGACCATAATTGTGTCGGTGCGGTGTAAAAAACAACAACAAAACAAACAAAAACAACAACAGAAAACACCATCACGGTTCAGTATTTCGCTATCTTATGGAAACATTTAAATACAATTTAAGAATAAACAATTGTATGCAAGTTTCCTTCAAAACAATTAAAATGTAACACACTTTTATAAAAAAATGTCGAATTTGCTTACCTAATAACTTGTCTGAAACATTGCTTTAAGACCTGTTGTTTTACATATATTCATTATATGACCAAACAGCAGTGACTATATATCAGTAGAATTTAATTTGAAACTCGTCTTCAAAACATAACATACATCACTAATATGTAAAATGCTTATATACAATATGTTTCCAGTATACGTGATTTAATTAATTTGAAAAAAATACGGGGGGGGGGGGGAATATTAAGAAATGTTCATGATTTGGCAAATAACAGAATACGCGTAATGCAAAGTAAAGGACAGTATAGCTTAAAACCAAAAGTGTGTAAGTCCAATGTCCATGTAACTTGAATCTGCAACAGTTCCGCCCATTGAAAAAAACAACAGCCAAACACCAAACCGGTATCACTCACGATGATAAAAAATACCTGTGCTGATTAAAGATGAGTACGTTTTCACGTAACGCATCCTTACTTACAAGATTAAAACATACGTAAGCATGTATTAAACATGCGCGTACATGTAGGTACCTGTCGGCTTTCAAGCAAATCGTATTCAAATATACTTTCACCATTATCTCCCAGAAAACTGTCGTATTTTACACATGTAATATTTGCACAATAAGTTTACCCAAATTGAATACGAATATGACGTGTGTAAGTATTCCAGATGCTTAAAACTCTGCAGTTAATAAACACCAGACAACATATCTACCTTAACTACAATATGCATAAACTTGTCTTTAAACCAAATGCAATAATGGAAGTTATTTCCCAACAACGAAACAACAGAACTAAGCTTACGAAAAAACGCTGGTTTATCCTCTTAATATCGGTTTCGAATAATCTGTAGTTGAAAACAGTGATAACTTATTTCCGATAAATTGCAGATTCGTAAATCTGTTTGGCTAGTAAATGGATAGAAGAAATGCAATGAAAGCAAAAGGAATGGCATATTTGTGAATCGAATCTGAAAGCTCTTGTATATTAGCCCTCTACTCTACCGAGTCTTGCAACCGATGCTTGGTCTTGGTCTTGGTAATGTTGCAATGTAGTGTAGTTTATTATACATTTGTACACTGCCACTGGCACAATGTTTACAAACTACTACCAAAATTAATTATGTTAAACCTATACATCAGTTCATTCCGATTGAAGCACCGATCGAGAATACCTGCTCGGTCTTATATGTCATACATCTATAATCATTGCTTTGATTGGATTTTATTGAAGTTGCAATGTCTACTTTGAAAGTGTATTATTTCAACTTACAAAATTTGTGTTTACATGGTAATATGTACAATTGCATAATAAATAAAGCTCAGGGCTGGAAAAATAAGGTAGCTTGACGTCCCGGACAATTCCAAATGCAGTTTCGGGCTACTGGTCATTGATCATTAAATAAGTCCCGGACAAGTCATAAATCGGCAGTCGAACAAATGACAAATAAACAGCAGTTTCTAATAAGCGATGAAGACAATCAATTTCATGCCAGGAGCTTTTATCAACAATTCGTAAAGGCGGTACATGTACTATGTACGCACCTGTCCAAAACAGCCAATCCCGACGAGCAATATACAACAGCTTCTTGACAAAATATAAAAGAAACAATGTATTGTTATACCTTGTTTGTTAGTTGTAGATATGACAAATGTGTTGTAGTTTTCGTTTATTGAAAACAACGCAAATTTGTGGACAAGTCATTTTTATCCATGTTACTAGTCCGGGACTAGTCATTGAAAAGAAAATGTTTCCAGCCCTACCGCACAGGTACAACTGTCTGCAATAATTCCCTCCAAACGAAACGAGTTTGCATTCTATACACTATGCCTGCAATCTGTACATGTTTCGTGCTTTCGAAGATGATATCTCTTTCTTTACACGTCTGATGTACTTCAAACACTGTTAAATACTTACCACCACGAACGTGTAAGAAACCCTATACTCTTGTACAACACCTACCAGATTCGTAAATAAGCGATAAAGAACAGTTACAATTTTATATCAATTATAGCAATAACCGCTTATCTTTGACTCGCAAATATTGCTTCTTTGAACTTGGTCTTAATTGGGTATTTAAAAGTAGTAAATTGTTTCATATTAAAATGTTGTACAGTAAGAACAGCATGTTTCGAATGTTCGAAGTATTCCTTTCTTTCGTTATAAGAGATCGGGTTATTTATCGTACATGTATATTGTTACATGTACGTGCTCCGGACATTTTACTTCTCAGAATTTGATATATTATTCTTGTATGATATACAAGTCTTTAATCCATTTAACGAGCGTTTAAATGAAGTTGACTTTTTAAGCATAATTTGTATTTAAAATATGTTCGTTTATTTATTGAATTTATCGTCCCACCAACAGTATTTCAGTTATCTGAAAACGGTGTGCACTGTAAGCAGATACAGTGCTGCATCCACTGTGTATAGCCTGCCATGAACACCTGACGATACCACACCCAGTCACTTTTTCCTGACGCCGGGCAAACCAGTCGTGGAACTACCCTTATATTTGCTTAAGCGTTAGCAAGGGAGCTATACTCCTACCATTTTTAACGACGTTGCATGTCGCGGCCCGGGATCGAACCTAGGGCCTCCCGTACCAGAAGCCGACGCTTTACCGATTGCGCTACCAGGTCCGGTTTTAAAAGATGACTGACTCAAGAAGATATTAGCTGGCATTTGATTCGGAAAGAGAGTTAGTATTTCCTTATCAAAAATAATAATTGGAAAATATTAGCAAGTGATTTGATGTTGTTGTGTTTTTTTGTTTGTTCTAAACATAATAGTTGTATTACAAAAATGAAACCACGTTTTTCAAAAAAGCGATTTTTTTAATTAATTACGCAAGGTTTTAATATCCCATTTGGTTGCATGCGCAGTAATTCGACTTGCTTCATTTAGCGTTAACATGGAAATGCGCGCATATGCAATTAACGAATACAGGTGCAACAGACTGCAGCAATTCCACTCAACTTGAAACTCCATGCAGCACACCTGTTCTCTTGATATGTCGACTGTTGCGGCGGTCCCGGTGATAATATCTCATTTCTTGAAGCGCCTGACTTGATCTTTCTCCAAACACTTTACTTCACTCTACAGCGTAACCACTTGAACAAGTATTTCACCCTTTGAAGTCGAGTTATAACGTGAATCCAATTCATAACTATACAGCAATACAGTTACAGGAATTAATTTATATCTACTTCACAGTATTTACAACACAACCCCAACTCGTACATATAACTTATCGACACACACAAACGATTCAATTTCAATAGTTACGGCAACAGAACAGAACAGAATGGAACAGATTTTTCTTTTGTAAATTTATCCATTATACAATGTGCTGAAAAAGAGATAACTGTACCGAAATATTCTCGAGTAGCCGGTCTTTTTTTCTATTCAAGGGCCAAGAAGGCGGTCATGACCCGTTTAGACAGAGGGCATGCATATTTAAAACAATACATAAATATCCTTTTCGTTTATTGGCTTTTTTTAAAAAAAACTGTACAGTTTAACCATTTTTTTCCCATTTTTTTCTTACAGTTTCTTTGCTACGTCCATTAGATAGGGGAATATGTCGATCTTTTTCATATTATCGTCTTAAGATATTTCCATTTTAAAAAAAAATGGCTTAAGAGACTATCGAAATTAGTTGCTATTAACTTATTAAGTAATTACTCACGATAGTAGAATAACTGTTTGTGATAATAGTAAAGGAACTTATCTCCACCAGGCATACACTGTAACTAGTCATTATTTTCTCAAAGAAATGAATTATTATAAACACTAATTTATAATGCTAATTTTTATACATTCCATAAATAAACATAGTAATTCTTAAAGAGCCAGTTTTATTCAGTTCATATGTTAAATTAGGTTTTATTGCAGCACTTTTCATGCGCATAAATAGACCTGCATCCTTCAGTGCACTTTAGTTAAGTGACTTTTATCAACACCACAGGTGCAGGTGACTGCAGCAGTAAGAAACATTAGCAGATAGTCTCCCCTGAATACACTCTGAATCCAAGTAGGTAATGCCATTTGGATTACTTTGTTTTTATCCTTGTACTCTTTAAGTGAATGTTGACTTTCATGCGTTCACTGTGATATTCATATCAAGTATCATCAACAAACATGTCACTTTGCTTGTTTTGCAAACAAATCTATGTAAAAGTGTTCATGGATTTAGAGTTCATATTTATGCAAAACCAATGCTTATTGACTTTAATGGCACCGTCTAAAGGAACAGAACAAGTCCAAGGATTTCAAATGTAAGGTCTTTGGGCCTATGGGCATTATCTGCCAAGTTGGAGGATTTTGTTATAACATCTCTTCTCTATATCACTCGGGATAGTACGAGGTTTTACCTTTTTTTTTCTATCCCGTTATTGCTGTCGATTTTTTTAGGTCCTAGATTCTCGAAGCGTTTGAGTTGATCATACATCAAACACTTTACATGACTTTCTAAACCAAGCTGACGTAAACACTCTCCTACCCTCTTGAGTTAGATTTACAGCAAAAACAGACCCGTAAATGAACAACATGAGAAAAAAAGGATTACAGATGAAAACACGTTTTACTCGTAATCGTTTGGAATGTTGGAATGTCTGACGTGTTTTTAAGCGGTGCATTAGAATGGTCTGCGTTGATTGCCATGTTAAATAGTTGTGCTACAAGAATACTCATTTTTTTGAAGAAAATTATTTGTTTTAGGTTAAGAAATACTACAGGTATTATTTTAGCTATTTGTGGCCTACGTAGAAAGTTAAAAGTATAAATGCATTTAACATCAGTAACAACACGACGAGCGTGTTATATTTATATAAATTATTTCGTAAAATAATTCTTCATGTGCATTGTTTTAAACATTATTAAATTATATGCACGGTACGAACCATGTTTTTCCAAATGAAATAGGACATCTTAATTATACTGTTATGATATGGAAGAAAGGTTTGTTATATCAGTCTCATAATTATCATCATCAGACTTAAAAATAACTGTCTCTCAATATATTTAATTGGTAGAATGATTAAAATTCAGAACATAAGAAATGGCATTGTCTTATCAGTAAGAGTTAAATTGGCAATTATTTGATAAGCACTGCCGGTAGCTTTGATGTATTTCTATTTTACAAATATCATTGCGGTATTAAAACCTGAAATTTTAAGATCTAAATAATTGAGCCTTAAATGCCGCATTGAAATGCACGCACATTAATTTGTCTTGCATAATGAAGCGTTGAGACTGAACTATGCAAAAACTGAAAATAAAAAGTACAGGTTTAAAGTGATGGAGCATTTCTATTTAAAATGTAACGAGTTTGCACTCTTTGCTACACGCCTGCTACCTAAACACCTTGAACCATTGCATGTTTCTGGAAATTATATCTCATTGTTCAAAGCGCATGAGCTGATGGTACTTCAAGCACTCTAGATCATTGTACAATCCTCTAACTCACTCTACATTTCTCAACATCACTTTCCATGTATCTAAATCACTCAGCATCACTCCGTATCACTCTACATCACTTTAATTCACTTAATATTGCTCTTTATCACTCGACATCAATCTTCATCACTATACATGTACATAGTATATTTCTTCATCTTTCTCTATCACTCTACGTTACTTTACATTTCTCTACATCACTAACTATCAGTCTACATCACTCTACATAAATATACTTCTCTCTATATACATAACTCTGCACCACTCGGCATCACTGGTCACCACTCTACAAAACTCTGCATTAATATACATCTCTACATAACGTTAGATCACACTGCATCACTCAACATCACTCTTAGTAACTCTGCATCACTCGCCATCACACTGGGATTCTACATTACATTTCTCTAAATCACTCTCACGACGAAATAATCGAGATTCAGCACTCTTTAGCTAGATCCACAACATAGAGAGGCAAGTCACGAAACAACAGTAACAACAATTGAAGTACCATGGAGTAAGCTGTGCTGAAAGTGATTGGACTTGTCTTGAATTTATGCTATATTAATGATTGTGGGTTTCATACGTTCATTTTCAAGCTTGTTTAACTAGTATAAAACTTGAAAAGCTTTTCTAAATTATTAACGATCTCTTTTATTTATGTATGTTTTAAAATGATTAATCTCCAGTACTTCATTAGTAATTTTGACATTTTTTATTTGGCATATCTGAAGGATTTACGATTTTGCCCTCCGTATGGGGCATTTATTAAAAAACACAATTCTAATTGTTTTGTTGAAACTTGGCTGTATATTTCATGCGAAATTAATGAAGCATAAATCAATGCTTGGTGTTAGAGTATTTCGAATAATCATTAAAAAGTTAACTGTCGCAATTACCTATACATGCAAATGTGTCTTCTGACGTTTTCAGTGATATACATGTATTTACACATGTAATACATTAAAGGGGCGCCCGTGGCGTAGTGGAAGAGTCACCGATTCGTAACTTCCCTGACTGCTTAGCCTCTCACCGCGTGGGTTTGAGCCCCGTTCCGGGCGAAGGACTTAGGTGGGAAAGTCTTTCAGCTGACTTGCGGTGTGCCGGTGGTTCTACCTAGACATTTGTCTTGGGTCTTCCTCCAGCAAAAAGCTGGGCTATACCTTAATGATCATAATTGGTCGCTGCTATGTATTTCAAATAAGAATATATGACAAAGTCCTATGAGCATTGCAACATATACCAAACTCCGAAAAGGCACAGAACAAAAGTATTTCACATGCAAGCCGAGCGAAAAATAAGAACACATTTGTGATAAGTCATTTAACGAAAAGAGCAAACCCGACAGTTACCGCCCTGGAATGGTCAGTCGGCAAGATTGACCAAATGGGGTGCTTAAACCGGTTTTACAGAGCTCTACCCTCGCACTTCTTGACGAGTTTCTTAAATGCGAAGAAAATTGACTTATAACCGAACAAAAACAGTTACTTCATGAGCACCAAGAACAGCAATGATGGACAATACTTTTAAAAGCTTGTTGTCATTTGGAATGATACGAGCAGGTGTTTAAATCTATTATTATGCTCTTCATATTATTATCTTTCTTAATTTCTCTAAGGAGCGCCGCACACTGGATTAGTTTATTATACACAGCTGTGTCAAACGAGAAGAGATCGTTAAACAATAAGATACATTAATGAATAGTCTCCTCTGGATAAAACCTTAATGCAAGTTGGTCCTTTCATTTGATTTACTTGGTGTTTATGCTTGTGCTCTTTGGAGTGTATGTTGACATATCTGCCTCTCCTTGTGGTACACGGGCTACCCATCATCAACAAACACTTTCATTTTCTTGTTTAAACAACAAATCTCTAAAAATATGTAAATTGATTTTAAGCTTATATTTATGCAAAAGTATGAAATTTCACTGCTTCTTATTGCAATGTCTACAAAAGAACAGGCAATAAAAGCCAAGAATTTCTACTTAAAGGACCTACGTACTGTTTGGAATACCTCAGATATTATCACCCACCCCTGAATCCTTCCCTGTTCTATACGCAGGCAATAAACCTGACCGGATATATCTCATAGTCGGCTTGCGGATCGGGAGGTCGCGGGTTCGAACCCCGACCGGGTCAAACCAAAGACTTTAAAGTTGGTAGTAGTGGCTTCCCTCCTAACGCTCGGGGCTAAGGGGACAGCATTACGCCTGACTAGTCGGTGTCAGTATAATGGACCGGCCGGGTTCAGTCCCTGGGCACCTCATAAGTGCCCCTGTGCTATAATGATAGAAATGTCGCTGCACAGTATCGGCAAAAATGCCGGCAAATCCCAATCCCTCTCATAGAATATGGCTCCTCCATTGAACAAATACAAGTTATCAGGCATGTTTGCTACTGTAAATAAAACAAAAGTCTCACTCTCTGTAGAGGATAAGAACATTGCCGATCTTAATCTTCAAGAGGAGTTTGTAGTAGAATGAAACTTGTCTCTGATGATACTCTTACAAAGTCTCAATAAGATTAGTTTTAGAATGAGATTCTGATATGAGTACAGATTTATGAACCATTAAATGGATATATTTATTAATAACCAATACAGCCCCACAATAATTGCTTAGCAACAAGATTCGAGTGCAACAAGATGTTTTGCAATAAACTTGATAGCCAAGATTGTATATCCTAATAAACATATAACGGGATTCCGTTTTTTTATCTGACTGTATAGCGATAAGCTATGTTTTTTGCGTATCATGATAAGATATTGACCTCGATAATGCTATTATGTGCTCGTAAACGTACTTTGCACATAAGAAAAATGCTAAAATCGTTTTAGATGTTTGTGGGCATGATGTACTCCTGTAGGTTATTAACAGTTACGACTGGAAACAGTCAAAATTAATCTAAGTTATTTAGTGACACATTCACACATATGTTACTCGATTTATTCCTATACATAAAAGATGCAAATCTTGACCCTACTGTACTAACGCTAACTGAGTGATGGATCTGCAAAATAGTTGAAACCAGTAGTATTTTTTCACAGTTTGTATCATGATTAAATATAACAAAAATAGATGTAAATGGAAGAGATTCAGTTTCACAGATTTATAAAACAATGAAAAGCCCATATTAAAACCCCAGCTATGTCTGAATGTGGTTATCATTATGATATAACAAAATCCGTCTTTTCGGCTTCCTGGTGATTAGCTTTTACAATTTGATATCTAGTTGTCAGCTCGTATTTCATCCAATTTCCTTTCCTTTGGGAAACACGGGAATAATGAAACTGATGACGGTTTCTGGTCTGACGCCCGTTTGTAAGGAGACTGACACTTATAGTGTGCAGTCTATATTTTCTGTGCGGATTATTTTGTGACTTAACAGGGTAAGAAGTTTGTATATGCCTGGATTGTAACATTTCGTCATTTCAGATTCGAGAAACAATCGAAATGACATGTATGAGCTTGATCCGAAGGTGCGCCTTGTTATAACTGTGTTTTTTCGTTGTTTACTAATAGTTTTTTTGTTGTTGTTGTTAGTATTAAATGATGATGATGTTGATGATGGTGATTATGATGATGATTATTATTATGACGCCGTTGTTGTTGCCGTTGTTGCTGTAGTTGTTTGGATTTATAATGCATATATTGTCATGTGCTGCATTTTATGCATATTTTATCGGATCCAGATTATAAAATTGATCCAAAGTCAACATTTTGTAAACATAAGCATGTGCGCCTCACAAATCAAGGTTAAATTCCTTCCTGTTAACATGCTGGTGTCGTTCAATGCCAATGTAAATATGCATAATCGGTTCATTAGCAGCTAATTATCACCATGTATGTACTTCATGAGTATTTTATGCACATTTGTAGTTCTTGCTCCTAGTACCGCTCACCAAAATAGGTTTGACTTATAGTCACACTAGCAACATTTCAAGCTATCCAGAGACGGCTTCGATTGTCCACTTGAAGCACACAGAGTGCAAAGAAATCGTTGAACACCTGGAAGGGTACCACAGTCAATCACATTACCCTTATAATGGGGCGACAAGTTGTAGCACCCCCTTTCCAGTTGCTTGGGCGTTAGTAAGAGGAGTATGCCACACATGGGTCTAAACTTGGGATCTTCTGTATCTGGGGACCAGCGCTCTATCGCAAGCGATTAATACATTGACAGACGTAATGAATTGTTATGTAATGACCGCAGAGGTGGAAATATAAGCGCTTCGATCCAGACTCTTTAGCGACGCGGTTTAAGCGACGTCCTGATTTGCGCGGTTAAGCAACGATTACCGTGGCCGGTGTACGGATGGGTGACCGTTGAGGAGCGCCGGCCTGCGTAACAGTACATTCAAACAAGCTCTAGCTTAAAGAGCTTTGTCGTTGAAGAAAATCACTATCCACGGGGTTAATTAATTATAACATTTGTTTATCTTTTGTTTTGTCGTTGTTTATCCAAATATCATATACACATATTAATATTTACGAATACATCCAACTTATGGAACATTGACAGACATGGGCATGTACATAATGTAATCAATGGAAGATGTTTTCCCATTTTAAGACATGTTTTAATCTACAAATACCAACACAACAGCTGTTGGCAGATACGTGTGACATATGGAAAACGCAATATCATTAGTTCAGAGCACAAATCGTGGATGACAAGACACAATAATATCATCACAAGTTGTGCGTAAGATACATGTATACACCACTTTGCGTTATGGCAAGTAGTTTCAGTAACTATGTTACTTAAAAGGCTAATTGACACTAAATGAATTTGTGACACTAATAACTCATGACATTAAAGGAGTTTATTGCAGTAATATTACTGCAGTTACCATTTTATGGTTCAGTGTTTATGTTGTACAGGTATGTGCTGACAGTCCACTCCCTGCCGCACCCTGTCTTAGAAAGCTGTAAACAATATTGAAAGTGCTTTTCTGTTGCCATCAACTTGCGTAAAGGAAACTGGACTGATGTAATTTAAAGAATTTCTTATCAGAATATCCTAGAAGTAACTAATCTAATAATTTAGCATGTTTAGGCATAGAAAATAGTGATTATTTTGTATAACATGCCTATTCTTCAACAAATGTCTGTCGCTGCAGACCAAAATGTCCCTCCTCCACTACTTCTAATGTAATTTGGTATTTATGTTTTTGCTATTTTACTCATTGATCATATTTTAGCATAATGCAAGTAGTTAGTTTGTTATCGACTGTTCATGGTCCTATACAAAATACTAGTAACGACATTTCACATTGTACTAATTCATGGTTTGAGAAAGTGTGTGTAATAGTTTATCGCTCACCGCGTGGGTTCGAGTCCCGGTCGGGATGGTTTTCCAGCCAACCTGCGGTGCGCTGGTAAGTTTTCCTCCGACAATAATTAAGTGGACATCACCAAAATGACAATAGTTGTGTCGGTGCGATGTAACAAAAAAACAACAACAACCCAACAACAACAATTTTTATAAGCAAGCAAACAAATTTATAATTTGAACATTTAGAATGTTGGCCCTTGTGACACATCCGGTTTTCGTAGGAAAGCAACGCTTCATTGGAACAGATAGATGTACGCGTGTTCAAAGGTCGTCTCTGGCAAGGTTACTGACAACCTGAATGAACAAAGGACATACATTCACTTAGTGGAATTGAAGTATTCATCAAAATATGCATGCATAATTTAATTCTTTTATACTTGTAAAATGAACTGAATTTACATCCTAATGAGTTCACTGAAAAAACTTACGATGACGAAAATAAAGGCCAATGAACATGGTACCAGCAGTGTTTGTTGTATAACTGTACACTAAGATATAATAACGAACAAGTGGACATAATTTATAACGCGTTTATCATTGTCATTATGGTTTTGGCATATTACGTAGTATAATGCATTTTCTTTCGTATTTCGTATTTTGAGTGCACATGGTGCCGATGTACATGTGCATGTGCACAATTGTTTGCAACCAGGACTGCCTCATCTTAATTCATAGTGCTTAGGAAAGTGTGATTAATTACAGACAACATTTAGATAAAAAGTAATCACAGCTTGTATGCTTGTATTTTAATGGGAATATAATGCTTGGTTTCCACTGGATTTATTTAAACCAATTTAACAAAACCCGTATTTTAATTGATATAATGTGTAGAAAACGATATACAATCTGAGGATGACTGTACATTGCCATATTGGTGACAAAATACTTTAAACTTTACCCAAAGGACTCAATAAAACGAATCTTAGCAAATCTCTTAGGGATACACAGGCTATTTTACTGATTCAAATTACTTATTATTTTCTTTTATTTAAAAGTTCATGAAGTCGAAATTAACTCAGATCACAATCAACGAACGAACTCATTACACTTGAAAAAAACGTGTATATATTTCCACCTATTGACTGAATGTACATTTTCTTCACAAGAGCAAGCTCTATATGCTTCCGTTAGCTGTCACGTGACGTAAATGGTCACTAATGACTCGGAAAAAAAATCCCAAAGACAGTAGGAAACAGTCGTAAAACTAAATGACCTGTTGACAATGTCAGCGCATTAACTCTACGCCTGCTTAGCACAAATGGACCATGCTTAGGCAAATAGTGCAGACCCAGGCCAGTTAGCACACCGTGGGAGCTGTCGGATAAATAGTTCTACTTTTTGCTTACGAGTCTCTAGTAATATGAATATGACATCCTATTGATGTAATCCGACAGAAGATTGTGGATTGGCCAATTGACTTGTAAGGAAAGGTATATGGTCAAAAGATATGACATGCTGTGTAATTCCTTCTACGTTTCATCTTCCGTGAATGCATCTTAATCCAAAGGTACTAGCTGACCCTTAATCGCACTGCTTTTAGAAAGAAAATTAGAGATTGAGAAATGAGACAGAAAACACAGCTTTTTATGTGTAGTTTTTGACATTGTGAAAATCGGTTTACAACTCATGTTAACAATAGCAATTTAACTGGTATAGGAGAAAGATAATTTAGTTATTCGGTGAAATGTGTATATTTATACCATTAAAGGTGATATCCGGCAGTTCGCCTGTATCTATTAATACATGTTACAACGTAATACATTTGTGCATACTTCCTGCATTAAACTTGTACTTTATTAAATGCAATTAGTGGGATTTTTTACGTTAATTCAATTATCATACAAAATCTGAAATATGTTCAACATCCATTATTTCAAACACTATAAAAAGGCTTGGTGGGATTTTCAGCTACATGTATAAATAGTCGATAGAGCTGATAATGATTTCATTAGTAAGTGGTCACCGGATATTCTTAGTTTAAACATAGCTATCTGTGTAGCGTGGCAAAGATAGGAAATACATTTTTGTACTGTCAAATGGAGTGTAATGTTTTGTTTTTCACATTGATATAGGGCATCAGTTAATAACATACATTTAGGGATCTTTTCAAATAACAATAACCTATTTGGTTGAATAAGAAAGAAATATGGTCCAAAGCGTCGAAAATCATCTTTAAAATCAAATGTCAATGTTGTTTGCAATGGCTGGCTGAAAATGGTAGATAACATGGCGGTTGAACGGAGAGAAACTGTGTCGGTCATTTACATTGTTGATGTTTTCATTACAAAAATATTTTCTAATTAGTTTCGCATCCAAGTGTATAACATTTGAACGTGGTATCCGACAGTTTGGCTACATAAAATATAATTATGTAACAATATCTGACCTCTGTTTGGGGTATTTGTGCGTAATTTCTGTTGAAAGACATCATACTCTAGTCTAATTTTTGACGATTTTCAACAGTAGCACAATTTTGGGGCAGTAAAACTATTTAATCAGCACTTAAAATATTCATTCTTTTCCTGTCTATAAATAAAGGCGAATGTGATTTCTGCTAAATATAGACATCGACGTCACAGCGGACGATGTGAATGAGCTCAACGATAAGTGATCACTTGGTTGTCATAGTGTAAACTGTGCGGCGTGGCTCAGATAGGAAATGCAAGTCATATTTGTAATGACGATTGTGGCGTTATGGTACACTTTTTAGACAAGTGTAGGACATCAATAAACAGAATATTGCGAGATCTGTTCAGGTAACAATAGTATACTAAGATGTTTAATAAAAATAGTTTTGGTCCAAACTGTCGGATACCACATTAAAGCTTTTGAATAAGCGGATATGGTAGCAGCAAAAGAACACAGTTTTGTTTCTGATATTATTTTCGAGATAATTAGTATCAAATCTACTCATCCATTTATATCATCGCTATCTTCGTGATAATATTCTGGGTCAATTAGTCTTATCATAAATGATAACCTTAATATAAGTATCTCTCTATTCAATTATTCCCCAAAGGAATTCTACACCGAAATTACATGAATTATACATAAATAATGTTGTGGCAGTATCCAATGACAATATTATCTATAAATTCAGACTGGTCGTTTTCTAACATTTTTATGGAGAACAAACTATCTGTTTTGTCATTTGTCTAACGGAATGTTATATTAATGGACGTCTGTCTTTGTTCTGAACCTATGAATAATACGTTATTTTTGACTCTAGGCCTTGGGGCTAAATGTCTTATAAACTTCATTTCGTGTCAGTGCGATCAACTTTTCTTGAGAAAATACCGAGAAAGCGACGCACTGGTCTAAAATCAATAGACTTATTTAATATTTAACTGCAATCCGACATATTAAATACTTTTTTCTGCAAAGTATCAAATCTTAAAATTATCTATTTGCGTTATAACTGTTGCGTGAATACGTTTAAAAAAGTCGAATATTTGCGATAATTCATTGCATTATCGGTTCTTTCCCAGACTAAAATGTAACTTATCCTTCTTATGGGGATAGTAATAAAATACAACGTGGCTGCTTCAAGCATTGAGATCCTTGTTAGGTCGAAGATTCGTAAATATTTTATAAGACCAGTCTACCCATCTGACACTGGAGCCTTGTAAAATGGAAGAGTAATGTATCTTTGCCTGCGCATTGAGGTAAACAGAAAAACAGAAACTACACAGAGAGTAAAGGATTTCTATTTCAGAGATCACGTGATGTACTTCAGTTTAACATTTGTTTTTATATATATAAATACATATATATATATATATATATATATATATATATATATATATATATATCTATATATATATATATATATATATATATATATATATTATATATACATATATATATATATATATCTATATCTATATCTATATATATATCTATATATATATATATATATCTCTATCTATATATCTCTCTATATCTATCTCTATATATATATATATATATATATTTATAACTGTTATATATGCTAAATATATATCGACCGAAAAGTATATAATTATATATACATAAACTTGTTGTTTAATTATTTTAATCATTAGAGTTTAGAAGCTGTCTATTTCAAATTTATACACTCCAACTATAAGTTTTCTTATCTGTTTAAGCATTGGTTGAGGAATTTCTTTCTTGTTAGTGATGTTTTGTAAAAAAACAATCGTTCTTAAACCAGCTGACTTTATGTCAGTGTTTCACTGCTAGTCGATAAAACTATTTTTGCAATCATGTCGAAGTTGCCCGACAAACAGTTGACTGAAAATCACGACATGGTCATAAAATTGTTTTATGATAGATATTAATCTATTTTGCATTAATAATAACCCAATAGAAGAACACAGTATCCCAATTTAGCGAAAGAAGTCAGCTTCTTTAGTGTGAAATTAATCTACAGAGATGCTTAGTTTAAATGTAGACTCATTGTTGACTTGAATTCTAGTCAGTTCATGCTTAAAATGATTTATATTAAGTATTTATTTTAAATTCTTGCCGTCCGATAAAAGCCACTATATTGTGTCCAATTTGTTGTTTGTTGGTTGGGGTTATCTTTCCGCCAACATTGTTTCAGTTATCTGTAGACGGTGTCAACTTGAAGCAGATATAGTGCTGCCTTCACTGTGTATAGCATGCCGTAAAAATGACATATATATATCACATGTTACCACACCCATTATCCTAACACCGGGTCAACCAGTCGTGGATTACCGCCCTTATATTTGATTGAGCGATAGCAATAAAGGTATACCTTATGTCGTGGCCCGGGTTTGAACCCGGCACGGCCCCACACCCCTTACCTGAAGTCGACCTTTTTCCGATTGCGCTGCCTGATCCGGTCGCCAATCTTCTGCCTTAAAACTATAATACGGACACCTTAGAGTCAAGTACTACTGTGTATCTGTCACATTCTCTCCTATCGAGACTTATTACGTGTTTCACCTCAGGACAAATTTGTTCGAATGATATTAGCCGACTGCCGACGATGGAATAAGTCAAGTGTTTGTGCTGTCCATGTCTGTTGCTACTTGAGTTTCTCATCGGAACCCCTTACCGGGCTCATTAGGCCAGCATTACAAAGCAAACAACCAACAACACGCGCTAAATGGCTTGTGAGCAGGGATAGTATCGGAGGCGCGGAGTTATTGACGCCTGAATCTCACTAGATAATGCCGAGTAATGCTTGATAGAGAATATACATGTATGTCCAATACGTGAAACCGGCGGGCCATCTTGATGAACTGTGTCATCGATGAACATTCAATATTTTACACATGTATTACAAATGAAAAAGGAAATCCTAGTGTTTTGTTGGCAGCAAAGAATTGATGATCTGACGCCTATAGCCGGCAGAATAATTTAACATATCACCAGAATAGGGTTCTCATTTCATGTTGTCAATCAAAAAGGTGTTTCATTAGTGAAAGCTTTCATGAGTAGAACGGCATCCTTATGTTATTTAGGCTTGAGATTTACAGATTGCATTGGAGATGAGGCGGTTTGGGCTGATAGTCGATTAAAAAACTGAATACCAGAAATGCTCACAATTTAATAATAAAAATAATGTGTCTGAAAAATGTACATAAATCTCCTCAATATAATAATACGATTATTATATATACATTTTTAACTCCCTATGTAGATAAAAAGACTGTAAAAAAGACCCACCGGCCGCAATAGCTCAGGTGGTAGAGCGTCGGTTTGCGGATCGGGAGGTCGTGGGTTCGAACCCCGGCCGGGTCTAACCAAAGACTTTAAAGTTGGTAGTAGTGGCTTCCCTCCTAACGCTCGGAACTAAGGGGACAGCATTACGCCTGACTCGTCGGTGTCAGTATAATGGACCGGCCGGGTTCAGTCCCTGGGCACCTCATAAGTGCCCCCCTGTGCTATAATGATAGAAATGTCGCTGCGCAGTATCGGCAAAAATGCCGGCTAATCCCTAATCCCTAATCCCTAAAAAAGACCCAGCTATGTGTTTGACCCGCTTCTTTCCTAGACAAAACACCCACTGATAAATCTATTTTTATTTATTTTTAAGTGCACAATTCTGAACATTCAACACATTTAATAATTCAATACTCTTTAAAGAGCGGTAGAAAAAAAAAGTTGGCCTCTATCTTGTCATCTTCCTATGGTTGGCTAAAACTCTCTCATCTCAAATCGCTGTTCGGCCCCTGAAATGGATGGGGTATTGATTGTCTAAACATTTATTTAAGCGTATATGATAAGCGGAAATTAAATCTGACAACGAAGCTAATAATTTAATGTTCAAACATTAACTTGGTGCTTGCGTTTTGTTTATGTCAACAACCGTGATTGGAGGATGGCTGTCTTTGTAAGGCCGCTTCACCAGATCATATTGCCTTGGCATGTCTGATTGCAATAATTGTCTGCCAGTTTGGACGCGCCACCGCCGAACAAAAGTCTTGTTGACCTTGGCAATCGAGTGACATCCCCACGCAAAGCCAGAATCATCAAATGGAGCTAGAAAAAAAAGCCGAATAACTGACAAACCTTAATGTCAAACAGAAAGTATTGGGGAGAGATTAATGTATGCAAGCGAGGTAATAAAATGCAATTTCCCGCCATAATACTACTTTGTTTTTAATATTGACAGTACACATTTATATTAATTTTCCAGACGTGTTATTAAACTTGATAAATGGTTTCATCAAATATTTGTACGTAACAAAATATTCCTATTGTACCTATGATGAGAGCCTATCATAGTCTTTGTCTTTGCCATATGAACATTTAACGCCTATCTGCTTTATGCTATTGTTAATTGCGTTTGCTTTGTTCATCATAGTCCTACTAGACAATATAAACAAAAAATAACACGAGGCACCTGTCAAAACTTTATTTTCCTGCCTTGGAACTGAAACATACGCTATCTTGCTTTATATTTAATGACAGATGCGGAATGATAAAACGTGAAATAAAACGGCAAGAAACCAGCCAACAGAGTGATCAGCGACAAAAAAGCGGGCATAGCGATTAAAACAATGTACAGTCTCTAGTCTTGACACATATTATTTGTAAAATCAGCAAACCATAAATGTTTACGTACTAAAAAAACAACAATACAGAATCCTAAAATATAACTCACATCACACCTTATTTATTTATCGCTAACTTACAATCGCTATCCGCATGAAGCAACCTGCCAAAATTTGCTCGACAAAAAGGCTTTATCAACATAATGAACAACAATTCCTGCACCACCTTGTTAAACGTTCGATAAGTTTAATCGAGAATTTTAAGCAAGCTTTCGTCTCTCAGAACCCGTATATAAAGTAATCGAAAATGCACTTAGATTATATCAGCGCACTTCAAGTATGCGTTGACTTATTTAATTTAATTAGAATTCACCAACATGTATTTTTCAGCCATCGTGCGCTGTTGTTATAATGTGCATATCCTTTGAGTGCAATGCAGTCGTGTAGTATTTCACCAGTCATTAAAGAACTTAAGATGGCAGGAAAATAAATTTGCTCTTATCTGTGAATCTAGTGGCCACCAATTCCAAGCCTGCTGCGATTATCCCGGCTTCTTATCACTCCTGAGAGAACAATGCAAAACCACGCTATTTTGCTTGTAAGGCCTCCATCTTTATTCACGAGTCTCTCGCTCTGATCTAGACTGATTGTATCTTTCTACCAACAGCGGCGGTATTTGAGCCTGTCGTATTCAAACAAGAGCTTCTAAGTTTCTGTATGTTTACTGTTTTGTTTAATTGGCCATTTGAAGGCTCGGAGCCTTCTTATCAATAATCACCGGCGTACTTCGGCACTAGTTCTGCAAATTCTTTCTGCCATTTCATACATCAGGACGCTACAGATAACGGAGGATGTCCGGAAAATAATCGTTCTTCTAAATAAGTCATTAGCCGAACTTGCATATCTGAGTGACTACAGGCAATGGAAGCGTCATGGAAAGGGAATTTGATTCATGAATGTAATGACTAATTTAGCTGGATAATCCCAAGTAAAAAGGAAATACACCCTTGTAAACGTGTTTATGTCAAAAATCTAAATAATAAAGTTGCCATTGACATTTGCAGGAGATTGCATGGATTAAAATGTTATCATCTTAATGGACCCATTTCCATTGTTTAATAACAAAATAGTAATACACATTTATGTTAGTTTTTGAATTATCACAATCTTACTATGTATAAAACATGTAATTCTTGAACAATTGCTACAAAGAGTAATTGTCAAAACATGATGGGGTCATTTTTTTATTATTTTCATTTTAATATTAAAAGCTGTAACTAAATTTATGATTCAAATGTGTAGTATGATATGGGCGGAATGAAAGAAATCGTGCATAAATCTTTCCCATAAAAAAACACAGTAGCTACTTTCTTCTTGGAATCAAAATGATACGAGATGAAATAACGCGATAAAGTACGGGTGTCGGTCATGATAAATTGAAATAAGATTAAAACCTTTTCGCTTTTTTTCAACACACCGGCTGTTTAACTTAAAAGAAATCAGGATTTAGACAGGTGCTAAAATCTTAAGATAAGATAAAATAAGGCTGGAATGAAAACATTGCTTTTCCACGGGGATTTTTGTTGTATCAACACAGCACTAGGGAACATAACGAAACATAATGACAAACACACGTTGTGTGCAAAGATAATTATGTCAATTATCTTTCAGACAAAATAGAAGAACAAACAAAAGAAAACAAATTGCTAAGCTAACAGAAATACCGCGGAAAGTCCCGTTCATCCAATAAGCTAACGGTCGGTATTCACTGAGTATTCTTAACTACGTCACTGTCTTGTGTAGCTGCACAATACAGAACAGAACAGAACCAAACGATCCGCATTTTAAATGCATTCAGAAGTTGCTTTACATTTGAAGCCAATCAGAAGCTATGAATATTCAAATTCATCAGCGATTTATTTCTATAGAACTCTTTTCTATTTTCTATTTTATAATGAACAAAATAGATCGATCTATTTTATTAAATGGTTTTATTATTTTCAACTGCACATGTGCAACAAAGCACGCATTCTGGCTCATCCTCTTGTGACGACAAGTTTGAACACTTTAAGACGATTGACAGTTTGATTGACAGTTTTATGGGACGGATTACATGTCATTTTGGTAGAACAGGTAGAAGTGAGGCGGGGACTTCTAAGTCGGATAGAATCTATTAAGACGTTTCCATAGAAAATAGAAACGTCTTTATAGACTCTAACCTATGCTTAAACAATATCGTCACTATCGCCAGTCAGCGTATTCTTTATGACTGACGTATGCACATGGCGTATACAATTGTGGTTCGTATCTATCCTGGTAGATAGAACTTGAAAACGACTTAATATAGAGTTGACAGCGTGAGATCGCTTTGTATTCTCCCGAAGGACACATATAATTTAGTAGTCACGAGGTTATATCTCATTTTATTATTCATTACCGTTCAATCAGATACAGTTGTTGTTGTTGATGATGTTTTAACCCAAATTGCAACTGTGACCAACTCTAAGTAACTTTGAACATTATGTCATTATTGACTGAGTTGTCTGTGGTTACATGTACACGTTCCCTGAGTCCAAACAAGCAGCATATATGTAATTGGTGCTGTGCATAGTTGTGTGCATGCATCTTAATAAACTTTAAATAAATTGTACAGTTTTATGAATTCAACATCTTGAACAATTCTAAATACTGAATACAGGCCCTTGTCTATGCTGCGGATAAAGTATACGGTAATTTCCAATTTAGACGATCGATGCAAACCTGTTTTGTCCGAGAGAGTGGCTTTTGGTACGTGCAAGTATTGTGTTCTCATCTAGCAGTTTTCAAATTGTCAAATCAACAATGATTACACTGTCTGTATCGATATTCCCGAGAAACCTGAACACTTGTATATCCTAGATGCGTGGGCGTTGTTGACTAGCCCAGGAAGTGACTGAAGATTAAAGTTAGCTCTAGGCAATGTTCTCTATGTTTTCTTGAAATACACACGTTCTTGAAATACACACGCAGTTTAGGCTAATAGTAGTATCCACCAGTTTGCTTATATAAATGCATACAACAATGTTTCCCACTGTTTGTTGTTTTTTTGTTTGTTTATTGTTTTGGTGGGGGTGGGGGAGAGGGTATTCGTAAGCTTTATATAAACTTATACTTTTGTCTAAAGAAAAATGATTTGAAAATTTATCACTGCTACATAATACAAAGCGTGAAATACATCTCTCTGAGTGTTCATTCTTGCCAAAATATAAATAAGAACCGAACCTGGTAGCGCAATCGGTAGAGCGTCGGCTCCAGGTACGGGAGGCCCCGGGTTCGATCCAGGACCGCGACATATAAAACTCGTTAAAATGGTAGTCGTATAGCTTCGTTGGTAACACTCAAGCAAATATAAGGGTAATTCCACGACTGGTTGGCACGGTGTCATGATAATGTGACCGGGTGTGGTATCATGTCATGTGTTCGCGGCATGCTACACACATTGAAGGCGGCACTATATCTGCTTCAAGTGGACACCGTCTCAAGATAACTGTAATACTGCTGATGGGACGATAAACCGAATAAATAAACTATAAATAGGCATCTTCGGATCCCAAATAATCCCAAATAAATTGTCACGTGGTTTTAATAGTTTACAATAGTTAACCGTGCAGCGTGGCTCACATAGAAAATACATGTTAGTTATGGCGAGTGGGTGTTATGCTTTATTTTTAACACAGATGTCAAAAAACATTTCGCGGGATATTTTCAGAAAAAAAATATATATATATATGATTGTTTGTAGGGAAAAAATCTGATCCAGACAGCCGGCTAGCATCTTAAAGGCTAGCTGTTCTTGTGTTAGAGCCTGTCGATCTCCTGGAACTAATTGTTGACATCTGCGGAAGTCTTGAGCATCTTATCGTCTTACAAACAACGTGGAATGCTGTTTATCAAAATGACAATGTAAACAGTGCGTAGGAGATTGTTAAATTGATGACAACACGCATTAGTTAAGGATGTAAACACATAAACACACTTTAAACACGTGTATACACATCGGCGCATACACACGTAAATGTGTATGCAAGTACATATAAATGCATGTACATATCCGAGAATGGTTTCATACATGTTTTGCACACCTTATGCTAACCGAATAGGTACATTGACTGAACATCGTCTGGTTTGTACAGAAAACCCTTTCAACTTAAACAAATGACATCGATGGTCTCTGTGTTTGAATAAACATGGCATTACATATTTTTTTTCAAACTGCTTTGAAAGCGTATAAATGTATTGACCATATGATTCCACCAGGACATTTCCATACTATGAAAGTTTATTGTGTCATCAGGGTAGTTGATACTATTGGCGTCGGCCGCAATAGCTCAAGTGTTGGAGCGTCGGCTTGCGGATCGGGAGGTCGCGGGTTCAAACCCCGACCGGGTCAAACCAAAGACTTTAAGTTGGTAGTAGTGGCTTCCCACTTAACGCTCGGGGCTAAGGGGACAGCATTACGCCTGACTCGTCGGTGTCAGTATAATGGACCGACCGGGTTCAGTCCCTGGGCACTTCATAAGTGCCATGAAGTGCCCCTGTGTGATAATGATAGAAATGTCGCTGCACAGTATCGGCAAAAATGCCGGCAAATCCTAATCCCTTAAATGAAATCCTGATCAATCGCGCCTATAAAATATAGTACGAGAATATCGTGCGAGTTGGCGGAAGGGCCAAACGCTAGCTTGACGTGTTATTGTCGCGTGTCGGCACAGCTACATATAGGGTGCATGCGACAATTCCGCTTTCCGGTATAACCAATGTAATAATAGTGTATGCCATTATGGCCTGAGTTGTCTGTGGTTACATGTACACGTCCCCTCAGTCCGATTCTGGTTATAAATGACCTAGAAGGTAAGCTGAAAACCTAAAACGGCTCCTCAGCTCCTCACCGCGTGGGGTCAAGTCCCGGTCGGGGGGAGAACTTTCATGCGGGGAGGGTTTCCACCTAACCTGCGATGCGCCGGTGGATCTACCCAGGCATAAATCTGATGTCTTCCTCCACCAAAAATAAGCTGGACGTTGCCAACATGACCATAATTGAGAAGGTGCGATGTAAGAAAAACAAAGAAAGCAAGAAACAAATAAATAAACGAACAAACAAAAGTGAAACGACAAGCACACTGTTGGACTTATTTAAATAATTTGCATTGCATATTATTTTTATCTAATGGCGACAATTTGTTTACCCATACCGAATAGAGGGGGTGAAAGATAACAATTTATTACAGTTTTAAACATGAGATACGTTTTCGTTTAGTATTTTTTTCATATAGAATAACAGAGTCAAAAGCGTTACAACAGTATTTAAGACATATTAAGCCAATTTCATCGTCTTACTACGCATGCTAATATTGATTCTACTGATTGTAAGTGAGTATTTAAAAAAAACCTGAGATCATTTGACATTAAGCTTAATTCATAGACTGTGTGTCGGAGATTTCAATCGGCATTTTCAAAGATTTTTTAATATATCTTTGAAAAAAATCCATTTACATCGTCTTTTTCATTTTCACGTTTTGGTATAATAGACCTATACATCGTTTACTAGAGCAGAAACGTTGCTTGTTATTTATAACAGACATTTATCATATAAACAATGATATAATTGATGAAAAGCCTAAAGACCGCATGAATATTTCAGGCCCAGATCGGTTTCCTGCGCCTGTTCGGAAACAGTCTGGATACCATTTCGTGAGCTTGTTCTGTTTATCATTTCCCTGGAATGCGGGTGGTCTGGATTTTCAATCAGAACCGATGTAGGTTGTTGTAGGACATATATTTCCAATCCACTATACTCAGCGACCTGCTTTAAATGCTTTCAGTTAATACAAACCGACAGCGGAACCAGTTGATACGTCGAATGACTCTCTGATAGTTTATTGAACACTGGAAAACATACATTTGTCGTCACATTAGAATAATATTAGTTATTTATTTTCCATTTTGTCTGCTAGAAAACGTTTCCATGTAAATAAGCTTTTTTTCATTATGGAAAGTCGATTGTTTAACACGAAACCCATCTCATGTAAATAAGCTTTTTTAATTACGGAAAGTCGATTGTTTAACACGAAACCCATCTCATGTTGGAAATAAATAGCATATCTATAAATAAAAACATTAAGAATGCCAAGCCACGCGGTTAACAATGGACAATGTGCAGCCACGCGGTGAACAATTAACAATGTGCAGCAACACGGTAAACAACCAATGCCCAACCCATGCGGTTACCGGTAACCAAAGTTCCGCCCATGCGGTTAACAATTACCAATGTTCTGCCCCTGCGGTAAACAATTACCAATGTTCAGCCCTTGCGGTTAATAATTACCAATGTTCAGCCCATGCGGTAAACAATTACCAATGTTCTGCCCCTGCGGTAAACAATTACCAATGTTCAGCCCATGCGGTAAATAATAACCAATGTTCAGCCCATGCGGTTAACAATTACCAATGTTCTGCCCCTGCGGTAAACAATTACCAATGTTCAGCCCATGCGGTTAATAATTACCAATGTTCAGCCCATGCGGTAAACAATTACCAATGTTCAGCTCATGCGGTTAATAATTACCAATGTTAAGCCCATGCGGTAAGCAATTACCAATGTTTAGCCCATGCGGTAAACAATTACCAATGTTCAGCCCATGCGGTTAACAATTACCAATGTTCAGCCCATGCGGTAAGCAATGACCAATGTTCAGCCCATGCGGTAAGCAATTACCAATGTTTAGCCCATGCGGTAAACAATTACCAATGTTCAGCCCATGCGGTTAACAATTACCAATGTTCAGCCCATGCGGTAAGCAATGACCAATGTTCAGCCCATGCGGTAAGCAATTACCAATGTTCAGCCCATGCGGTAAGCAATGACCAATGTTCAGCCCATGCGGTAAGCAATTACCAATGTTTAGCCCATGCGGTAAACAATTACCAATGTTCAGCCCATGCGGTTAACAATTACCAATGTTCAGCCCATGCGGTAAGCAATGACCAATGTTCAGCCCATGCGGTAAGCAATTACCAATGTTTAGCCCATGCGGTAAACAATTACCAATGTTCAGCCCATGCGGTTAACAATTACCAATGTTCAGCCCATGCGGTGAACAATGACCAATGTTCAGCCCTTGCGGTTAACAATTACCAATGTTCCGCCCATGCGGTAAACAAATACCAATGTTCAGCCCATGCGGTAAACAAATACCAATGTTCAGCCAATGCGGTTAACAATTACCAATGTTCAGCCCATGCGGTGAACAATGACCAATGTTCAGCCCATGCGGTGAACAATGACCAATGTTCAGCCCTTGCGGTTAACAATTACCAATGTTCAGCCCATGCGGTAAACAAATACCAATGTTCAGCCCATGCGGTAAACAATTACCAATGTTCAGCCCTTGCGGTAAACAAATACCAATGTTCCGCCCATGCGGTTAACAATTACCAATGTTCCGCCCATGCGGTTACCAACTACCAATGTTCAGCCCATGCGGTTAATAATTACCAATGTTCAGCCCATGCGGTAAACAATTACCAATGTTCAGCCAATGCGGTTAACAATTACCAATGTTCAGCCCATGCGGTTAACAATTACCAATGTTCAGCCCATGCGGTTACCAACTACCAATGTTCAGCCCATGCGGTTAACAATTACCAATGTTCAGCCCTATATACCTGATTCGGGAAAGGAGTAACAGCCCCGGAATGTGAACATGGAACCTTAGCAGAAATTTTAAGCTCGCCATAAAGATTGAATAGCGAATCGATCCTCGGGTTTTTTCTTCAAGATGATCTAAGCATCCTGTTAATGCTAGTAAATCTGTCTTTTGCACATTCATGACCATAATTATGTAATAATTTATCTAATAAATTTAGACAAACCGTATGTCATTGTCAAAGATTGCAACGAGGTCTGATGGAGATTTAGATACACACGTATTAATCAAGACGCCTCAGTAGATGGTAAATTAAGGCAGGAGAATGTAAATAACGAAGGTGGCCATCTACGCCTTTAAGGTGGTATCAACAATTCTGGCCAGATTTATTTTCTTGTAAACAGCCATAAAATCAGTGTTATCTGAAAGGATTCCGCGAAATGCTGTTTAATAATGTGCTACGTCTATGTACAAGTGGAACATTATACCTCAGTTGTTAAAAAAACATGCCATATCTAGGCTACGCTGCACAGGTTGCTATTTTTAAACTACGAAAACCACGTGACCACTTACTTTTGATATCACGTTATAGCATCGTCCGTGCAATTTACCATATCTATCATATCTTGCAAAATCCCCAATCGTGCTTATTTATAGATTTGAAACAACAACAACATTTAGAGCGATATTATTCACGATTTGTAATATCTTACAACTGAGGTTATATTAAAATTCATCTTCATTAGACAAAAGCACGATTTTAGGTAAAATTTATACCCTAATTTCCACAAAAAGGTGTAATTTAGGTGTTGTTAATTGTATTTGATATAGGCAAACTGTCAGCCACAACCTTTAAAAACACCACATGAAGAATGGTATGATACGCGGTTACAATGTGCAGTTTTATTGACCTGACCCGGGATGGGAAAAAATTTGCCCCGGAATATAAACAAGGCAACTTGGCATGTATTTTAAACTCGGCAGAACTTCTTCCTTGATTTTTTAGATGATCTAGTACAAGTTATAAATCTGTATCAGGACCAAGGATCAGACTAAATATGTAATCATTCACAATTAACTTGACATTTCTATCCTTCTGAGTGCTACGAGTTGCAGCGAAATATCTCAGCAACCGTCAGATTGAAGTGTTGGTGGCACGCATCGGGTGATAATGTTTATAAACTTGTAAAAAAAACACACACTCAGACATCATGTTGGAGAAAATGTCGCAATAGACCAGTTCATCTCGTAAACATTGGACTTTAAAATCTACAATTAGGAAGTGCATGGTCGAGACATTGGTATTAACCTAAACGTAGCGATACTATTTGAAACAGGATAAATTTAAACAGACTAAAGGAAGGTTATTTCAACTTCTTTTTTAATTGTTACATGAATCTTATAACGTGATTGTTAAATCTAGATCTACTCTGCTTATAAAAACACCTATACAATTTAAACTTATTTAAATATAAAAAAAATTGACAGAAGGGTTTTCTGCAAATAATGATGATAATAAAGACTGTCTAATTGTAGATATGTTAAGTACAGTTGCATATGCATTATTGGGTAAAATCTACACCTAAAATACTTTTTTATGTTTTTATGTGTGTGCGTGTGTTTTTATTACATCGTATGGTTATATTGGCGACGTCCAGCTTATTATTAGTAAAGGAAGATTTCAGACTTATGTCTAGGTAGAACCATCGGCGCATCAGCTGGAAAATCTCTCCAATTGGAAGTTCTCTGTCCGACAGGGATTCGAACTTAAGCGGTGCGGGGCTGAGAAGTTAAACGTCAGCGTCTTTAACCCCGTAGCCACGGCGCACCCTAAATACTGTTTATTCAGAAGTCTTAAGAAGATGCACGCCCTGAAGTTAACATTATGCAGCCCTAAGTACCTGACCTGAGCTTAGAATAACTGCCTGGAATTGTAAACACAGATACTTGGCAGAAATTTTAAGCGGCATAACGATTTATTGACGAACTGCATTCTAGGGTTTATTTTCAACAAGATCTCATAATCCAACCAATGCTGGTTAAAAATACGTACTTTGTTCATCTTAAAATGTAACCATTTACAATTACATTGATCTATTAGTCTTAAAAAGTCCTTGAATCTGCAGCGAAAGAATCCCGACAATCTCGATGAAGTGTTCGATGCATCCTTCCGGTGAAAATGTTTATACACATGCACAGGACTTTGACATCGTGTTTGATAGATTGTCGCAATAAAAACAACTTCTCCCCATAAACTGTTTTCTCCCCAAACTATAATTATATGGTGCGCCGCTCGAGACATGGTACTTAGTTTAACAAAACCAGACTATTTATGACAGAGTAAGATTGAACAAAGAACCGACATTCGATTCTTTAGATGCCGGAAGCTTCAACCCCATTTTTTGTCTCAATTACTTGCAGTCATTATTAAAGAACGGGGTTTTCGACGTTTTTGTTATTATCTAATATTCTTGTCAATATGAGCAGTTACTATGATTTTGGCACATTAATGAATGTAATAAATTACTTAAGAAACTTACTAGGGCGTTGCCTTTGACACCCATATTATGTTCACGTTTCAAGTATTGTCAACGTTTGCTTCTCATTCGCATTGTTTGCTAATACGTTTAAAGTACAGTATAAATTCAAGGCTTATATACCTCCGATTGAATTTAAACAACTACATAAAATGTGAACATTGATACTTGGTAGAAATTTCAAGCACGGAAAAACAATTAATTCACAAAGTGCTTTCTTGAATTTATTTTCCGGGTGATCTGGCGACCACACCAATTTAATGCGAGTTATAAATATGTTCATTGATATACGTTAAAATTAAATAAGTTATTTCAGAAATTAAGATAAACGTTGTGTATTGACACACAAACTATTTCAGCGTAACAACAAATGCTAAAGATAGCAACTAAGATTTCCTGGAAATTAAGATGTAAATCAAATCGCTTCGGTAGGTGGGGAAGAAGAAGTGAAATCAGTAAATATCAAAGGTGAACATCTACGCCTTAAATATTTCGCATTAAGAACAGTATGTGAAGATGTTCGCCCTGTGGTTAATAATATGCAGTCCTTTGTACCTGGACAGGGATAGAACAAACTGCATGGGAATGGAAGCTTGGCAGATATTTCAAGCTTGGCATAATGATTTATTGGCAAATTGGTTTCTGGTATTTATTTTCCGGATCATCTGATGATCCAGCCAAGGTGCGAGTTTTAATTCTGTTCTTTGAACAGTGATCACCATAAATAAGTAATCATTCACAATTATCTTGACGTTTCAATCCTATATACTGTTTAAAGTTGCAGCGAAATATCTCAAGAGCCGTCAGATTGGAAAGTTGGTGGCATCTTTTGGGCGATAATGATAATACACCAACAAATAACTCAGACATTGTGTTTGAGAAAGTGTCGCAATAAAATGTCTTCCTCTTGTAAAATTGAGTGCTTAAAAATTACTGTAATGTAGTGCATTTTCGAGAGGTTGTGTTTAACTGAATAGATTGAAATCATTTATATCAAGATTAAGTTACAGATAAGACAAGGTCAGGCAGTTCGATTTTTGGGGATTTTAAAGCAAGCTTAAAACTCAATATTCTGACTGAGTTCGACAAAAAAGCATGGGCTTATCATGATTTAAGAAGAACACTAACCAAGAACATAGTCTTAATACATTTTTGTTCAAATAAGTTCTAACCAAACATGAAACATTGGTATATATTCAAAACATGTAGAATTCTATGGCAATATTTTTTTTCAAATACATGTTCAACTTTTATTTGATATTTTTGTATCATAACGACTATTTAATTATGATACTTTGTCTCTGTAATTAGAATTATAGACATGATACCTTACTGACTTAAGACAGTTAAAAGTCTTATCAACAATAAATCTTTAACGCATAAAACAATACCAGAGAGTGAGTGAGAGAGAGAGAGAGAGAGAGAGAGAGAGAGAGAGAGAGAGAGAGAGAGAGAGAGAAAGAGAAAGAGAGAGAGAGAGAGAGAGAGAGAGGACGAAAAAGAGAAAAACGAAAGGGAGATGAGGGGTGAAACAGAGGGTGTGTGAAGAGGAAGAGAGAGGTCGGGTTGGAGGGCAGAGAATGGGATAGAGGAAAGATATAGAGAAAGAGAGAGAGATGGGCAGAAAGAGAAAGAAAATGGGTAGTGGGGTAGGAGTAGGGAGAGACAGAGAGGGAGAGGTTCGAAGAGGAATAAAAAGATTTGGATGGGGAGAGAGAAGAGGAAGCGAGATTGAGAGAGAGAGAGAGAGAGAGAGAAAGAGAGAGAAAGAGAGAGAAAGAGAGAGGGACTAGCTAATAATGGGTCAATTCAAATGACCCCTTAGTTCGACCAACATAAATACATGTATTCCGAAACGTTATTAGTATCTGTCATTGACTTTGTACCAGTTTACCAGTTAAAATGTGTTTTATCACTGGATAGACACCAATTGAATTGTGCATTAGAATTTTTTCAGATACTTCGATAAACTATCATTATGATTTATTTATACATAACCTACAATTCAACGTAAATGGATAACTTACCACACTCGCCCAATGCTTGAAATAAAAATGTCAAATAAAAATGCCAATTTTCTCAAACGCAAATTCCCATGAAAACTTCATTGCAAATCTGCTGAAAAATTGCTATGAGGTCCATAGCCTCGCTAAACTTTTGCTGTATATTAAATAATCTACTTCTCCACCGGTACGTTTCAAGTAATGTTGTAGCGATATTAATCAGACGAGAGTTCTTTGCGTTATATGATATTTAGATTAAGTGCTATTTAATTAATTATTTGCTGTGAACAATCAATGTAATCAAGCAATAACAATGATAAATCTACTTGGAGCGCCTGGGCAGTATTATTTGCCCAATGCTCTTAACGATATAAATGGGTAAACATTTATCAAGTACACCCATGAAAGCGACTTTAGACATGTTCGTTTATTCATTTTATTGCTTTCTAAGAATAGGACTGTCACGTTCGATATCACGCGGCAAGTGCGTATCAGATCCAATCACGTTCTCTTGTATCTATAAATGTTTTAATAAACAAATCTTTGTTTACTCGCTAAATGGAATTTGTTGACGTTGGAATTGAAACAATTACACAGTTTTGTTGTTGATAACACTATATTTTAAAATAAAGCTGCTGCATTTGACTTTGTTAGCATCGATACAAATGAAAACAAACACACATTGCAACGTGTACAATTTGATTCTACAACTATTATAAATGGATGTCAGAGACTACGAAATTTTAAATTGAATTTAAACTAAATCATAAGTTGAGTTTTATTATTCATTTCACTAATATAAAATCACAATGAATTTTATTTATGGGTGATTTTACTCTGATATCAAGGAAACAGTTGAGGCAGTGAATATAATTTGATCAACAAAATATAAACTTTAGTCTCGAGAATATTTATTTTGCCCCTGGGACTAAACCTTACATGTAGTGCCATTTTCACTGTTTACTCACGAGAATTGTACTGCAATTTGTATTTCGTTTTGTATGATTGCTTTCTACGATAAAGGTGGAACTAATTCAGCTTTATGGTGGGTTAGAGACCAACGGTTCAAACGTGCAACATTTTCTCAGTGTTAAAGGCTAACCGAAGATTGTACAACGAGATAAATATGGTGTTGACAATATCTAACCCATTACTGTCCGCGGATATATCGTCTTTTTTTCATTTTGTCTTTTTTTTTCTAGTAAGAAAGACGGAAAAGGTGCAGAATGTTCATTTTTTTTTTATCTAAATCGAATTTAAAAAACAAACAAAAAAACAACAAAAAAACAAAACAAAAACAACAACAACAAAGCAACAACAACAACAACAACAAATAAAAAATAGAAATATATGTGTTCCAAACCGTTTTACCGTAATAAGAGAACTCTTACCGTTTACAATACCGTTTATCGTTTCACAAAACGAAAAACGAGTGGCACTGCGATCGCTTGGCCGGGCAAGGGGAGTAACTAGCAAGTCAAAATACACAAGTTTCAATGGCGGCCAGAAACAGTACTAAATAATACCAACGCTAGTGAACATGAATGACCTCACACTACACTTAATATATGGCATTTTAAACTAATGTAAAACCTCGTAAACAGACGTTAATCTAGCAAAATCTTCGATAATAATTCATTCTAAGAGTATAAAAACGCACTTAGTTTTTTTAAATTTCAATTCTATTTACATTAACATATTGTTTTAAATAATGCAATACCGATTTAAAATGATATTTGAAACAAAAGAGTGTTACTTTTATTACATTTTTAAAATAAGAGGCGCAAATTTGAACCACGACTGCTATCGTCTTTCATTGTGTAGTACAGTCTATAATAGTATAAGACGCTGAAATATACCGGACCTGGTAGCGCAATCGGTCGAGCGTCGGCTCCAGGTACGGGAGGCCCCGGGTTCGATCCCGGGCCGCGACATACCAAAGTCGTTAAAAATAGTAGTGGTATAGCTCCCTAGCTAACGCTCAAGCAAATATAAGGGTAGTTCCACGAGTGGTTGGCCCGGTGTCAGGATAATGTGACTGGGTGTGGTATCATGCCAGGTGTTCACGGCATGCTATACACAGTGAATGCAGCACTATATCTGCTTCAAGTGGACACCGTCGCCAGATAACTGAAAAACTGTTGGTGGGACGATAATCTCAATAAACAAACGCTGAAATAACATATTAACTACATCGGGCAGTTGGTACAAACATGTACAAGTAACTAGCAGAGCCAATCCCTGGCCGTTTATTTCATGAATTGGGAGTCTGCTGTCTTACATACCAGGGGACCACCTGCCTGTGTTTACATTCTATCTTCTCTCATCAGGCCAATTAGTGGCACGTGAGCTTTGAACGTGCAAGGTGAAAGTTCGCCGACATCACAACAAACTCTCGTTCCCACGTCAGTTGTACCAGTCACTCTTTATATTCTGGTTCCACTTCAAATCCTCACTGGTAACCATCAGGTACATAATTCTTTTAATTACAACTGATTTGATTGGAAAAGTGAACTTCCACCGGACTTTGTTTAGATCAGCGCTATATCTTTGATGTATAACGACCTTCCATGTTAAGCATACATATGTCATGAAAGATAAAAGGGTCAGTGTCTTGTGTCCTTTATCAAAGCTCAGATCCAATGTATGCTTGATGTTTTTACATCTTACATTAAAGTAACATTTTTATAGTTGTTTAAATAATACACAAGTTTCAGAATTGTCAGTACTAGCTTGGCTCAGTTACATAAAGCATTTATAAATGTATTCGTACGTACATCTCTTTAATCTGATTTCTGTATGCAAAGGATAGTTAATTAATTCCTTTAATCAATCGTAGATCTAATAGAAGTGTGAATCAATCAATCGACCTGGCCGGGAGCTACGAGCTGTCATGTAGCAAGCTAGCTGTCGGATGCCTTGTGACCTAGTAATAGACCAACTCTGAGATTGGTAAGGTTTACTGTCCTTATTGACGTCTTTTGCGTTGAAGATAGAACAGTTATATCACCCTTAGGTACAACCGGTGTACACCATCATCTGTCATCTGCAGTCATAACAAATCAATGCATCTGCTTTGATTTCATTTCCACTATCACTTAGCAACAAGCAAAGTTTATTGGTAAAGCGGCAAATCAAGCCTTTTATCACAAACATTTAATATTTACAAAGTGTTCAAAGTAGATCAGAGTATACATACATTCAAACAATTATTATGTTAAGTACAATATACTTTGTTAATTTAACTCTTACATGTACATTATTTACATACAGTTTGTTGATGAGCTAAGAAGCAGCTAAAATGTTAATCTTACCTTCCCTAAAGATAAAAACCTCATATAAAAACTTAGCTATATTATTAGTTGAAAGAGTACTATAATTAAACATAGTGTTGGTAAACACATTCAGATTTGGCCAGGAGGCAGTAATATTATACTTGTTTCTGAGTTCTTGGTACAATGGACAGCATAACAAAACGTGACATTCTGATTCAAAACAATGCCTCCAGCTAAAGAAACGCCCGAACTGGCAAAGAGTTATTTTTCTTCGATGTCACTAACGGTTTAATTGGGTTATACAATGCTAAACAGTGGAATTTTCACCCAACGATTGACGTCACAGCAAATAATCCCTAGCGCTTGAGATGTCGTAATTCAGAAGTAGCAATAGGTTTTAAGCAAGTTTGATCAAAGCTATCCGTACAGGACATAGTTGATATTGTTTGCATTTTTAAAATTCTTCTCCATGACTGTCAACAAAATTTGTCAAACAATAACCATAAGTTATTAAAAAATCGTCTGTGTATATCACAATGATGTGTATGTCACAATAATGTCCTTAAAACAAATCAAGATTGTTTGTTTGTTGTTGTTGTTTTTATTATTTGTTTTTGTTTGTTTGTTTTTTGTGTTGTTGTTTTTTTGTTTCTAGGTTGAACAATAAGAAAGCGTTAAAATGAGTTAAAGCACATGTTGATAATTTCACCATATCATCGCTTAAACCAATGCCTCTTGCCAAAGAGATGCCTGAACTAGCAGAGTTATTTTCTCCGATGTCAGTTTCTAGAATAAACAACAACAAAAAAAACGTTAAAACTTTTTCAGCACCTGTTGATAATTGAAATATTCATCGTGTACATACACTCAACAGCATTTATACCGCCTTGCACATGTCGTAAAACCCAAAGTACAAAATACAAACACCGCCCCCTAAACATGTAACGCCCCAACAACATGCTTCCACTTCAGGAATCCGTCGCCCCAATCTAGTTTCTAATAAAAGAACATTTGTTTTGCATCCGCCGCAATTGTTCTAACAGCAACCTTCAACGACAATAACAAATGGTATTGATCGCTAGAAAGTTAACTCTCATAAGAAGTCAATTCTTCTACCGAATGTAGTGCCTTAAAACTGTTCATAATATTAAGCATGCGTTACGTGTTGTGGTGTTTATTGTACTCAAGAGGATTGACTCCCTTTTGTTAATTAGAAGGCATTGAGTCGTTAAAATCTAACAAATCGATTTCATCTAACCATCAGGGTGTTGATTTACAATGTTCAGCGACTAAGTGATACGTTTTCGGCCTTTCCTGCTGAAAGCTGTGACTTATGAATATTTTTGCTCTTTTGCTATTTTCATTATATACAATTAGTTGTCTTGCTTCGTATGTATTGCTCGCTGAATTGTTTTATTGATTGAAATCGATGATTATATCACAGTTAAATAGAAACTTACTGTTCCCGTGGTCTCTTTGCACGCGAATGTAGAGAAATGGCTGCAACATGGTAATCCATTAGTAATAAAATACTTAAGAAAAACAAGCACTAATATATACTTAGAGGTAGCCCTACATTTGTAGCCAATCAGAAGCTATGAAAATTCAAATTCCTTAGAGATTTATTTCAATAGAAGTCTTTTCTATTTTCTATTTTACAATGAACAAATTAGATCGATCTATTTTACTAAATGTGTTGTTTTTTTTTCAACTGCGCATGTGCAACAAACCACGCATTCTGGCTTGACCCCGCCCTCCACCCACCCTTTGTGACGACATGTTAAGTTTGATTGAAAGTATTATGGGCGGATTGCATGTCATTTTGGTAAAAACAGGTAGAAGTGAGGCGGGGACTTCTAAGTCGGATAGAATCTATCAAGACTATAGAAACGTCCTGATAGACTTTATCCTGTACATATATATATATATATATATATATATATATATATATATATATATATATATATATACACACAGATTTACAAAGATGCGTCATATGATTAATAAGGATAAAAATAAATTGCATTATCTTTCATGTTACCTCAAGAAGAAAGACTCAATTTCAATCTAGTTTAACTGTTAACCAAATGTTTGAAATCTTGCTGTAGTCAATCGATTCGGTATCCGTTTGCATTGACATTGACAAACATCATCTCCAAACATACACGATTTATTTTAGATTTTCCAGACTGTAAACAAGCGCAACGTCACGCATCCTATCTCCGGCTTGTCTTAAAATAAACAAACATACATCGAAGTTCGAGTCGCTCGGCATAGCGAGTCTGATCTCAGGCAAAAACATGCCAAAGGTATCAATTCAAACAAATCGAGATATTCTGGGCGCCAAGAGTTTCAGAGAAACCTTTAGAGCTATTGCTGCTCTAAGCAAGTTTACTTTTTTTGGCAATTTTGATTTGATAATAGGGCGCCTATCCGCCTATGACGGTCGTTTATGCTATTTAAAATGGGGTTCAACCATTCATATACCACAAATCTTTAGTAGATACTCAAAGTTTATGGATTTTATTTTCTTAACAGATCATGAAAATAGTATTGAGTCGGCCTATCCCGAAATAACATTTTTGGCCTATTTTAATGGGGGGGCAGACATATTGCTATCATCTCAATATTTTGACATTGGGCCACTAGTCAATCGCGTTTTCTTTGATACATTGTTTTCAGAGTTTCAGGATGTTGTTAGTTTTAAATAAAGTTCATGGTTGTATAAACTATTATACAATCAGAGTCAACCCATGTCAACTTGACTTAGGGGTGGAGATGGTGAGTGGGCGGGTGGGGTGGGGGGATGTGTGAGTGGGCGGGTGGGGTGGGGGGATCTGTGAGTGGGGGGGGGGGCGCCAAAAATTCATCGATTTATCCGTGGTATGAGTTTTGAAATGTACAGACCTGATCTGTTGTTTTCTTGTGATTTAAAATAAAGATAGAAGTAATTGGTAAATACATAATAACAAAAGTCGATATATATCGAATTCTAATTATTTTTGAGCATAGGGCAACTTTTAAATAAGCACATGTTGACGTCCAAACAAGGCATTATGGAAAATTGTGTTGTGAGTATGATGTCGACAAAAATGTCATCAACTGTTATTAAACTTTAAAATAAATTGCTAAATTGGACTGCTTACAATGTACACAAATGTAAATAGGTAAGCATATTATTATTATTCATTAATTAGGAAAAGAGGACAATATTCTATGAGCATTGCAACATATACCAACATTTGAAAAAGTCACAAGAAAATGGTATTCGTATGCAAGCAACATATAACAGTAAGAACAAACATGTGGCAAGCCCAGCAAATAGAGCAAACCCAACAATGAGCAAACCTTAAAATGGTCAGTTGGCAAAAGGATCTGACTTGGGTGCTTAAATCAATTTTACAATTCTGACCTCGCACTTCTCAAATTAAGCCTGCTTAGTTACATATATCCTGGTGGTGGAATTGAATATATTTTCTACAATAACCTTCCTTTTCATTGCTTGTCGATTTCAAATTTTTGTCACATGAGGACATTACGGTTGGGTCCTTATTATATTTTTATTGATTTTTGTCTACAATAGTAATTACATAAGGAGAACGTTTGCATGTCTAAAGACAATAAAGTGTGCAAGACATTCCATTTCAAAATTACGTAGGATAGGAAGGTTCAATATACACTACAGGAAAAAAAGCTAATTCAGGAAATAATTAAACACGAACCTTTGAATTTGAAGGAGACAACAAAAGCTTTTATTTATGGCTAAAACGTGAATGTTCAAGCCTTATATAAATAATCAAAACAAAACAGCTATTGTGCGGCATCTACGTAAGAAAGAGTTTTGCAGGTTTCAAGTTGTAACAACAGTGTGTTGTTTACTTATATGGCGACGTCTAGCTAATGTTTTCTACGATTTGTTTTCTTGCTACTCATTGCTTGTAAAACGGATGGATTTCTCACAAGGGAAAGCCCACGCGGCGTATGGCTTATTGGTATGTCCGAAAATTTATTCCATCTTCCTAGCCGTATTCTTTTAAATGTACATAGCTGTTTTACGCATTAGCTTTAAATACTGAACAGAATAGAACAGCAATTTTATTTGTACATAAAGGCCTTAAGCCCATGATACAATTTGCATAATTATACAGTTATACAAAACAAGAGTTATGTTTATGTCATTATATTTATCTTCCTCTTTTCATAATTCCATAAACAAAGAAACATAATTGTGTTAATACTAAATAATTATTTGATGTCATCAGGTTTATAACATTAATTCTATCTCTACTCCCTTTGCACAAACTAATTAAAAACTTGTTACTTATTTACCTTTTATCAGTTTGTTTACTAATTTTGTCACTAACAAGCTGGTTTGTTGTTTTATCATGAAGAAGAATCAAACAAGCACACAAATGGAACATACATAAACATTTTCTTTTCGTCAAGTCAGTTTGCATAAACACAAATATAAACATTATACAGGGATCAGAAAAAATGTTATACTGTATTACTGTGTACATAACAGTATTGACTCTCTATCCTGCTGATCCATATCCTACTCAAAGAACACTTCGTTGGATCCTTTATGATATGCTATGAATATTATTTGACGTTTCTATTTTAAATCAAAGATTACCTATGCTAAACTTGAATGTTGTTTAAAACGTAAACTTACCAGCTCAAGTGAATCTGAAACAAAGTTGAACATTTAAAGAGAGTGGTATTGCGATACATCTCCATTAATCCCCTTTTTTAAGATGCTAAAGACATTGTTTGTAGGTGGATAACCTTTGCGGCAGCCGTCATCAATCATACAGATAAAGGCTTGGTTTAAAGTTTTCATAAAAATAAAGGCACTTTAAGAATGTTCGCAAAGTTATCAAGACAGTGTTATCATGTATCTGCCAACATTTCAGATTAATTTCCTTTTCATCCATTATAATCTTTTTACAATCGACACTACAGATCAAGGAAATGGTCTTCTTTAGAAAATATCTCCTTTAAAGGTGATACACAATGTAACCAGCGGTTTGTTTAATATATCTAACAGCAGCTGGCCCCTGTTCTGGTAATTTAAGTATAATTTATGCATACAACAAACACATTAGTTTAAGTAAAAGCTGTTAATAGCATTACGGCAACCGTTAGACAGTACAAATCGTAAAAAACAGCATCGCTTTAAATGTCCTTTTTTCAAAATATATTATTATTAGTAAGCACGATGGAGATTTAAGTTAAAAATAGATATCGACGTCAAAGTTGATTACCCGGATGTATCTCAAAATAGACTGGTCACATGGTTTTCATAGCTTAAAAAAACCTATTTGTGTAACATGGCTTAGAAAGGAAATACATTTTTAATGACAAATAGGGTGTTATTTTTTAACTTTTTATATGGATGTAGGGCACAACGTAAGCAGTATCTTGTCAGCAAACAATAATTGGTTTGGTTGCATGAAACAAAAAGAATCGTTTCAAACTTTCATCTGTTGAATATTCTTTTATTATTGATCCTATATATCGAAAAAGAGCTTTTGTAATTTCTGGCCGTGAACACCCTCTTTAGGGCTTAATAAATGTTTTGGGGAGAAACTGTTATTCCGCGGAACCGAAGTGTTAAATTCAATTCTAATTTAGCAGGCGCCATCCTTTTTTTACAGCAAACGCGAACGTGCTAATGTCGTCGAGCAGAAGGCTAGGTCTGCATTTCTACACATTTATGTCCGACGGTTACTTACCATTAAACAGGAATATTTCCCTAAAGTCTTCTTATGACCGTCTTCATTGCTCTATGTCGACGTGGATTAACTTTAAGTCTTTTATGGAGATAATTTCGTCGTTCCCACCCCGCACCCCTGCCTTCTAAGGGAAAAAAACTGCCAATATGTTTGAAGACGACAGTCACGATTTAGAATAATTGTTCATGTATAGCAGGGTAATGAATGGTGCTAGATTGTAAGTATTTGAAGGCTGTTTTAGTTTTTTGAAACAAGTAAGCTATTAACTAAAATTGTCGTTAAAATACAACAGTTTTCTTCTCCATGAAATTGTGTGTATAATTACTAATAACTACTCTCTCTCTCTCTCTCTCTCTCTCTCTCTCTCTCTCTCTCTCTCTCTCTCTCTCTCTCTCTCTCTCTCCTCTCTCTCTCTCTCTCTCTCTCTCTCTATATATATATATATATATATTCTGTACCTAGTCTTGCCTTGCTCATTATTATTTTAGCCTTAAAAGATAGAAATATTGTAATAGTTTAGTTGTAAACTATATGCCTTTGACCGGCCGCAATAGCTCAGGTGGTAGAGCGTCGGCTTGCGGATCGGGCGGTCGTGGGTTCAAACCCCGGTCGGGTCAAGCCAAAGACTTTAAAGTTGATAGTTGTGGCTTCCCTCCTAACGGTCGAGGCTCAGGGGACATCATTACGCCCGGTGTCAGTATAATGGACCTGCCGGGTTCAGTCCCTGGGCACCTAATAAGTGCCCCTGTGCTATAATGATAGAAATGTCGCTGCAAAGTATCGGCAAAAATGACGGCAAATCCCAAATCCCTATATGTCTTTTATTGGTTTGTCTGTTACTATTTCTTTACAATAAGAATAGACTAAGAATTATATATTGAAACCTTTTTAAATATTCATAGAAATAGCTGAAAACATATTCATAAAATATTCATATAGCAATTAAAATCCATCCAAATCTTCCGAGATGGCGACAGGGCGTACAGTTACTTTGTCTGCTATTCAACTTCTTAATCCATGGTTGAGAGTATTTAAACAATATTAGAACTTTGTTAAGATTGTTATTGATTCAAATAACCGCCATGCATATATTTATCAGGACACACATGTATCAGGGCATTATGTCAGTAAGAAAGGAACGATAAGTAGACTGTAAAGAAACAACAATTTTAAAGTCTTCAAATCCAAAAGTATGCTATGAACACACTTAAGAGCCTGGTAGAGACAGTTTCATTTAGACCAGTTCGAAGATCGCATGTCTTTCATCATTCAGTCACCACGTTGTTGCTTTGATCTGGCACTATAGCTAATGACACTTGTATCTTTGACACATCAGTGTTCCGCGTCTTGATTTTATATTGACATAAAGCAGAACAGAATAGAACAAAACACAATTAATTGACTTTATACAGAGGTTCTTTTTATACAAAGCTTCAAGGACAAAAGCCGAATAGAAGAAAGCATTGGTTAGGCATATACACTTACCTATAAAAGGGCAATGATGTTTTGGGAAACCCGTTACAATGGGTTTTTAATAAAGTGTTATATTAATTGTTCATATATCAATTATACGATTAATATAAATTAAATTGATTATATTAATAAACATATCAGTATTATTAACATTATGCGTTGATCTACTGTACACGCAAGCACTTTGTATTTGTAATGGTGTTTTTAAGCATTTGATCTAGGTATAATTTAAATAAAACTGTCAAACTGCGTGTGTAAATTAAGAAATAAATTTTGGTCTTGTCTGATATATCGTAGAATAATGCACGGAGAAGTGCAGTAAACTAATCACGTAAGACCGTAGGACGTGGTACGTTTAAGGCACAATATAAATTATCTGAAATACACTGCCAAGTTTGAATTTAGCTCAAGAGAATAAAGAATAATACACTCATTATACAAAATGTCACTGCTACATTATTATTGAAATGAAGAAGCTAACAGAAACGAACATGCCAAAATTATCCCTTAAATTTGCTGTTTTGCGAAATTGCAGGAGGAACTTAACTACATGTATACGCCAAACATCATCCATTTCCTTCATGCTATTTTTAAAATATTATTTGTATATTCCTCGTATTTTCTGCCATATTGCAAACTATTGTAACTTTTTGACAGAACTATTTCGATAAAAATATTTCTACGTCATTATTTTGCCGATGTTATAATATACGCGGAAGATTCCCTAAGCGAGTAGGAAAACCATTTAAAGTGCTTTACCTATATGAGATAACCCATGTTAGACAATATAGTTTTTCGAACAAAGCTAATTTAGTTACATTGGAAGACTGCTCTATACAGAAACAACACCCAAAATAATATTTAATAGTGTTTGTATCAATTATTACTAAATGTAATACTTCAATATTTTACTTATCTTACATAAAAAAGATGAAAAAACTCAATGAAAATATACAGTAACACGGTAAAATGCAAATATTATAAATACATATACATGTATGTAGCGTTACCAGGCTGGAAAAATACGGTAGCCCGACGTCCCGGACAAGTCAAAATGCAGTTTCGGGCTACTGGTCATTGATCATTAAATTAGTCCCGGACAAGTCTTAAATCGACAGTCGGACAAGAAAAAAGTAAGTTGTAGATATGACCAATGTGTTGTTGTGTTCGTTAATTGCGAATGATTCAAATTTTCGGACAAGTCATTTTTGTCCAGGTTATGAGTCCGGGACTAGTTATTGAAAAGAAAAAAAATCCGGCCCTATGTTAAATGTATAGTGATGGCAGACAGAAGATAGTCGGATAAAGGTGTGTGGGACGCGTCCCTCTTCGTAAAACAATAATCGTTTATGGGCATACAACTATGATAAGAACACAATAAAATCGATCTGTACAGATCTTAAGCTTATTTTGTAAATGAAAGTCATCGGCCTATGTAACAATACAGAGAACAAATAAACACATTTTAATTATAAATTGATACATATTATTGTATACATTTGTGATAAAATCTAATTAGAAAAGAGCAACAATGTAACTTTATTTTCAACATCCCTTTATTCAGAATACTATTTATAAAATGTTTTAAAGTAAATCGTTCGAAAATCGTATGACTTTTATTTTTATGTAAGTTATACCGGCAACGCTCTGTTTTTTTTATTGAAAACGTGGTATAAACTGTTGACTAATTATATATAGAAACTTAAGATGCAATATAATATGAAATTAAATTAATAATAACTAATTCAAATGCCACAATGCATTTCTTTATTGATTTCAAAGAAGATTTAATAAGCCTTAACTTGGTTTTCGATGTGATATAAATATTCACGAAGCTCTAATAAAAATTACCAAAACATATCTATTCTAAAGACATGTTAATCAAAGAACTCTTGTCTTGTTTTCCACTCAAATTTTCCCGAAGACAATTTTAGGTAACGTCGTGTGCAGAAATGCATTTACCTCGTTTTAAATGCGACATCAGTATTCACGTTGGTCTCATTAGGAGCGATTCCATTCTTTCCTCTTGTTAGCAATTTCTATTTGACGTGTACATGTTTAATGACATTTCAAAGAAAAGATACTATCCACTACTGAAGTGCCGACGAACAATGTTTCAATACACGTTCAATTTACATGACAAATTGTATTTTAATTCCCTTTGGTAATAAATTTAACAACTGCATTCGAAATCAAAAACGGAATGTCGTCATCGAGATAATAACATTCATTATTTACAGAAATAAACACACACAATCAGTCAATTAGTACTTAAATTTACAGTATGGCACAAGATGAAAAGCAGAATATTTAACACATACTTATCACATCATTAATGATTAACCTCGTTATCAGATATTTCACTGGTTTTAATAAGGCATGTAGGTATTTAGCACAGCGTCAGTCTGCATTCTATTAGATGAACAAGAAAAGGCGACGCAGAAAGTGGAAGAGGTAAATAGATTAAAGCAATAAGTGAGCAAGTAACAAAGACGTTTGAAACGTAATGGTTTTTATTTGAAAGTTTTCAGTATACTATAAATACCGAGAAAAAGTATATATAACTTATATTCATGAGGCCATCGAATGGTTTAAAACAAAATAAAACTCAAAATCCGACACCATTTAATAAGTTTTCATAAGTAACATATGTATAAAAAAAGTTTCAATTTATTATTATTAACTATAAAACTAAAGTGTACAAGCAGAAAGTGCACATGTGCAGCAGCTTCACATTTCACAAATAAGTATTGTTCAGTTAGTATTTTTCTCGAACGTAGTATGTTGTTTCTTTCTCCGTATCTTATTGTGTATTTCCAAAGTTACTTTGAAAGTTACAGACACACAAAAGTAAATAATTATAAAAAAATAACTAAAATAGAACGCCGTTTACCGAATTCGGACACGTATTTTATCAGGTTTAGAAAGTCCGCAAAACAAACTTTTCTCCATGTGCAAATTTTAGTGAGCATTCCATATAAAGGCGTCGTCTTTAACTTTTTTCCCGTGTGGAAAGCTTTTCATGATTACGATCATTAAAAGGGGTTCAAATCTGCAGGTGCATAAAATATATTAAAGGTCTATTTTAATTGATTTTAGTTGCAAAATCACAGAGATTAGCTATAAACATAGTGCTACCTTATATCAAATCTAATTATATATACACGCATTCTTTTAAATATGACAATGTAGAATTGTTATGCAAAAGTTGCTTAGTTTTAATTTATAAGCTCCGTCCTGTCGTTTTCGTTTCTGTTGTACACGTTTGATCATTGGCACCGACCATCTTAATTTATATATTGTTATATCAACCAATCAGTGCAATTGCATGTATCCCAATCAGTTTGTAAACTGATTTATTTGACATTTTAAGTGTTATTAACCAAATTACGAATTCTCATTCTAAGAAGGTGATATACCATTTATCGATATATATTTGATAACTTTAGACAAGTGCTAGAAATACATTGATACAAAACGACAATAGCTATGTCTATTTGCTAGATTGCCTTTGAAGCATATTCTACATGACGTCAGCATGTACGTTCTGACATTTTAACAAGGATAGATAGTATCTCTCTACAAATATGACGGCGGTAAACAGTGTTGATCAATATTAATATTCCTATGCAACCTACATAACAAAGCGTGTTATTAGCGTGTTGAGACATGGATACGATATCGCAAATAGAAGGTATAATAAAAAATAATGACATTTAAAAATATAACGCCTTTTATTAAGTAACGTTATACACACATACACACAGTTTAAAAAATTATCTTCAAATGACAAATTAATAAGTTATCATTCTTTTTTTACATTTGCATACAGTAATGCAAAGTATAAATGCTAAGAGATTCAACAGCTGCAGTAGAACAATAGGAACGTATCATAGACTGACAGGATGAAACATTAAACGCATTTAATTACACACAGAACAAGATTACAGTTTATCTGCAATATGCTACCGGTTCCTAATGATGTTAAAATACATATTTGGCATATCATCAGTCATTGATCGCATTGTATATGATGAACTATGTTATCACGTTTAAGGTACATTTGCCGTGCAAAAAGGATTTCATTGTTAACTCAACAGGAACTTCTCGGGTTATTCCGCCTTTAATAAGATAATTCCTCGGATGCATCTGGCGCAACGATACTAACGGAATGTCGACAATTTGTTTGCCGGAAAAGATTACGCTCAAAATATAGTTTTGACGGAAAATCACGATGTACATAGAAGTAAGTCGAAGCTGTACGGAAATTAGGAAAACAGAAACGATGGTGTTGTTTGACATATTCCGTGTTATCTTGTTGACACATCCGTCAACACTGGAAACACCTGGGTGCAAACATGCCGGAAATTGTCGAGTAGTTACGAATGATTTGCCAGAAAAGACGCTTCACTTAGGAATATGGCCGAGGTAATTCAACTACTACATACATCCATGAGACAATTAGTGAATTATCTGAGGTGTTCCAAATGATGATAAACGTCAATAAACCAGCGGATGAATCTGCTGATCCGTAAATTACGTCAGAGAGATAAACTATTAGATTGTAGTTTTAGAACTGAAATAATTAGTATTTAACATAGTGCTACGTGTATCAATCGATATGCTGTATGCCACAAGTTTTAGCCTCACGTCGCTGATTTTTCTATTGAATGTACAAACTAAGCGACATCAATTTATAATCAGAACGGTTTGTTCTGCACGATGTTTGGTATATATATATACACTTTTATTTCGTCTATTTATTGTCAATAGAGTCGTTCTTAAAACTGACAATTCTCATATAATTTACTTAAAAACCCTTTACCTCATCCAGCTTGGTGCAATCACGAGCTTTCAGTGTGGCAGGCCCACGACTGTGGAACTCTTTACCATGTGCAATTAGATCTGCTACCAGCATTGTACTTTTTAAGAAAAATTTAAAGACTCATTTATTCATAGAGGCATATGCCAAGTGATAAAGAACTGCATATTATAACTGGTGCTTACCATTCTACGTGAACTATATATTGAACTTTCCTAGTCATAATTTGCTTTTAATCCTATATGTTAATTTCAATTAAATAACTTTTTATGTAATCAGTAACTACTTTTATTGTATAAAGCGTTTGGAGCTTATTGTAAGGAACTTACGCTATATAAAATAAACTTTTATTATTATTATTATAAATACGTTCTGTCAGTTTGGTATATCCTTTTACGCATACATATATTTCTTATCAATTTAGAATAACGAGTATACTATACAACTGCAAATTAATATTTATTTTTCATTCGAGCACATACTACATATACTACATGTAAATCATGACATATCAACAAATATAGATAGCATTTATCTACAAAGTCCACGCCAGCATATACATTACTGCATTCTATAAATTTAAAAAAAATTAAAAGTATGTGACATTATCACAATATAAACACCTTTCTTAAAACACATAACGTAAAGACAATAGTTAATAATCATAACATAACCGTTTTAAAATTAACAAGTAAACTGAGGATACAAAGCATCATTGTTTCGCCGTATTGTAAAGGGTGAACTATATAGAACGTTGGCGGTAAATACACCGATTAGAAATGGTCAAATGATGGCTGTCCATATACCAGTAAATGGATCCGCGCTGCCTGCATTGAAGAGGAATATTAATGGACTTAGTTATATATAATTACGGTGATTAGTAGTAAGCATAGTGCTTGGGTGGTCGGCCAATATTTATTATATATAGTTTTACTTTAAATCTCGATGCGTTCCATCATGTCTGTTTCCAGCTATAGATTCGAATCGTTTGTATTGTCTGAATCATTTGGTTGTTTCAGTGAAATTATATTTTTGAATTAGTTGTTTTCGATTTGTTTCACTCTTCTAACATGTTTTGATTGATAAAATAAAATTTATTAGGTCATTTTTAAATATATCGACCTAAGGCCACATAGCGAAGTGCACTTATTATGTGAAAAAAGAACCGCAAATATATGTCAGGGTAGAACCACAGGTATATAGAACTTCGTTTGCAGGACCCTATAATATTAATATCATGTGTTTCAATCGGACTACCGCGGATAATTAACGAATCATCTCTCGTATGTATGTAGGTAGTCGGATCACCTCGGCCTTTTCCCAAAATGGGACTTCTTTTGTGACAGACGTTAAAACAAAGATAGCAGCTGGGATGAGAGCTCACTATAGTACGATGCCCGTAAAACTTCAATTTGTGATTTTCTTCAAATGTAAATAATCCAAGTTGAATTTACCCAGCACAGCAAACAAAACAGCTGTCAAACGAGGCAATTGTTTATGTTTTGTGCGAACTACATTTTAAGCATATTCTTCCGATTTCCGGCGAACAAAACGATCGTGATTTCTGTGAGTATCATTGCACCAGCTACATCCGAGGGATGATTGTCCCGAGGACGGAATTACCCGAGGAGTTCCGATTGTCATGTATTCAGTATGGTAGTCAAACCCCTGCGGTCATAGGTCAGACAGTCAGTTGAGTTTCAACTCTCTGATTCTATCCTCGGACACAGAAGCATATAAGTAATTTTCAAGCACTTTAAGTTTACTTGTAAATGTTTTTAGCTTTCACAACATTATTTGAAAAAATAATTAGAAGCGTAGATGGGAGTATTTTGGTATGAATTCCACATACTAAATAATAGCCTGAAAGCTTGTTGCAACTTGTATCCATTGAATATATAATGTAAATAAATTCTTTCATACTTAATACTTATTTCAAAAAGGACAAAAGCCTTTATTAGTTTTGGTCAAAAGAGTTGTACGCATGCATTTTGATTGTATTGGGTTATAATTACTTAGCATATTTGATTGAAATCTTCCCGAAAATGACGTCGTATTTTTATCCTGACACAACAATAAATAATCCAATAAAACACTGATACAACAAAGCGCCATTCATTGTAAAATGGTATGTACTTTAATATCTAAATTCAACGTCTTAATATGACAACCAATCAGAAATTTTAATCGTAACATTTTATCATTCAATCTTCATTCCTGAATCTGGCTTTTTTAAACAACATCCAATCCAGAAATAAGCTTACCATACAACGCACTACACGAGTGGGTTTTTTATCTTTCATTTGCACATTTTCACATTAGTATCTGTTTATTCTAGGTCTCTATACCATGCCTGTTTGGTTATGCTGAATGTTGATTGAAAATCAGTAGATGAAAGGTTGTGATCACGAGCACCAGTTAATGGAATGACTTTTCATCTCCCCGCACCATAGAACAAGCATAGATGGTCGTGATAGGCCAATGGCCAAACGGGAGATTCGTGGCTCCCAATTTCTCCCAATGCACCGTTTTAGCAATTTGTATATTGGATATATTGAATAATTAATGATATTGTTCGTTCGATTTCATTCTTCATTGTCGTAAAGCATTCCCCCAACATGCCACATTATAAAAAACAAACGAAAATACAGAAAGAAGCACCCGTGGTAATATTACATCCAATGTCTGCCTAGTTCCACTTTGCCGAGTTAAGTAATAAAGTCATTCATTGCTCGTTTGTTAATGTTTGTAAAATAGCAATGCCTAAATGATATAAATACAAATACTTTTCGACGCTAAATAGGCACTCATTATACAACCATACAATTCGGTTCTGTCATCTTGCTTGACGATATGTCTTCGATGAACTGATTGCTTAAAGGTCTAGGACAAATGAAACATGCTTTTCGGATTTCTTTCCCAGAACCTGAGCTCGCTAAGACAATAAACAACTCAGTCCTTTTTATGTACTGTATTTGAACGTCCAACAAGTTGTAATTGAAATGCATTGATTCTGTGCTACGCCGTGCATCATCTATTGACAACGAACCATCGATCGTACAAGAAGACATTTAACCACCTCCACCACCACCAACAACATAACAAAAGATCTGTCGATTGGGGAAAATATAGCTAAAATGTAAAAATTAAAGGTATATTTATCAGATTTTGTTTTAATTGACAAAAGAACATTAGGATGTTGTTTGCACATAAACGTTGTCTTAATTGGTATTAATTTAAAATTGTTCTCTTCGTCTTTGATGTTAGAATTTAATTAGAATATAACGTACTTAAACTTTGTTACAACCAAAATGCACGCACACGTTTTGTCACTGATCAACAGCGCGTTTATATATAACTGTTCTTCTGAATTGAGCAGCCCCTCATTAAGTGGCATTCAGTTGATCTTTCATTGTGTAAAAAGAATAATCCTGTATCATAAAGGTCAATTACTATTACTATTTTATCGAATGAATACAAACGATCATTATACCACGACGCCAATTCTCTTGGCAAACATGTCTATGTGCAGTATGTTGCATGTTTGATACCAATAAAAAAAGAAACCTTTTAATTTATCCATTCTGTAAGTGATCAGAGTCACGACGCAGAGGGATAAACATACACCATTAAAACCATAACTTGCAACACCAGGCGCTGAAAAAACAGTTTTTATTGACATCGATATTACTGTCGCCAGCACCATTCGTTCTGAAACGGAAAAGGGTGGCCAACCTTTCATTGTTTGTATATAAGAGCCAGAAACTCGTTGCTTGTCGTTGATATATTTAGATAATTGCATTCGTATGATTTTATGGCTAAACTATTTGCCAAAACAGGAACATTCAATGTAAACGACACGCACTTGGAAAAGTTGTATTCTTTGAATTTTATGGCTATTCTATTTGCCAGCAAGTAACGTTCAATGTAAACGACAATGCAATTCGCGACAGTAAAGGCCAACTTTTATGCCAATGCCAATAAGAGCTCTTTTATAACTAAACAAACTTGACAGGCATGTTTATATAGTTGGTGGTCTTTCTTAAATGAGGTTGTTTTATTATGCCATAAAATACATTGTACCGATTCTTTGAGGACGTCACAAAAATGTCACGGATGGTGTTATGGCTTTATCAACCCAAGAATGCTAAGGTCTGTTTTCAGTCATTTAAAAGTCCAGAACCACTTCCTTTTAAATAAAAACGAACGTTATGACACACAAAAGGCATATGATGCATGTGTAACCTATGCATATAATACTATCTATTGTCCATTTTATCACTCCAATTAATTGACAATAAACCAACTAACCTATCCCCGCCAAAGCTACAGCTGTAAAGAATGCGTCTGGTTCAATTTATGAACATATGGTGTGTCGATGCTTTGAGTGATATGCCATTTAATAAGACATGCTTTGTCAGTATCTATTGTGCTACAACCGGTGTCGCAATACAAGTTTATTTATAAAATGGCACGTTTACAAAACGACGAAATGGTGTAACAGAAAGAACAAGCCAGCAACAAACTACTACAATAATGTTTTATTTTAATAAACAATTAAAAATATGGCGTAATAAAACAAAAACAAATAAATGACACAAAATTTCAGAAAGCAAAATGAATGTTAGCTTACAGTTTGGCCCTTTAGGAGGTGTCCCTTTAACAGTCCAATTAATAATCCAACGTCGAATAATCCTGAAGAGTTTTCGGTAGAATGTCCTCGTAGATAAGCACAGTTGAAATAAAATAAAGGTAGAACAATACACGAATGTTAATAACATCATTCCAAATCCAACACTTTGATATTCATATCACTGTAGAATATAGTAAGTCCACGTAAGTTCCAACACAGAAAGATTTAATATAGAAGCTGTAAGTATTTCCAAACTACATGTCCAAAGCTTACATTCAAACTCTTTATCCAAACTTACAAACTTACTTTAATCGGCAATATATACCCAAAGAATTTCAAGAACATTCACGAACCCAGACCATTTTCGAAGCCCAGTTAAAAAAATAAACAAATGAACTTTCTAGCATGATCCTTTTCTTCAAGCAGTTACGCGAATGCTACGTCATCAAAACCACAATGGTAAACAACCCTTAACCTGACTAGCGTAACCTTAAACGCTGGTGTACTACTGTACACAACAATTGGTTAAAGGACATTTTGTGTTTGTTGCATGATTATTTGAGGCATTTACAGAGTAAACATAACACTTAATATAAGTATTTTATTCCTTTATTATCATTGTATTATCATCAACATTTTACATTTGACAAATACAAGGTCATGTATTGTTTTAAGGAAATAACACCCAAGTAACGCCTATCTAATTCGAAAACTTCAAACAGAAAATCAATTTTGTTCAACCGATGAAAGCATCATTTTCTGCACTTTGTTGCCTTGCACATATTTTGGAACAAAGTTTCTTCCTTTTCTCGGAATATCTTCAAGTGCTCTCTCCAGGGCGTCATGAAGACAAAGTGTTCAGATTGCATTATATGAAGGGTCATTTTAAGACTCTTTACTTCTCTTTGTCTAAGTACCCACTGTTTCTGACTTAAAGAAGAAGGGTGACTAGAGCCGCTCCAAATCAAATAAATCACATTAAATGAGAAGAAACCCTTTTATTCTTGCGAATGATTAATGTCTGTCGATCAGGCACGACTATACTGAAGGTCACACTTGGATGAAATCCATCCAATAAAGACTTCCATGTGGTTGTATGGTCTGATATTTTATATTGATACCATATGAAATATGAAATTTGTAGATAATTAGATTTGCAAGTTACCTACACTAAAACTTGTAAATAAACCATATCGAAACTAAACGAAAGTTTACTTTTATATTTTACCTAAAGCACGAAATTCTTTCCCGCGTGTACAGAATTCTAAATCTTGCCAACAGATTCCCGTCGAAATCCATTAAGCCTTAGCAGACAAATAAGAATACAAGATAAAAAAAATCCAGTTAAAAGCTATTGTTAAAAAAATGTTTAAAACAAATCCGCCAAGAAACTAAACATTAGTTTGGCATGCGTTGTCTACCTGTTTGAATGTGTGGCAAACGCATTAAACCAACGTGTGCAATTTTAATGTCGTGGTCGTGCTACAAGCTCAGGCTTTTCGATAAAATATGTTTTCTGAGCAAAATGATTACCACCCAGACCGAAATAGTAACAGAAAAATGATTCTGCAAATAAAAGTTCAGCTTTATCTCCGTTTTTCTTTTCAGATACGTTATCGAAAAATGCATTAGTGTTGAGATTTTGTGCACAGTATCTTAATGTATACCTAAAAAGTTTCTGTGTTTATTGTCAGTAAAATTTCAAACGCTTCTTTCATCGAGAATACAAGCTAAATAAAATATGTAGTAAATTATAATTATGCAGGCCTGCAGCGATTTTCACACCTCGGCAAAATGTTTATACAGCGTGCGATCTTGGGTCCCAAAGGTGAGAACCTCGACGTAAAAGGAGTGAGATATACATGTGTAGTAGGAAATTTATTGAGGGGACTATGAATTTACCTCGAGGTAAGCAATATTTTCGACATATTTATTTCGAAGTAAAATATATTTTTTTAATATAGAAAAAGAAGGAATTAAGTCGGGACCTAGAAAATACTTCCACGAAACCGGAGTTCCGACGAATCCGATTTCGAGGTAATGAGGTTAGACTGTATATCAGTTACTATGGTGAGAGGCATTCATGAATGGAAAAGGGTGATTTAATTGAAATTGCCATTTAGTCGCCTTAAATGAAACATGGGGTGTTTGTGTGGGCGTGGCGGAGTGGCTGAGCGGCCACTGAGTTCTCTGGCTGCCCAGCTTCTCAAAGCATGGGATTAAGTTTCGGTCGGAGAGGTTTATGATAAGTTCTTGCATACATGTATGACCTGCGGAACGCCGGTGAATTTACCCAAAAGTCTTGGAATCTGGAATCTTCTACCACCTAAATAGGCGAACGTTGCTTTAACGAAAATAACAGTTTAATTGCGATGTATTCACAAACTACAAAGAAAAAGATGCAAAAACTGACTCTAGAGGAGCAAGTCAATGATATTTTGTGCTGCATGCATATAACTTGTTTAATCTTACTACATGTATTACATCGGAGCCACGTTAGATATATAAAGACCGGCGTGATAAATATTTTCTTTATCATCCGCCATCTGATAAATCTGTCTCTCTCCTCCGGACGGACATTTTATTTCAAAGAAATACATTTGGGCCCAAAATGAACGTCTAAACTTCCCTAAAGCGTTGAGAACATGTTTTACAATGTTGATTTAATGGTCGCGATCATTATTAAATAGTTTAGAATTAACACAATGACCTGACATCACTTATGGTGAGGAACTTTCGTTGGAAGAATGGACTACCAAATGTTACTTTCATCATCCGGTCTTTAAACACAACATGGGTTAGAATTACTTCGAAATTAGTGTAAGAAACAAAGGAAAGCAATCGTGTTATTGTGCCATTCTGCTAGATATAATGCTACCAAAGTATATAAACTAAGATGAACCTTTTTCATTGAATCCTGTCGCGAAGAACCAAAGAAAATGAGAAGTGTTCTAAGAAATTTTATTTTTGTCTCTTTACTCCACCATCCATCCACGTTTTAGTTTTACATTTAAAACTGGTATCCGGCAGTATCTCCTCAAACAACAATATAATTGTTTCCTGAAAAGATCCCATGGATTGCGTTTTATTGATATGCTTATTTATAGAATTTAATGTGTTTCACGATTTGTACTGTCTAACACACCGAGTAGTGTTTAAAATTGTCTAAATCTTTAATTAGACTAAAGTATAAGTTTATGCAGAAACCATGCCTTAATTTTCCGTTACATGCTTTTGATATAGGCAACCTGTTAGGGAATGATAATTAATTTTACATTTCTTAGGCGTGTGTGAAAAAATAACGCGTTAACTCGAATTCCATAATCAATTTATCAGAAAACCAAGTAGACCAAGTAGCATTTAACAGTGCATAGGTGGAGAAATATAATGAATTATATGTGTTGAACAAAAGACAGAATCTCACAACGAAAGACATCAATAAATAGTCTCCCCTGAATAATCGCTAAATGTAAGTATGTCTTTTCATTTGTTTTACTCGGTTTTTATGCTTGTGCTCTTTGGCGTGTATGTTGACTTTTATGCCTTTCTTGTGATACCCAGATTAACCATCATCAACAAACACTTCCATTTTCGTTCTAAAATAACAAATCTCTGTAAGTGTTTAAATGGTTTTTAAACTTATATTTATACAAAAGTAAGAAATGTCACTGTTTGTAATTGCAATCTCTACAAAAGAACAGACGATAAAGTCCAAGAATTTCAACTAAAAGGACATACTTACCGTTTGGAATGACTCGGCTATTAACAAACAAGGGAGACAATTTCCATTTCAACAATGTACCCCATTGGCACTAAAATCTGGAACCTACGAAAGCCATAGAGGAAAAATTTGTTACTAGTTATTACTTATTTGTTCTCAATTGTTTGTTATTATTTATTTGTTATCTGCAGTCTAGTGATAACACACTGGATTACAAGTGATGACAACATAGGCGTTAAGTGGTACCTTTTTCATGAGTGTACACTAACAAGAGAACAAATGGCATGCCGATTCAATTTCACTTGAAGTGTCCATCTTGCTGCCATCGCACGTGTTTCCCGTGTTAAGACAAAACAATATCAATTATTATTATTATTATTATTATTATTATTATTATTATTATTATTATTATTATTTTTATTATTATTATTATCATTGTTAAATAATAAAAAAATGGTAATACGAAATATGTAATAACAAGTAAGTAATAACAAATAAGTAAAAATGTCCTCCCAGGAATTCCGTACATTTGTTAGTTCATTAGTTCGTTATTTAATGACTACAGTTCTGGTTTAGGACACCCACTGTACATGACTGAAATACTGTTAAAACGGGCATTAAACCTAATCAATTCCATTCAAATCTGATATAGAACTGACTATTTCGACTCAGAATCCCCTCGAATATAGACACGGCGGCGACAGAGAGGGAGAGACTAAGATATATTTTGTTGTACTGGTTAGTGTATACCCTTGAAAAGAAGGTAAAATAAGTAACAAAATGTCCCTCCAGGGCTTCCGTAGGAAACAATTTAAGTTAAAATTATTGTAAAAACTTTTGTGTTTTCAAACTATTCGTTAAGACGCCCCATGTTCTCATTTTGATTGTTTCCAGCGACGCTTCACTTGTTTAGAGGTTTGTTACACGAACTTCAATCATTAAATCCCCGCCTTTATTTGATTCTGCCAAACACGCTGACAATGCTTTGAAATGTGATGCGGGCAAAATACTTTTGAAGTCACCTACATTTTAAGACGTTTGGATGCGTGGTCAATACTTGTTGCTAGATTGAAGGCTCGTCTTATTTTTAGTAAAGTAGTTCCCATTGTTCTAAATGAAACTAGAGTGTATAGGTGTCATTGCCTTTGATATCAAGTGTTTTTCTATATTACAGTCCTGAACTGATACGAAACAATACGAGATAAAAATAGGTTCTTTGGAAAAATCAATTTACAACAACCCTTATGTTTACAGAATGCATTCGAGTGGTCTGGAAAAGAATGGATTTCATATTTTAATGCAAAGATATAAATGCATCTCGGCCTACGAGCCTCCATATTTGGAGAGTTAGTCAACCAATCGATACTTTTGGAAGAAACAGTAGTATTTCAGACGTTAGACAAAATTTGCAGCACGCTAAGGACACATAATTGTTTTTTAAGTTTAAATTCTAAAGAAAAACGCATTCGTTGTCAGAAACTATTATCTTCCTGGCATATTAAGCATATCTAGTGATAACTTTAACAAAAATGACCTCAAAAAAGTTTTATAGAAGTATTTGCACGTAAAGCACGTTTAACATTGTCAGATTTCAAAATCACTTTACATTGAACTCCGCGAACATGGTTGACGATGATGTTACACGCAAAATCGATTCTAAAGGATATGCCCAGTCTGAAAGGAAGCCGTGTAAAAATTACATCTTCAGGCCAAGCACGAATATTGAATATCAGAAAAAGATCAAAAGCATGTAATCATGTTTTATCAATATGAATAAATAATTGACATTGCAAATATCAAGAATTCTACTTAGCAATGTCGTGAATTCAAGAAAACATAACGAGGTTTTGACATGCATTTGGGAAATCAATTTATGAAATAACTAATGTCAGCGGGACTAAGAAGCATGCACTCTCGATAAATCGATCGTCTTGCAAAATAAGCGAATAATTTCCTCTACGAAATGTCTAAATAGATAGATATATGGCCATGCTAGTATATATTTTTCGTCTTATCAATCTAACCGGACCAGGTAGCGCAATTGGTAAACGCCGGTTTCGGTTACGGGGACCCCGGACTTAACATGGACTGGGAATACATGTACCAAAGTCGTAAAAATGGCAGAAGATGTTTTAGCTTACTTGTCATCACTCAAGAAAATAGTTCCATGACTAGTTGACCCAATACCAAGATCCTGTGACTGTGTTTGTGTGTGTGTGTGTGCGTGCGTACGTGCGTGCGTGCGTGCGTGCGTGTGTGTGTGTGTGTTCATGCAAAGTGTTAAAGATGATATTCGACACTTTGGACCAAAATCTTTCTTTCGAATAACCAAACAGGTACTTGTTACTTGAAGAGTTCCTGCAAAATGTTGTTCATTGATGCTTTAGATATGTGTATTCAGTAAAGCATAAATCTTCAATCGCCATTGTAATCATGTATTTCCTAATTAGGCTACGCTGCAGAGTTAGCTATTTTTAAACTAAGAAAACCACATGATAACTTCTTTGTGCTGACTGTGCTGACTACAATACTAAACATTTATTCTTAAATATTTCGAAAACGCTAAATGGAAGAAAATGTAGTTGCAAAGTTTCACCAAAAAGTGAATACAAACGTTATACAAACATTATCAAAAGCCCTGAAAACATGTTTCTGCGTCATGAATCACCATATGAAGATGAAGGCAAGGTCGTTCGATTGTTAATCTTGTGTTATTCGATACAGCGATAGCGAAGAAATGAGGCAAATTAAAAATTGCAATAACTAATCGATAATTTTAAGGAAAGGTTGAAGAGATTTGGCAAACTCGGCGTCAAGTTGTGGAAATAATAAAATAATTCTTATGTCTATGAATTTTAAGAATGACGACATACGTAAAACAATAAGGCAAATAACAGGCCAGTCACATTATCATGACACCGGGCCAACCAGTCGCTGACCAACCCTTATATTTGCTTGAACGTTAGCAACGGAGCTATACATCTATCATTTTTTACGACTTTGGTATGTCTCGGCGCGGGATCGAACACGGGGACACCCATACCTGGAGCCGGCGCTCTACCGATTGCGCTACCAGGTCAGGTGATATTTTATTTGAAAACATTAGGACGTTTCTGGAGTCATTTGAACAAGTGTGTAGATCATAGGGGTAATTTGTTAACGTTTATATGTGCGTGTCATTTTTAATTTTCTATTTTGGTGGGTGTGTTAATTTCCGGGGTAGTGAAAATCATACCATGCGAGGGCGTTTGGAAACGTAGACATGTTTCCGGGGAGGGAAATTGGAAAACGTTTTGAAATAAGGGGGAAGATGGCCATGAAATCATTACACAGTCGCAGGAGCCTGGATTACTTGATCAAGCGATAGCGCTGGTCAAGGAGACAAGAAATAACGCAGTTATGGAAAGTTAATTATCGAATTCATTTTTTTAAATGTAACATTTGCCATTTAACAAATTCTGGCAGCAAGCTAATGAAACAATCAATTGCAATTAGTTTTTGTATAAAAACATGCATCGACTTGCAATGTTGTCTGCAAGAAAAAGAAACCACATTCAGTCAGAAATGACAGAATGTTTATGAAAAAACGCATTAGTTTCGACTGGATGGATTTGCAAGTAAATATTCGAAAAAGCGTTTAAACGATCTAAGTCACTTTGCTCAGGGCCTTAGAAAATACAACAACGTGTAAGGTCCGTTCAAACGTCAATTTGTTTAATCTGTTCTACATAACAAGCGCAGCCTTAAATGAAGATATGTTTCATTTCGATTTTCTTGCATGTATATTCTTCATCTAAATTTTTGCACATCAGAATGTACTAAAAAGTACAATGTAGTTACGTTTCTGCTTTTCAAATATTGAATCGAACACGTAAAAAGGTATTCAACAACTACAAAGAACCAAGACGTGATACAAACAATCTCATCTTATTTTGAAAAATCAATTTATGACAATGTTTTAATGTTAAAAGCCATGCTAACTTTCGGGAAACGATATAACCGACGCCCAATTTTTTTCCAGCCTAAAACATAAATCGGTACACCTCGGATAATTTATTAATCATCTCTCGGGTGTATGTAGGTGGTCGGGTCACCTCGGCCATTTCCCTAAATGGGACTTCTTTTGTGACAGACCCAAAACAAATATGGCAGCTTGGATGACAGCTCAGTATAGTACTATGCCTGTAAAACTTCAGTTTGTGGCTGCTTCAAATTTAAATCATCAAAGTTTAATTTACCTAACACAGCAAAGAAAACAGCTGTCAAACGAGGCAATTCTTTTTGTTTTGTGCGAACTACATTTTAGGCATATTCTTCCGACTTCCGGCGAACAAAACGATCGTGATTTCTGTAAGTATCATTGCACCAGATACATTCGAGGGATGAATGTCCCGAGGCCGGAATTACCCGAGGAGTTCCGATTGCCAGCAATCGTAAAACTTCGGGTATTTCCGTATGGTTCGTAAAATACACCTCGTACATAGCTCTAGAATACACCAAAGTGCGTCGCCTGAGTTATGAAACAGTGTCCGTTCGCGAGAAAGTAACAAATTATATATATATCATTTAGTTGAGTATATCTTGCAATAACAACGATTTTTTTTATCAATACAATCTATATGATTTACGGAAAATTGAAAAGTCAACATTAAATACCCAGTATTAAAACTAAGACACACAAAGTAGATCCAAGATGGCGCCTTATTATGTCAGAGGTCTCTTGCATAGCATAAAGGCCGAGGTGATCAGATTGGATTGCCAGAAGTATATCAAGCAGAAAACTGTCCAAAACAATAGCGATTGACTCCTTGGACCAGACTTATAATAATAAGCGCAGGTTGAAACCTATTATATGTTAGGTTGAAAAGTTGTTGTAGACACTGTTCTAGCTGCAGTATACAAATACCTACAACACCTACATAAAAGGCCTGTTAAAAGAAAAAGTGATGTAGTATGACTGTCAAACGAGTTTCTGGGTCGATTAATAGAAAAGTCGATCATTGTTATCCTTTTTATGTTGCATGTTTTTCAGTGTCTTTAATTTTTATATCGCTAACATTCCTAAGCTCTAAGTCTAAGTTTTCTTGTATTTTTTTAAGCAACGGACCGCCATAAAGAAGTTAAAAAACGGTGTCCAGGCATGTTGATATGTTTTAAGAATGGGTCCGACGTGGGTGGGGCGGGGATGGGGACCATTGGTGGAGGCGGGTGTTGGCTGGAAAGACAATATGTAATGTTCCAAAACAAGCACAGAGATGCATGCCTTGTAGGAGACATCTGCTTCCGATAAAATAAAAGTCTATAAACAGCACACGAAGACAGCAAATTTGGCCAGTTGTTTGACAAATCGATCCTTTGACAGACATTTAGCAATCTCTGTTGGATGCTAGGGAAAATGGAAAATGGTTCATTACTAGGACTGTTTGTGTAACTCAAATTCTAAAATAACATAATGCATGTGTTGTATCAAAATATTTTCAGAAATATGAATCATATTTTGTTATACAATAGAAAAACCTCATAACAGCGCTTTCCCCCCACCCCCACATTTTTTTCAGTAGGAGCGTTTGCATTTTAAATTTAACATATCTAACATTTTTATATACAAAGATAAAATAGAGCAAAGGACAGTATTATGTGGAAACACAAATCTTAAAACAGGACCAGTCTACTTGTCATTTTTGATAATTTATGTTATAGAACGAATTAATCATGTACAATATTAACCTTTCATCCAACACACTAAAATGCCAAAATGAATACATGTATATAATATTGATTATGTAAATGTTCAGATTTAAAAAAAATAAATAAATAACAAAATGCTTGATCCACAATAAACAAAAATTGATGAAGACTTGGTTCTTGGGTGAATCAATATGTGACAAGGCTCATGTTTGAAATATACCATAGGCTGGAAAAGTCTGGATATGATAGTCCAGTGTCAGGTCAGATCCTACCTCTGTTCTAAAGAATATGCGCATACTTTCTGCTTTAACTTATAATTTAGTTTAAAGATGGTATCCAACCGTTTGGACCAAGGATTTTTTTCTCTCAAATAACCAAATAACTCATTGTTTCCTGAAAAATTTGGTTCATTGTTTCCCTTGTTCTGTGTGAACAGTGAAGCATAAATCCTCACCCGTCGTTGCACACAGGTATTTCCTATCTGAGTCACGCTGCAGAGAAAGCTATTTTTAAACTAAGGAAACCACGTGACAACTTACTTTTGAAATCACGTTGTATCGTCCTCCAAGTAGTTCGCCATGACGTCGATATCTATTTTTAGCAGATATCTCGATTGTGCTTGTTTATAGAATGGACAGAATGAACATTCAGAACGATTTCTTCACAAATTGTACAGTCAAACAATATAGGTAGCGATTAAAATCGTCTTTACTTAGACTAAAGTATGAGTGTTTGTAAGAATCATGCCAAAAAACAGTGGGGAAATATTGTCACACGCATTTAATATAGGCAAATTGGCGGATACCACCCTTAAATAAAGGCCGTAAATAACATCCCCTCAATTATAAGACAGTACAAATAGTAAAACGTATCACTTTAAATGCTCATTATTTCTAAATCTATATATAAGCAGGATGGATATTTCAGCTTAACATCTATTCCGACGCAAGAGCCCATTAACCGGATGCTCATATAACGTGTTTTCAAAAGTAACAGTTCAGGCGGTTTTCTCAGTGTATCGCGTGGCTCGGATAACAAATACTTTTTTGTAATAGCAATTGGGGTGGTATGCTTAACTTTTCACAGGTATGTAGGGCATCATTAAATAACATTTTGTTGCATCTTTTCAGGAAGCAATTCTTTATTAGGTTAAATGAGAGAAAGAAAAGTTGTCGATACATAGGGAAACCACCTTAAATGCATGGCAGCTAAGAGGCGTGAAGCATCCAATGAAGCGATTGTTTTGAAGACACATATCACACATAACCACAATTTGTAAATGTAATAAAATCGATTTTCAACATTTTTCTTTAGACAGTTAAGGAAACAATATATTTGAGCGGCTTGTCCAGTTTTAAAGCTTATCAACAAGAATTCGTAATCCAATATATCACATTTATGTCAAAATGTACATGTAATAAGTTTTAGTAAGAAAGCTTTAAGCTTTACAAAACAAACATGTCAGGAATCAAACTTCAGTTCCAGAAACAGTCACGTTAACACAATTTTACAACCATGTTTGTCCTATATCGAACGTATTAAACATTCAGCTAAGCAAAGAGCAAACCTCTACCTTATTTTGCTACAATGTTGAGAGGAAGATTAAAGGAAAACTAATTGAAAGGAAGTTTAAAGACTTACCTCTAAACGGATCTTAATTCAATTTTATTTTTCACACGATACGAAAAGGTTTAGTTTCAAAATATTTCTGAAAACGTTAAAACATCTTTTTGTGATATAACTGTACACATTAATAATTATTACGCAAATAATAAGCATAACTACCTATCAAAAACGGTATTTTGGACCGTGGAAAACTAAACAGTGCAAAGCGCGTCAACAAATTTACGCAAAGCTCCTCTGTCATGGTTAAAACGACTGTAGATAAATAAAGCTGCCGAGATGGCAGTCTTCCTACATGTAAATGTACATGTATCATTACATTAAAAACGAAAATAAATCGCATGCAATAGAATACTCTATTTTGTTTCTCTCCGACATCAATATGTAATTGACAAATCAATTATAAATATTTTACCATATTAAAACAGATCTAGACTGACAGGAAACAAACCTTGACGGCTACTCTAGTTCTTGTAGAAATCGATTTATAACCAGGTTTTTGTTCGTTTTTAGAATTTTAGGGGTTGAATAGAGATTGGTTATTCCATTCTAATACAAGCTCATAAATGAGAACCCACCTCCTTCGGTAAAGCGGTTGTCTTGGATAAAAAGCACAGTCAAAATACTGCAGATATTTAAACATTATTCACCAGGCTAATGAAACAATCAATTACGGAATAATAAGGGATTGTTTCTGTAATTTAAATACTAAAATAACAAAACACATGCGTCGTCGGAAAATATTTTCTGCACAAATTATGAAGCAGATTAAGTTACACACGCTCAGCGAAATTGACAGAAATCTTCGAAAACCCGTGTCATCTTCAATTAGAGGAATTTGCACTTGTAACACAATTTTACAATTAGCGTTGCCTGATTTCTAACGTATTTAATGCTGAGCGATTGCAAGAGAAAAAATCTCACCCAATCGATTCAGAAATATTTACAGTGGAAAGTCTTTTACATAAAATAATGACCATCGGCTTCATATTAGTCCTTTCTACTTTATGCTTTGTTCACATAATTCCAAACATGAAAGTATATCCTTGCTAATAATGATGCTATTATCAAAAGTAGTTCTTGCTTATAATTCTATCAAAATATTCTCATGGACTTGTAATTCTTAATTGCAAATTTGAACGAGAAAAGCATTTATGCAAAGCATAAAAGGGCGTTCAAGATATTTTGAAAAAGAAAATACGCATTTTGATGCACGGCAACGCGGACATCCGATGAACACTTTCACTTAAAGTGAACGTTTGAGCGTCACTTAAACATCACTTAACCGTAGTGTGCTACATGTAGCTCTCTCTCTCTCTCTCTCTCTCTCTCTCTCTCTCTCTCTCTCTCTCTCTCTCTCTCTCTCTCTCTCTCTCTCTCTCTTTCTCTCTCTCTCTCTCTCTCTCTCTCTCTCTCTGAGTTCTCTTACCACGTTCTGCACGAAGTACTCATCAGAATATCTTGCAATGTTTACATACGGGCATTACAGGAATTACGCAAAGACGGTGACGTCAGTAAGCATAAACAACTTCTCTACTATGACGCGTCACAACTAATAGATTTTGCGGATTTGTGCTTCCGCATTGAAAAAAAAGTTGTGCGTTTTCGTAAAAATATTTAAGTTTTGGTACTATCTACAATTCATTGATAAAATATCCGTTAGATTACTAATTATTGTGGTTGTTACTTAATTAACTATGATTATAACGGTCACTCAAATTGAGCTGAAAATATGATCGAACAATTGGCCGTTGCATGTACATAACATATGCTGCACCATTTGTATGCATATTGTCTAAATGTATCAGATCATTTCTTTACGCAACTATTTGTAAAGAAACTCATTTAAGAAATATTGAACCAATGACAATCTTGAATCTCTCATGCATCACTGCTAACAGCTGAGAAAAGTGCCAGCTTAAATCACGTTGTTCAAAGTTGCCAAATCGGTACGTTATGTACGTGGTAAGAAGTTAAAACGTTGCACCAATCTTTAACACTTAATAACCACTCGCAACACTTCGGCCATTTCTACGGAATATACTTGCCCGGATACCGCCGAGGAGTTACGAATGACATGATAACTACAACAACAGCCCATTGCCAAATTTCTAACGCATTCCAAAAACGACGTCTCTCTACAGCGCTGACGCCAATGATGGATGGATGCTTTTCTACGTTTATAACTGTAATATTATTTGATGGGTTCGCTTATACCTTTGTTCAGTTAAACTCACGACGCAGCAAAGCGCACATAGTGAATGGTAATTATAAATTATATATCGTCTCCTCTATAATAAGCTTGTGTTTGAAAATGGGTTATAAATATGTGGTCTAGCTCAACGATTTTTATTTCAGTTCAATACATTTTCTTTACTTTTGTAGACCAATGCAAGAAAAATGGGCACTTAACTGTATTCATGCTAGAAAAAGCATTCATAGTTTTATGTAAAATCAATACAGTTTTATAATATACATGCTAACAAAGATTTCTTTATATTGTTCTAGACAGCCATTGACTTCATTGTAAAGCATTCTGTTTTAAGCTATAACGGGTATTCATTTGCTAAAACGAACATAAGGTCTAAAGCTTAATTGAACATCATTTATCGAGAGAGCAGCTGTGTTTGCTTTCTCATTTACTACATCAAAACCTAATCTGTTCAACGTGATGCCTGCAGAAATAAAGCTAATTTTAGAATCGTTGCAATTCATTATCGAACTATGAACTAATGGGTGTTCCGAAATGGGGTCTATTGGCTTCCGCAGTTGACTCTAGCATAGGAGCCTTGCAGTGAGCAACCGTAATTTGAAAATAATTGGTGAATTTTGTATGCCACAGAAAATTACCTTGCTCACTCTGGTGAGCATAAGAGCTACATGTACTGTTGGAAAGCCCTCGTCACTTCGTGTAATTGACGTGTCAATAAGAAGGCTAAGATAACCAATACGATCTTCCGATGCAAACCAAGTTTAATTACTTAACCGTTCCCAAATCAATGCCGGACGGAATTCAATTACGGTGTTCCTACGACGGGCCTTGATTGTTCCTCACGTAAGCAAGCTGCAGTTTAAAGAGGATGGGTATGTTCTCGATGTTAATAGTTTTGTGTTATTGATCTAACACGAAGGACATAGTGACCCCGATGACAAGCTATAATGGCAGGCCATTCATAACTAAGCCACTAGATTGTACGGCCATCATAAAACCAATGCGTTTACGACTCTGTGTCTGTTTTTATTAGAAGATTGCTGCGATTGACCTTACAACTTTGCCGGCCATTACTAGCAACTACTTGCCTCATGACGTCAAGCCAGGAGATACCTTGCATAAAGATCGTCGTCACTTCAACAAACTGTCTTCAGTAAACCACTTCAAGTTGGTTTACTAGTTAAAATCCTTGCTATGTCACTTTGATCGTTAATGAAAGACAGCGAAAGAAAAGTACAGACTGAAAATCAAATGATAACTTTATAGGTTCGTGTATCGTGGCGACCGGATTTTGGCTGCTTCCTAGACCGTAAGTCAAGTCTGTTCATATACACCATTTATGACGAAGGTTTGCCCTTATGTATAAAAATAACATGCTGTTTTTGTGTGTGGTACTGAGTGTGATTTGATTTATAAAATGCCACGCCTTCAAGTAGGAATCGGCAGTAAAGTTCAAACACGTGAATGACTTCTTTGACATTCAGAGCAACGTCGTCGCATGCAAAAATCACTAAATACATGTATATAATATAATAGCTTATAATATTTAGATTTCACGAAAGCCAGCCAACGTGTTAATTGATTTGATAATTGTCATGTTGACGCTGTCAAGTTTTAATACTACTTTCAAGCTCTCACGTGTTGCCTTATGTTTACTGTCTTTGATGTCAGATGTTTGTTTTCTGTCGTATATTTACTGCCATGCGTCAACAGTCATCTGTATATTGTAATGTGTTTTCTGATATAAATTGGTTAAAATGAGATTACTGTTACTACGTTACTACGATGTTCATGGCGTGTGAATTTTCTGGTATGTTCAAATTGTCACGTGTTGATTTCATTCGTTCGCAGTATTGTGCTCTCTGTCATGTATTTTCTTTCCCCGCTTTGTGTTATATATTCACAGCCAGTTCTTCTTCTAGACTATAATATTTACTTTCGTGTCATGTGTCCATTTAATCTTTTCTTTAAAAGATAAAACGCGCCTATTGCCATACATTTACATGTCTGCATTATTATTGTACGTGTTTGTATATTGACGCAAGCCTCTGCTAAAGGCGGGCGTGTGATATATTGCACTCCGACATGCATCCGCGATCGAGCGAACTTTCTTTATTGTTCTTGTATTAGTAAGCTAGGGGAAACAAGCCTCTTGCATTATGTTCTTAGCAATGTCGCCAATAAAGTCTCGATAATTACGTTTAATGAGCTAGTTTTGTGCGAGACGAGCGCTGATGTTGTGATACAAAACACATTCAGATGGGAAAATGTAGCCATAGACAACCATTTAGATCCATTCAAAGCGATACCATTACTGCTATATGACCCTTCCAGATTGATAGTCATGTTTAAATTTAAGCGCCGACATTTCAGATCGATAGCCAATAGATAATGTTTTTATATTCAATTACGTATATTAGGACTGTTTTGCCATTGAAACCGCTGTCGTTCGTTCAACTTCGTCCTTTTTTTTGTTCGAAATTTATAAAATCGTTGTCTTGGTTAAAAGTCTGCTCACGTAGTTCTCATTTTACTGAGGATTCTAATCCTTGCACTATCTGTGTTTCTCATGAAAGTAGAGCGACTTAAGAGAAATCAATTTAGAGCAAGAGGGAGTACGAAAGAGCCTGCAGATCAACACTGATTGAGAATCTATTGATTTACTTCTCGTAATACATGCTTGTCTATAATGTGCTCTTTGTACAATAGTGAGAAAGGTATTATTGAATTGTAACGGTTAATTTCATTTATAAAACACATTTTGGAACACCGCACAGGATGACAAATGCTGAGTGACAAAATCTTTATACAATTAGCGCAGAAAATTGCGATCCTCTTCCACCGTTGGAAATTTAATAACGTTGTTAAAGGTTAGGCTTGCCAGAGATTCACCACGTAAATGTTTACAAATTCGAGCTTTTTGCACTATCACACCATTTGTAAAAAATGAGAAATTACTGCGAAGAGAATCGATCCACGGAACAGATTCCAATATCACATTAAACGCCTGCGAAGGTGACTTAGGTTATGTAATTCTGAATCTATTTATTCATCAAAATCGTTATTTGTCGATTTGGGATTGAAACATTGATGCAGGAATCTTCACATTTCTCAAGTGTTGGCAAGCCGCGTAAACGCGCAGACACAAAACCTAGAAAACAAAAGATGACGGTTTTCAGTTCGACAAAGGCTTGTGTTTTAAAGGCATACTATCTGATAGGTATAACATACCAGGATCATACAACAATGTATAAATGAACAAACCATGAACTCTGTTGATAAGGGAATGGATTGCTGGACGAGTGAAATCTATCTCGTGGAAGTCGGTATATTTAGCATTATCACTGTGTACATGTTGTTGTACATTATTTGTTCTAGATAATTGTAATACTCTAATTGTCACAGCAGCTGTGTCTGGATAACTCCTTTTAAGAAACAGAAGCGTTATTAACGTTTTCCACATGTTTATCCAGTACAATATCAATCTACTTAAAACATCATCTATCCCACGTCATGAATGCACGACATGTACGTCATGTTTAATACTCCAGTCATAAACAGTACCTTAATTAGCCATGTAAAGACTCTCTATTTGAAATAAAGCACCGATGTCGCGTCACTAAACATCACATAAACGTAATGTGCTACATGTAGCTGTCCTATTGCTTTAATGCTACATGCACTTAATTGCAAGCTCGGCATCGCTGTCTGATCCCGCGATGTGGGACCAACCATTAGCTTGCGCGTTCATCCTCAGTCTTCTTTTACACTTTTAACAATTTCAGAAGTGTACCCAGAACTCTTTGATTGAACTCATAGTATGCTAAGCGAAATGTAATCTGACCTGACCGAAACCAGGAGGTTCGCTCTTGGAGTTCTCTTATCACGTTCTGCACGAAGTACTCAGCAGAATATCTTGTAATGTTTACATACGGGCTTTAACTAAGTAACTAAGAGCAACTATCGGCATTATAGGAATTACACAAAGACGGTGACGTCAGTAAGTTTAAGCAACTTCTCTACTATGACGCGTGACAACTAATAGACTTTGCGGATTTGTGCCTCCGCTTTGAAAAAAGTTCTGCGTTTTCATAAAAAATAAATGCGTTTTGGTACTATCTACAATTCATTGATAAAATATCCGTTAAATTACTATTTACGTAGTTGTTACTTAATTTATTATGATTGTTATTTTAATTAAAAGGTAGCAAGATCTAAATTTGGACGGGGTATTTACCGTCGCTATTACACCAAATATTTTAGTCAGATTGTCATTGCTTTGTCCCCGCTTGGGTATAAAGTTTTAGTTGTTCTGACCCAAGATTCTGTGGGTTTTCTTAACTTAAAAA